>CP115866.1:13303911-14503911 GCA_027920645.1 Caenorhabditis nigoni
CGAAATCAAGTGCGAATAGGAATGTTGAGAGTGAACGGGAAAAAAAGGATCTCCAGGGAAAATGAGACAGACGATGTGTCTGGCGGTTCCGATGAACAGTCTTCGATTCATGCAAAAGAAAATAATTACAAAAATTTATTAAGATTCAATAAAAAAAATTTTTGTTAATCAATTTAAAATTTTGAATTGAATACCAGCATTTTCTTCCAAATGAAAGATTTCAATTCCAGCGGAAACCCCGCGACAATTTTCGATTATGTAATTCGTCATCGGTCCTTTTGCTTCTGCTTCTTTTGCTTTCAATCCTTTCAGCAAGACATTCCAGTCGGTGTTGACTTCTGTGTAAAACGAAAGTATCAAGTCTTTCAACTTTGGATTGGATCCTTTAATCCAAAATTTGAGGAAACGATTCAAGTCGCGAAGCGAGATTCGATCTGTATTTATCATACAATTTTCAGCATTCAATGTAAACAGAAAATCGAAGTTCAGATTGGTTCGAGAATGATAATCCAACACTTTCAAATTCGCCATTCCGATATGTTGAAGTGAAAGATTCTCTTGAAGTGGGACGTGCCACAACTCTAAGCTTTGAGCATCTGGTAGAAACGCTTTCAAAATGTTTTGAGTGTAAATAACGTCGCGCTGATCCGTTTCCGCTTTTGAGCTATTTATAACGATGTGTCCAAGTTTTGGAAAAACATTCCGAAGTGATTGATTGTCGAAATTTATACGCCCCACATCAAATTCGGCCTCATACAGTGCCCCTTTACCGGAAATTGAGCAAAGATGCCGGATCCACTCTCCTAAAGTCATTCCTTGATTTGAAATTGTTCGTTTTCTCTCTTCGGTCTCTTCCCATACATTCACATTGGCTGGAAGATCATTCAAGCTCATCAATTTTTTATTGCCTCTGCGCATTCTCAATTCGAACTCGATACAAATGCTCCCGAACTGCAGAACTATCTGCGGCCGTGAATCCGTATATATTTGAACCGATTCGATTGGAAAATGTAGACCCTGAACCAGTGATAATGCCTTTTTTGAAAGGAATGAGTAGGAAATTCTGAAATGAAATAAGCTCGATGCAACGAATACAAAATTTTGAGGAAATAAACTCACATTTCAAGAGGGTCCATTGTCTTCAAAACCTTTAAATGAAGATCATTGGGTAGACGTTGGAGTGGAAATCTCTGGTTGGTCATATCTGAAAGAAAGAAGAATTCAATAATGAAACAAAATAAATGCAAAAGCCAAAATGATTACAGACAACAGAAAAGTAGAAAAATAAAATGAAATATTTGAGTCTGTAGAGTCAATGGAAGAGAAGAAACTATTGATTTGGCGTTAATCATTAGGGTCGCGCTGGTCCGTTGAGTGAAAAATGTGAATCTATTGGAGGTACGACGTCGAGAACAATGCAGAGGATAACGAGGTGACAAAAGAGATCTTCAGGGAAAACGTTGACCGAAGACGTGACAGGCTGTACAATTAAGGGGGAATTTTTCATGCTAAAATCGGGGACTTGTGATGCAGCTCTCTAGATCTGGTTCGGTTCACATTTAGATTGCGTAAACACTCTAATAGAAGGTCAATATATAATTGCACTAATTGGAAGACCTCAATTATCTTTTTTAAAAATGTATATAATTGAGACACAACTATTTCACTTTTTTTTTTTTGAAATCTGATCTTTTCCAGTGTTCCCAGAATGTTTTCAGATGAGGACGTTTTCGGGTAATCGTTCTCGGGTAACATACCGTAAAACCTGTAATAGAAGTGCCCCCTGAGTTTCAACTTTGAGCCCATTTATCTCGGTTCCTGATAAAGATACCAAAAATGCGTCAACTGATAAATTGTTAATCATAATATGATTAGCAATTTATCAGTTGACACATTTTTGATATCTCTCATAGGAGCTGAGATAATTGAGCTCAAACTTGACAGTCAGGGGGCACTACTAATACAGGTTTTACGGTAGATCAAATATGTCAAGCGGTTCCAACGCACAGTTGATGTGAACAAAAAATATTTTCAAAAATTCAAAAAGATCCGCGTTCATTCGGAATTACAGAACTGCTCAGACCTGTACTGCTATTTCTAGAAACAAACGAACTCCCATCTAATTAAAAGTCGTTTACCAGGGAATATTGATCAAATGATTCATGTAGAAATGATGAAAAAGAAAACATATATTAACATTTTATTAAGGTCCAGTAAATAACTTATCTCTCATGAATTAATTTAAAACAGCAAAAATAACATTAGCTTGAGTTTCATAATGACTAACTTCAATTTCCCCGCGAATACCACGACAATTTTTAATTATGTACTTCTTTGATTCTTCGTATACATCTTCTTCTGCTTCAGCTTCTTTTGCTTTCAATCCTTTCAGCAGTACATTCCAGTCTGGGATAATTCCTGTGTCACCCGAAATCTCCAATTTCTTCAATTTTGGATTGGATCCCTTCATCCACAATTTGAAAAAACGATTTAAATCGCGAAGTGAAATTTGGTCTGTATCTAAAGTACACCTTTCAACATTCAATAAGAAAAGACAATCAAGATTCATTTTGCTTGAAAAGGAGAATTTCAGCTTTTTAAGATTCGTCATTCCAATGTTTTGAATGAAAACATTATCTCCAACAGGGAAACGATGTAAATGGACGCTTTGAACATCTGGTAGAAACGCTTTCAAAACGTTTTGAGCGTTTAAAATGTTTTCTTGTTTCATCGTCCGAGAAGTTTCATTGTCAGAGAAGTTTATATCAACTTTTCGAAGTTTTGGAAAAATCTTCCGAAGTGATTGAATGTCGAATTTAATAATTTCAACATAAAATCCGGCTTCATAAAGTATATCTTTATCGGAAATCGAGCAGAGATGATGAATCCACTCTCCTAAAGTCATTCCTTGGTTGGACATAGGTAATTCTTGAACTCCCCTAGGTGTTCCCTTTGTTAGATTTACATTGACTGGAAGATCATTAAGGCTCATTAATTGTTTGTGGTTTCTGCGCATTGCCAAATGGAAAACGATAAAATCCAAAACAAACATCGACTGTGCATTTATCGTCATTCGAACCGCTTTGATCGGTAATCGAAGAGATTGAACCATTGAAAATGAATTTTTTGAAATGAGTGAGTAGACAATTCTGAAATGAAATAGGGTGAAAGCAACCAATACAAAGTTTTGAAGAAATAAACTCACATTTCATGGTATTCCATAATTTTCAGAATCTTGGAACAAAGATCATTGGGTAGACTTCGGAATGGAAATCTCCGACTGGTCATATCTAGAAAAAGGAAGAAACTAATAAAATAGAATGACTGTGTTAGACAGCAATAGATTGAAATAAAAAATGAGAGAATTAAGGCTGGAGAGCCTATTGATCAGAGGACTCTATTGATTTTGTGTCAATCAATACAGTCGGGTCTCGAGTGGAAACTTCGCATCTAATGGAGGTACGATGGGAATGTAGACAGTGTCTCCAAAGAACAATTGTCGACGTCCAGATTAAGGGAGACCTTCTTATATACAGGATGGCTAATAAATACTGATCCACAGCGCCAACTTACACGTCTTAACAGAAGTCGAACAGGATGCATTTTTTGAAAATTTTTTATCACATCTCTTTTTACATATTAGCAAAGTTCCATGCCCTAATTTCCATTTTTAAGAAATTAGTTTTTTTCAAATCTAGATGAACATTTAGGTCCGGTATTTTTTACTGATTGTGAGAAGGTTCAGGTTCTCCCTCCTCTCATTCTTCTAACTAGTTGCTCAGATCTGTATTAGATCGTGCCAAAAACTAACAAGCTCCGAGCTATTCAAAAGTGGTTTAACCGGGAATATTGATCAAATGATTTATGTAGAAATGATGAAAAAAAAACATTTTATAAAGGTCCAATAAATAACTTTCTTCGTTAATTAATTCAAAACAGTGAATACAACACTAGCAGTTTCATCAAAATCATCGGTTTTTATTTCAGCGCAAATTCCATGACAATTTTGGATTACGAACTTGGTTGATTCTTCGTCTTCTGCATCTTTTGCTTTCAATCCTTTGAGCAATACTTTCGAGTCTGGGATGATTTCTGTGTCGCAATAAATGAACAATTCCTTAAGTTTCGGATTAGATCCTTTGATCCACAATTTGAAAAACCGATTTAGTTTCCGGAGGGGAATTTGATCTGTCCAAATAGTACAATTTTCGACATTCCATGTAGAAAGATCATCAAACTCCAAATTGCTTGCAGAATTGAATTCCAACTTTTTCAAATTCGCCGTTCCGATGTGTTGAAGGGAAAGATTCTCTGATAGTGGGATTCGCCACAACTCTACGCTTTGAGCATCTGGTAGAAACGCTCTCAAAAGTTTTTCAGCGTTAAAGGTGTCATTTTCGCTTGTTTCAACCCCGCGGCCGTATATCACGATGCTTCGAAGTGTTGGAAAAGTATTCCGAAGAGTTTGCATGTCTAATTGTACTGTTCCAATGTGAAATTCGGCTCCATAAAGTACATCTCTATCGGAAAGTGAGCAGAGATGCTGAATCCAGCCTCCTAAAGTTCTTCCTTGATTTGTCATTTTTAATACTTGTTGTTTTTCAATTATTCCTTTTAATACTTTCACTTTGACTGGAAAATCATTCATGCTCATCATTGTTCCGAAGTTTCTGCGTATTTTCAACTCGAAAACTATGAAAACGTCCCTTAACTGCAAGACAATAACCGGCCGTGCCATCATTCTTATTTGAACCGATGAAATCGGTAAACGAAGAGATTGAACCATCAGTAATGCTTTCTTTGAAGTGAATGAGTAGGCGATTCTGAAATGAAATAGCGTCATACGACGAATTCAAACTTTTGAAGTAATAAACTCACATTTCATGGGGGTTCATAGTTTTCAGAACCTCTAAACAAAGATTATCAGGTAGACTTCGGAAAGGGAACCTCGGGTTTGTCATATCTGCAAAAGGAAGAAATTGATAAAATATAATAAATGTTCTAGCAAAATAAGAAAGCACAACAAACAGATAAACACAGAAAATAAGAGCATACAGTCTTTAACGAAGCCTACCCTATTGGTTTTGGGTTAGTCAATAGGGTATTGAGTCGAAAATGAAAGTACGACGTCAACAAAAAATGGGAATGTAGCGAATAAAGAGGTGCAAAAAAATTTCCTCGGAAACAAATTAATAGGAAAGAAGGACTGTATTAGACGGCAGGAATAATTTGGCAACAAACTGATAGAAATAGAAGACAAGGACCTCAAATCTATAAAGCGATGCAATTGATTTTTTTTAATCAATAGTATCGGGTCTCGAGTGGAAAACGCGTATCTAATGGAGGTACGATGTCAAGTACAGATTGGCAAGAGAGATCTCCTGGGAAAAATGCTGGCAAGAAAACAGGGCAGTTTTTAGAGATTACGGTGGACCTTCTCAGGCAAATATCAAACATTTGGTTAACATTTTTGTCTGATTTGAAATACGGAAACATTTATGACAACAAAGCTGAATTATTCAGATATTGTCGAAATAAAAAAAAACTGGGACCTGAGAATTGGAAACCCGTCGCTATTTTTAATCTACGAAAAAGCGCGGCAAGAACGTAATATTTCAGACTTTCGTCCCGTTCGAGCTACTTTCGCGATTAAGTTCAGTTTTTCGTTGAAAAAATAGATTCTAGAGATGCTAGCGATCATTTTCATACCAAGAAATCTAAATTTTGTCCAGAAAATCCTACTAAATTCCCAAAAATTAGTTTCGTTTAATACTGTCGTGATTTTTGGACGAGAACCGCCCCGTAAGTTAACACGGCTGCCACCCGCGAAGTTTTCCAGGTCCCAGTTTTCTTAATTCGAAAATACATAGTGAAAAACTTTTCAAAAGACCTGTTAAGGATTTCAAGAACGTTGTCAGGTGTAGGAGTGATTTGGAAATCAAAAATCAATTTTTTAAAAAATCATGTCCGGCGGTTCCAATGAACATTTCTCAATTTATATAGAAATGGTGAACAAGAATGTAATTTTAAAAATTTATTAAAGTTCAATCAATAGCTTCTTCTCTTGAATTAATTTGAAAGAGTAAATTCAATAATAGCCAGTTCGTCATGATGTTGGACTTTGATTTGACCGCTAATCCCGCGGCAATTTTCGATTATATACTTTTTTGACCATTCGTCTTCTGTTTCCCTTGCTCCCAATCCTTTCAACATTAAATTCCAGTTTGGTGTGGTTTCCGCGTCAGCCGAAATCCACAATCTCTTCAATCTTGGATAGGATCCCTTTATCCATAATTTGAAAAAACGATTCAAGTCTCGGAGCGGCATTTGAACGGTATGTATAACACATCTTTCGAAATTCCATGTGAAAAGAGGATCAAAATTCAGATTGCCTGGAAAATAGTAATTCAACTCTTTTAAATTCGCCATGCCGATATGTTCGAGGGAAAGATCGTCTCGAAGGGGAACATGATCCAATTCCACGCTTTGAACATCTGGTAGGAAAGCTTTCAAAATGGTTTGAGCATAAAGAACATCGCACTGGTCCGTTTCACCTTCCGAACCGTATAAACAAATTTCTCGAAGTTTGGGTAAAGTATTCCTGAGTGATTGAATGTCGAATTGTATATTTTCAAAATAAAAATGGGCTTTATAAAGTACATCTTTATCGGAAATCGAACAGAGATGTTGAATCCATTCTCCTAAAGTCTTTCTCCTATTTGACATTATTAATGCTAGTTCTCTGTTCCCTCTAAACACATTCACATTGGTTGGAAGATCGTTCAAGCTCATCATTTTCTTGTAGTCTCTGCTCATTTCCATCTCGAACACAATAGAAATGTCCCCGAATTTCAGAACAATCTCTGGATCCGCACATATTATTATTCGAATCGATGTGATTGGTAAATGAAGAGCCTTCACCATTGAAAAAGCCTCTTTTGAGATAAATGAGAAGACGATTCTGAAATGAAAAAATGCAATGGATAAAAACTTTTTGAGGAGATAAACTCACACTTCTATATAGCCCATGTGTTTCAGAATCTTTAAACAGAGATTTTCAAGTAGACGTTCAAATGGAAATCTCTGGTTGAGAATATTTCGAGAAATAAGAAATTCATAGAATAGAATCAAGATAGTAGACAAAGTGAGCAAGAACATCATACAAATAGACATTGAAAATCAGGAAATAATAGCATAAATTCTTCAGAGAGCCCTATTGACTTTGTGTTAATCAATACAGACGGGTCTCGAGTGGAAAATGCAGGTACGACGTCAAGTATGAGAGTAACGAGGTGTCAAAAAAGGCCTCCAGGGAAAAATGTTTTCAGAAGACATGACAGATTAAGGGAGACCGTCTTATGCAATTAGAGGGAATTTGGTGCACAGTTCTGTGTTTTTTTTCAAATTCAAGTACAGTAAAACCTGTATTAGAAGGGCCGACCTTTCCATGGTCCCAAGGTAGGGCCCTTCTATTACAGGAGCCCTTCAATTAGAGGGAGCTCTTTTTTCCGGCCAGTTTTTTACGAAACTTTTTATCGAAAAATTAATAAAGAGGGTCGTTAGTTTCTGTGTTTTTGGCTTCTCCCTCTCAGGTTCTCTCTCCTCTGATTCCCTGAATTTAGCTGCCCAGAGATTTTTCTCAGGTTCCTCAGGTTCTCTCTCCTCTGATTCTTCTAACCAGTTGCTCAGATCTGTATTAGATCGTGCCACGTCTAGAAACGAACAAAATTCGATCTAATTAAAAATCGTTTACCAGAGAATATTGATGAAACCAATCGCTGTAAAAATGGTGAACAAGAAAATAATATACAAATTTTATTAGGCCCAATACACAACTTTTTCTTATAAATAACTTCATAAAACAGTAAAATTAACACTAGCTTTTCCTTCAAAATGTTTGACTTCGATTTGAGCGCGAATTCCACGACAATTCATAATTATGTACTTCTTTGATCCTTCTGCTTCTACTTCTTGAGCTCTCAATCCTTTCAACAACACATTCCAGTCTGGGACGATTTCCGTGCGGCAATTAATGAGCAATTTCTTCAATCTCGGATTAGACCCTTTTATCCACAATTTGAAGAAACGATTCAAGTCGCGGAGGGGTATTTGATCTGAGCTAATGGAACAATTTTCTACGTTTAGTGTAAAAAGAAAATCGAAATTAAGAGTTATCCACGAATTGATCTTCAACTCTTTTAAATTCGCCATTCCGATGGATTGAAGAGAAAAATGAGAAGGAACAAAAGATAATAGGACGTTCTGAGCATCAGGAAGAAACGCTCTCATGAGATTTTCAGCGTAGATAGTTTCGGTTTCGTTTGTTCCATGTAGCGAGAAGACAACACAGAAATTTCGAAGTTTCGGAAAAGTGTTCCGGAGGGATTGAATGTCGAATTGTATATCTTCAGTCCAAAATCGGACCTCCAACGGTATTTCATTGTCGGAAATTGAGCACAGATGTTGAATCCATTCCCTTAAAGTCATTCCGTAATTTGAAATAGTTACTGCTTGATTTAGAGTATCATCATCGTTCAGTTCTTCCATCGTTGTAGCCTTCCATGTTTTTACTTTAGCTGGAAGGGCATTCAATTTTTTGTTGTTGTTGCGGATTGTCAGCTCGAAAGCAACACAGCTGTTTCCGAAGTCTAACGCGATCTCTGTATCTTCATCCATTTTTATATCAATCGATTTGATCGGTAATTGAAGAGATTGAACCATTGATAATGCCTCTTTTGAAACGAATGAGTGGGAAATGCTGAAAAAATCAATGCGATCAATACAAAGTTTTGAATAAATAAACTCACATTTCAAAGGGGTCCATAGTTTTCAGAACATTCAAACTAATATCGTTGGCTAGACGGCTTCGTCGGGTCTGGACCTGGTTAGGCATATCTGGAAAAATGAAGAAACTGATAGAACGAATGAATCTATTAGACATCGACCGATTGAAATAAAAAATGAGAGAATTGAGTGGAGAGTCTATTGATCAGAGGGCTCTATTGATTCTGTATTAATCAATAAAGGTGGGTTTTGAGTGGAAAATGCGTATCTAATGCAGGTACGACGTCAAGGGGGAGAATGTCGACAGAAGACGTGGCCGTTGGCCCGTATGGGAGAAGATCTTATTATGCAAGTAGCGGAGGTACTCGAACTTTTTGAATTTGGCGTTAAAAAAGGTTGAGAGCGGATAACTCGTTAAATTTTTCCGAAAATCTCAAGAGCGAACTACCATATCTTTTGATTCTACTTGTAAATATTATTTTCCTATTTACTGATTTTTTCGACGATTTTCACCTCTTTTAACTTTTTTTCGTTTAGCATTCTTTTTGCTTTACATTCAACAATAAGTTTTTCGAGTACTTTCAGCTTAAAGAAACTGGAAGCAACGTTTTTCTTATTGAACATCAGAAACATCTTTCATTAAAAATTAACTTCAAAATCGCCGCCTGAAATCTGAAAACAAAACAAAAATAAATTTATTCGAGTTCAAAGTGGATTTAGTTGGGATTTGTGGCCCTAAGGAAGGTGTAAAGAGCTCTCATAAGCGGAGTGTTGGATTCCCCAAGAGCACTCTGGAAGGAATAAACTACACGAGTCAGTGGGGGAAAAGCGGTAAGCGGAAAAGAGGGAACGGAATCAACGAGGAACTTAGAATGTGTGTAGAGCTGTGAGATGGGACGAGAATAGAGAGAGATAAGCGGTGTGACGAAGGAAACAAAAGTATCAATGACCAATTTATTTGGCAGATAAAAATAAAGGGCAAAAAATCTATTAAAAGCCATGGAGAAGTAGCGGTCTTTTGAGGCGGAGCGTGTGTTCCCCTTTAGTGTGTGTAGTGTGAGAGAGCGTGTGTGTGTCTGAGACGCAGGGGTGCGTGTGTACCCCTTGCGGTAAAAGAAGAGCGAATTTGAATATGGATTTATGTAACGGAAACAGAAAACAAGGGTAAATAATGGGAATGTCGACAGAGGTCCGTTGGGTTCGGTCTTCTGGGCTGAGGAGGTTCAGGGTTCCCCTCTTCTGATTCTTCTAGCCAGTTGTTCAGATCTGTGTTAGATCGTGCCAGAAATGAACGAACTCGGATCTGAACAAAAATCGTTTACCAGAGAGTATTTATATGATGATTCATGTAGAAATGGAGAACAAGAAAGTAATATGAAACTTTTATTAGGTCCAATAAAACACCTTAAATGTAACACTAGCAGATGTTTCCAAATGTTTGACTTTGATTAAAGCCCAAATTCCTCGACAATTTATGATTGAGAAAAACTTTTTTGGTATATATTCTCTTCCTTCTTGAGCTCTCAATCCTTTCAGCAAGACATTCCAATCTGGAGTGATTTCCATGTCACACGAAATCTTCAATTTCTTCAATCTCGGATTAGATCCTTTAATCCACAATTTGAAGAAACGGTTCAAATCGCGAAGTGGCATTCGATCAGTTTCTATTTTACAATTTTCAGCATTCAATGTGGAGAGACAATCGAAATTGAAATTTACAGGATCATAGAACTCCAAAGTTTCTAAATTCTCGATCCCAATGTGTTGAATGAAACGACTCTTTCCAAAAGGGATATTACATAACCTGACGGTTTGAGCGTTTGAAAGAAACTCTCTCAAAACGTTTCGAACGTTAAAATTGTAGACTTCGTCCGTTTCATCGTCGCCTTCGTCTTCATCTCCCGAGAAAATTATAAGGAGTTCTACAAGTTTTGGAAAAGCATTCCGAAAAGTTTGAATGTCTAATGTCATAGCTCTAACATAAACTTCGGCAAAATAAGGTATATCCTTATCGGGAATCGAGCAGAGATGTCGGATCCATTCTCGTAAAGACATTCCTTGATAACGTCGGATTTCGAGTGGAAAATGCGTATCTAATGGTGGTACGACGTCAAGGGCAATTATATGTCAAAAAGAGGATCTCCAGGGAAGAATGTCGGCGGAAAACGTGGTTGTTTGTCCGAGTTATAGAAGAACAATTTTTGAAAAAAAATTAAGATTATCAGTAACTTTTCAATTAAATTTTGCAATCCTTGCATTAAAGGGGGGCTCCGACCAAAAAATTTTATTGCGTTAAAATGTTTCAAAAAATATGTATTTTCCTAATATTATTGCGAAAAAATTCAAAAAAAATCCTAAAACCCCGAAAAACGGCTTTGAAAAAAAAAATAGAATTTGAATTCCCGCGCAGTGAGAAACCTAGGCCACGACATTGTAGCGCCTTTCTTACACGGAATTTTTTCCGGATTTTTTCGATTTTCATGTCCGACAGGTAAAAAACATTAAAAACCACTCTCACCCACTTGAAGAAACGGCTGGCAGGCGCCGTGGCCTAGGTTTCTCACTGCGCGGGAGTTTAAATCCTCGTCCCTTTTAGCAACTTTTTTTTGAAAATTTTTCGCTTTTAACGGCATTTTTCGGGGATTTCGGATTTTTTTCGAATTTTTTAGCTATAGTATTGGGAAAATAGACTTTTCGAACATTTTAGCAAAATAAAAATTTTTGGTCGGAGTCCCCCTTTAATCTAGTTTTACATTTAACAATAAATGTTTTCGAATACATTCAAATCACAAAAACCGGAAGCAACGCTATTCTTATTCAACAACATAAACCTCTTTCACTAAAAACTGACTCCAAAATCCGAAAATCTGAAAATGTAATTTTTAAAAAATTTATTCAAGTCATAACCGGATTTTGTTGGGTTTTGTGGCCATAAAGAGGGTCGTTGGTTTCAATATTTTTGGCTGAGAAGTCTCAGGTTCTCCCTTTTCTGATTCTTCTAACCAGTTGCTCAGATCTATATTTGATTTTGTCACGACTAGAGACGAACTGACTCCGATCTAATTGAATATCGTTTACCAGAGTATATTGATCAAGTCATTCATGTAGAAATGGTAAACAAGAAAAGATATAAATATTTTATTAGGTCCATAAAAACCGTTTTCTTATAAATAACTCTTTGAAACAATAAATTTAACACTAGCAGATGGTTCCAAATGTTTGACTTCGATTTGACCCCTAATCCCACGATAATTTATGATTGTATACTTCTTCAATCCTTCTTCTTCAGCTCTCAATCCTTTGAGCAGGACATTCCAGTCTGGAGTGATTTCCGTGTCACACGAAATCATCAGCTTCTTCAATCTTGGATTAGATCCTTTCATCCACAATTTGAAAAAACGGTTCAAATCGCGAAGGGGTATTTGATCTGTTTCTATAGTACAACTTTCAGCATTCAATGTGAAGAAATAATCAAAATCCATATTTATTGGATCATAGAAGTACAGATCTTTCAAACTTGCGATTCCAATATGTTGAATGAAACGACTCTTTCCAAAATGGATATCACATAATTTTACGTTTTGAACATTTGAGAGAAACTCTCTCAAAACTTTTCGAACGTTAACATTGTCGCCTTCGTCCTCTTCATCTTCCCTGAAACCTATAAGGACTTCTTCAAGTTTTGGGAAATCATTCCGAAGGGTTCGAGTGTCCAATGTCATAGCACTAAGATACATTTCGGCAGTATAAGGTATATCCTTATCGGGAATCGAGCAGAGTTGTCGAATCCACTCTCGTAAAGACATTCTTTGGTTTGTTATGGTTAATTCTAGATTAGGAGGAACATAATTCGGCAAATACATCAGGGTATCCTTAAATACTTTTACATTGACTGGTCGATCATCCAAGCTCTCCATTTCTTTGTAGCTGTCCATTGTGAACTTGAAATCGATAAAAACATCCCCGAAGTAAAAACGTATCTCCGTCTGGTCCTGCATCATTATATGAATCGATGAGATTGGTAAATGAAGAGTCTTAACAAGTGATAATGCCTTATTTGAAACAAATGAGTAGCAAATTCTGAAATGACATAAAGTCAATTTAACGGATACAAAACTATTGAAGAAATGAACTCACATTTCCACGGGGTCCATAGTTTTCAGAACTTCTAAGCAAAGATCATCGGGAAGACGTCGGAAAGGGAAACGCGTGTTGGTCATATCTGTAATAAAGAAGAAATCAATAATTAATCAGAATAAATGCAGAAGAAAATGTGATTTCGGACAGCAAATAAACTGAAATACAAAATGAGAGAATTGAGTCTGAAGAGCCTATTGATCAGATGACTCTATTGGTTTTCTATTAATCAATAACGTCGGGTCTCGAGTGGAAAATGCGCATATAATGGAGATACGACGTCAAATACGGATGGGAGTGTAGAGAGTGTCTCCAAGGAAAAATGTCGACATCCAGATTAAGGATAATTTCTGTTCAAATCAAGGGAGCCCTTCTTATATAATTAGTGGGAATTCAGGGTACAATTATGTATCTGTTTTTGTTCAAATCCGGATATTTAGTTTCGTCTCGCAAATGATGTACAAAAATTTACAATTAGTTTCACTTTTTCCCATTTTGTTTTCGAATTTAGTTCCGATATTTTTGGCTGAGCAGGTTTAGGTTCTACCGTCTCTGATTTTTCTAAACAGTTGCTCAGAGCTGTATTAGATCTTGTCACGAACGAACACTGATATAATTAAAAAATATTTATTAGAGAATATTGATAAAATGAATCATGTGAAAATGACGAACAAGAAAATAATATAAACGTTTTATTAGGTCCAATGAGAAGCTGTATCACCCCCAATTAATTTTTGAAACAATAAAATTAACTTCAAAACGTTTGAATTCGATTTGTCCGCTCATACCATGACAATTCATAATGAAGAACTTCTTCTCTTCTCCTCCTTCTATTTCTTCATCGTCTAGTTCTTCTCCTGATTCTTCTTCTGATTCCCATTCTGATTCCGATCTTTCTGATTCCGATCTTTCTAATTCTGTGTCTGATTCTTCTTCTGATTGTTCTCCTCCATCTGCTTCATCGTCTATTTCATCCTCTTCTTCTACTTCTTCATCTTCTTGTTCATCTTCATAATCTTCCAGTTCTTCTTCCACTTTTTCTACTTCTTTAACTTTCAATCCTTTGAGCAAGACACTCCAATCGGGAACGGTTTCCGTGTCACATGAAATGCTCAATACCTCCAATCTCGGATTGGATCCTTTAATCCACAGCTTGAAAAAACGATTCAGATCGCGAAGTGGCATATGATCTGTTTCTATCATACACATTTGAACATTCAATGTGAAGAGACAGTCAAAATTGAAATTTTTTGGATAATAGAAGTTCAACAATTTTAAATTCGCCATTCCAATATGTTGACAGGTGAGGTGTTCTCCAAGAGGGACATGAAACAATTGGACATCTTTCACATATGGTAGGAACGCTTTCAAAATGTTTTGGGCGTTAAGAGTCTCGTGTTCGGAAATTTCATTTCGCGAACCGTGTACACTAATTTTTCGAAGTTTTGGGAACGCATTTCGGAGTGATTGAAAGTCTAACTGCATATTTTTCAAATAAAATTTGGCTTCATACAGTTTCACTTTATTGGAAATTGAACAGATATGTTGAATCCATTCTCCTAACGTCATTCCTTGATTCGAAATAGTTACTGCTAGAGTTTGAGGATCATCATGGTTCAGCTCATATCTATCCTTCTTTAATACTTTTACATTGACTGGAAAATCATTCAAGCTCGCAATTTGCTCGTTGTTTTTGCCCATTTTAAACTCGAGAACGATACATTTGGTGCCAAAGTCCAGCCTTATCACTGGATCTTCCTTCATTTCTATTAGAATCGATGAAATTGGTAATCGAAGAGATTGAACCAGTGATAACGCTTTTTTTGAAACGAATGAGTAGGCGATACTGAAATGACATCAATGAAGCAAATTGAGAAGAAATAAACTCACATTGCATGGTACTTCATAGCTTTCAGAACATTTAGACAAAGATGTTTGGCTAGACGGCGTTGGGTCTGGTTACTAACCTGGTTGGTCATATCTGAAAAAAAAGGAAGAAATTAATGAAATAGAATATTAGACAGAAATAGATTGAAATGGAAAATGGGAGAATTAAGTCTGGAGAGCCTATTGATCAGAAGACTCTATTGACTTTCTGTTAATCAATAAAGTCGGGTCTCGAGTGGAAAATGCGCATCTAAGACGTCGTGTAGTTAGATTTCGAAGGTGGAAGACGTAGATGTTTGTCCGTATTGGAAAAGAGCTTATTGTACAAGTAGGGAAGGCATTCAAACTTTTTGAATTTGGCGCCAAAACTCGGGTGTCCTAGTCAAAACAAAAAAGGCGTTTCAGCCTGTAATTTGAGCAAAATAACCAAAAAAATGTTGAGAAAAAATTCCTGCCAAAAACCTGAAAATTTTGCTGATTTTCAAGAATTTCAATCCGTTTTTGACTGGAAGTTTTAAACACGTTTTTTCACATTATACTCTTACTTACTAGGGAAGACCCCAACTCGGGTGTGGCGGTACGGGTGGTGACCTATATCATCTGAAAGCTGACATGTTCCTGATTCCAAATCTGTTTTCAAAAAGTGCTTTGTCGCGGTAGTTTTCGAGAAAATTGGGTCGAAAGATAATTTTCAGTTGATTTCTAGGCTGTATTTAGCATTGAAAACCGACGCGAGACACGCGATATACAGTGCTCCACATAATCATTGTTCCACCCGGAAGTTTCACTGGAACCTCTATTTAGGTCAAGTTTCATGAGAAGGTGTCAACATGAAAGTTGTAGCCCTTCTTGAGAAACGGTACCTCGAAAAATTCGGAGTCGATTGCGTGACCCAGAAAAATTTCCTGACCGGAATTCCGAAAATCACGTTTTTTCCCATCCACAAAATCATTGTTCCACTCTCAAAATCACGCTTTTTGGGGAAATTAGGTAGAGAAAATCCTGTTGAAAAATTACAAATTTTTGGAAAGAAGATTTTCTGTGTAGAATTTTTTGCTTAAAAAGATAAGAAACAAAAGGAAAACTGAAAATTAGTCATCTTTGATTTCTCAATGCATACTGGATAAACTGGAAATGGGAGTGTCTATCGAAAGATACCGGTTATCAGTAACTTGTTGACCAACTTGGCTCGAATCATCAATTTCTTAGTGTTTTGAGTTTATCCATAATCTGAAGTCTTTGTTACCTTCGTAAACCGTATGAACCATATACGCCTATTCATTTTCTATCCGGTTTATGTTGTGAGAACATTTGAAAGTGACATTTGGTGGTTTCGTCGAGCTACGTTGAAGTTACTCATTCATAAAAATGTGTTTACGGTTGTGATACAGCAGGTGTGTATGTTGTTGGTGACAATATCATCGGAAGGACGAGTGAAACTCTCTGTAGCAAAGGTAATGGTTACCGTTTGTGTTGCTACGATCTGAGACAAAGAATTCGAGCATTCTGGCGTCAACACCGTAATCACAAATCCATTTTCATTTCACTTCCTCATTTACAAGGTCAGGAGACTTCCAGAGTGGCTCAAACATTGTCTTATCATACTTCCCACATAGACTTTATGTTCACTTGACCTCAATTCCACCGAAAAAAAGTCTGGAACTTCTTAATTAAACTAACAAAGATTATCAGATTATGGATAAACTCAAAACACTAAGATATTGATGATTCGTGCCAAGTTGGTCAACAAGTTACTGATAACCGGTATCTTTCGATAGACACTCCCATTTCCAGTTTATCCAGTATGCATTGAGAAATCAAAGATGACTAATTTTCAGTTTTCCTTTTGTTTCTTATCTTTTTAAGCAAAAAATTCTACACAGAAAATCTTCTTTCCAAAAATTTGTAATTTTTCAACAGGATTTTCTCTACCTAATTTCCCCAAAAAGCGTGATTTTGAGAGTGGAACAATGATTTTGTGGATGGGAAAAAACGTGATTTTCGGAATTCCGGTCAGGAAATTTTTCTGGGTCACGCAATCGACTCCGAATTTTTCGAGGTACCGTTTCTCAAGAAGGGCTACAACTTTCATGTTGACACCTTCTCATGAAACTTGACCTAAATAGGGGTTCCAGTGAAACTTCCGTGTGGAACAATGATTATGTGGAGCACTGTATTTATTTCAAATTTGAAAAGCCAAACACAGCTCAGAAATCAACTGAAAAGTATCTTTCGACCGAATTTTCTCGAAAAATACCGCGACAATGCACTTTTTGAAAACAGATTTGGAATCAGCAAATTTTCAGCTTTCAGATGATATAGGTCACCACCCGTATCGCCACACCCGAGTTTGGGCCTTCCCTAGTAAGTCAAATTTTATTTGAAATCGGTTCGAAGATTTCAGCAGTTTTGAATCGAACGTAAAATTAAATCTGTACTAATTTTCCTGCTTCCAAGATACTCATGTCGAAAGATATACCCGTTTTTGTCAGTCCGGGTAATTATGAGCCACCTTGTATTCATGTATAAATGACGAACAAGAAAATGATATCAAAATTTTATTAGGTCCAATACACAACTTTTCCTTATACATCAATTTGAAACTAAAAATATAACACTGGCAGATGTTCCCAAATGTTCGACTTCGATTTGAGCGCGAATCCCACGACAATTTCTTATTATGTACTTCTTTATTCCTTCTGCTTCCGCGTCCTCAGATCTCAATCCTTTGAGCAAGACATTCCAGTCTGGGACGATTGGGACGACAGTGTCACACCAAATGAACAATTTCATCAACCTTGGATTAGATCCTTTAATCCACAATTTGAAAAAACGATTCAAATCGCGAAGGGGCATTTGATCGGAGTGAATGGAACAACTTTCAACGTTCAATGTGAAAAGAAAATCATAATTCAGATTACTTCGAGAATGTATTTGCAAATAATTCAAATTCGCCATTCCGACATGTTCAAGGGGAAAATGAAGAGGACCAAAATATAATTGGACGTCCTGAACATTAGAGAGAAACGCTCTCATAAGATTTTGAGCGCAAATAATCTCGTTTTGGCCCGTTTCATCTTGCGTGCAGTATATATGGATTTTTCGAAGTTTTGGAAGAGTGTTCCGAAGTAATTGAATGTCGAATTCCATACCTCCTACACGAAATTCGGCTTCATACAATTTCACATTATTAGAAATCGAGCATAGATGCTGAATCCATTCTCTTAATGTCATTCCTTGGTTTGACATAGTTACCACTTGATTTCGAGGATCATCATTCGCCAAATACGAAAGCTTATCCTTCAATACTTTTACATTAACTGGATGATCGTTCAGGCTTGCCACTTGTTCGTTGTTTCTATCCATTTCAAACTCTAGAGAGACAAAATCGTTCCGAAACTCAAACTCTATCACTGGATCTTCCTTCATTATTATTTGAACCGATTTGATCGGTAGATGAAGAGATTGGACCAGTGCTAATGCCTTTTTTGATACGCATGAGTACACAATACTGAAATGACATAAGCTCGATGAAACAAATTGAGAAGAAATAAACTCACATTGCATGGTACTTCATAGCTCTCAAAACATTTAAAGAAAGATCGTTGGCTAGACGGCGTTCGGTCTGGTTACTAGCCTGGGTAGTCATATCTGGAAAAAGGAAATTAATAAAATATAACGACAGCAATAGATTGAAATGGAAAATGAGAGAATTAAGTCTGGAGAGCCTATTGATCAGAAGACTCTATTGACTTTCTGTTAATCAATAACGTCGGGTCTCGAGTGGAAAATGCTCATCTAATAGACGTCGTGTAATTAGATGCCGAAAAAGGGTCTCCAGGGAAGAACGGAATGTTTGAATTTGGCGCCAAAATGCGTGTGTCTTAGTCAAAGCAAAAAAAAGGCGTCTCCGGTCTGTAATTTAAACAAAATAACCAGAAAAAATGGAGAAAAAATTCCTGGCAAAAATCTAAAGTTTTCGCTGAGTTTCAAGGATTTCAGTACTTTTTTGACTAGGAAATCGATTCGAAAATTTCAGCAGCTTTGAATCGAACGTAAACTTATATTTTTACTAATTTCCTTGCATCCAAGATACTCATGTCGAAAGATATAACCGTTTATATCAGTCCGGGTGATTATGTGCCACCCTTTCTTCATGTTGAAATGACGAACAAGAAAATGATATCAAAATTTTATTAGGTCCAATACACGACTTTCCTCATACATTAATTTGAAACAAAAAATATAACACTAGCAAATATTCCCAAATGTTCGACTTCGATTTGAGCGCGAATCCCACGACAATTTATGATGATATACTTCTTTATTCCAACTGTTTCCGCGTCTTCAGCTCTCAATCCTTTCAGCAAGACATTCCAGTCTGGAACGATTGGGACGACATTATCACACGAAATGAACAATTGCTTCAATCTTGGATTAGATCCTTTAATCCACAATTTGAAAAAACGATTCAAATCGCGGAGGGGCATTTGATCTGAGTGAATTGAACAACTTTCTACGTTCAATGTAAAAAGACAATCATAATTCAGGTTGCTTCCAGAATATATTCTCAAAAACTTTAAGTTTGCCATTCCGACATTTTGAAGGGGAAAATGAGGAGGGACAAAAAATAATACGATGTCCTGAACATCAGACAGAAAAGCTCTCACGAGGTTTTCATCGTAAATAGTGTCGGTTTCATTCGTTTCATTTTCCGAGCAGATCACACTGATTCTTCGAAATTTTGGGAGATTGTTCCGGAATGTTTGAATTTCGAATCGTATATCTTTAATAAAAAATTCGGCGTCACACGGTATTTCATTGTCGGAAATTGAGCACAGATGTTGAATCCATTCTCCTAACGTCATTCCGTAATTTGACATAATTACTGCTGGATTTCGAGGATCATCATAGTTCAGTTCTCCCATCGTTTTATTCTTCCATATTTTTACTTTGACTGGAAGGGCATTCAAGCTAATAATTTGTTTGTTATTTTTGCGCATTGTCAACTTGAAAACGATACATCTGTTCCCAAAATTCAACTCGATCTCTGGATCTTCCCACATTAATATTCGAACCGATTTGATCGGTAATCGAAGAGATTGAACCATCGATAATGCCTCTTTTGATACAAATGAGTGGGCGATGCTGAAACAACATAAAACAAATGCAACCAATATGTACAGTACTGGCCAAAAAGAATGCGTCAACATGTTAAATGGGTCGACAGGACTGTAAATTTCTTTAAAATAGAGCTAAAGTATCAAACTTTTTCGTAAAATGTAGCAAATAACCCGAGAAAAAATATTCTGAAACATTTTTACCGAAAAAACATAAAAAACTTTTTTGGAGACAAAATTCACATTTTGGAAAATTTCGGATTTTTGGATTTTTTTGTTTTCAAAAATCTGGCGATTGTTAATTAGTAAAATCAATGTTGATCTTGATTTAAAAAATTATTCATCATCGTTTTCTATTTTTTTTCCAAATTTTTGAAAAAAAAAACCTCCAAAAACCTGAAATTTTTTGAAAAGTGAATTTTGTCGCTAAGAAGTTGATTTCCGTTTTCTGCGCAAAAATGTTTTAGAATATTTTTTCTAGGGTTATTTGCTACATTTTGCAAAAAAGTTTGACAATTTAGCTCTTTTTTGAAAAAAGTTACAGTCAAAAAAGCTGTTGAGTCGACAGTGTCGACGCATTCTTTTTGGCCAGTACTGTATAAAGTTTTGAATAAATGAACTCACATTTCAAACAGGTCCATAGTTTTCAGATCATTTAAACAAAGATTGTTGGCTAGACGGCTTTGTCGAGTCTGGACCTGGTTAACCATATCTGGAAAAAGGAAAAAATTAATAAAAGAATAAATGTATTAGACAGCAACAGATTGAAGTGAAATATGAGAAAATTGAGTCTGAAGGGTCTATTGATCAGAAGACTCTATTGATTTTCTGTTAATCAATGACGTTGGGTTTCGAGTGGAAAATACTCATCTAATAGACGTCGTGTAATTAGATGCCAAATAAGGGTCTCCAGGGAAAAACGGAAGAATGTTTGAATTAGGCGCCAAAATGCGGGTATCCTAGTCAAAGCAAGAAAAGCGTCTCTAGCCTGTAATTTGAACAGAATGACCAGAAAGTTTTGTAGAACAAATTCCTGGCAGAAATCTGAAGTTTCCGTTGATTTTCAAGAATTTCAGTACTTTTTTTTGACTAGATTTTCAGGTGGTTTTCTTTAAGTCAAGTTTTATTTGGAATCAGTTCGAAAATTTCAGCAGTTTTGAATCGAACTTAAAATTATATTTTTACTAATTTTCTTGCATCCAAGATACTCATGTCGAAAGATATACCCGTTTTTATCAGTCCGGGTAATTATGTGCCACCCTTTCTTCATGTTGAAATGACGAACAAGAAAATAATATCAAAATTTTATTACATCCAATACACAACTTTTCATCATACATTAATTTGAAACAAAAAATATAACACTAGCAAATACTCCCAAATGTTCGACTTCGATTTGAGCACGAATCCCACGACAGTTTCTGATGATATACTTTTTAATTCCTTCTGTTTCCGCATCTTCAGCTCTCAATCCTTTCATCAAGACATTCCAGTCGGGGGCGATTGGGACGACATTATCACACGAAATGAACAATTGCTTCAATCTTGGATTAGATCCTTTAATCCATAATTTGAAAAAACGATTCAAATCGCGGAGGGGAATTTTATCTGAGTGAATGGAACAACTTTCTACGTTCAATGTAAAAAGACAATCATAATTCAGGTTGCTTCCAGAATATATTCTCAAAAACTTTAAGTTTGCCATTCCGACGTGTTGAAGGGAAAAATGAGAAGGAACAAAAAATAATACGATGTCCTGAACATCAGACAGAAACGCTCTCACGAGATTTTCAGCGTAAATAGTGTCGATTTCATTCGTTTCATTTTCCGAGCAGATTACACTGATTCTTCGAAAATTTGGGAGATTGTTCCGGAATGATTGAATGTCGAATCGTATATCTTTAATTAAAAATTCGGCGTCACACGGTATTTCATTGTCGGAAATGGAACACAGATGTTGAATCCATTCTCCTAACGTCATTCCGTAATTTGACATAATTACTGCTGGATTTCGAGGATCATCATAGTTCAGTTCTCCCATCGTTTTATTCTTCCATATTTTTACTTTGACTGGAAGGGCATTCAAGCTAATCACTTGTTTTTTGTTTCTGCGCATTTGCAACTCGAGAACGATACATCTGTTCCCAAACTCCAACTCTATCCGTGGATCTTCCCACATTAATATTTTAACCGATTTGATCGGTAATCGAAGATTTTGGACCATGGATAATGCCTCTTTTGAAACGAATGAGTGGGCGATGCTGAAACAACATAGAATCAATGCAACCAATACAAAGTTTTGAATAAATAAACTCACATTTCAAAGGGGTCCATAGTTTTCAGAACATTCAAACTAATATCGTTGGCTAGACGGCTTCGTCGGGTCTGGACCTGGTTAACCATATCTGGAGAAAGGGAAAAAATTAATAAAATAGAACGATAGTGTTAGGCAGCATAGATTGGAATACAAAATGAGAGAATGGAGTCGGTAGAGCTTATTGATCAGAAGACTCTATTGATTTTCTGTTAATCAATAACGTCGGGTTTCGAGTGGAAAACGCGTATTTAATGGAGGTACGACGTCAAATACAGATGGGAATATAGAGAGTGTCTCAGGGAAAAATGTCGACGTCCAGATTAAGGGAGACCTCCTTATATAATTAGTAGGAATTTAGGGTACTGTTATCAGTTTTGGTTCAAACCCAGATATTTAGTTTTGATCTCCAAGGAAGAATTCCGGTGATTGTTGGTCCGTATGAAAGGAGACCTTATTATGCAAGTACTTAGCTGCGTCACTCAAATTTTTTGAATTTCGCGCCCAAAAAAAGGTTAAGATCGGAATTTTCCTAAAGTCTCAAAAGCAAACTTTTTTATTCTATTTGTAATAGTTATTTTCCTAGTTACTCATTTTTTAGACGATTTTCATAATTTTAATTTACATTTTCCCCAGATTTAAAGTTAATTGTCAGAAAATCTAGCAAATATGGGAATACCATTTTAAATACATAGAAACGAACTCTGATCTAATTAAAAGTCGTTTATTAGAGAATATTGATCAATTGACTCATTTAAAAATGATGAACAAGAAAATTACATGAAAATTTTATTAGGTTCAATGAATTACTTTTTCTCATACATTACTTTGAAACGTTAAAGGTAACACTAGCAGACGTTCCCGAATGTTTGACTTTGATTTGACCATTGATCCCACGACAATTTCTAATCAAGAACTTCTTCCCTTCTCCTCCTACTTCTTCGTCTTCTAATTCTTCATCTGATTCTGTTTCGGATTCTGATCCATCTGATTCTCCTGATTCTCCTGACACTTCTGATTCTTCTACTTCTTCTACATCTTCCTCTTCTGATTCTACTTCTGATTCTTCTTCTTGTTCTCGTTCTTCTAATTCTCCATCTTCATCTTCATCGTCTACTTCTTCTCCTATTTCTTCAACTCTCAATCCTTTGAGCAAGACATAGCAATCTGGGACGATTTCCGTGTCGCAATAAATGAGCAATTCCTTCAATCTTGGATTGTATCCTTTAATCCACAATTTGAAGAAACGATTCAAATCGCGAAGCGGCATTTGATCTGTTATTATCCTACAACTTTCAGCATTCAATGTGAAGAGAAAATCGAAATTGAAATTTTTAGGATGAACAAAGCCCAAAATTTCTAAATTAGCAATTCCAATTTGTTGTAAGGAAAGGTTCTCTCCAAGATTGACATTAAACAGTTCGACTACTTCAACATACGGTATAAACGCTTTCAAAACGTTTCGAGCATTAAGAGTCTCCTGTTCGGAAGTTCCATTTCGGGAGCCGTGTATACCGATTCTTCGAAGATTTGGGAGCACATTCCGAAGTGATTGAATGTCTAACTTCATATTTTCAAAATAAAAATCGGCTTCATACACTTTTACATTTTTGGAAATTGAACACAGGTGTTGAATCCATTCTCCTAACGTCATTCCTTGACTTGAAATATCTACTGCTAGATCTCCCTCGTCTCCCTCGCGTACATCGGCATTCAATGGAAAATCATTCACGCTCGCCATTTTTTTGTTTTTTTCTGTCCATTTCCAACTCGAGAGAGACAAAATCGTTTCGAAACTCAAACTCTATCACTGGATCTTCCGTCATTACTATCCGAACCGATTTGATCGGTAGAGCAAGAGATTGAACTAGTGCTAATGCCTTTTTCGAAACGAATGAGTAGGCGATACTGAAAAGACATCAACTCAATGAAACAAATATACACTGCGGGACATAATTATAGATCCACTTGACGTTTCGTTATTTTCCCAAAATCTCGAGAGACCTGATAAACGTTCCTAGTACTAGTATTTGAGGGATTCATTTTTTGTGTTACTGTACATATCCTTTCCTGTCTGTCGTTTTGATTCAAGAAAATTTTTTGAAAAATGTCAAAAAATGAAAAGTGCAAATGGACATAATTATAGATCCACTCCTGAAAAAACATATTTGTGGCTGAATTCATGGAATAAAAAGTTTAAAAATGAGTTCTACGCAAAAGACTCATCTGAATTCATGGAACCTTTTAAAAAAAGTACTAGAAAAACTGTTGGAAAAAAAGGTTTTTTTGGTATTTTTTGACCAATTTTCCTATTGATCAAATTTTCGAGTCTAATTTTTGGAGCAAGCTTCTAGCACCTTCAAAATTGAGATAATAATGTTTTAAACATTGGTTTAAATTAATTCCGAACAATTTTAGTTTATGTTCCTCCATTCATGTCATACCAAAAACAGCGTTTCTACTTATTAATCGGCACTAATGTCCGTGATCTTTGACAAACTTTATCTTGGTTCGCAAAAGAGCAATGAAAAGGTATTTAACTACAAAAATGTGTAGCATAATCTTAATAACAATGTACCACATGATTTCGTTTTTCTATCTCTCTCAGGAACCGTGATAACTGTAGCCGAAAAGAGCGTAAATGACAACTACGTTGAAATAAGAAAGTTCCCAAAAACTAGAGCCTTTGTCCTCCGGTATACAATGGTCCAAAAAATTTAAAATTTTGTAAAAAAAAACAAATAAAAATAAGAATTGGGAAGAAAAATAGCATTCAAAACTTCTCTACTGAACATCCTTTGTAAGCTTAACTGTCATTTACACTCTTTTCGGCTACAGTTATCACGGTTCCTGAGAGAGATAGAAAAACAAAATCAATTGGTACATTGTTATTCAGATTATGCTACACATTTTTGTAGTTAAATACTTTTTCATTGCTCTTTTGCGAACCAAGATAAAGTTTGTCAAAGATAATGGACATTAGTGCCGATTTATGAGGAGAAACGCTGTTTTTTGTATGACATGAATGGAGGAACCTACACTGAAATTGTTTGGAATTGGTTTCAACTAATCTTTAAAACATTATTATCTTAATTTAGAAGGTGCTGGAAGCTTGCTCCAAAAATTAGACTCGAAAATTTGATCAATAAGAAAATTGGACAAAAAATACCAAAAAACCCTTTTTTTCCAACAGTTTTTCTAGTACTTTTTTTAAAAGATTCCATGAATTCAAATAAGTTTTTTGCGTAGAACTCATTTTCAAACTTTTTATCCCATGAATTCAGTCAGAAATATGTTTTTTCAGGAGTGGATCTATAATTATGTCCATTTGCACTTTTCATTTTTTGACATTTTTCAAAATTTTTTCTTGAATCAAAAACGACAGACAGGAAAAGATGAGTACAGTAACACAAAAAATGAACCCCTCAAATACTAGTACCAGCAACGTTTATCAGGTCTCTCAAGATTTTGGAAAAATAACGAAACGTCAAGTGGATCTATAATTATGTCCCGCAGTGTAGAAGAAGTAAACTCACATTGCATGATACTTCATAGCTTTCAGAACATATTAATGGTCAGAAAAATATTAATGGTCAGAAAATCTAGCAATTATGAGAATAACATTTAAAACACATAGAAAAGAACAAACTCAAATCTCATGGAAAGTCGTTTAACAGAGTATATTGATCAAATGACTCATGTAAAGATGATGAACAAGAAAATGATATAAAAATTTATTAGGACCAATAAATAACTTTTCCTCATGGATAATTTTTCGAAACAATAAACTTAACACTGGCAGATCCTTCAAAAAGTTTGACTTCTATTTGACCAGTAATACCACGACAATTTCTAATCAAAAACTTCTTCCCTTCTCCTCCTTCTTCATCGTCTTCTAATTCTTCATCTGACCCTGTTTCTGATTCTGATTCATCTTCTGCTTCTTCTTCATCTGCTTCTACTTCTTCTACTACTCCTTCATCTTCTGATTCTTCTACTTCTTCTTCATCTTCCTCTTCTGATTCTTCTTCTGATTCTTGTTCTTGTTCTCGTTCTTGTTCTTCTACATCTTCATCTTCATCTCCATCTTCTTCTTCCACTTCTTCTTCTATTTCTTCAGCTCTCAATCCTTTGAGCAAGACATCGCAGTCTGGGACGGTTTCCATGTTACACAAAATGGCCAATTTCTTCAATCTTGGATGAGATCCCTTCTTCCACAATTTGAAAAAACGATTCAAATCGCGAAGCGGCATTTGATCTGTTTCTATCATACACATTTGAACATTCAATGTGAAGAGACAGTCAAAATTGAAATTTTTTGGATGAACGAAGTCCAACATTTTTAAATTCGCCATGCCAATGTGTTGACAGGTGAGGTTTTCTCCAAGAGGGACATGAAACAGTTGAACATCTTTTACATATGGTAGGAACGCTCTCAAAACGTTTTGAGCATTAAGAGTCTCGTGTTCGAAAGTTTCAATAAGGGAGGCATGTATACCGATGTTTCTAGGTTTTGGAAACGCCTTCCGGAGTGATTGAATGTCGAATTGAGTCTCTCCTACATGAAATTCGGCCTCATACAGCTTCACTTTATTGGAAATTGAACACAGATGTTGAATCCATTCTCCTAATGACATTCCCTGATTGGAAATAGTTACTGCTCGGTGTACCTCTTTTCCCTTGAATACATTCACATAAAATGGAAGATCATCCAAGCTCGTCATTTCACCGTAGTTTTTGCCCATTCCAAACTCGAGACAGACAAGACTGTTTCGAAACTCCAACTCTATCCATGGATCTTCCTTCATTATTAATCGAACCGATTTGATCGGTAGGTGAAGAGATTGAACCAGTGCTAATGCCTTCTTCGAAACTAATGAGTAGACAATACTGAAATGTCATAAACCCAATGAAACAAATTGAGAAGAAATAAACTTACATTGCATGGTACTTCATAGCTCTCAAAACATTTAAAGAAAGATGGTTGGCTAAACGGCGTTCGGTCTGGTTACTAACCTGGTTGGTCATATCTGAAAAAGGAAGAAATTAATAAAATAGG
Organism: Caenorhabditis nigoni; assembly: GCA_027920645.1. NCBI lineage: Eukaryota > Metazoa > Nematoda > Chromadorea > Rhabditida > Rhabditidae > Caenorhabditis > Caenorhabditis nigoni. The sequence goes on from CP115866.1 coordinate 13,331,213, forward strand.
ACGATTGTGTTAGACAGCAATAGGTTGAAATAGAAAATGAGAGAATGGAGTATGTAGAGCATATTGATCAGAGGGCTCTATTGATTCTCTTTTAATCAATAACATCAGGTTTCCAGTGTAAAATGCGTATACAGTGGCGAGAAGTGGTGAGGAGAATTTTTTCGAACATTCATAACTTTGTTAAAAACTGCTCAATCGAATTGAAATTTTGCATGAGAATAGCTGTAAAATCTAAAAACATAAAAATCGGTTTTTGAAAATTTCTCACTTTCAGAATTTTCAGAGCAGTTTCAGATGTAACAGTGGTTCGAGAATCCAAAAAAAAAAATTTTCTAGAATTTTTTCTGGTTTTGATTTTAGATGACAAATGACTCTCAGTGTCCAAATATGCACCAAAAACATTTTGAAGACTTTTGGAAGTCGGGCTCACGAGTTATAATGCTCAGAGCACAAAAGGTATGTGTCGGCATTTTTACTATAACTCAGCTGAAAATGTATTTTTGATGCTCAAAATTTCACAGAATATGTGTTTTTAGTTGTTTATCAGTTTTATAACAAAAGTTTTCTAATTATTCAAAATATTTTTTTTCGTTTTTTCAACTCTAGAAAAAATTGTAAAACCTAAAGAAATGAGAAAAAATAATTTTTTACAATTGAAAAAATTTTGTTACAAAACTGATAACCAACTCAAAACACATATTCTGTGAAATTTTGAGCGTCAAAAATACATTTTCAGCTGAGTTATAGCAAAAATGCGGACACATACCTTTTGTGCTCTGAGCACCATAACTCGTGAGCCCGACTTCCAGAAGTCTTCAAAATGTTTTTGGTGCATATTTGGACACTGAGAGTCATTTGTCATCTAAAATCAAAGCCAGAAAAAATCCTGGAAAAAAGTTTTTTTTGGATTCTTGAAACACTGTTACATCTGAAACTGCTCTGGAAATTCTGAAAGTGAGAAATGTTCAAAAAACCGATTTTTATGTTTTTTGATATTACAGCTATTTTCATGCAAAATTTCGAGTCATTTGGGACATTTTGAACTGAGTTATGAATGTTCGAAAAAATTCTCCTCACCACTTCTCGAAACTGTATAATCAAATACGAATGGGAATGTAGAGGGTGTCTTCAAGAGAAAATGTCGACGTCCAGATTAAGGAGACTTTCTGTCCAGATTAGAGGAAGACTTTCTTATATAATCAGTGGGAATTTAGTGTACAGTTAAATGTTTTGTTTAAAATCCAGATATTAAGTTTTGTCTCGCAGTAATTGATGTAAAAATAGGTACAATTAGTTTCACTTTTTTCCAATTTTGTTACAAATTTAGTTCCTGTTTCTTTGACCGAAAAAGTTCAAAAATTACAATTGACTCGCAAGAATCGAGAAATAGTGCATCGGAAAAAAAGGCCGATTCTTTCAAGCTCGAAATCACGACGGTCACCGAACAAAAATGAGTAGTCTAGCATTTTTTCGACAATAATTGAGTGTAAAAACAAAACTAGGAGGAAAAAGTTGGAAAATCCATGTGCAAACTTTTTTAGAAGACGTTGAAATACTCCGTTGCACGATATGCGCCATGGCACACGAAACGCGCAAGCCGATCGTTTGCGCGTTTCTCGACGCTTTTTTTCGCCCCAACTTGTCATCGCCGGGTGCCGTGAACTACTGTATTTTTTGAATCTATTTTCCTTATCATTCTTATAATAAATAAATGAAGTTGCGTCTCTCTGTTTCTCTCTCTGTGGCTCTGTCCGCAAGTTTTGAAAAGCTTGAAAATAAAATATAGATTCACGTGACCTTTAAAAAGTGAGTCGCGAAGCGACGAACAGTAAAAGAAAAAGGTTATTCCCAGCTGTTTGTAGCGCCGGAGGCGCGGCAAACATGCTGGTATATAAAATGCTAGACGTCAAATACGGATGGGTACGTAGAGAATGCCTTCAAGGAAAAAATGTCGACGTCCAGATTAAGGGAGACCTTTTTATATAGTTAGTGGGAATTTAGTGTACAGTTATGTTTTGGTTCAAATCAGGTATTTAGTTTCTTCTCGCAATTAATGTACAAAAGTTTACAATTAGTTTGATTTTTCCAGATTTAGTCGAAAATAGTTCCGGTATTTTTGACTGAGAAGGTTCAGGTTCTCCCGCCTCTAATTCATTTAGTCAGCAGCTGAGACCTTACGAATCGGATGGAAACCAGACAACGGGAGCTACGAAATTTGGAGAAAGTACGCAATGGCTTACCGCAATCTACTTTTATTTCCCAAACAGAGTAAAGAATTAATTAGGATGTTTTTCAGCGAATTTGTGAGATAACATCCCAAGATAAATGATACTATGATTTCTTTTTCCTATAAATATTGAGAGCTTTATCATGCTCCTGAACATCATTTCCGTTTAATTGGTTACTCCCAACTCGGCAAGAAACAGGGGATTACGGTAAGCGATTACGTACTTTCTCCCGCTTTTGTTGCTCCCCTTTCTTTGATTTCTCCCCGATTCGTACGGTCTCCAGATATGAATTAGATTGTGCAACGTCTAGAAACAAACAAACTGCGATCTATTTGGAATAGTTTATTAGAGAATATTAAACGAATGATTCATGAAGGAAAAAAAAGTTACAAAATGTTATTAGGTCCAATGAAAAGCTTTATCTTCTCAATTAATTTTTGAAACAGAAAACGTAACACTAGCAGTTGCCGCAAAATATTTGACTTCGATTTGACCTCTTATCCCAGTACAATTCATAATGAAGAACTTCTTCCCTTCTCCTTCTATCTCTTCTTCGTCTAGTTCTTCTCCTGATTCGTCTTCGAATTCTGATTCTACTGATTGTTCTTCTTCATCTGCTGTGTCATCTTCTTCTTCCTCTTCTTCTACTTCTTCATCTTCTTGTTCATCTTCATAATCTTCCAGTTCTTCTTCTACTTCATCTAGTTCTTTAGTCCTCAATCCTTTGAGCAAGACACTCCAATCAGGAACGGTTTCCGTGTCACAAGAAATTCTCAATGCTTCCACTCTTGGATTGGATCCTTTAATCCACAGCTTGAAAAAACGATTCAATTCGCGAAGAGGTAGTTGATTTGAGTGAATTGTACACATTTGAACATTCAATGTGAATAAACAGTCGACGTTCATATTTATTGGATGAACAATGTCCAGACTTTCCAAATTCGACATTCCAATGTGTTGATAGGAAAGGTTCTCTCCAAGAGGGACACGAAACAATTGGACTTCTTTGGCACATGGTAGAAACGCTCTCAAAATGTTTTGAGCGGCAAGAGTGTTGAGTTCGGTCGTTTCATTTGGCGAGCAGTATATTTCGATTTTTCGAAGTTTAGGGAAACTATTCCGAAGTGATTGATATTCAAATTTCATATCTGCTGCATAAAATGTGGCCAGATACAATTTCACTTTTTTGGAAATTGAACACAGATGTTGAATCCACTCTCCTAACGTCAATCCCTGATTGGACATAGTTAGTGCAAGATCTACATCGTCTCCCTTGTATACATTGACATTCAATGGAAGTTCATTCAAGCTCGCCTTTTGCTCGTCGTTTTTGCCCATTTTAAACTCGAGAACGATACATTTGGTGCCAAAGTCAAACTCTATCACTGGATCTTTTGTCATTATTATCCGAACCGATTTGATTGGTAGATGAAGAGATTGAACCAGTGCTAATGCCCTTTTCGAAACGAATGAACAGGCAATTCTGAAAAGATATAAACTCAATGAAACAAATTAGGAAAAAATAAACTCACATTGCATGGTACTTCATAGCTCTCAGAACATTCAAACAAAGATCGTTGGCTAGACGACGTTGAGTCTGGTTACTAACCTGGTTGGTCATATCTGGAAAAAGAAAGAAATTAATAAAATAGGACGACAGTGTTAGACAGCAACTGATTGAAATAGAAAATGAGAGAATAGAGTCTGTAGAGCTTATTGATCAGATGACTTTATTGACTTTCTGTTAATCAATAAAGTCCGGTCTCGAGTGGAAAATGTGCATCTAATAGACAAGGATCTCCAGGGAAGAATGTCGGCAGTAGCAGAGACGTTGTCGTTTGTCCGTATTGGAGAAGACCTTACTGTGCAAGTAGCGGAGGCGCTCAATTTTTTTGAACTTGGCGTCAAAAAAGGTTGAGAGCTTTTAAACTTTTTATATATCATTAAATTTGTCGGAAAGGGGCAAGAGTGAACTACCGTATCTTTTGAGCCGATATTTAAATATTATTTTCATATTCTTCAAGAATATTCATTTTTTAAATTTTTTTCAGAATACCGTAAAACCTGTATTAGAAGTGCCGGCACTTCTATTTTTCGTGAGGTCCCTTGGGGGGCACTTCAATTAGAGGGGCACTTCAATTAGAGGGGGCACTTGTATTTTTCGTGGGGTCGCTGATAACAGGACTATTGGAGGGACATAATTTTTCAGTGAAAATTCCGTTTTTCTACCCAGAATCCATTACAATTTCTTCATTTAAAAAATTTTCTAATACTACATATTGAAGTTTTTAAAAACTGGCTCCTGAGAATTTCGCGTACGCCGTTCGTACCGATAGGTCCCGCCCTCAAATCCAATATTGTACCAAACATAATTAATTTCTTTGAATTTAGTGTGATTTTCTGGATAAAATTCAGATTTCTTGGTAACGTTTTGATCGCTAGAATTTCTAGGATTTTCTCAAACTGAAAACTACAAGCTTAATTGTGAAAATCGCTCGAACGAGACAAAATCTGTAATAGAGCGATGGCAAATGTCTCAGGGGCCAGTTTTTTTTTAAAGTAGAAAATGATACAAACAACTGAAAAAAAAACGGCTGAAAATCAAAAGAGTTAGTCAAAGGGGCACTTCAATTAGAGGGGGGCACTTCAATTAAAGGGGCACTTCAATTAGAGGGGGCACTTCTATTTTTCGCGGGGTGTCTAGGGGGGCACTTCAATTAGAGGGGCACTTCAATTTCAGGGGCACTTCTAATACAGGTTTTACGGTATCTTCTGTTTTCTTTTGAATTACATGTTCTGACTGAAATTCCTCGTTTCGCTTTACCTGGCAATGAGAAACCAGCAGTTTGACGCCAAAATTTAGTGTCATTTTTCAATAGAAAATTTCAGAAAAAGCAGCAACGTCATCTGAATAAAACAGACAATTTAGCGATTTATTGAATTCTTCATATTCAAATAAACAATTTAACACAAAATTCGAACAAAAACGCTCAAGTTTCAAGCAAAAGTTCAGTAAAAAACAATGATTCGCCGACGACGAACTCCAGAAGCTTCATCGTGAAGAAATAAAGAAGAAAATCTGCAAAAATTGGAGAGTTGCACAGCCTGCCGATCCGCGATTGCGCAAGCCTGCCGCGTTCAAATGGCGCGGCAGGGCGCGCTTGTGTTTTCAGTGTTAATTTTCAGAGATTTTTTTCAGATGACGATATCTCAGCTCAAACTGAATAAAAAACGATGGGACAACCTACGAATTGTAGAGAAAAAATGTCTTCATCAGATTTTAATAATTGTCGTTGTTAAAAGTTTTCCGACTTTGCGGTATTGTGCCTTTTCTAAAAAAAGTACAGGTTTTTATACTTTTTCAGTCAAAATTTTATAGTTTCTAAGTTTGTTTTGTATGATTGATATGATACATATGTTTTTGAATTAGAAATAGATAATTTAGGGCAGATTTTCATGAATACAAGTTATGGATAGCCTGATTCTGTTAATTCAGAGGTATTGTGCGAAATCTGATTTCTCCCGGGGCTAAAACGAATTGGAATGCTCAAAACTCATCACGACATCATTTTCATGTCATTTCGTACAGAATCTGAACGTTTCCAGCAAGAAAGTAGGCAATACAACTCAATCCGAGTTCTACTGGGAAAGTTCGACAATTCTAATTTCTTCTAAACGTCACATACTACATCAAATCAGTTAAAAAATAGTAATTAATGTTTGAAAATTTACAAAACCACTCTTATGAACCGATGAAATTGCCTGAAATCCATGGAAATCGATGAAAACGAATTCAGTTCTTCAAAAACACTTCCATGCGTTCCACTCGCTAGCTATGACACTAAACCTTGAAATAATTGACTGGATTCCGAGACCATCTGTTCAGAAATGTATTTTCTTTTGTTTTGTAGTTATATGACACTGAAAAACGAACGAAAACCTAAAAAAAAGTTTAAAAACCTGTACTTTTTTCAGAAAAGGCACAATACCGCAAAGTCGGAAATCTTTTAACAACGACAATTATTAAAATCTGATGAAGACATTTTTTCTCTACAATTCGTAGGTTGTCCCATCGTTTTTTATTCAGTTTGAGCTGAGATATCGTCATCTGAAAAAAATCTCTGAAAATTAACACTGAAACCACAAGCGCGCCCTGCCGCGCCATTTGAACGCGGCAGGCTTGCGCAATCGCGGATCGGCAGGCTGTGAGTTGTTGAGCTAAATTGTTCTTATTTTTCCCCAACAACTTCAACACAAAAACTGCGAAAAACTCGAAATGAAACAGAAGATTTCCAGCAATGTTTCCGTAATATTTGACGAGGTTGTTCAGAAGCTTCATGGTGACGAAATAACAATGAAAATCTGCATAAATTAGTTGGAAAATTCTAAATATTTTCCAAAAAATTCCATGAAATCTTTAAATTTTAATGATTTTTCAGCGGAATTTCTTTCAAATTCCTTTAAAATTCTCCACGAATTGACATTTTCCACTTCCCTCAATAGGACTTGTATTGAAGCTTCGTAATGGAAATGGCGCAACCTGAAAATCGGAAAAAAACAAGAAGTTCAGCGACGACCTTCAGAAGCTTCATGGTGACAGAACGAAGAAGGAATTCTGCGAGATTCAGCTAAAAAATTCTAAAAATTCCATCGAATTTTAATGATTTTCACTAGTAAGCTTTCCACCTCGGGCGGGCCGTCCGAAAACGCCCGTCACCCGACAGGGTAACGGGCCGCCCTACACCCGCCCTACACGCCCGGTTTCGTGGTCCAACAAATATATGTCACGGTGATTAAACGCGCACCGTACATTTTGAAATCTTTTTTGACGCAAAACAATAAATAAAATTTGATTCGGGCGTTTTTAAATATAGGGCGACGGGCGGGCGCCACACCCGGGCGGGTGGGGCGTGTAAAATTCGCCCGAAATGGAAAGCTTATTCACTAGTTTTGTCTAGTATTTTTTAGCGAAATTCCTTTCTTTTTCCAATACCCAGCTTATGAATGAATATGTGAATGAAACGAAGCTTTCCCGTTCGAATGAATTCCATAACATTTCAAAAAGTTCCAGAAATTAACTGCACGCTGAGAAGATCCGCCGGAAAATCTGAAAAATTAAGAAAAAAAAACAATCAAATTTATTCAAATTATAACCGGATTTTCTCAAATTTGTGGCCCTAAAGAGGGCCGTTGGGTTCGGTGTTGTTGACTAAGAAGACTCAGGCTCTCTCGCCTCTGATTCTTCTAGCCAGTTGCATGTCCTTCGGCATGATGGTGACTCGTTTAGCGTGGATGGCGCACAAGTTGGTGTCCTCGAAAAGTCCAACGAGATAAGACTCGGAGGCTTCTTGAAGGGCGCCAATCGCAGCGGATTGGAAGCGAAGATCGGTCTTGAACTCTTGCGCGATTTCTCGGACGAGTCGTTGGAATGGAAGTTTGCGGACCAGCAGCTCCGTCGATTTTTGATAACGACGAATCTCGCGGAGAGCGACGGTTCCCTTGCGGAAACGATGCGGCTTCTTGACGCCTCCGGCGACTGGCGCTGCCTTTCGAGCCGACTTCGTGGCCAGGTTCTTACGTGGAGCCTTTCCGGCGGTCGATTTGCGGGCGGTTTGCTTGGTACGTGCCATTGATGCAATGAAGAGGAATAGGCTTGGCGCCGCAGTTAAATAAGGCGCTGCGGTGGGTGGGCGGAGTCTTGAAGCTGCGGTGGAGGGGCGGAGTTTTGAACTTTTCTGTGTGTGCGGTGGGTGGGCGGAGCCTGTTTTTGTTTCGAAAATGAAAAAAAATCGGATTTTCACACACTCGAAAAAACTAATTGTAAAAACAATCCAAATGGGAAACAATTAAAAACTAGAAAATTCCCTAAAAATTCAAATTTTCAGGATTTCCAGAGATTTCTGAACGAAAATTGCCCGAAAATAGATATTATCTCGTTTGAAACTGCAAATAAATATGGGAATTTTGATGATTTTCACCTGGAAAGTGCTGGAAATTACCGGGAACAACTGAAAGCCAGAAAATAACCTGAAAAATTGAAAATTCAAGTTTTAAGTTTTTTTGAATTTCAGAGATTTTCGCACGGAATTCTTTGAAATATAGGCTTCGTTTAGCATAAAACTGGAAATAATTATGGGAATTTTGATAGTTATTGGCTGGGAAGTGAAAATTGAAAAAAAAACGGATTCTCTTCGATTTTCAGATTCCGTCGGTATTTTTTTTGAATTTCAAGAATTTTGTAGATTTTCAGATGCTTTTTGCTCTTTTTTATCTTCTTTTCCTTTAAAATGCAGAATTTATCATAAAATACGTTACCAGCAAAAACTTAAATTTAAAAAACCGCGCTTTTTCGCTGTAGCAGACAGAGCGCGTTTGCATGCCCCCTTCATAAAAATTCGTCGATTTTTCCACGATTTCGTTACTTTTAACCCCAATTTTCCTGCTGAAAACCCAAATTTTCAGCAATGTCAACTAACAAACGAACTCTGGAAACCATCACCATCGACGATTCCGATGAAGAAGAAGCGCCGGTGGCGAAAAAGCCCCCAACTTCGAATTACTCAGCTTGGGCGGAAATTTTTAATAAAGTGGGGCTAAAATATTGATTTTCACCTAAAAATTTATGATTTTTCCAGAAAAAAGCCGAAAAATCCAAAGATGCGGCTGTGGAGAAGGCGAAAAAGGACGCGGATAATGAGTTGAGAAGGCAGAAATTGAAGGACGCGTTTAATGAGAGGAAGAGGCGGGAGCAGATTGCAAATGGGTCCAAAACTGCTGAAAATCCTAGAAGAGCTCCTGAAAATCCTAAAAAAGTTCCTGAAAAACCGAAAAAACTACCGGAAAAGGAAGTTTCTAGAAAATCGAAAAAATCCGAGGATTCTCCAGGCCCTTCTTCGAGCCACGTGGATTCTCAGGCTTCTCAGGACTCTCAAGACTCATCAGAATTCGTTGGTAAGGCTCTAGAGCTTCCAGAAGCTCCCGAAAACTCTAAAATTTGCTTTCCAGCCAACGAACTCGCTGTTGGGACCGGCGAGCGTCTGATTCGACCCCAGGAAATTATAGACAGGCGGGACAAAGTGTTCCTGGAAGTTTTCCGTCACAAAAAGTACCGTAGTCGGCTCCAAATGCAGGCTATCAATTGTATCCTTAAACGAAAATGCGATGTCTACGTGTCCCTTCCCACTGGAGCCGGAAAATCACTGTGTTATCAGTTGCCAGCTGTTGTTCATGGAGGGGTTACGATAGTTGTCTCCCCGTTGATTGCCCTGATGAAGGATCAGGTGGCGGCACTGAGAAAGAAGGGAATCCCATGTGAAACGCTGAATTCCACGTTGACACCTGTTGAAAGACAAAGGATCTTGGGAGAGTTGGCTAAGATGAATCCGACGATTCGACTACTGTACATCACGGCAGAAGGCTGTGCAACGGATAGTATGAAGGCGTTGTTGGGGAGTTTGACGAGGAGAGAGGTGTTGAGATATATTGTGGTGGATGAGGCGCATTGTGTCACACAGTGGGGACATGATTTTAGGTATTTTTTTGGCTTTTTTCGCTATTTTTCGAATATTTTTTAATTTGCCCTTTTTTCTCTATTTCTCTTGATTTCTCTGATTTAAAATCGCTGAAAATCAATTGAGAACAAAAAAAACCTTCGAAAATCTACCGTAATTTTAAAGGAACATACTTCAGAGTGGCAGTGGGTCTCGACACGAAATCGCAAAAATTTTCAAATTCCGCCTACTTTTTCTCAATTTTTGTCGATTTTTGAACTTAAAACCAATTACAGTCATATTTCGCCAAAAAAATAGCGAAAATCATTCAAAAAAGAGAAAAAATTGCATAATTTAGGCCCAAATTTGCTGTGCTAGGCTACTGTAACCTTAAAGGGACTGCTCCAAAAAATTAAAAAAAAAAGCAATTGCTCCAAAAAGAGGGTTGGGTCTCGACACGAAATCGCAAAAACTGCCTATTTTCTCCATTTTTTCGTCAATTTTCACCTATTTTCTTGTTTTTCATCGGCATTTTGAATCAAAAGTCATATTTCATCGAAAAAATTGGCAAAAATCCGCAAAAAATGCGAAAAAATCCACAATTTAGGCCCAGAAAAATTTTGCTAGACTACTGTAGCTTTAAAGGGATAAGCTTCAGAGTGGCAGAAGGTCTCGACACGAAATTACAAAAATTGCCTATTTTTTCGGTTTTTTTGCTGTTTTTTCTTCGGTTTTTGTCGACATTTTGAATCAAAAGTCATATTACGCCGAAAAATTGGCAAAAATCCGCAAAAAATGCGAAAAATCCACAATTTAGGCCCAGAAAAATTTTACTAGTCTACTGTAGTTTTAAAGGAGCATGCTTCAGAGTGGCAGAAGGTCTCGACACGAAAACGCTATTTTTTCCTATTTTCTCCTTTTTTCGTCAATTTTCGCCTTTTTTCTTGTTTTTTTTTCGTCGGCATTTTGAATCAAAAGTCATATTTCGCCGAAAAATTGGCAAAAATCCGCAAAAAATGCGAAAAAATCCACAATTTAGGCCCAGAAAAATTTTGCTAGACTACTGTAGTTTTAAATGAGCATGCTTTTAAAAATGTTTGGGTATCGACACGATATCGCTGTTTTTGTAATATTTTGCGATTTAAACGGATTTTTCGCGATTTTCAGTGAAAAAAACAATGAGAATCGCAGAAAAATGCTGAAAAAATGGGAAAAATCTTGAAAATTAGGCTTTCTGGCGATTTTTGTCGGAAAAAAACGCTGAAAATTTTACAATTTCCCAGACCCGACTATCTAAACCTCGGTGCTCTTCGCGATGTTTGTCCGGATGTCCCATGGGTAGCGCTAACCGCCACAGCGAACGAAAAAGCTCAAAATGACATTTCTACGCAGTTACGGATGAGAAATCCAGAAGCCTTCAAAGCTGGAACCTATCGTGATAACTTGTATTATGACGTTCAGATGAGGGATCATTTGCCGACGGCGCCAGAGGTTTTTTGTTAATTTTATCGATTTTTATCAATTTTTTTTTCCAGAACCACATGGCCTCTTTCATCACCAAGTGCCTCACCATTGACCAGGCGAAATCTACATCAAATTTGACGAAAAACGAGACGAAGAACGAGAAATCTGCCAGAACGCAAGCCAAGAAAAGCTTCACCGGGTCTGGTATCGTATACTGTAGGTCGAGAAGCGAGTGTGAGCAGATTGCCAATGTCCTGAGGATTGCTGGCATTCCAGCGATGGCGTATCACGCAGGACTGCCGAAAAAGGAGAGGAACGAGGTGCAGGAGAAGTGGATGAGCAATGAGATTCCGGTGGTGGCGGCGACGGTGGCATTTGGAATGGGTATTGATAAGCCGGATGTTAGGTGAGTCAGAATGGCGCGAATTCAAATTTTAACTCTAAATTCGAAATTTATAGAGCTGTGGTTCACTGGTCACCGACTCAAAACCTGGCTGGATACTACCAGGAAGCGGGACGTGCTGGTCGTGATGGCAAACGGAGTTACTGTAGAATTTACTATGCGAAGGCTGATAAGAATGCTCTCAATTTTTTGGTGTCTGGAGAGTTGGCGAAATTGAAGACGAAGGTTCGGACGAAATTGCGAAAATTCCTAATTTTTGTCTATTTTTCCCGTTTTTGCTGCTTAATTCCGTTATTTTTCGTAGATTTTACCTCAATTTTCGCCAAAATTTGTCTACAAACAAATAATTTGGCGAAAATCAGCGAAAAATGTGAAAAATTGCATAATTTAGGCCCGAAAATTATCTTCGTTAGGCTACTGTAGCTTTAAAGGGACATGCTTCAGAGTGGCAGGGTCTCGACACGAAATCGCAAAATTTTTCTATTTTTACCGATTTTTCTGTTAATTTCCGGTATTTTTTCTCGATTTTCATCAATTTCTGTCGAAATTTGGCCTAAACTTATATTAGTGACAGAAAAACTGACGAAAATCAGTGAAAAATGCGAAAAATCGCATGATTTAGGCCAAAAAATGTTTCGCTAGGCTACTGTAGCTTTAAAGGGGCATGCTTCAGAGTGGCAGGGTCTCGACACGAAAACGCAACATTTCTCAATTTTTGCCGATTTTTTTTCTATTTTTCGCGATTTTTATCATTTTTCGTCGAAATTCGGCCCAAAATCATATTTTTAACAAAAAAAAACAGACAAAAATCAGCGAAAAATATGAAAAATTGCATTATTTAGGCCCAAAAATGATTTTCTCTAGACTACCGTAGTTTAAAGGCGCATGCTTTCAAAATTTTTCGCGCATCGACACGATATCCTTTTTTGTGCATTTCGTGATAATTTTTTGCGATTTAAACGGATTTTTCGCGATTTTCGGTGAAAATACAAAGAAATTTACTGAAATAACTGCAAAATTCAAATTTTCCAGGCCGAGAAAAAGAATGCGGAAGGCGAGAAAGCCTCAATGCAGATCAAATCGATACAAGTGGGACTGGCGAAAATGTTGGAGTACTGTGAGAGTGCCAAGTGAGTCTGAAATATAGATTTCGTCTGTAAATTTCAAGTTTTTCAGATGCCGCCACGTGGCAATCGCCGAGTTCTTCGACGACACCGATTGTCGGCCGTGCGGATCGAATTGCGATTTCTGTCGAGATCCAAAGGCGACGTTGCAGAGTGCGCAGGCTTTCGCGGTAAGAGAAATGTGAAGTTTTTCATTCAAATTTCAAAAATTCTAACAATTTCAGAACGCCCAAGATTCCCTTGGCTCAGTTTTCCGTCGTCCGGGGACCTCTAGAGCCGAGTCCGGCTTCGAAACGGTATACGGCGGTGGAAGACGTGGCGGAGAGACAGAAGACGAGTTGCTCTCCTCGAATACGTCTTCTAAAGATGCTATGGAGCGTATGGAGCACGAGGAGGCCAGGAGAGTACGAGGACTCATCGATAGCGAGTTTGCCAAGCGACGACGGGCGGCGGCTCCAACTGTGCCACGTGGATCGCGACGAGTTGAGCCAGCGACAGATGTTTCTGTGATCAAGCCAGAGCAGACGGTGATCAAGAATGTCACCCTGGAAGTGAGTTTTCTTTCTGATGCTTTCATTTCGGCCGGCGGTCGAAAATCTGCGACCGCTGGCCAAATGGAAGCCTATGCCACATCTATATTGATTGTTTAGAGCCGTGAAAATTGGGTTCGCTACCTGCTCCGAGCCCTGGAAACCAATTGGATCGTGTCAGGGCCTCCAGCTGGAACTACCATGAAGCAGTGTGCCGAACAGCTGGAATACGGGATGTATTCGATTTCGAAAAATGAGACAACCTATAAGAACAAATTAGGTCATAAGCTTGCTGAAATCAAGACGCTAACGAAGAAGAACCAGCCTTTCCCCTACACGAACACCGCCGTCGAGCAGAATGGATTTGTGAAGGCGGCGAATTTGGCTTAATTGTACATTTTTGGATTTCTAATGTTTTACCAACGGTTTTTTTTTGAATAAATAGGTTCAGCTTTTTTACCTAGTTGTCCTAACCGCTTGCGAAACCTAAAGAGGTCGCGGCCATTACTCAAAGGAACCAAAAAACCCCAATACAAATATTTGTGCGCAAGTGCACTTTTCGGCTACCACTATCTTGAGAACACTACACGAAACTTCAGCATTCACTTCACTCAGACGCAAATTTCAGAGATAAAACTGGGGACGACGACGTCGTCTCCCGAGAAGAAAAACAATCAAAAAAGCAAATAAATTAGTGAATGGATGGGTGTGGTGGATGACGTCGGAGAGCGGGGGGTGAGACAAGTGAGGGAAGAAAAGAATACGGGGGGAGTTTGAGAAGAAGGTTGTGGAAAGAAATAGAATGCTTGTGATGGAAGTTGGGGTGTCGTCGACGAGGATCTATTGCTCTTCGTAAGTCTCTCCGGCCTCTCCCTCGGTGTATCCGTCGACGTCGTCTTCGGCGGTGGCCTCCTGGTATTGTTGGTACTCGGAGATGAGATCGTTCATGTTGCTCTCGGCCTCGGTGAACTCCATCTCGTCCATACCCTCACCAGTGTACCAATGGAGGAAGGCTTTGCGGCGGAACATAGCTGAAAATTGGGGATATTTAGGTCAAGTATCTCAATGAACAGTCAAATTACCAGTGAATTGCTCGGAGATGCGCTTGAAGAGCTCCTGGATGGCGGTGGAGTTTCCGACGAAGGTGGCAGCCATCTTGAGTCCGCGTGGTGGGATGTCGCAGACGGCGGTCTTGACGTTGTTTGGAATCCATTCGACGAAGTAGGAGGAGTTCTTGTTCTGCACGTTGAGCATCTGCTCGTCGACTTCCTGAAAGACAAACATTGATTCTTAATACTGAAAATAGGCTAACTCACTCTCATCGACATGCGTCCACGGAACATGGCGGCGACGGTGAGGTAACGTCCGTGTCTTGGGTCGCAAGCGGCCATCATGTTCTTGGCATCGAACATTTGTTGGGTGAGCTCGGCGACGGTCAAGGCGCGGTAAGCCTGGGTTCCCTTGGCGGAGAGTGGAGCGAATCCTGGCATGAAGAAGTGAAGACGTGGGAATGGCACCATGTTGACGGCCAACTTGCGGAGATCGGCGTTGAGCTGTCCTGGGAATCGGAGGCACGTGGTGACTCCGGACATTGTCAGCGAGACGAGATGGTTCAAGTCGCCGTACGTTGGGTTGGTGAGCTTCAACGTTCTGTAGCAGATGTCGTAGAGGGCCTCGTTGTCAATGCAGTAGGTCTCATCGGTGTTCTCGACGAGCTGATGGACGGAGAGTGTGGCGTTGTATGGCTCGACGACGGTGTCGGACACCTTTGGTGATGGTACAACCGAGAATGAGCTCATGATTCTGTCTGGGTACTCCTCACGAATTTTGGAGATCAAAAGGGTTCCCATTCCGGAGCCGGTTCCTCCTCCGAGCGAGTGAGTGAGCTGGAATCCTTGAAGGCAATCGCATCCCTCAGCCTCCTTGCGGATGACGTCGAGAACGTTGTCGACGAGCTCAGCTCCCTCTGTGTAGTGTCCCTTGGCCCAGTTGTTTCCGGCTCCGCTTTGTCCGAACACAAAGTTATCCGGGCGGAACAACTGTCCGAATGGTCCCGAGCGGACAGAATCCATGGTTCCTGGTTCGAGATCGACCAACACTGCGCGTGGAACATACTTGCCGTCTGAAAAACGAGATTTAGAGTATAAGAGATCCAGCCTTGATGGATTGTCTACGTCAAAACTCACTGTTAGCCTCGTTGTAATAGACATCAATGCGCTCCAACTGAAGGTCGGTCTCTCCCTTGAATGTTCCGTCGGGCTGGATTCCGTGCTCGTCGGAGATGACCTCCCAGAATTTGGATCCGATTTGGTTTCCGCACTGTCCGGCTTGAACGTGGACGATCTCTCTCATTTTTGCTGCAAAATTTTGGAAGGTGAGAGTGGAGCCAGCTAGCAAGAGAGCGAAGGAGAGAGAAAGAGAGATAGAAGAACACAAGAAGAAAAAGAAGGTTGATGAGCAGTGATACAGTATGCCAGGGGTTGCGAAATTCGCGCACTTTGCAGTTCTCTTTTCTTCTTATCGAACCTCTAAGCCCAAAAAAGGGCTGCGGCACTAGAGCAATGGAATAGAGACGAAGTAGTTTTAAACGCTGTGTGCACTTGGATCGATAATCGGGAAGAGAGAAAAGAACACGGGGCGCGCGGCGCCTCGCATTAAAAACCGCAGTGGCCGCCGGCCACTAGGCTAACAGCAGCCACCGCAGACCCCAGAGTGTCCAAAGGGGTGGGAAGTGAAACCGAAACGAGAGGGAAGGAAATAAAGCGATTGCGAAATATGGGTAGTTTTTAGGGGGGGGGGGGGGGGAGAGAGAGCACGACGACATCTGAATTGCGAAATACCATCATCAATTCTCTAGTCCATTTAGGAGGGAAAGAGCCTAATCCATTTGTTTTGCCAGCATGTCTCCAAGAGAAAGAGAGGCACAGATGGCTTTTCATCGGGTGCAATTGGCGCAAGCCTCTAATCCTATGGGAACTGCTTCAGAGAATGTGCCGCGTTGGAAAACTGCTGCTGCTGCTGTTTTGTATCGGTTGGAGGCAAAAAACCGTGGAAAATGTGAAATGGATGCGGAGAGAAGAGATACAGATGAAAAACTAGTTCAATGCGATGGAAATCGTACCCCAGAACGATTTGCGGGGACGGAAAGAAGAAGAAGAAGGATTGCGGAAAACTGCGAAAATTGAGTCTCTACGGAGATGACGTGGCAATCTCGACTTTGGACCTGCTAGAAGGTCAGCTACCGTAGTCCTAGCGGTCAGAAAAATACGGGAAAACTGGTTGGAACAAGGACAAAGAAACAGAACGACAAGTTGTCTAGTTTGAGAAGAATCAAAAAACCGAGTTAAGGGGTCGTGTCGGGGGGCACTGGGCATCGGGAAAGAGCCCTCTCCGTCTTCCTCTCCCAACCACCACTCCCATCGTCGGGTCGGCCCCGCTGTCCGTCGTGTCGTGTTGAGTTGAGTCGATGAGACACATTATACCAAGAGCGCGAAACATAGAGGGGAGGAGAGAGGAGAGGACACTGGCGCCGCCCGTCGCTCTGTTTCTGTGTCCTCGTCATTTTTCTCTATTCTCTCCTATAGGCCCCAACGCGAATGCTGCTTTTTGCGATGACGGCGGCCTTGACCATCGGGCGCGATGGATGGATGGATGTCCCTAGTATTTCAAATTTTGTGCCCGATTCGCTGGGTGAACCTATGATGTCCGCCTGTTGTTGGCAGCATCGATAACCCTGGAACTCCCTCTCGAAGAATTCAAAAAGTGATAAAGGAAAATTGATAAGCGCCTAAAATAAACTGATAACACCAACTGAAACAAACAGCAAACAACTCAGTTTTTTGGCAAGAATTGCAACAAAATATATGGCAACAGGACAGTCTGAAGGGCAAGCTGTACAAATAGACAGTACTAGCGATTTGATTGATCGTGTATCTATCCGACTGAGCTGACCCCGAATACACTACTACTAGTACTAATAATAATCTTGTTGTGTCTTCCGCATGAGATATGGCCTTCAGGGAGGATTTGGGCCATCGGGAAGGATTTGGGCAGCCCGAAAAGTGCAAAATTCTAGAAAAATCAAAAGAATTTGGTATTCACAAACAGAGAAAACCGATGCAGGTTCGATACGAATGAAGGAGAGAATGGAAACGGATGATGAGTCATCCGGAACGCCCATATGACAGAAAATGGAATTTTAGGCCAAACCACAAAAAAACCGGGCGGTAAAGAGAGTTTCAGGCCCAACAGCGGATCGAAACAGTTTTTCAGGCATCACAATCGCTTTAAAAGGCGCAGGAATGCACAACAGGCCACCAGGAAGGCTAGAATTTTCTACAATTCAGGGAAAAATAAAAATTTTAGGCCAAGCCCAAAAATCGCAATGAAAGGCCTGAAAATAAACGCAGAATGACATTTTTAGGCCCAATCGCTTAAAAATATGACCAAAATACCCAAAAATCTACCTGGAAAGCTTGAATATTTCGAAATTTAAAGATTTTTTTTGAAAATTTTAGGCCTAACTCAAACTAAACCTTAAAAAGGAAGCAGAAAAGTGGGTTTTTAGGCCTAGAAATAGCTTGAAAAACAGCTGAAACGCAAAATAGGACACCAGTAAAGCTCTAGGAAGAAATGATGACAAAAAAAAGGCTTGCCGGTTTATCAGGAAATGTGAAAAGTTTCCGAAATTCAAAGAATTCCGAAAAAAACAGAAAGAAATGACAAAAACAAGAAAGAATGATGACAAACTGACGACTCGAGACGGTTCCGCGCATCCTAAAATTCAAAAACTGGCGCCCTAAAAATTTTGGCGCCTTCCCCGCGTCTGCACTTGCGCGTCGCGGTGTATCAAAAACTTGTGCAAACACCGCGCCGCGCACCGTAGTTGCTGCTAAAAAGCGAAAATTCGAAAAATAAAAACAAATGGATCGCCGATTCAGCGCCGATCACCAATGGTTCGTTTCGCCGCTTCTAGAGCTGAAAGCAGTCAAGGAGGATTTATTGGACGCGAGAGAAGATGCAGAACGTAGGATTTTTCTGAAAATTTGGTCCCAAAATCAAAAAAAATAATTTTTTCAGTAACAATCGATCGGGAAATTGACACAGCGACAGATTCAGAAGACCTGAAGAAAGTGGAAATGGAGATGTGGCAGAATAGCATGACACTGGAAGGATTCAGCAGTTCAGATGCCTCTGAAGCCATTTCAGCAGTTTCCGACCTGGATATGTTCCTTTCTGATGTAGGAACCAGCCGAAATTTGGAGGATATGAAGGGGGATGAGGCTGATTTGAAGAAATCTGTTCTTTTTACTCATAAGTACTTAATTCTAGAAATAAAAAATTTTTTTTGAAAAAAAAGATTTTCAGAGAGTTTGTAAAACGAAACGAGTGGACCAAAGCTTCCAGACAGCGAAAATCGCAGTATGTGACGTCGCTGAAATACGATAAATTCATGATGAGCGGCGGGGCGAATACTACGGTGAGAAAATTTGAAAATTACGGAAAAAAAAACTTTTTCTGGACTATTTTTCATGATTTTTGGTGCATTTTTCATAATTTTTTAGATCATTTTTCATGATTTTTGGATCATTTTTCATGATTTTTGGGCCATTTTCCAGGTTTTTTGGACCATTTTTCATGATTTTTGGTCCATTTTTCATGATTTTTGGACCATTTTTCATGATTTTTGGATCATTTTTCATGATTTTTGTATCATTTTTCATGATTTTTGGGCCATTTTCCAGGTTTTTTGGACCATTTTTCATGATTTTTTGGGCCATTTTTCAGGATTTTTGAACCATTTTTCAAAATTTTTGGACCATTTTTTCATCATTTTTGGACCATTTTTCAAGATTTTCGGACAATTTTTCATGGTTTTCAGACGATTTTTCAAGATTTTTGGATCATTTCTTCATGATTTTTGAACCATTTTTTAAGATTTTTGGACCATTTTTCATGATTTTTGGACCATTTTTCATGATTTTTGGACCACTTTTCATGATGTTTCTACCATTTTTCAAGATTTTTCGACCATTTTTCATAAAATTTCCTTCCAGATGTACCGCCCGCAGTGCTCCATCACCGAGAAATGCGACGATGACATCGTCCTCATCGTCGACGCCATAGTTCCATACAACCGACCGCTTCAGTCTCACGAGTTGCGGAGCTCACGTCTTCTGAAGACTCAGAACAAGTTTCTAGTCAGAGGAGACACTTTTTTGTCGGATTTGAGACAGAAATTTGTGGGTTTTTTGGCTTATTTTGTGTAGAAAATCACCTAAAAATAGAGAAAAAATTCAAAAAAAAAAAAACATTTTTTTCGAATTTTTTTTTCAGATTTTTTCCGATTTTTTTCCATCGTTTTCGAGCGATTTTTTGAATTTTGGTATCAAAATTTTCGACTTTTCTTCCAGTACTGCCAATGCGACACAATTGTGCCCCTGGAGAATGGTCTGGAGTTGGAGCCACCTTGCTTCGATAATTCTACTGCTGAACGGTTCCCCTCATCGTTCATTTTTGTGCATAACACGTTTTATGTCGACTCTGCACCGGAAAATGCTCAAGACATCTCTTTGTAAGCCAGTTTTTGGAAAAATTAGGCTTCAACTTTTTTTGCCCTTTTCCATGTTTTCCGACACGTTTTCCCTTGTTTATAAGTCAAAAATCAGCAGAAAACGGCTTGAAATCTGCTAAAAACCATTTTTCCCGGTCTCTTGGCACTTTTTTCCTTGTTTCTAGCCTAAATTTCATCAAAAATAGGCCTGAAAAAATGATTCGCAGACTTTCCGCGCGGCAGACTTGCAAGCTCCGCCCACTTTTCCGCGCCGCAGCCCGAGTTTGCGCCGCCCACTTTTTCCGCGCGCGTACACACAATTTTTGGGAGAAAATGGAGGAAAAAAGAGCTGTGAATCGAGAATTTTTTGAAGAAAATTGGGCAATATGATAATTAGGAATGGAAGAAGAGTATAAAATTCAAAAATTTAAGGAAGAAATCCCTAAAAATCGAAAAATTCGGGGAAAAAATTTGTGGTCCTAAAAAGTTTTTTTTCCAGTTCAATTTGAAAATTCAGAGTTTTGGAAATTCAGAAATTCGGAAATGTAGAAATTCAGGAATTCAGAAGGGAGAAAATGGAACAAAAAAGAGCTGTAACACAAAAATCAAAAATTAATGAAAATTTTGGGTAGAAAACTGTAAAATGAGCTAATTAAGAAAACTGTAAAATGAGCTAATTAGAATCGGAAAATAAGTATAAAATCGAAAAATTCTGGAAAAAAAAACATTTTCCAGCCCAATTCGAAAATTCATGCAAGACAAGGAGATTTTCGACCCGGTCGACGCGGTGCCAATGGAAGGCGTTCGGATTATTGATTTGAGTCTTCGTCTCGGCCAGCCATACGTTTTTCAGCACTCTGGAAACTGTGAGCATGTGCTGATATTCCATGATTTGCGGTTGTTGCATGAATCGGATCCACGTGGCATTGATCAGTATCCGTATGTGTTGTATGAGAAGGGAAACGAGCGGAAGTGCGAGATTTGTAAAAAAGGACATGTTGAGTGAGTTTTGAAATTTGGAAATCCGGAAATCTAGGAATTCAGAACTTCAGAAAATCCGGAAATTAGGAAATTCAGAATTTCAGAAATAAAAAAAAATCGGAAATCCAGAAATTCGGAAATTCCAAATATTCAGAAATCCAGGAATCCAGAAATCCGGAAATTCAAAAATTCAGAATTCCAAAATTTCAGAAATCCGGAAGTTTAGAAATCCAAAAAATTCAGAAATTTAGAAGTTCAGAAATTCGGAAATCTAGGAATTCAGAAATCTAGAAATTTCAGAATTTCCGAAATTCGAATTCTCCAAAATTCAGAAATCCGGAAATTCAGGAATTCCGAAATTTTAGAAATTCCGGAAAATTCTGATTTTCAGAAAATCCAGAAATTTCATAAATTCCAAAACTCAAAAACTCCAAAATTCAGAAGTACAGAAATTTGGAAATCGATATGTTTAGAAACTCAGAAATCCAAAAAATTCCGAAAATCAGAAATTCGAAAATCTAGAAATCCAAAAGTTCAGATGTTCTAAAAATGTGAAAATCCAGAAATTCCAAATTTCTGAAAAGCTAGAAATTTCAAAAATTCTCAAAAGCCATGAATTAGAAAAAGTAGAAAAATGTTCGGAAATCTCGAAAATAACGAAGAAATCATAAAAAAATGCTCGAAAATCATGAAAAATGGTCCAAAAATCTTGAAAAAGAAAAAATTTAGAAAATCCAGAAATCCGGAGATCCAGAAATTCGAAAATCCCAAAATTCTGAAATTCCAACATTTACCACGATGTTAGAATTTCAGAATTTCCAAAATTCCCAAAATTCGGAAATCCGGAAATTCGGTAATCCAGAAATTTGAAAATCTAGGAGTCCGGAATTTTAGAATTTTAAAAACTCCAAAATTCAAAAATTCGGAAATCCTGAAATTCCGAAAATCAGAAATCCAAGAATTCCAAAAAATTCCAGATTCGTTGTGGACCGTCACGAACTCCTACCCAACACGTACACCTACTTCTGCCGGTCCTGCTTCCAGGAGTACAATTTTGTGCACGGCGTCAAGACTCACTCGTTCAATGCATGGCCGTACACGGAGCTGAAGAAGGTGGAGCAGAATGGATGGCCGTTTGATGAGCCTGATGATATGGATGATTCTTGAATTTTTTGTATTATTTATTTGTATTTAAATTGCACATTTTTCATGATTTTTTCACTGGTTCTCAGAGCTTAATAATAATTTTCTCACTTTTTGTCGATTTTAATATTCGAAATCCGATTCTCGCTAAATTTTCTGTGGTTTTGCCCGGTTTTTCTACCTGTTCCTTCAAATTTTAAATGTGGAAAATTGACCTAAAAAAACAAATTTTTAGGCTAAAAATGGAGATAAAATTGGACAAGAAGATGGACGATTTTTTGAATTTCAATCGGCCAGACGAGAAAGAGGAGCCGAAACAGTTCATTTTGATCAAGTATCCGGGAATTGTGAAAAATGTTGATAAGGTAAAAAATTCATCTGAAAACGGTCAAAAAATCATGAAAAAAGGTCCAAAAATCATGAAAAGCGGTCCAAAAATTGTGAAAAATTGCCCGCAAATCATGAAAAAATGTTCAAAAATCACGATTTTTTCATGTTTTTTGGACCATTTTTCATGATTTTTGGGTGATTTTTCATGATTTTTGGATCATTTTTCATCATTTTTGGACAAATTTTCATGATTGTGGACCATTTTTCATGATTTTCAGGCATCGCCTGCGAGAGTTCAGCCGTTTTTTTTTGCTTTCAGTGAAGATAAAAAATTTCAAAAAGGCTGAAAAATAGGCAAAAAATCTCAAAAAAGGTCCCAACTTTTAACTTTCAGCCTATTTTTCTCGGTTCCTGTGAGAGATAGCAAAAAGTGTTCAACTGATAAAATGATCATCATACTATCACAAACATTTTATCAGTTGATACATTTTTGATATCTCTTATAGAAGTTGAGATAATTAAGCTTGAACTTGGGTGCCCTTCTATTGCAGGTTTTACGGTAAATCTCTAACAAACATGTTTCCAGGCCCTCCAATCAATGGGCGGTCTTCAACTGATCACTCAATCACACTTCAACAATCACTCTCTAGAGCTGAGCCACACCCCAGACAATCCGTATACATCGAGAATTATGGCTGAACGAAAACCCCAGGACAATATTTCATCAGGCACTTTGAATCTCGTCATGAAGGTTCGCAGGAAGAAAACGGATCCGACGAAAATGGAAACCAAGTTTTTGGGATTGGTAAGGGACTGAGTTTGAAAAATTTCGAAAAAAAAATGAATTTTAAGCCTATTTTCACCCGTTCAAACCCAAAATTCCGGTCTGAAACTATAAAAATCGCGTTTCCCATCACTTTTTAAACCTAAAAACCAATTTTCAGCTCTTTAGCTCAAACTGTCGTGAGGCATGGTGTTTGATCTGCAAACACCTCGTAGATCACAGTGTTTACAGACCAGGCACCACATCTTACGACAATTTGAGCTAGAGAGCTGAAAATTGGGTTCCAGGGGTAAAGACGGGCCAGAAGCTCGTTTTTAATAGTTTAAAAGCACGATTTACAGTTTTAAAATTAGAAATCTCAATTTTCAGCCTTTCAAACCCAAAATTGCGGTCTGAAACTATCAAAATCGCGTTTCCCATCACTTGTTGAGCCTAAAAACCAATTTTCAGTTCTCTAGCTCAAACTGTCGTGAGGTATGGTGTTTGGTCTGCAAACACCTCGTAGATCACAGTGTTTGCAGACCAGGCACCAGATCTTACGACAATTTGAGCTAGAGCGCTAAAAATTGGTTTCCAGGGGTAAAAATGGATGAGAAGCTCGTTTTTGATAGTTAAAAAGCACGATTTTCAGTTTTGAGACTAGAAATCTCAAAAAATCAAATTTTCAGATCAACACAGTGTACACATTCGATGTGATGTGCGATTTTCAATACCTGCCACTCAAGAAACGAATCGGAACTGAAGGATTCGAAGATTTGATACCAAAACTGATACCGACAGATTTATCAACAGCGTTGCGTTGGTGGGACAAAGTGATGCCACAACCCACACCCCTCTTTCTACCTCCTTATCAGTTCAGTAGGTATCTGACCCCATCTTCAAAGATTCTGGGAAGAGAAACTGATCATACGGAGAAGACGAGACGGGCGGTGCGAAGTGGATATGGACAGAATCTTCGTGTGGAACGAAAAGCTCTATCTGTAACCGTAATGGCCGCTGACGACTTCCCAGAAAAGCCATCCGATGAAGCTGTCGAAGAAGCGCACTTCAGATGTAAGCACGAAGAACCACATCGTCTTCTAAAAGAGCTCTTCGATGAACGCCCAATGTGGACACGTGTCGGATTACTGTACCGAACAAAGATTGACGATAGTCTATTGAGAAGTATCCTTCAAAAATACGCATTCTACATTCAAAGTGGTCCCTGGGGAAGGCTGTGGTGTAAATTTGGTTATGATCCGAGGAAGGATTCCGAGGGTGGACTCTATCAGACAATTATGGTCTCGTTCCGTCAGCATGGTAGTATTCCGGAGAGACAGAGATTGAAGGTGTCGTCGGATCGAGCGGGGACCATTAATCCTAATGGGGAGACTAATGGTAGGCAAATTTTTGGCAGCGAGCCAAGTTTCGGCGCGTCAGGCTCATTTCTAGGTCATTTTACCTTGGTGGCCTAGAAAACTCCACTTGGAAAAGTTAGGCCACCATTATAAAATTACCTAGAAAACCCACTAGGTGGATGTTAGACAAGTTCTAGGCCATTTTGAAGGGGTGGCCTAGAAAATCCAAATTGGAAAAGTTAGGCCACCGCTTCAAAATCAGCTAGAAATCACACCAGAAGCCTTTCATGCCAATCCTAGCTCATTTTGAAGCTGTGGCCTAACTTTTGCAAGTTGTTTTTTCTAGGCCACCATGATAAAATAGCCTAGAAATGGGCTGAAATGCCCCTGGTGTGTTTTCTAGGTCAATTTAACGGGGTGGCCTAGAAACTCTAAATTGCAAAAGTTAGGCCACAGCTTCAAAATGATTCCCTTCCTTGCAATGTGTCCAATTTCAGAACCAGTGTCCTACATGTACGAGGAAGGAAAACTGCCACGTGTCCGTCAGATGTGGTACTGTGTGATGGATGTGCAATTGCCAGGAGCCATCGAGGTGCTTCTAGGAATCATGGAAGGACGAGAGACACGACCACAACCATCGGAGGAGGAAATTCGGGATAAGGGATGGCTGCCGCCGCAGGTGTTGGACAAGATTCGCGATTTGATTAAGGAAGACGTGGCGAATACGTCTAAGGAGCTTGAAGGGACGATCCAGGAGCGAGGAGAGGAGGATTTTAATTGATAATTTTCTGATTTTTTGGTGTATAATTTCTTGGAAATTTTTTGTTACTTTGATCTTAAAAAGAATCCCAACCGAATAATTTATTAGTATACAAGGTTTGATACATAAAATACAGTAATCACCACCGACTATACAAATTGATCATTTTGGTCCTGCGTGGTCCCATAGAACGGCACTTTGCGGCGACGCACTCCAGGGACGTTGGACAGTCTTCGGACAGCGCGCAGTCCATGTTGGTTTCTGGAAATTTCGGAGTTTTTTTGACGAATTTTTTCGAGTTTCCGCTGTTTTCATATGCGCCTTTAATACCGTAGTAGCGCCAATTTTTTGTAACTATTTTTGCGTTTTTTTCCAGCGATTTTTGACTGATTTAAGCCGATTTTCCATAGATTTAAGCCGCGAAAATCTACCATAATTTTAAAGGAACATATGCTTCACAGTGTAATAGGTTCTCAACACGATAGGGCTACTGTAATTAAAAGCGCTTTTTTGATTACAGCAGTCGGGAATTTCAGAATTGTTTGTACCTATTTCTCATTGTTTTTGTCGATTTTCAGCGATTTTTTACTGAAAAATCATGAAAATCGCCGAAAAATGAGAAAAGGTAGACATTTTACAAGAATTCCGGCTACTGTAAATGTTGGCTATGCGCCTTTAATACCGTAGCCCGACGTTTTTTTGGCATATTTTTCAGCGATTTATGTCGATGTTTAAAGATTTTTCTCGATTATCTGCTTTTTTCATCGAAAAAATCAAAGAAATTCGCCGAAAAATAGGTTTAAAAAGGCTAAAAAAAGAGAAAATTCGGCATACTGTAATCATAGGCATGCATGCGCCTTTGATTACAGTAGTCCGAAGTTCCGTAGAGTTCCGCCAACTTTGAGCCCATTTATCTCTGCTCCTGTAAGAGATATCAAAAAGTAGTCAACTGATAAAATGTTTATCATAGTATCACAAATATTTTGTCAGTTGACCACTTTTTGATAGCTCTTACAGTAACCGAGATATACAGACTTCAAGTTGACGGTTCGGCGTTTAGGGTTTTTTGGCGCTTTTTCAGCGTTTTTCGCCAATTTTTCAGTGATTTTTCAAAGAAAAAACCATGAAAATCGTCGGAAAATAGGTTAAACTTTATTAACAAAGTTCGGGGGGCTACTGTAATCAAAGGCGCATGCATTTTGATAAACAAAGTTTGTCGTATTTTCAAGACCCCAACGAGCTTAAAGTTTCAGCTTATTACTTATAGCTTAAACCTATACTGTAATATTACGGTTATTTGCATTTCAGTGTATTTAAACACGGCGGTAAAATCTGGCACATAGCTTTCAATTTAGATTTCACGTTTTCTTTAGTCGCGAGCGGTTGCGTTGCGGTCGTAGTTGAAACTTCTTCAGGATTGAACTGCGACCGCGACGCAACCGCTCGCGTCTAAAAAAAACGTGAAATCTAAATTCAAATTCAAAGCAGTCTCAACCCCCCTAACGTCTTCTGTGCCACGTCATCTCCCCTCTGAAATCCCTTTCAGCCAAATTAAAGCCGAAATTACCTCTCTGTTTGGCTAACATTTGACGGAATAGATGGGCGAACTTGTTGTTTGTCTCCAGCTCCTCCTCCCCTTGACCACCATCCTCGGTGTCTGCTGCTGCTGAAAAAATTCTCAATTGTTTTTTTTCTAAAGGTGTACAACTCGTGGGAATTCTAAAGGGATTAGGTCCTTGGGGGGTTGTGGGTGGCTATATAGCTCATGGGAGATTATAAGTGAGGGTGGTGTTATCTGACCTTATCACTTTGATGATCATTTGGGAAGAAGATTTGTGTCAGGAAGAAAAAAGGGATTAGGGGGAATGTTATGGCAAATGACAGCTCATTAATTGTCAAAAAAGATAATAAGTTCATGAGCTGAGCTTTTCGACGAAAAACAAGCTAGATATAAAAATAGATTGTATAGAAAAAGAGGGCCTAACCTGTGACGATAAAGAGCTTACGTAATAGTGTTAAGCTGTAAATCTAGGTCACAAATCTACCGTAAACTCTCGTATAGAGAACCAACCTTTACATCTCCTTTGAGCTCAATTATCTCGCTTCCTTTGAAAGATATCAAAAACTTGTCAACTGATAAATTGTTTATCATAATATCAGCTATATTTTATCAGTTGAAACTTTTATGATATCGTGCACAGGAACCCAGATAATGATGCTCAAAGCTGGGGGCATACTTTCAGGGCTAATACGGTAGCTGAAAATCTCGATCACAATAAAGAAAGTTCAAAGTTAAAACATTCCTCTCCATCCTCAAGTTCCTAGTCTCTGACCTATAAACCACGCACTCTTATGGTCCGGACAATGGTCCCAAAAGTCCCCTAGAGAACACACACGTTGATTGATTGCCTCCTTCTAGAAGTGTCGTGGGCCATTTATATCCAACACTCCCACTCGAAATAGCAAATAGCATATGGTCTTGTATGTAAAAAAGAGAATCGAAAGTGCAAATTGAAATTTTGGGAATTTTCTAATTTCAAATTGCTTTTTTTGGAATCAGAATAGTCAATTTAGGGTGTCTAATTTATCTGGATTCCTTCAAAAACTTTGACCCTAATTACCTGAGTTCTCAGTGAGAATATCAAAAAGTGGTCAACTAACACAATTTTACTGATATTATGATGAGCATATTACCAGTTGATCACTTTTTGATATCTTTCACAAGAACCAAGATAATTAGGGACAAGGTGCCCACAAGGCGCCACCTGCCCGCCATTGACTCGTTCTCCCTCTTTTTTGGGCATAACTCAGTTCAAACTCGAAATTCCGATATGAACTAACATGTAAACTGTAGAACTTGACAAGATCTACAATCTGATACCTCATTCTACTAAAGTTGATTTGCGAGAGTGTGATCAGAAGTCCTAATAGTTCATTGCCCGGGTAGCTCTGGCTCCTTTGTTATTTAAAGGCGCATAACTCGGTTCAAACTTGGAATTTCAGTTAGGTTCAAAAAGTAAAATGTAGAGCTTGAAGAGATCTACAAAGAAATATTTAATTCGACTATATTCGAGTTTCGTGTTTTTGACCAGGGGTCGTAAAACAAAGAGATCGTCAAAATCAGTCCGGGTAGCTCTGCCCTCTTTTCTTGCTCCTGGTTAAAAGTTGGCTATTCAAATAAGTATGAATTTAATACCATTTTATAGATCTCATCAAGTTCTACATTATACTTTGCAGTCCGAGCCGAAACTCCAAGTTTCAGCTGAGTTATGAGTCGCCGCGATTGGCGGTTATACCGCGTGGATGCGCTGAGCTTACCCACGCTGTTTTAGTGCCACTGGTCAGAAACTCGTTTGTTAAATGTAGTTTATCCGGTATCGTTTTGTAGATCTCTTCAAGTTCTAAATTTTGCTTTTTAGCTCGCTCGAAAATTCCAATTTTGAGCCGAGTTATGCTCTTTCTACTGCTCATAGCTAAAATTTTGTTACTCTCAAAAATTAAACACCAATACAATTCCTTATAACATTTTAATTAAAAATTGCACCTGCGTTAAATAAAGCTAACTAGATAACTTGTTTCCAGATGTTTTCGTCTAGAACTTTTTTGACTTAAAGGGACAGACACCCCAATACAGTATCCCTTACCTTCTTCACTATGCCACGTGGACCTGGCTGCAACGACGCCAACCATTAGTACCATGAAAAGGAATAATTTTCCAGAAGACATTCTCTCCAGACAACACCAAAACGAAGTAGTATAATAAACTAGGTCAGGAACTAGACCAAAAGTGGGCGGGGTCTACTTTCAAGGGAAGGAAAAGGGGGCGGCGCAATAATTGAATTGTTAGGGGAGTAAAAGAAGCAGAAGAAGAGGTGGGGGAGGATGTTTAAAGGCGCATGATGGATATTGAAAAAGAGAGAAAAAAGAGCGCACTAATTAGACTCCGGAAATTGCATGACCTTGTATGACATATATCTGCTTAAAATTTTATTAAATTTTTATTCCGTTTTTTTTTGAATTCTGACGTCATCTAGAAGCTTCTGAAGCATTTGTAAAACAATTAGAATGCAAAGTTGTATGAAGTTTATTCGTTTAAAGGAACAGAGGACTAGAAAATCGTTAAAAAAAGCAAAAAAAAAAGCAAAGAGGTGGGATTTTGGTGTGAGTGTGTGTACTAACCGTCATAAATTAATAAAAACTGGCAGAAGAGGAATTTAAAAAATATGGGATTTTTAATTTATCAAAAAAGTTAGGCCACGGCCTGAGCGGTCAGTTGATGGCAGATGAGGTCCACGTCGTTTCCGTTTTTCTTGAAAACGGGCGGTACGTTGTTGTTTTCGGCGTCGAAAACTCGAATCGTTCGTTGCTTTCCACCTAGGGTACATGTGACGGCTGATTGGATGACAATGGGTGGGCGGCGCATAGTGATTCTGGAAAAATTGGGATTTAAAATATTGGAAATTCCAGTTTTTAAATAAAAAAAGTGTCTCATAAAGCCGGATGTCATTCGTACCAGATTCCGTGACTTCCTAAAGAGAGAGGTCCCATAAAGAGGTCCCCTCTAAAGAAAGGGTCAACTTTGACTTAATTTATCTCAGTTTCTGTGAGAAATATCAAAAAGCGGTCAACTGTTAAAATATTCATTATAACATCAGTAACATTCTAACAGTTGGCTACTTTTTGATAACTCTTACAGTAACCGAGATAAATGTGGTCAAAGTTAAGTTACAGTAGTTTCTGAATTTCTGAATTTCTGAATTTCTGAATTTCTGAATTTCTGAATTTCTGAATTTCTGAATTTCTGAATTTCTGAATTTCTGAATTTCTGAATTTCTGAATTTCTGAATTTCCGAATTTCTGAATTTCTGAATTTCTGAATTTCTGAATTTCTGAATTTCTGAATTTCCGAATTTCTGAATTTCTGAACTTCTGAATTTCTGAATTTCTGAATTTCTGAATCTTCGAATTTCTGTTATTTTGGAAATCTGGAAATTTGAGATTCCTGATTTCCATTAGATTTTCTCAAGTGTTTTCTTAGATTTTTCAGGATTTGAATTACTAGATTTTTTTGGGGATTTGTGAATTCGGGGAACATGTAATTTTTGGTTTTCCGATTTTGAAGATTTTCAGACTTTAACTATTTTCAAGCTTCAATTCGAAACATTGCCAAAAGCATTAGAAAATTGCCCCATTTTCCTAGAATTTTGCTTCAAAAATGGGTTTTCCGGGTTCTATATATTCTTATTTTTGTTCATAATTTTTCCAATTTTTATTGAGGTTTCTAAAATATATTTTAGCCATAGAGCATGTTTGGAGCTCTGCCGCCATTTTTTTTCCAAATCCAAATTCTTTTTTTCTAATAAAACGGAGCAAAAAATGTGTGTGCTCACTTGTCATAATGAGCCAACAGCGTGCCAATCATTTCTCCCACTCTCTCCTCGTTCTTCGTATTCTTGGCACATCCGACGATGTCGTTATCGCCAACATGAATCACGAAGAGGCCATTCGATTCGGCGCTTACCGAGATTCGTGAAATCTGAAAATATGTATATGGAGGGAAATTTGAAATTTCAGCAACGATTTTTAGCTTTCCACCTAAATTCAGTTTTTCTGAATTTTCCTGAACATTCCAGGTTCAAATCCCAACCTTTGACCTGAATGTTTCCCTCTTTTCTAGGTCATTAAAAGATCAGATTTTTAGATAAATTTCTCAAAGTCAAAGATTGTCTCCCTTGTTTTCTGATTTCCAAAAAAAAATCCCAAAAGACAAAACAAAACAAAAATTAAGGTGTCTAGTCTATTTTCTTCGAAATATGGGCGTGTGGGCGATAAATAAAAAGTTAATATTCGAATCTCTATGGGAACACTATTTTTTCTGATTAGGAATTCCAATTATTGTTATGGTGTTGGAAATTTTCTTGGAATAAAAAGTGGCTAGACCCTTTAGGTTTAGGAGTTTAAGTCTAGGAATTTGACGGGATTCGAAGAAAATTTTATAAGTTTTGAACTTTAAAGGGACATGACAAAAATACAGTAGACTGATGTCACACCTCACCACTCTGGCACCCCAAAAGGTCAACTTCGAGCCCATTTGTCTCGCTTCCTGTAAGATATCAAAAAGTGGTCAACTGATGAAATGTTACTGATATTATGATAAGTATTTTATCAGTTGACTGATTTTTGATATCTTTCACAGGAACCGAGATAATTGAGCTCAAAGTTGAAGGTTCGGGATTTTCGAAGTTTTCCGTGGAAGTCAACTTCGAAGAATTTTACGATCTTCGATTTTTTGATTTGACCTAGAAAAAAGTAGGCCGTGACCTAGAAAAAATTAGGCCGTGACCTAGAAAAAATTATGTGGTGACCTAGGAAAATTAGGTCATGATCTAGAAAGAATTAGGTCTTGACCTAGAAAAATTTAAAAGTTAGGTCATGACCTAGGAAAAATTAGGTCGTGACCTAGAAAAAATTAGGTCGTGACCTAGAAAAATTAGGTCATGACCTAGAAAAAATCAGGTCGTGACCTAAAAAAATTAGGTCATGACCTAGAAAATGTAGGTCATGACCTAGATAAAATTAAGTCATGATCTGGAAAAAATTAGGGCATGACCTAGAAAAAACCAGATCATGACCTAGAAAACCAAAAAATTAGGTCATAACCTGAAAATCCAAAAAATTAGGCCATGACCTAGAAATCCGAAAAAAAATAGGTCATGACCAAAAATCAAATTTGACGTGCATTTTTGTAAAAATTAAAAAATCAAAACATTGGTTTTGGTCGAAAATAGAAAACTTTGAAGTCCTAAAAAAGTAGTTCAGAATTTTTCGGGTCGTCTGAAATTTACAGACTATATTAAACAAAAACAGAGCTTCATTTTTGTGATTGACAACTTTTTTGTAGCTTCCATATTTTTTAAGATATGCGCCTTTAAAAATAGAGACCGCTAAGATGCAAGGAAGAGATACGCCATTTGAAAGACGGCTTTTAAAGGGGGATATCTCAAAGACCAAAAAAGCTACAAAGAGTTGTCAACAGCAAAAATGAAGCTTTAATTGTGATTTGTATATTCTGGAGTTTTCAGACAAGTCGAAAAAGTCTG
Organism: Caenorhabditis nigoni; assembly: GCA_027920645.1. Lineage (NCBI taxonomy): Eukaryota > Metazoa > Nematoda > Chromadorea > Rhabditida > Rhabditidae > Caenorhabditis > Caenorhabditis nigoni. The sequence continues at coordinate 13,363,440 of CP115866.1, forward strand.
AACTTCTTTTTTGGGTCTCTAAAGTTGGCTGATCTCCACCGAGAAAGCCAAAATTTGATATATTTTTGTCCGGGGTACTGTACAGAGGGAATTTTCAATTTTTATGACTTTCAAAATTACCGCTTGCAATGGAATGGGTTCTTTCAACAATTTAAATTTCTTCGTTTCCAATTTCGCCACAAATCGATCCGTCACGACAAGCACTCTCAACGAACTCTTGTTGAATTTGTTAAACTTCTGAATATACGTGGAAAATAACACTTTTCCAAACGGATGGCTCTGTCTCAACGTCTGAATTCCATCCTGGTACGTGGATACCGAAGTCGGAAGATCCAGCTCCTCCTGTTGGGACAGATAGTCTCCTCGCCACATTCTCGGATATCCCCAATTGTCTTTTTTGTTATGGAACACTTCGAAAGCAGCGATTTTCTGTGGGAGACTTGCTCGAAGGTGTGGCGGGATTCTGGAGAGAATCGTGGCGGCTCGCCAGCGTTGGTGCATTACTCGAAGACGGGAAACGAATTGAGCAAGGACGAGTGGAGGAGCCGGCCATCGGACAGACTTTCCGAGATCTCGCATTCGACGCACGTCTCTGAAAATTTGGATTTTTTACAATTAGACTGGAAAAGTCTGTCTGGGTCCTTGGTCCTGAGCAGCTCTTTGAAGAGCTGCCTAACCTTTTATCTTTGGCCAAAAACCCTGTCCTTTCATCTTTGACCGTGGCCGCCACATACCCTTACGCGGGGGACCGATGGGTGCCAAGAATGAAAAGTAGCATAACTTTCTTTAACAAATTTTTACAAAAAAGTTGTCAACTACAAAAATGTAGCTCTAGTTTTGTTTAGTGTACTCTGAAGTTTCTAAAAAGCTTTGGCAAATTTTAAGTACTTTTGTAGGCGTTCAAAGATCCCCGCCACTCCCATCCAAGGTGATTAGAAACAGAGCCGCGGCCGGCCGCGTTCTTTTTCCTATTCCAATGGAGTACCGTACCTGAACGCATTGATCAATTGCCAAATGTACGATTTCAATTTGTATCTTCTATATGCTCCAATGATCTTTCTAACAGCCACCATTCGTCGATACCGCTCACGTGCTTGCACTCCACGGACCATCTGAAAATGACAAGGGGTACTTGAGAAATACTTGACAACGTTTTTTGAGGAAAACTAAAAATGCAAGTGACAGAATTAGAATTCTAGGTAATGCATTACATTTTGCAGAATAACTAAAAACTATTTTTAGAAAAAAAGGGAAGTGTCGCTTCCAGAGGATCAGAGGGCTCAGGAAGTCTATATCTAGGATACACCATATACGTGCACTTTTAGCTTGGTTATCTCGGTTGCCGTGAAAGATATCAAAAATTTGTCAACTAATAAAATATTAGTGATATTATGATAAACATTTTATCAGTTGACCGATTCTTGGTATCTTTCAAAAGAACCGAGATAATTGAGCTTAAAGTATACATATTGTGTGGGCTTCTACTAGAGCATTTACGGTAGGTATCCTAGAGCAAGAATGGACTGCCTGAGCCCTCTGATCATCTGGGAGTGACGTTTCCCATTGAATCTCTTTCTTCTGAAAATAGGGATTACCTTTTGCAAGAAAGTAACCACATTTGGCAGGTGCTCGGTTCTGAGCTCTTCCAGCTGGAACACTGTCTGTGGGCTTCTGATAAAGATCTTGGTTCTTCCTTGCACACAGTCTTGCGCCAATCCCGCCGACTCCAGAATCTGCATACAAGAATCTGGAAGCCGTTGTCCTCTCCGTGGATTTGGCCAAGTCTGAGGGCAGATTAGCTTATACCGGTTGACGAATCGATCATAGGGCATGCGATGGGCAAATCCGGCACGTCGAACCCGAACGTTTTCCAGGAGACCCAGGTAGCGGACCTGATGCTCCACTCTTTCCAAGTCGAAAATATTCGAGCTCTTCTCCTCGTTAGGCTTGATACATCTGATGTAGTGGGGCTCCTTTTGTGCCAATTGTTTTACCAGATCACTCATGGAATTCTTAAACAAGAATCCAGCCGTTGGAGGACGACGGTTGACTTCAGCCATGGATTTTGAGCCGTCAGGGAACAAGGACTTGATAAGGCGGTTTTTGCTGAAATGTAACTTTTAAGAAGTGTTTCTAAAATTCGAAAAGTACCCACCTATGATACAGTAATCTCTTCAAATCTTGGAACAATGTATCCTTATTCTTATCCATGAATCCCATCACTGAATACGTGACGTCACCAGCGTAATGAGTGATTCGGAACTCTTCGAATCCCATGGATTTGTCACTTTGTTTCAGGTTTCTACTGGTGTAGTGTTGATGGGTCTTGAGTTTTTTGTCCAACTCTCCAAGGAACACTTTGTCTGTGACGTTTCCAATACTGGCACATGCCTCGTCAAGGATGGAAAGGATTCCGGTTCGAGGGACTTCTACGAGGTCACAGATAATCTGGAAATGTCAATTATAAAAATTTTGAACTTTTTGTCATTGAGCCATTTGCTGTAAGTCAAATGGCTAGAAAGCTAGAGACGCAGACAGACAGCCTAAATACAGTGATCTCTATTAGAAGAAGCTACCGTAAAACGCTTGCGTCTCAATAAACAATTTAGTAAACAAAAATTTGTTAATTGCAAAAATGTAGTTTATGAAATTTCTGACAATTTGTTAGTTACCCATTTTGCAGTAGATCAACTGGTAAGAGAGCTAGAGACGCAGACAGAAAGGCTAAATTCACTGCGCTTCATATGAAGTGGCTACCGTAAAACGCGTAGAACTCAATAACCAATTAAGTTAACAAAATTTTGTCAATTGCAAAAATGTAGATTATGAAATTTCTGACAGCTTTTTAGTAAGAAACTTTTTGGTGTTTCAAGGTTAGAGAGATAGAGATGCAGAAATTTCGGAAATCTTAAGGCTCTGCAGCCTACCCCTACACTTACACTTTGAGCTTAATTATCTCGGTTCCTTTAGAAGATACCAAAAAATTTTAACTGATAAATTATTTATCATAAAATTACCAATATTTTTCAGTTGACAACTTTTTGATATCTCTCAAAGGAACCCAGATAATTGAGCTCAAACTTTGTAGACCACCACTCTACCAATGATCAATTTCATTACTCACGTCCACTTTACATAATTACCCCCACCACTTCCTTCCCCTAATTACCTTATTATTGAAATAATCAATTTTGACCCATTTAATTCCCTCTCGCTCGTACTCCTCTTGCTCCTGCTTCAGGACCAACTCGATAAACAATTGTTGCAATTTCTCATTGCAATAGTTGATGCATAATTGCTCGAAACTAAAAAAATTCTTTACATTTTAAAGGGACAGGGACCAAAAAAATTATTACCTATTAGTTCCAAAGATCTCAAAACCATAAATGTCGAGGACTCCGATGACGTGGGATTTGCTATAACGCGAGTTGTTCTGAACGCTGATAGCCTCGTTGATCTTCGACACCACCCAGGAGAAGAGGCGTTCGTAGAGAGCCTAAAAACGTCTGTCTGTGTTTCCAGATGTCCAAATATTGCCCACCTTTGCCAACGCATCTCTAGTGTAGTATGCCGCATTGACATCATGTTGCTTCTTAACAATGTCTCCATGGGCGGCCACAACTTGGGAGGATAAACTTTTCGAAAGTTCATCTGGAGTCACATTTAGACATCGTGCGGCATTCTGAAGAGCGGCCTTTTCAGAGATATGCACTGCTCCAGATGAGTTGTCTCCATCGATAAACTTCACGTTACCCAGATGGATAAGGCCAGCGATAACGGACCACATCTGAAATTCTTGGTTTATTCTAAGGCTTATGTGCTTTTTCGGCCTAAAATTGGACTGATACTTATCTGGTGTGTTTCTAGGCGATTTTAATCTGGTGGCCAAACTTTTGCAATTTGGGTTTTCTAGGCCGTAATTTTAAAAAGCCTAGAAATGACCTAATATGCCCCTGGTGGGTTTTCTATGTCATGTTAACGTGGTGGTCTAACTTCGGCAAGTTGGATTTTCTAGGCCACCACCTTTTTTTGATCTAGAATTGGTCTGTTACTCATCTGGTGTGTTTACTAGGTCATTTTGCAGTGGTGGCCTAACTTTTGCAAGTTGGATTTTCTAGGCCACCATGGATAAATGACCTAGAAATGAACTTAAATGCTCCTGGAATGTTTTTAGGTCATTTTAACGTGGCGGCCTAACTTTTTCAAGTGGACTTTTCTAGGCCACCAACTTTTATTGGTTAAAATTAGTCTGATTCAAAACTGGTGCGTTTTCTAGCTTATTTTAACGTAGTGGCCTAACTTTTGCAAGTTGAGTTTTCTAGGCCATCACCTTTTCTTGACCCAAAATTGGTCTGAAAAATTGGTCTATTCACCTAGTGTTTTCCAGATAATTTTTATGTGGTGGCCTAGAAAACTCGACTTGCTAAAGCTAGGCCACCACGTTAAAATTACCTAGAAAACGCACGAGGTAAATATCTGAACAATTCTGGGCCAAAAAAAGATGGCCTAGAAAACTCAACTTGCAAAAGTTAGGCCACCACGTGAAAGTCACCTAGGAAACGCATCTGGTGAATATCAGACCTATTCCTGGTCATTTTAAAATGATGGCCTAGAAAATGCGTGGCCTAGAAAAAAACTCAGGCCACATTTAATAAAACTCACACTTTCAACATCCTGCTTATCAAAAGTGTGAATCGATCGGAGAGCCGTCTGAACTTCGGCGAAGTCTCTGGAGTCGTTGATAGAGGCAACCTGAAAAGTTTTTTTTTCAATTTGCGGACATCCGGACCAACAGACCTTATGAGATTTTCCCTGATTCAAAAAATAATACTGCTTGGCATCTTTAGCTACTCCAAACTGTCTTAACAGCCCGTCATCTCCTCCATTGACCAGTTGATAGAAGACGTGGAAATTTCGTTCGCCTTCTTGCTGACGGACCACTCGGGACTACAAAAAAGGACATTTGGACCCACCACAAAAAATTTGAGTACTGTACCTTCTCCAACAAATAATTCGAGATATTTCCTCCCACCGGATCACCATCGTAGTCAAAATTAATGTGCATATATTTTCCGAATCTTGACGAATTGTCATTTCGATTCGTTTTCGCACATCCGAACGCCTCCAGAATACAATTCGAACGCAATAAGACATTTTTAACTCGCTCTATTTCTCCTTGCTGTCTGACGTTTGTGATCGCGGCGAGATATTTCATAATGATCTTGCTGGTTTCGGTTTTTCCGGCTCCCGATTCTCCGGAGATGACGATGCAGGAGTCGCGGCCGAATCGCTTCATGGATCTGTAGGCGGCGTCGGCGATGGCGAAGACGTGAGGGGCACGCTCGTAGATCTCGCGACCCTGAAATTTTCGAGTAATTGTTTAAGATGTCTTTATTGTCAGTGCCGGTTTCTGAGAAAACGTTTCATGGGCACTAGGTGGCCGTACAACCTATAAGAGAGCTTCCCATCTTTGAGCCAATTTAACTCGGTTCCTATCAGAGCTATCAAAAAGTGGCCAACTGATAAAACATAACTGATATTATGATAAATATTTTGTTAGTTAATAACATTTTGATATCTCTCACAGAAGCCGAGATAATTGAACTTTAAGTAGACGCTATGCACGGCGCCACCATAAATTCAAATTGTGAGCACTATTTATTTCGATCTTATTTATCTCGGTTGCTATAAGAGATATCAAAAAATTGTCAACTGATAAAACGCTACTGACATTATGATAAATATTTTGTCAGTTGATGCCATATTGATATCTTCTTCAGTAACCGAGATAAATTGGCTTGAAGTTAACCAGGTTTTACAGTGCCTCCTTCCCATTCAAAATGTCCAGAGATTATAAAACAAGTTCTTTCCTGGAATCTGTGCATCCAGATGTCCATATCACTCACCTTATACTGATCCACCGTATTCTTCTCATAGATGCCGAGTTGTCTGTATGGATTCACTGCCACCAACACCTCACCGATATACGTGTAGATGCGTCCTTTTTGAAATCTGTAAGTATATGTATGTGTGTCCGGATGTCCCATTTTTAGCGCTTTTAGGCCCCCTTAACGTTCTTTTTGTTTTCCCATATTTCGAAATTCCCATGTCTCATCTAATTTCCCTAGTTTTCGAAATTTCGAAATCCGATATCTCTGTGCTCTCTCTTTCTCACACATTTCGAAATTTTGCTCCAAAAGCGTCCTTTCAGAATTGAATTAGAAGCGGCGGTCGGGTCCCGCGAACATGTTTGAGAAGGAGGTTTTGATGAGTCGATTTGTCAAATTTCGGGTGCCGAGAAAGAGAAAGAGGGAGAGATGTCTCTTTCCCCTTTTTGGGGTGTCCAGGGATAACTGGACTAATGATGCGTGAGCAGATGTTCGGACACACTAAAACGTGACGTGATGCTTTTATGGTGATGATGATGAGGGGAGAGAGAGAGAGAGAGAGAGAGAGAGAGAGAGAGAGAGAGAGAGAGAGAGAGAGAGAGAGAAATCTCTGATGGTTTTATGGTACTTTGCACTAAACATTATAAATCAAAAAAGTTGTTTCAAAAGTAGATAACTCAAGATGTCAAGAGCCTCATGGCGAGACGAAAACTGCTTAACTCAAATAGAACGGCACTCAACTTTGAGCCCATTTATCTCAGCTCTTATAAGAGATATCAAAAAGTGGTCAACTGATAAAATGTTGGTGATAGTGTCAGCTACATTTTATCAGTTGACAAAATTTTATTATCTATCATGGGAACCGAGATAATTAAGCTTGAAGAATGCAATTTTCGGGGTTGCTGTAATTTGTCTGATAATTGTTCTCTTCTGATTATTTTTCTGTATCCCTTTAGTCCCTTTAGTTTCTCCAAAGTTCTATTTCAATTAAAATTCTGTCAATTTCTCTCTTCACAAATTCTCGGGACGGCACAATTTTCATTCCTTATGAATTTTATGAATTTTTGAGTAACTTGGCACAGCAATTTTTTGAGCCCTTGAAATGTTCCGGAAGTTTATTTTTTCAATTAAGTTGGTTTTTAAAATGCATGAAATACAATGTCAAATAGTTTCAGAACTATAAAAACGAAAGATGGAAAAGTGGTGGGTTAACTTTCAGTCAGCCAACTTCAGCACTTCTCTGCGTCTCTATCTCATTACAAATTCTTGAAATCAAAAATTAATCATTATCAATTTATGTAAATTTTTATAAGCTACAATTCTCTAATTGCCAGTTTTTTCATAGCTTCTTTAGTTTTTGAGCTATGCGTCTTTAAAGCGAGCCACCCCTTACTTAAGGCTTCCTTTCTTTCTCTGCGTCTTTCTCTCTAACCATAACAGGTATCAAAAAATTGTTAACTAATAAAATGTAGAAAATTTTATGCTGTACATTTTGTTAATTAACACTTTTCTGAAAACTTTATTGGTTATCGAGATAAACTCATATTTCAGAGGTCTTTCCTATCTCGCACTTTGATGGAGCCACAAAGGTGCTCATGGAAAGTTCTCAAAACTTTGATTTTCTTGTTCAAAGATCTCCACTAAGTTTCAACTTTCAAAGACAAAAACTTTCTCTTCTCTTTACAACATACAATATCCGCTACTTCTACGCCGCCCATTATCCGGCTGTATAAAGCGCAGTGGGGGTGGTATATGACCGTTTTCTTCCTTGCTAGTAAAGAAAAATAGATACAAAGAAGTCGAATTTTCAAATAAATTTTCCAAGGAAAACACTGATTTATTCATTAGGTCAGGGAGGAAGAGAAGGGGATGGCGCCCAAGGGACGAACGGAATCGAGGAACCTATTAATGATGCCACGTCATCGGAAGGGACGGAAACAGATGGCGTGACGAATGAGAAGGTCAAGACAGAGAAGGGATAACAACGGAAGTGGGAAGGGTTCAAAGATTATGGAAATTAGTGGACAAAAAGATATCCAATTTTGAAAATTTTAGTCGGATATAGTTAACTTTGAAGCTCTGAAGCCAGAAAGTAAGCTAGAAAGTCATTTTCAGCTAATAATGGCAACTTCAGAAGCCCGAATAAGTGCTTAGTACTTGTCTCTTTGGTCTGAAAATTTCAGAGTATACTAATCAAAAAAGCAGCTTCATTTTTGTAGTTGACAACTTTTTTGTAGCTTTTGTAGTTTTTGAGATATGCGCCTTTAAAGGGAGAGCGAGACGTAGAGAAGCAGCCTAAGGGCACTCTCACTTTAAAGGCGCATATCTCCAAAATTTGGTATTTTTCAATTCTAAAAAATTTGCTCACCTGATTTGCAAATTCTGGACCACACTTTTCAAATCGATCGTCGATAAAAGAACCAAGTCTTCGACTCCGTACCCTTTCGGGTCGTGTCCGCCATACGACATTTTTAGATGGCTGGAAAAATTTTCAGATTGAAAAAAAAATTGGGAAAATTCAAGAAAAAAAAAAGGGAAAAATGTTATATTTTAAAAATATATATTCAAAATTGAAGATCATTAAAAAATATAAAAAAGATGGGAATGTAAAAAATAAAAATATGAAATGTGAAAGAAATTTTTCAGGAAAAATTTCTTGCCAAAAACTTTGAGCCTATATATCTCGGTTCCTGTGAGCGATATCAAAAAGTGGTCAACTGATAAAATGTTTATCACATTATCAGAAATATATTATTAGTTGACCATTTTTTGATATCTCTTACAGTAGCCAACATAAATTAGGTCAAAGAAAAGGGTATAAAAATGCAAATTTGGCTCCCAGGAAGAAAAAAAAAATTTTGGATTTAAAAAAATTATGAAATCCATCCATTCAGATTTCAGAGCATTTCAAAAATGTAAAAAAGGCAAAAAAAGGAAAAAAAACTTCTCAGACTCCGCCCCTTAAAGAGTTATGAAATCGGGCTCCGAGAGTCAGAGTCCAGAATTTCGAAATTCTTAACAAGTGCTTTCTTGTTCAGAAAGCTATAAAAATCAAATTTTTCAGGCGTTAATCCCAGTTTATGAGGTTACTGTACTTGCTCATCTAGCACCTGGTTAGATATGCAGGTACAGTAACCCCTCCTAAAAAACAAAAGGATTCGGAAGATCAAAAACTCCTTTCCGTTATTCCTCTCTGCTAGAGATGGTGGTGGCGAAAACTGCCATTCTTCTCACCATCTCCTCCCGGTTTCCCACGAGATAGTGTTGTCCCCAAGGAGACGCAGACTTCCTCCTCGACTCCGCCCCCTTTCTAGGCTTCTGGCTCCCTCGGGGGGTAACCCGAACCCGCCTCATTTCCGAACGCAAGAAGGCAGAGAGTATGGTAGCCATGAGAGACGCAGAGACTTAGTTTTCAACCGGTCACTCTCTCTCTCTCTCTCTCTCTCTCTCTCTCTCTCTCTCTCTCTCTCTCTCTCTCTCTCTCCATCTTCTTCCAAGAACAGCCTCATTAATTCTACGACGCGTCACACTATGGCGCCAGGAGGCCAAACTCCCGTGAGAGAGAGCGTGAATTGGAGAGAGTGCTAGAGAAAGAGAGGAAAACTGTTTGTGAGCAAACGGAAAACATACGGTCTCGGTGAGCACAAGGCAAGAAAACCCGCGCACCACCACATTTTCTCGCCCCATCGTAGTATCAGTTTTGAAGAGGGGGGTCTCAAGCTAAGCAAATATTTTTGAACTGAACCTCTATTCTCTCCACGTGGCAATATCTTATTTAGAGATGGCTAGTCTGGGATAGTCTGGTCAAGAGTTTTGAGTTTTGGTCTAAACGTTCCGAAATCTTCATTTGGAGATGTCTAGTCTGTGGTCTAGACTTTATTAGACTAGAAACTCTGAGTTTCAGGTGAAAATTTCAAACTGTAATTTTTGGAAAAATTGGAAAATTGACGACGGATAATTCTAGAAAAAAGTCCGCTGAAAAAATTTTGTGGTACATTTTTAGATAATTGGCTGAGTCAACTTATTTTCGAAGTTTTGCGGGAAATTTGAAATTTGAAACTTGCGATTTTTGAATTTTACAAAAGTTTTCAAAATTGCTAAAAACTGCGAATACCCTAATAGAAGGGCATCCCAACTTTGACGCAATTTATCTCAGTTCCTGTTAGAGATATCAAAAAGTGACTAACTGATAAAATGTTTATCATAATATCACTAATATTTTATCAGTTGGCCACTTTTTGATATCTTTTTCAGGAAGCGAGATAAATGTGCTCAAAGTTGAAGCTATGGAAGTTCATCAATGCTAGGCCTAATTTTTTAGTTATCTAGGTCACGACCTAATTTTTTATTTTTTTTTTCAAATTTGAATTTCTAGGTCATGAAAAAATTAAGAACCAAAGATCGAAAATTTCGAACTGCTTTTTGAAAACTTCAAGTTGGATATGTATTTTTCACTGAAAACGTCAAATTGTGAAATACCTACCTTACTTTCCACTTTGAGTCCATATATCTAATTTCTTGTAAGATATATCAGAAAGTTGTCAACTAATAAAGTGTTAATCAAAATATCACTAATATTTTATCAGTTGGAAGCTTTTTGATATCTCGTAGAGGCACCGAGATAATTGAGCTCAAAGTTGGAAGTTAGGATGCCGTAATGAAACGCCTTCCTAACAGTTAACTTTGACCCAATTTATTTATATTCCTATAAAAGATATCAAAAAGTGGTCAACTGATAAAATATTTATCATAATATCATAAGCATTTTTTTAGTAGACCACATTTTGATACCTTTCACAAAAAACGAGATAAATTGGGCCAAAGCTAACTGTAGCGACCCAAAATTTCAAAATCTCCTTCTCCTTTTATATAACCAAAAAAAAAAAAGGAAAAATTGCCAAAAAAGGAGACAAAAAGCAAACAGAAAAATTGCCCCCAATGACTCATTATTTTCCTTTTGAAATTTAAAATATAATACCCTCCTCCTACTTGAAATATTTTTTCTTCCATTTTTGGCAATTCTCATTTCTGGTCATTGACCTAAATTTTAGTTTTTTTTTCCATTTTCGGGAAAATGTTCTCTTTCGGGAGAAAAAGGGATTGATAGTGAGTATAGTAGGATTATGAGCAGAGGCGAAAAAAAAAGTTTCGGTGTTTAAAAAAGGCGTGGTTTTTGTGTTGTAGTATGTACAGAAATGGAAAAATGTTGGAAAAGTGAGGGAATAGTGAAAAATGGAGGAAAAAGATAACAAGAAGAAGAAGAAGGAAAAGTGTAGAAAATGTTTGTTTGGTGACTATTAGTTTACTCGGGTATGAGGAGATTATAATGGATTTGGCAGTCCGTAGAACTTGTAAAAAATTATTGGAGAAGAACATTAAATTCAGAAATACCGAAAAAAATTCGGTCAGAGTTGACGAATACCGTAAAATATGTATTAGAAGGGCCCCTCTAATAGAACGGGCCCTCCGGAGGTACCTTGAAACAATAGAAAGGCCGGCACTTGTAATACAGGTTTGACGGTATGTGCCCTTCCATTGCAGGTCGTAATCTACTCAAATGTAAAAAAAACAACTCAAATTTTGAGCAAATTTATTTTGTTTTCTGTAAAAGATACCAAAAAGTGGTTAACTGATAAAATGTTTATCATAAAATCACAAATATTTTTTCAGTTAACAACCTTTGAATATCTGCTACAGTAACCCAGAAAAATTAGGTCAAAGTTTATAGGTTTTGATTCTGAGATTCTGAATTCCTAAAATTTCCGAATTTCCGAATTTCTGAATTTCTGAATTTCTGAATTTCTGAATTTTTGAATTTCTGAATTTCTGAATTTCTGAATTTCTGAATTTCTGAATTTCTGAATTTCTGAATTTCTGAATTTCTGAATTTCTGAATTTCTGAATTTCTGAATTTCTGAATTTCTGAATTTCTGAATTTCTGAATTTCTGAATTCCTGAATTTCTGAATTTCTGAATTTCTGAATTTCTGAATTTCTGAATTTCTGAATTTCTGAATTTCTGAATTTCTGAATTTCTGAATTTCTGAATTTCTGAATTTCTGAATTTCTGAATTTCTGAATTTCTGAATTTCTGAATTTCTGAATTTCTGAATTTCTGAATTTCTGAATTTCTGAATTTCTGAATTTCTGAATTTCTGAATTTCTGAATTTCTGAATTTCTGAATTTCTGAATTTCTGAATTTCTGAATTTCTGAATTTCTGAATTTCTGAATTCCTGAATTTCTGAATTTCTGAATTTCTGAATTTCTGAATTTCTGAATTTCTGAATTTCTGAATTTCTGAATTTCTGAATTTCTGAATTTCTGAATTTCTGAATTTCTGAATTTCTGAATTTCTGAATTTCTGAATTTCTGAATTTCTGAATTTCTGAATTTCTGAATTTCTGAATTTCTGAATTTCTGAATTTCTGAATTTCTGAATTTCTGAATTTCTGAATTTCTGAATTTCTGAATTTCTGAATTTCTGAATTTCTGAATTTCTGAATTTCTGAATTCCTGAATTTCTGAATTTCTGAATTTCTGAATTTCTGAATTTCTGAATTTCTGAATTTCTGAATTTCTGAATTTCTGAATTTCTGAATTTCTGAATTTCTGAATTTCTGAATTTCTGAATTTCTGAATTTCTGAATTTCTGAATTTCTGAATTTCTGAATTTCTGAATTTCTGAATTTCTGAATTTCTGAATTTCTGAATTTCTGAATTTCTGAATTTCTGAATTTCTGAATTTCTGAATTTCTGAATTTCTGAATTTCTGAATTTCTGAATTTCTGAATTTCTGAATTTCTGAATTTCTGAATTCCTGAATTTCTGAATTTCTGAATTTCTGAATTTCTGAATTTCTGAATTTCTGAATTTCTGAATTTCTGAATTTCTGAATTTCTGAATTTCTGAATTTCTGAATTTCTGAATTTCTGAATTTCTGAATTTCTGAATTCCTGAATTTCTGAATTTCTGAATTTCTGAATTTCTGAATTTCTGAATTTCTGAATTTCTGAATTTCTGAATTTCTGAATTTCTGAATTTCTGAATTTCTGAATTTCTGAATTTCTGAATTTCTGAATTTCTGAATTTCTGAATTTCTGAATTTCTGAATTTCTGAATTTCTGAATTTCTGAATTTCTGAATTTCTGAATTTCTGAATTTCTGAATTTCTGAATTTCTGAATTTCTGAATTTCTGAATTTCTGAATTTCTGAATTTCTGAATTTCTGAATTCCTGAATTTCTGAATTTCTGAATTTCTGAATTTCTGAATTTCTGAATTTCTGAATTTCTGAATTTCTGAATTTCTGAATTTCTGAATTTCTGAATTTCTGAATTTCTGAATTTCTGAATTTCTGAATTTCTGAATTTCTGAATTTCTGAATTTCTGAATTTCTGAATTTCTGAATTTCTGAATTTCTGAATTTCTGAATTACTGAATTTCTGAATTTCTGAATTTCTGAATTTCTGAATTTCTGAATCTTGAAACTTTTCAAAATTAAAGTTTTTAAGAATTCCAAAAGTTTCGAATCCTCATCTGAACTATTTGGAGCAATTTCCAATTTTAGTGCATTTTTCTCTAAAATGACATCAAATACTTCAAAAAAGACGGGGACAAACATCTTTCTTTTGGCGAAATGACTAAAAATTGGAACTGATAAGAGCTCCAAATCATGAAATCAATTGAGTATTTGGCACATAAAAACCGAGTCAATGACTATATAGCGTTTCCCGCTTTTATTGACTTTTAGGAGAGAGAGACTAAATAGGGAAAAAGGAATTGGTGGGGGAGGTCTTCAAACAACAAGAGAGACCGTATTAGGCAACTGACGGATCGGCGGGAGAAAAAGGAAATGAGGGATTGAAACTGCTAGGGAAACTTGACACATATGTTTCTTTTGGGGAGGACAGTTTTTAATCCCTAACTGTATGAATGAATTTACTTTTCACAATGGCTTATGATGTGTAGAGTTTATCAACGTTGACCCAATTTCTAGGTTCCTGGGAAAGATATGAAAACATGGCTAACTAACAAAATGTTGCTAATATTATAACAAACATTTTATCAGTTGACCACTTTTTGATATCTCTTACAGAAAGAGAGATAAATTAGGCCACAGTTGATGAGGGTCGCGAACTCGGTGGGGATTTGAAGGGGTCCATCATCTTTAATTCAATTTATCTTGGTTCCTGGGAGAGATATCGAAAAGTGTTTAATTGGCAAAATGTTAATCATCAAATTTTAAGTATTTTCTCAGTTGACTACTTTTTGATAGCTTTTATAGGAAGCGAGATAATATGATACAAAATTTTGTTGCAAAAAATATTGATTCCAAAATTTCAAATTACCGTAACTCTCTTCATTTTCATCATACCTGCCGCGGGCCGGGCCGGGCCGGGCCGGTGGAGGAATTTTCACTGGCCCGGCCCTGGCCCGGCCCGGCCCGGCCCGGCTGGCCCGGGTTTTTGAGGCAACATTTTTTGAGAGTCATTTTTTGAGAGAAAACTGGATTTTTGGGAACATTTTATCAAAAGTTCTTTGTTTTCAGGTTTTAGAAGGGTCATGGGATAAATTTCGTGCTTTAAAATTATTATTTTGACAAAAATGTATCAAAAATTTTCAGAAAATTTTTTAAATTTTCGGAACCCGGGCCGGCGGGCCGGGCCGGGCCGGGATAATTTTTCTCCAGCCCGGCCCGGCCCGGCCCGGCCTGGCCCGCGGGCCGGGCCAGGGCTGACCCGGGCCGGGCCGAGATTTAGCAAGTATTATTTTCATCCTTTTTTAGTGGTTTTAAGCTCAATTTGTGTGAAATTTTAAGCGAAATTTGATAATTAGAAACATCAACTTTAAGATTCAAAGTTCAGAATGCTAGGAGTGTCCAGAAAAAAACCAGTTTGCCTGAACACCTGAAAAGTTTGTGGGCCTACTTGATATTTGAAATCCCTGAATTTTATAGTTTCAACAATTTTTTTACATCCTAGAAAATCAAAGTCGTTTGAGTATGTTTGAGCATAAGCCGTTCAAGATACCGTACAACCTCTAATAGAAGGGCACCTAAAGTGTCAACTTTGAGCCAGCTTGTCAAACTTTGTGCCAACTTTGAGCCAATTTTTCTCATTTTTTGTGGAAGATATCAAAAAGTAGTCAACTGATAAAATGTTTATCATAATGTTAGTAACATTTTATTAGTTGACACCGTTTTGATATTATTCACGGGAAGCGAGATAAATTGGGCTAAAGTTGACAGTGTTTTACGGCAGCAGGACCGAAGGGCCGGCCCTTCCTTTACAGGGGCCATTCAATTAGAGGGCTTCTATTTTTCCGGCCAGCTTTTGCCGAAATTTCACATCGAAAAATACGACGAAGTTTCGTTCAAAATTCATGAAATTCTATCATTTTCACCAAAATTTAGCAAGATTTTCTTCGAAAAATAGAGTTTCAACAAATTTCTATTAAATTGTGGAGTTCCCGGAATATTTTCCACTAAAAAAGTATTACGGGGGCCCTTCTATTACAGGGGCACTTCTATTTTTCTAAGCCCCTCCTGGAGGACCCTTCTGTTAGAGCGGCTCTTCTATTAAAGGAGCCCTTCTAATACAGGTTTTACGGTAAATTTCGATTTTTGAAGTTTTACTTCATTTTTGACTTTTACAAGCTTTACATGATTACAGGATTCACAGGATTTCTACAGGATTTTTATAGAATTTGATTGTTTCAAAACTAGCTCAGAAATCCTGAAAATGATCACGAAATTAGAAAATAATGAACAAAAACTGAATTCCAAAAAAATAACATTTCACAAAAAACACAAAATGTTCAAAATCTTGACACATTTTCCAAGAGGAACATGTTCCGTATTATTTTCAAGTAGCCATCATCATCATCGCCACCTTCCTCTAAATTTCTCAATACAACAATAAAAAACCAACAAAAAAGGAAAATTTCTATCGCCGAAATTTCGAAAACTATCTGATAAATAGAAGAAGGAAAAATGTCCGGACAAGTGAGACATTTCGGATCCGGTCTCCTGGTTTTTGTGAATGGAAAAAAGGAAACATTTGGGAAATATATTTCGGAGACGAAGAAATGGCCGGACGAGAAGACATGAGACAGGGAAATTTCGGAACGGATTAAGCAAAGTCATATATAGAGATTAATAGTATAGGAAAATGGAAAAAAAAGTGGTAAATGTTGGTTTTCTGGTATAATTGATTAATGAAACCATTCTCGTCTGGGATTAAAAAATGTTTTTTTGAGAATTCGGATACCTAAAAGTTCAGGGTTCCAGGAATATAGGAATCTAGAGACCTGGGGATTTCGGAATCTAGGAATTTATGAATTTAGGAATCCAGGAATCTAAAAGTCTAGGAATTTAGGAACTCAGGAATTTAAGAATTTAGGAATCTAAAAATCTATGAATTTAAGAATCTGTTTCTCAGGATCTTACGGCCTCAGAACCTAAGAATCTGAAAACCTGATAATTGAGGAATCTAAAGAATCCGTTTTATCTCTAAATTCATGATTTTTGGAATTTTGGAATTCGAGAATTCAGTAATTTCGGAGTGTTATAATTTTCGAACTTTGAAATTTTTAAATCTTCGAACCTAATAATCTAAAAAATCCATTCACTTGGCCATTCCAATGAGCATAAGAATCTTCTGAAAGAGCTCCTCAGCTTCCGGCTCTTCTGCTTTCGGAATGTTTAAATTAAGAAATTGGAATGTTTGAATTAAGAAATAGTACCTTAAGTTCTGGAATTTCGGTAAAACTAAAAGCTGCTAATTTGTGCCATTTTAAAGAATTGGTGATTCTGAAAATATTGTTTTAAGTTCTAAAAAAATCTGTTCTAATTTAAAACATATTGAACTATTCTTGAATTTTTCTTTCAAAGTGTGTCTGACAGCATATCAATTCTGAAAGCTAGGAATTATCAGAACGTTTTAGCAGATAATGAATTTTGATATTTAAAGAGGTTGCCATGGATTTATGACATAAATCTATTCCTGGATACAAAATGAAAGTCAATTCATATATATTTTTTACTTTACTAGTTGACAAGGTGAAATTGAAAAAATGTAGTAACGGAAAATGTATATTTCTCTCTATCCAGATTTATAAATGATAATAATGGGTTTGGGCCAGCCGACCGCGGGCGGCCTAGAGGTTACAAAAAGGATTTCCATGTGTAGAGAGCAAAACTTTAATTTAGGAGCCGCTCGTGGCCGGCACCAGGTAGTAAAAAAGCAGGAATCGATATAAAACAGTTTATGATGAAAGTTTATGGTGATTTGTTATATTTTTCACAGGAGGATTCATGAAGATTAAAAAAGGTAAGGGTTTTGAAAAAATCGGAAATTCGGAAATCTAAAATTTTTAGGAAATTGCAACGAAATTACAAATTTGGAAGTTATGAAATTCGAAACCAGGGTTCTGGATTCCGAACTCATTGTCTTAAATTCCGACTTCAGATTTTCACGGTTCCCACTCCCGACTTCGATTTCTGACTTAAGAGTTTTGACATCCGAAATCCACATTCTAACTCACGATTTTTAATTTTTTTTTAAATTACAAATTCAGATTTTCGATTACTGACTTTCAAGTTACGACGTCAGAATTACGATTTCCAACTTCCGAGTCCTGAATTCTGAATTCTCATATCCAGATTCTGGCTTCTAAATTCTATGTTCCGAGTTACGATTTCCGATGTTCGAATTGCAGATTCTAACGTCAAAGTTCTGATTCCAAATTTCCGATTTCCGAACCCTGATTTCCGAATTCTGAATTCTGCTTTCCGATACCCAGATTCTAAGGTCTACACTCCAAATTCCGAATTCCGAACTCTGATTTCCCAGACTTCAAACCCCGCTTTTTCAAATCTTCATCTCTCCAACCACAAAATTCGTTTCCAATTTTCATCCAACCTTAACTACTCGAGACAAAAAAGCATAATCTATCAAAAAAGACGCCACTCTTCACTCCACCCCACACATACATCTTCATATACCCACATAAGGAAACGCAGGAGTAAAAATTGCACATAGGGCAAAAAAAGAGCTGGTGAAATAGTGTGGATAAAGTGAGAGAGTGGTTAGAGACAAAACAGGGAGGAGGAAATGAAGAAAAAGGAGAAGGGAGGTTCATTCGGGGGAGAAGAAAAAACGTCGAGAAGCTGTCTTCAGGAGACGAGATTCGCTAAATTTTCGATTTTTGGGGTTTCGCGTTGTTTTTGGTTTTTAATAGTGTAGCTGGGGTAGGATTGAGAAACCTGCTGGAATGAGTCCAGTCCTAGTACTCAGGAGGCTCAGCCCACCTGGAGCGCCTTAGCGCGTTTTAGGGAAACCTTCTCTCTCTCTCTCTCTCTCTCTCTCTCTCTCTCTCTCTCTCTCTCTCTCTCTCTCTCTCTCTCTCTCTCTCTCTCTCTCTCTCTCTCTCTCTCTCTCTCTCTCTCTCTCTCTCTCTCTCTCTCTCTCTCTCTCTCTCTTTTCTTCCTTTCTGAAGAAGCGTCAAGGAGTGATTGTTTATCAAATATCGAATGTACTACCGTAATCGCTTGCTCCCGTAATCCTTCCATACAACCATAATAGCACCGTTTTACCATACTACCGTAATCGTGACGTACTTTGAAGTTTTAAGGATTTTCGAAAAATTAAAAAAAACATCAATGAAATTTCTAGGCGAGTACTGTAGCAAGTTGTCTAAAGAAAATCCGAGTTCGAATTGTATGAATTCATTATATTTTTTTAATAAGTTTTCAAAAATCCTGCTACAGTACTCCGGAAAAAAATTATCAAAGTTTCGTTTTTTTTTCCGTTGAAAAAAGACAAATTTGTGGTACTATAAAAGTGGTCCATAATTTTTGATATTTCCAGAAAACTTTGGATTGCACTAAACAAAAAAAGAGCTAAAGTTTTGTAATTGACAATTTTTTCGTAAAAATCCAAACAAACGAGAGATATGGAGGCTTAAACGGGAATTTTGGCATTTTTGGCACTTTTTTGTTATAAACGGCATATCTCATTAGAATGAATTTTTACAGAAAAATTGTCAATTACACAATTGAAGCTCTAGTTTTGCTTAGTATATTCTGAAATTTTCAGATAAATCGAAAAACTCTGGAACACTTTATTAGGACTCCAAAGTTGACTATTGTCCACCGACTACCGTAATCCTCCAGCACGTTTCTGCTTTGTTGATTTTAAGGGCACCTAAAGTAAGGCTAGGACAATTTGGATATCCAAAGAGTTTCAGCTTTTTTTTAAATCGCTTCTGATTCAGTGCACTTCAAATTCTTGCACTTTTCCATTTTCCGGTCATCCTTCCCATGTGTGATGGGCGGTACCACCCGTTTTGATAAGGTTGGTGGTTTCACCCATCATTACCTTCCGGTTGCCTAGACAACGTGCAGGTCTTAAAATGTACTTCTTGTTCAACGCTTGCCTGCTTCCCATTTTCCCCAATCACGGGACTCATAAAATGTGGTATAGACGGATGAGTGAAATTTTACGTCATCTGACTTCTCTTATTTTCTTTAAACATATGTTTTCTTGGAATGATAGGGAAGTATGAATCATAGCTCAAATGTGTTCAATGAACTTTGAACTTCGAAATATTTACATACTCACAAGAAAATTTCCAAGAATCATAAACTTCCAAGAATCACTAACAAGGGAGTGTCGTTCAGAAAGCTCTTCAGAATTTTCTCTAAATTCGCTCATTTATAGAATCGCGTATGGGCTTTTACGTAATAATAGTCTCCACCTGCAACACTCGCAAAAACTCGAAAAAAATCGATCTGAAATTATAGCATTTTCACGAGTCTCATCGCTCCCCCTTTCATCCCCTTTCTTCATTGCATTGCGCGTAAGAGTAAAACATGCCTCGGTAGCCTACTGGCTAGCAGCGAGGACCACCAAACCACCTATGCAGGTTCGGATCCTCTTTCTTTTATTTTTCTTTTTCACACTTTTTTCAAGCTTAAAAAGTCGTTTTCGAAGGTTTTTTTCAAATGGGAAACAACTTTTTGACCATTTTCAATGATTTTCGAATAATTTCAAAAAAAACCAATTTTTTTTGAAAAAAATCACCATGGAGTCCTTTTCCATGTATTTTTGAAAATTTTTCTGAAAGTGGAGAAAAGTTTTCCAAACGTTCAGAAGGGATAGAAACATCATTCTCACAAAATTTGGTATACTATAGCACACGTACAGGTACTTTTGGCTCCAGAAAGTGATCCGTTTTGCTCTTTTTGAAGTGGAACTTTATTCAAACCAATCACAGATGAAATTTTCATTTTTTCTTGTAATTTTCAGTTGATTTTAAGCCATATTTGAGTAGTTACAGCTCTTGAAAATTCGAGCAATGATCTGAGAATTATCCGGGCTCACCGACCAAATCAGGATACCAAATTTTGTGAGAATGATGTTTCTATCCCTTCTGAACGTTTGGAAAACTTTTCTGAACTTTCGAAAAATTTTTCAAAAATTCATGGAAAAGGACTCCATGGTGATTTTTTTCAAAAAAAAAACTTTTTTTTTTTGAAATTATTCGAAAATCATTTGAAATCATTGAAAATGGTCAAAAAGTTGTTTCCCATTTGAAAAAAACCTTCGAAAACGACTTTTTAAGCTTGAAAAAAGTGTGAAAAAGAAAAATAAAAGAAAGAGGATCCGAACCTGCATAGGTGGTTTGGTGGTCCTCGCTGCTAGCCAGTAGGCTACCGAGGCATGTTTTACTCTTACGCGCAATGCAATGAAGAAAGGGGATGAAAGGGGGAGCGATGAGACTCGTGAAAATGCTATAATTTCAGATCGATTTTTTTCGAGTTTTTGCGAGTGTTGCAGGTAGCCACTATTATTACGTAAAAGCCCATACTCGATTCTATAAATGAGCGAATTTAGAGAAAATTCTGAAGAGCTTTCTGAACGACACTCCCTTGTAAAACACAAAAATTATTTTTAAAACTTCTTTTTAATAAACCAAAATTACATTGCAGAGCCCGGAAAACCTTTCTAATGTTACGAATTTTTTGAACGATAGAACGCCTCAAAATAGTCCAATCTACTCATTAACATACTTTTCGGGCCGTTTAGGTTTTGCGCTTCAAAATGAGCCCAAATACGACTCCAATCTGTTAATTTCGTTTTTCAGCAAACACACGCGTCGCACGACCGCGACGCGCCCGAAATTTTAAAATCACCGAATCTAGTCGTCTTTAGGCTCATTCGAAAGCTAGAAAAGTTCCAAAGTCAGTTTTTGATCTAAAATCAACTTTCTATCAATTCATGACCTTCATTCAAGCATTCCAACTTTTTCCAGTTGAATTAAACTTCCTCCTTACACCTACCACTTTGACTGTAATTATCTCGGTTCATTGGAGAGGTATCAAAAATGTGTCAACTGATGAAATGTTGGGAATTTTATGACAAACATTTTATCAGTTGACAATTTTTTGATATCTCTCAAAAAATTGACAGATAATTGAGATAATTTGGATTAAAGTACAAGATACAATTATTTTTCAGCCGTACCTATTTCTTGGGTAAAATGGAGCCGGATGACACTGATAAATTCAATGATGGCTCAAACAGGAATCCTTCAACAAGTGCTCACATAGGAAATGTTCGAATAAGGTGAGCTATTTATTTTTTATCACAGTACTGTAGTTTCAAACTCTGTGGTACTGTAAACACGAAAAGAATGCCAACAGAACCAGTAGCTTTGAGACGACATAAATCATTTCCTGTAAAATATATCAAAAAGTGATTAACTGATAAAATGTTCATCATGTTATCAGTAATATTTTGCCAGTTAACAATTTTTTGCTATATTTGACCGGAATAAAAATAAATTGGCAAGTTGAAAAGATTCCACTATTTTCCAGGAGCTCGCAAAAAATTTATAGAATTATTTTTTTCTATTTCAGCACCCCAACTCTGCCATTTTCTATTGAAAACCTTCTGAAAAATGAGCAATCCCAACACATCACTGTAGCCCCATCATACAATTTCCGATCATTCCCACCTCTAGAAGAACAGCTTGCACAAAGTGGATTATCTGTACACGACTTGAATTATCTATTCCGAGCCTATCGGACCGGCCAGCAATATACAAATCAGGCAGCTCGGATGCTTGAGGTTCGAGTTGGACAATTTGTGACAACACAATTTTTGAAGTTGGGTATAATTAAAATGGGTCCAGATTCTTCGGAGGATGAGGAGTCAGATGAAGAAGATATTGTTCAAAGTGAGCCTGAAGAGGAGAGCATTCAGGAGGATTCACCCCAGGATTCACCCCAAGAATTGCCTGATATCGTGGACCCATATCAGAATGACAACGACGAGAATAGAGATCCCAACCAGGAATACGAGCCGGAGTACGAGCCAGATTGGAACAGCGATGAGGAGGAGGAGGAAGGGGAGATTGGGTTAGAAGAAGGGGAGGTTGTGATACCTCCAAGACACCCAGAGGTCACACTTCCGGTATACATTCTGAATCTCTTAGGAGGATCTATGGAACACTCCGCTGCTGTACAGGATCAGCCAACGAACCAAGCTCGAGCATCACACTCTCTTGAATTCATGGCTGCAATTGCTAATGACCGTCCGGACGACGATGAAACATATCAAAGAATGCTAGAATCATTCAAAAGACCTCCAGAATTCGAGTTGAGGAACCCGACACTACCCTTACCGGTTTATGAACCAATTCTAACTGATGGTCAAGTAGCAGGACCATGCCACCGAGGTCCAGAAAGAAATGAGCTCATGTTGGGACCTACTCAATATTTGGTTTCTGCAGATGTCTCGCTTACGTTTGTACCAGTGGTAAGGTTTTAAGGATAACATCTTTTTTTTTACTTTTCCAAATATATCTCGGTTCCTGTAAAAGATATTCACATGTCAGAAACTTTGAAAGCGAAAATGTTTGACTTGATATCAGAAACATTCCATCAGTTGACAATGTTTTAATATCTCAAACAGGAAACAAGATAACTAGGTTCAAAGGAACGATCTTTTAAAGGAGTTTCACAGATTTCAAAAACAAAAAGTCGAATTTATTTAAACGTGATGAAAAAAAAATGAAAAAGAAACCCCGAGGCAAAAAATGCTTCGGAAGAAATTCATAATTCTAGAAAAAAACGACTACGTGAATTGGTTTAGAAAACATTGACCTCTGGGAGAGTAATATAAAAGAAGAGGGAAATGGAAAGAAGAATCAGTTCTCACCTTCTCTGAGCTTCAGAGAAGGTGACCCAGGGATCCTGAGTCCTGGGTCCTGGCTTCTGGATCCGGGTGACCTGGATCTGGGTGACCTGGTCCGGGTGACCTGGTCCGGGTGACCTGGTCCGGGTGACCTGGATCCGGGTGACCTGGATCCGGGTGACCTGGATCTGGGTGACCTGGTCCGGGTGACCTGGTCCGGGTGACCTGGATCCGGGTGACTTGGATCCGGGTGACCTGGATCCGGGTGACCTGGTCCGGGTGACCTGGATCCGGGTGACCTGGATCGGGGTGACCTGGATCTGGGTGACCCTGACCGGGTGACCTGAATCCGGAAGACCTGGTCCGGGTGACCTGGATCCGGGTGACCTTGTCCGGGTGACCTGGATCCGGGTGACCTGGATCCGGGTGACCTTGTCCGGGTGACCTGGATCCGGGTGACCTGGATCCGGGTGACCTGGTCCGGGTGACCTGGATCCGGGTGACTTGGATCCGGGTGACCTGGATCCGGGTGACCTTGTCCGGGTGACCCTGACCGGGTGACCTGGATCTGGGTGACCTGGTCCGGGTGACCTGGTCCGGGTGACCTGGATCCGGGTGTCCTGGATCTCGGTGACCGCGCCGGAAATTTTAAAATTCACTTAATCTAGTAGTGAAAATGTTTTATCTTCATTCAATTACTTCAAACTTTCTGATTTAATACAATTTCATCCTTTTACACTTCCTTTTTAACCTTAATTATCCCGGTCCTTCTAAGAGATGTTGAAAATGTGTTAACTACAAAAATATTGATAATATTATTGCAAATATTTTCATAGTTGACCACTTTTTCCTATCTCTTGTGAAATTTGAGATAATTTCGCTCAAAGTACATTCAAAATTTCCTATTTCCAGCGATCCGACGTTGTCTTACTTATCGCTTTGTCTATCATTGAGAGTTTGAAAAGAAGCCGGGATTCAACAGTAAAGGAAATCAACGCACTTTTGGCACAATTTGAGTGGTACTTGTTGTAAGTGAAGTTTCTAATTAACCGCCTAATTAACCAATTAAGGCAATGGCAAAGACACCGTCATGCTGAAAAAATAATCGATCGGGATACAATCGATAGCCGTATTGAAGGGCATATCTGTTATTCTAGATGGTTTTGGAGAGAGTCCATGAAGGAAATGTATAACAGTAAGATAACATATTGTTGAATTTTTTTTGGAAATCAAAAATTCCAGGAGAACCATGGGCCAGTGCTCATCAGCGTACACAATTCTTGTTAGCTGCTTTATATTTTGATAAACCTGTCGAGTGTCGGGTAGGTTGAATAACATGATTCTTATTGACTCGTACTGTATATATACACTTCTTTAGTTCAAAAACAGTCATATCAAATCAACAATACAATTTTTAAAGTTTCAGACATCTCAAGAAGCCTGGAACAGGTACTGTTGGAAATACGAGGAAGCTACAAAGCTGAGATGCTCAGAGCCAGAAGGCCCAAGATTATTTTTTACTGTTACGCAGATGTTTCATAACTTGTTGTGAGTTTATTCCTTACTGGCTACACGGTAAAGCACAACTTCAGTAAGATGCAGCATCTAGGTTGTAGCGTTGCCTGATATTTTTTCAGTGGAGCGCGGTTGTCCTGTCGCTATATTTTTTGTTTTTCTAAAAGTCACAAAAGCCGCGTCCGTTTTCAGAATTCAAAAATTCCCAATTTTTCAGGAACTTCTTAAAACTGCTTGTCCAGGAAAAGAACGCTCGTGGCGAAATGATAAATTATGAACTGCTTCGGGACAAAACCATAGCCGATTTGGACAAAATCGATGATATCCGTAATCGATTTGGAATTCCAAAATGGGTTCGGAACGAGGTGTTTCCCACAAGCTAGGCTTTTCATGCAGGGCACAATGGAAAATTCTGGAAATCGCTAACCTTTATATTTCAAATATCCCGCTTTTCTACAAAACTGAATACGCGCTCTACAGTAATCCCGCTCCAATAGAAGGCCCCTTGAACTTTGACCTCAATAATCTTGGTTCCTTCAAAAGATATCAAAAATTTGTCAACTGAAAAAATGTTGGTAAAATTATGACAAAAATTTTGTTAGTTTACAAAATTTTGATACCATTTTAGATACCTTTAAAGCGGCTCTCAAAACTATCGAGGGGATCTCAAGCTATCAAGGGCAAACTTTAAAGGCGCATATCTCAAGAACTGAAAAAGATATCAAATTTTTTTTAATTGATAAAATACAGCTGATATTATGATAAACATTTTATTAGTTGACAACTTTTTGATATCTCTTGAAGAAACCGAGATAATTGAGCTCAAAGTTGAAAGCGTTCTTCTAGAGGATAGAGCGCATTTTTTTCAAATTTAACAGCTGAAATCGGGGATACAACCTCGTTGACGTTCTCAATCTCACATTATTTTTCCTTTTTTTCTGTATATTTTGTCAATCTTTTTGTCTTTATCATGTATTTTTCCAAAATCAATAGTTTCAAATCCTGTGACATCTCTATTTCTCAAATCTCCCACTTTTTTGTGAACCTCGGAAAACTCGCTCTACAGTAATCCCATATTTTTCAAATCAAATTTCAAATCAGGGATTTAGTCTCATGAAAACCTCCTCAATCTCATTTATTTTTCTCGTTCTCCCGATATCTGTATATTTCTCGCTATCAATTTTAATCACAAAAATGATAGAATGACCACTCCCTCCTAACTTTCAACCAATTTATCTCGCTTCCGGGGACAGATATCAAAAAGTTGTCAACTGATAAAATGTTTATCATTTCAAGCCATATCATTCAAGCAACATTTCATCAGTTTAAAATTTTTTGGTATCTCTTATAGAAACCGAGATAATTGGGATCACATCCAACAAGCCTCGATTTCTTTCTGATCTACCTTTTTAATTTTTGATCTACCTTTTTTTTTAATTTTTCAATACTTTGCATATTTTGATCAACCATCCTTTCAAATCAATAGTTTTGAATGTATACTTTCCTTTTCCGAACGTCTTCCGAATATTCTTGCACTTCAGAATTCCGAATCCTCCTCTCCGAATAAAATATTCATGCACTCATTTCTTTTATTCTCAATTTCTGGGTCCCCGCCCGGAAAATTTTGCATAACTCAATTATGCGTTCCTCATCGTCTGTGGAATTGAATACATTGCTCATTTTTATTTTAAACTTTTGAAATTCTTGCAAGCTACCCCAAAAAATCATGTTTTCTCTACCCATCTGGATACCAGATGAGAACTCAAAAAACACAGGCTTTTTTTGAAAGCTGAAATTCGGTATCAAAAATCTGGATTCAAACTACAAAGAAGTTTTTTGGCACCATGCCAAAATTCCAATCCCTCGTGGTATATTGCATCTATGTATTGAATTCAATGGACCGCCCGTTTTCATCATGTTTCACAAGAGACAGAGAGCAGATTTATTATTCATTTTACCATGAAAATCAGAGTTGACACACACATACACGACGGGTGGCATGACAAAGGAGAGCCGGAATTGAAACATTGAAATTTGAAAATCAAGTTTTGATTTTGTAGAAAAATCATTATTTTTTTAGTATATAACTTATCTCAGTTTCTGTGAGAGGTATCAACAGTGTGTCAATTGATAAAATATTGTTTATAATATCACTAGCATTTTATCACTATTCGATATCTCTCACAGTAACCGAGATAATTGAGGTCAAAGTTCAAGTGTTATCGGAAAAATTTGAAATAATTGATCGAAGCTCAAAAATTGAGATCAATCTAATTTTTAATTAAAAAATCAAATTCAGCAAGTTATAAGCTTTAAAATGAGCCCAAACACGACCAGTCTAGGTGAATTTTGAAATTTCGGGCGCGTCGCGGGCGTGCGTCGCGTGTTTTGGCCAAAAATCAAAGTAAGCGGATTTGGGTCGTGTTTGGGCTCATTTTAAAGCACAAAACCTAAAAAACTCGAATATTGGTTTTACAAGTCAATTGGACCATTTTGAAGTTTTTTATAGTTCAAAAATATTTTGTCTCAAAATTTTTGATAAAAAACTTCCATTTTAAGCAATGAAAAGATGTTCCAAATGCTTTCGTTGTCAACTACAAAAATGAACCTCTATTTTTGCTTAGTACTGCCTGAAATTTTCAGACTAATCGAAAAATTTTGGAGTACTTCTCCGGGATTCGAAAGTTGACTATCATCCACTGAAAAGGCAAAATGCAGTATCTTTAAATTCCGGGGTACTGTAGCTTGTGGAATTTGAAATTTCTAAGAGTGATGTCTCTGAAAACGTCAAAATACAGTGCTTCCAACATTTCGAGATTTAGCAAAAACCTAAAAACTCAAAACATTTGAAAATGAAAAATTTTGGTAGTTTAGAAAATGAATAGTCCGAAGTTCTAAAAAAGTTTCAGAATCATTTTCGTAGAACATGCACACCAGAAACAAATTCTCATGTAAAACATTATGCATGCTGAACTGGACACATAAGACATAGTTTCCATGCAAATGATCTACCTCATCCCATCCTCTGCGTCTCTTTTTATCTTTTCTCTCTCTCTCTCTCTCTCTCTCTCTCTCTCTCTCTCTCTCTCATTTTCTATCTGCTAACAGAGAGGTCGTAAATCAAGAGCAGATGGTCAGTTTCCCTTCCCGCCTTTCTTCTCATTCTTAGCCATCATTTTCTTCCCAGAAAAATTTCCGCATTTTTGACGACGTTTCGGGTTTTGAAGCACCCCGCCAAGGAACACTTCTGGATCTTCTTTTTCTTTTGGGCTTTAAGATTGGGCGGGAATTTCAAAATCCATTTTTTTAAAAGATGCTCATCTTTTGAGTCCCAGCAAACTTTTTTTATTCTAGAACTCAAAGATCTTCTACTCCTCTTCCATTTCTAATTTCTCACTCATCCCTTTCTTCCGCCTCTCTCTCTCTCTCTCTCTCTCTCTCTCTCTCTCTCTCTCTCTCTCTCTCTCTCTCTCTCCCTCCAATTATCCTAATTAATCAGGACCCCCTTATCCCTCTCGCCCTCTTTGACAATATTGGAGTCCAAAAAGCAAAAGAGTATTAGAATTCGAGAGACGCAGAGAGAAACAACAACAACAAACAAGAAACAGAATCAGGATTTGATTGGGTAACGCCGCCGACATTTTGAGTTTCGACCAAAATGAGTTTGAGCCCTTTTAAATTATTTATTTAACTTTTTGGGACCCTTCCATTTTCCAAAACTTGGGGCTTTAGTTTTTTCTCGGGTTTTTTCTTGATTTTTAGATCGAAGTCTCCAGGAGGACGACTAGGTGCCCTTCTATTAGAGGGTCCTCTAAAGTCCAAAGCAACTTCTATTTTTTATGCTTATTTCGCCTTTTTTATCTTCGAAAAATAAGGACAAAAAAAAAATATATATATATTCTTGTGCCCAACGAAACCTACTCAAAAATTCAGCTCATATCTAAAAATTTTTTCGTCATAAATTCAGTTACACTCCCCATCTCCATCTCCATCTCCCCCTAAAAACCATTTATTCTGTGGATACCTCACCAAATTTCATACTCCCAAAACGAAAGAAAAATTCAATTCCTCTTCTCTTCTCACACATTTTTTTTCTTTCTCCGACAAAAAAGTTCCTACGGATCCCAAAAAATGTTTTATCTCAAGTCTCGATCTTCATCGCTTTTCCACCCATTTTTACGTCTTCTTTTTTACGGATTTTTTGGTTGGCTCCGAACACCAAAATGACGTTTTTCTCAGATTTTTTTCCCGGAGAAAAAATCTATTGAGCTAGATTTATGAAGGCTTTTATTTTAGTTTTTTGGGGTCCATGATTTTTGGAAAAAAGTTTTTTTCCAATTTTTGTGGGTACTTATTCTCGTTGGCCTGAAAAAAAATCTAATCCGGAAATCCAAAATAAACCCATGAAACTATTTTTTGAAGTTACCAATATTCCACTCAAATTACGAAATTTCGATCTCTGGATCTGAAAACAATAAGCCGAAAATAGCTAAAACCGGTCGGACCATATTTACGTCACAAGAGAGAAGTTTTTAAATTATTATTATTTTTCCGTTTTTTTGTTGCAAACTTTTTTTTTGTCCAAAAACGAACTCATTTTTCTCCCTATCTATATCACAAACACACATTTTTTGTCTGAAAATTGACTATAAATAGAGATGAAAAATTCTCAAGTTCTGAATTTCAGAATCTCAGAATCTCGGAATCTCAGAATCTCAGAATCTCAGAATCTCAGAATCTCAGAATCTCAGAATTTCAGAATCTGAGAATCTCAGAATTTCAGAATCTCAGAATCTCAGAATCTCCGAATCGCAGAATCTCAGAATCTCAGAATTTCAGAATCTCAGTATCTCAGAATCTCAGAATCTCAGAATCTCAAAATCTCAGAATCTCAGAATCTCAGAATTTCAGAATCTGAGAATCTCAGAATTTCAGAATCTCAGAATCTCAGAATCTCCGAATCGCAGAATCTCAGAATCTCAGAATTTCAGAATCTCAGTATCTCAGAATCTCAGAATCTCAGAATCTCAAAATCTCAGAATCTCAGAATCTCAGAATCTCAGAATCTCAGAAACTCAGAATCTCAGAATCCCAGAATCTCAGAATCTCGGAATTTCAGAATTTCGGAATCTCGGAATCTCAGAATCTCAGAATCTCAGAATCTCAGAATCTCAGAATCTCAGAATCTCAAAATCTCAGAATCTCAGAATCTTAGAATCTCAGAATCTCAGAAACTCAGAATCTCAGAACCCCAGAATCTCAGAATCTCGGAATTTCAGAATTTCAGAATCTCGGAATCTCAGAATCTCAGAATCTCAGAATCTCCGAATCTCGGAATCTCAGAATCTCAGAATCTCAGAATCTCAGAATCTCAGAATCTCAGAATTTCAGAATCTGAGAATCTCAGAATTTCAGAATCTCAGAATCTCAGAATCTCCGAATCGCAGAATCTCAGAATCTCAGAATTTCAGAATCTCAGTATCTCAGAATCTCAGAATCTCAAAATCTCAGAATCTCAGAATCTCAGAATCTCAGAATCTCAGAAACTCAGAATCTCAGCATCTCAGAATCTCCGAATTTCAGAAATTCAGAATCTCCGAACTTCAGAATCTCAGAATTTCAAAATTTCTGAATTTCAGAGTTTCAGAGTTTCAGAATTTCAGAATCTCAGAATCTCAGAAAATCGTCGCATTCTAAATTCCAGTTGCCAATGAGAAAATCCATTTTTGAAAACTTGAGATTTCCAGAAAAAATCACGGACCATCATTATCTCTTCGTCTCTCACTTTCTCCTTATATTTTTCCAATGTTTTCATAGAGTCAAATGTGTTCTTTTTCTCTCCCATTTCTCTTCCACTTTTTCATTTTATCTATCCCATTTTTTCTATTTTTTCTTCCAGAAAAGATAGACTTGTGAGTGTTTGTGTGTGTGCTCATGAGTAGTATAAATTGGATTTGTTGGGGTCTTCCAGTTTTTAAAAAATTCTCACTTCCCTCATCACTTCCTGCGTCTCTCTGTGTTCCCGGACTATTTTTTTCTTTGAAGATTAATTTTTCAAATTTTGAATTGATTAGGGGCATGATATCTAAATTTAAAGAACCTAATTTCAATTCAATAAATTCTCAATTTTAATTCAAAAAAATCCCAGAATTCTCACTAAAATTCTTGTAAACGTTGCTCATGGATCAGCTGACCGGACCCATAAAATTACTACTTTCTATGTAAAAATATTCTCGAATTTCAAAAATCTACATATATTGGGATAATTGAGGGCCAAACGACCCCACTTGAATAGAAGGGGTGTCGAATTTCAAAATTTTGGCTAGAAAATAAATAAGTTCGTTCAGGTGGAAGAATTTTCAGAGAGCTTGTTTACTATGGAATTGTTGATTCTTTATAGAGTATTCTGGAAGTTTTTTTTTATGCTGAAATTTGGAAGAAAATTGGGAAAATACTCTGATGTCCAGTTGAGCCCATTTAACTCGGTTACTGTATGAGATATTAAAAAGATGTCAACTAATAAAATATTTTTGATAATATGATAAACGTTTTATCAGTTGACCACTTTCAATATCTCTCATAGAAAACGAGATAAATTAGATAAAAGTTGGGAACAGTTTGAGTTTTGAAACCTAACTATTTTTTTAGATAAAACTATAAAATTGTTTCCATAAAAAATATTCGTTGTTTCTCATTTGTCAATCCGTTCTCTTTTTCTCTCTATCGTTTCTTCTTCATCTCTTCATCTCTGTATTTGGTTGTTTTCTCGTAATGATCCTTTTTCCCTTGTCAGCCCCGACTCAGTCATTTGTCAATCCTATTTTCGGGTTCCCATTTTTTTGTTTGACTGGTTGACCCCCAGAAGCCCATGTTTTCTCTAAAAAAACTAACAATTTCTTAATCCGAAAAGAACTCAATTATCTCGGTTACCGTTAAAGATATTAAAAATCTGATGACTGATAAAATATAGAATACAGTATCAAAATTTCTAGTTAGTTTAATTTAAAACAATCATTTGCAAACTAAAACTGTTAACGATTTTCAAAACCGGAATTGTACAAAAATAAACAAATAGAACCATTTTTTTTTTACCTAGTTTATCTCATTTCCTGTGGGAGATATTAAAAAGTTGTCAACTGATAAAATGTTTATTATAATGTCAAAAATATTTTATCAGTTGATAGTTTTTTGGTATCTTTTAGAGGGACCGGGATAATTGGCTTCAAAGTTGTGTCTCCTTTCTATGCGCGCTAACCGTGTTTGGTCTCATTTTAAAGCTGGAACCGTAGCAAACTCAAAAAGTTAAAATTTGTCTAAAACTTTAATTTTTATCAATTACAACGTTTTCGAACAAACATAATCAATTTTCAATTCAATTTCTATCAGAAAATATCAAAATTAGCTCGAAAATTATCGATTTTTCACTCTAAATTAGACAGTCTGTGGTCCATTTTTTTCACCAAAAAGTTCCAAATTTCAACATTTTTTTTTCCTTCGAATTCAACTAAAAACCCAGAAACTAAAGAGTCCTTAAATGTTCTCAAACTCATTTTCACACCATTTCCGTAAGAATGAATTATGAGAAAAAAGTAATAGAATCTTTTTGTTTTGTTTTGAAATTTCTGCTTTCATTTTTTCCAAGAAATCAGGAGCTCTCTCCTAACTAAATTACCCATTTCCTGCCATTGAATTTTTTCTTTTTCCAAAAAATTCTTTTGGAAAAAATGTCGTCATTTTTTTCCAAGAGAACTTTGGTTAAGGAAAGATTTCAAATAAAATCAGAAGCCTCTCAACCATGATTTCCTTATTTTGTTTTGTTTCTTTTTTGCACTTTTTGGGATATTTTTTTCAAAATTTTTAGAAGAAACTTTGGGATAAAAAATCTGAAAATATTTTCTTATTTTCTACAAAATGAGCATTTTCATGAATACCAGAATAATTTTGCATCTGATTTTCTATTCCTTTTTCTCTTCTCCCTCTTCCTAAAAATTTTCCAAAAAAACTCTCCATGCGCCTTTAAACCAACCGGAGCGTAACCGAACAAATGCAACCTGTTTGTATGTTTTTTATTGAGTTCTTTCTCGTAAAAAAGAGTGTCCCACTTTTCGGGACACTCTACAATTCAATGTGTGAGAATTCCCGAAAAAGAGGGACCGCCTTTTTTATTTAATTTTGACGAGAAGAGGAGCTGAAAAAACACAGAGTTTTATTTTAGAATTTTGTTTTATTTTGAAGTCTTATTTTGCGGAGCACCTTTTCTGGAAAATATCATAGCTTTGAAAATCTATCTGCTTTTCCACCAAATCTTTTTTCACCGACTTCTTCCCCGAATCTTCATATAAGGACCTTCTAACTTTGACCCAATTTATCTCGATAACTGTAAGAAATATCAAAAAGTGGTCAATTGACAAGATGTCACTGGTGTTATGAAAAATATTTTGTCAGTGGACCATTTTTTGATATCTCCTGTAGCAACCGAGATAAATTGGGACAAAGTGCAAGGGTTATCGTGTTCGGGCCGATGAAAGACCCCTTACCTGTCAACTTTTACTCAAATTATCTCGGTTCCTATGAAAGATTTTGAAAAATTGTCAACTGATAAAATGTTCATCATAAAATTACAAGTATTTTGTTAGTTGACAACTTTTTGATATCTTTCATAGGTAACGAGATAAATTGAGCCAAACTTGATAGACCCTTTCATTACACTCATCATCTTTAACAATCCCCATATAAGGTTCTATACAACTCGTATAAACTGTATATTCACGAAAATAGGATTTTTACAAATTCCCGAAAAAAATCCGTAAACTTTTCGTACTTGAAAATCGAAAGGATTAGATTTTGAAAGATTTTGTTTGAAATTGTCATATTCGTAATTTTCGGGGATAACTTTAAAAGTTATCCCCGAATTTTCAGCCCTCACTCTGATCAAAACTTAATTTTGCCACGTCACTAACATCACCGGATTTCTCACCCATTTTCACCTTTTCCCCCCGTCCGCACTTTTTATTTCCCCTTCTCTCAAGTTTCTTTCCCTCTTTTTTCCCTCCATATAAAACAAAAAAGGTCCCCTCTGGAACCTCCAGTGTACCTGGGTGAAATTAAGCGTTAACAGACAGGACTCCGCCCATTTTTTTCTTCCTATTCTCTTTATATTCTAGAGTCTACTAGCTCTTTTGAGCGTTTTTGTGCAAACATCTCTGTTTTTACATCTTTGCACTTTTTGGACCCGTTAGGATGGTTCAATTAATTTAAAACCCTGTTACAGTAAGAATCCAAACACTCTGATATGATGCTCCCTAAACCGTCAACTTTGAGCTTATATATCTCGGCTCCTGTGAAAGATATCAAAAAGTAATCAACTGATAAACTTTTATTTTAAAATGAGCATTGTTTTGTCAGTTAATCACTTTTTGATGTATTGTACAGGAGCCGAGATAAATTGGCTCAAAGTTAGCTGAATATTTGATTCCCGTCTAGCTAGTCTTCTTAAAATTTCTAAAACTCTCCACACCAAATCCTGTCAAAAAAGAGATCAGAGATTTCGATGATAAGACTCTCCTCATTTTCCCCTCGTTTTCTTGTCTCCAGCTGTTGCATCAAAAAAATTTCGGTCGTCCATTATGCATACGTCAAAAATTTTTTTTGGAATATAAGTGTGCTTTGGAATCATCTTTTTTGCATCCCCAGTTTTTTTCTTATATTCTTTGACGTCTTCGTGTGTGTGCTTCTTCTTCTACCACACCAAACTTTTGCTCAATTCACATTATTATTGTTGCTGGTGTAGCACATTTTTTCTAGTTTTTTTTGAAACTTGGTAGCAAATTTTGTATTCTAATGATCTTGAAAAAATTTCCTTTTGACCTAGACCATATTCTATTTCTTCTTCTGTAGATTCATTTTTAAAAAGCCAACATTTCACTGAAATCCGTTTGGTCCCCAACTAGTCTATCTATCCATATAGTAAATTTTAAAGATATCGAAAAAATCAACATTCGGAATTTTTTGGCTTTTTCGAACTTCAGGAATTTTTGAATTCTTGAGAATTTCTCAGAATTTCGAAATTTTAGTATTTTGGAGATTTGGAAATTGTGGGATTTTTGAATTTTCGAATTTTAAGAAATTTTACAGCTTTTTGGAACTTCGGATTTTTGAAAAAAATTGCCAAAAATTGTAGAATTCCTGTTTCCCAACATTTGGATATTTCAATGAGACTAAAATTTTTTAATTCTTAGTTTTTGGCAAATTTCAAATTTCGCTCTGAATTTTTTCGAGAATTCCCCAATATGTTATGTTGTTAACTTTCCTTTAAAATGTTACAGTAATAGCACGAAATAGCAGAAATGAGATTATTTTCTTGCTAGCTGCTTCACCTTCTTCTAGCCTAAAATCTGGAAAAACCTTCAACTTCAACCAAATTCATCTCGTTATCTATGACAGATTCCAAAAAGTGGTCAACTAATAAAATGTTTATCATACTATAACCAGTATTTCGTTAGTGGATCACTTTTTAGTATCTTTCCCAGGAACCGAGATAAATTTAGTTAAAGTTTACAGACCCTTCTATTACGGTACCTTCAAACTTATCTATTGACGTTCTAATTCCTTTAACTGTCTAATAACCAAGTAATATACATATAGTTTCTGAATCTCTAAAAGTACTTCTTGACCCAAAAACTCAATGCTCTCCTCCTCTTCCACTTTCTTCCCTAATTTCTCTACTCTAACTTCTTTTGTGTGTCCTAGGGAGCACAAAACCTAACTAAATAGGTCATTTTTGGTATCCCCACCAAAAGACGACCAAAGTTTAGCTTCCGGTTTTGGTCAAGTCTTCTTTTCTGTTTTATTTCTTCTTCTTTTTCTTCAACTGCGAAGTTTTTCGGGGCGATGATGCGTCGACACGACACGGATTAGATGATGGCGTTTGAAAAGGGACGCTTCTCTTTCTTTTCATCCCGAATAGAAAGAGCGAGAGCACTGCCTTTTCATTTTCCTTCTACTTTGATTCTCTTTTCATCCTTCCAACCAACTCTCTGGGTCTCTTTTTCTCTTGTCAGTATTTTAGAATACAATCAGTTGATGGAAGTGGAACTCTTTTTCTCTCTCTCTCTCTCTCTCTCTCTCTCTCTCTCTCTCTCTCTCTCTTTTTCTCTATTGCTCCGAAAAGGACATTTGTGTTCTGAAACAGTCGTCAAAGTAATCTCTTTTTATGTCTTCTTTTTGGTTTCCTTTTTTCTTGGGGTCTTAAAATTTTTGGACACTCCAAACTGCAAAATAATCGAAGGCTGGATTTTTTAGCTCCAATTTTTGAAGCGAACTTTCAAGTTTTGGAATAACCAAGTTGATCACTTCTGGTTTTAGAATATCTGTAATCTGGAAATTGAAAAGACGGAATTTCAGATTTTTCAAGTTTCAGAATAGTGCAGAGTTCAGATCGGAATTAAGTGCAGATTTCAAATTTTAGCTAATTTGAATTTCCGGAAACCAGCACTATTTGATTAGGATTAGAAAGGAGTAGGAGGACAGATTTCGATGATTTTCTCTGCTGTTCATCAGATTTTCGTAAAACATCGATTTCCGAGAATTCTAGAAAAATTCCAAAAACTCTAGAATATTCTAAAATTCTTTTAAAATACGGGAATTCGGAAAACTTTTAAAATAAAAAAAAAGTTCATTGATTCAGAAATTACTTTGAAACTTCGAAATTTTCAGAAAATATTAATTCAGATATTCCGAAAAACACTGTTTTTCATTTTGAATAATGTTGAAAATTGTGATTTTCCACTTTAAAAAATTCGAAAAAAAGGAACATTTTCCAAACAAAAAAAAAAATGAAAACTGCAATCTTCAGAATCTCTAAACTTCAAAATTCTGATACTGTTTCGAATTTTCTGAACACTTTTCATCATAATTTTTTGAAATTTCAGAATTACCTGATTTTCTCGAATTTCGAAAATTTTTGAATTTCTTCAAGATATCAGGATTTTGAAGAGACCGGTTCTTTCTGGAATTTCAGAATTTGGAAAATGTAAGACATCTGCAATTCTTCTCACAAATTTTTAAATTTGAGAAAAGTTTTTTTGGAATTTCAGATTTTTAAAGGAGGCCAGACACGAAAGTCTACGGGGTTTTCTCGGGGCGAGATCATCGCGCCGCGCTTATGTAGGCCATTGGTGGTCAGCCGCGTTTGCGCCCCCGTAGCTCAGCCGGTAGCGGCGCTGTACCCCTGAGCGGCCTGTCATGAGTTCAACCCCTCATGGGGGTTCTCTATGCAAAATATCAGGAAAACTTTTTTTTTTGATTTCTGGCCTCCTTTAAGCAATTATTTCAATTTTCCAAAACTACAAGTTCGACTTTGCTCTATATACAGGGTGGCTAATAAGTATGTGGTTTTTTTTGTGCGAGCCCCTGGCACCGTGCCAAGTGCGATTTTTGAAAACTTTCGATGAATTCCAAAAGTATGAGACGTATATAAGAAGTATCCAGAACCAATTGCCATCACTTTTGTTTATAATTTTTCTATGCAAGCTTATTCACACCGTACTAAAATTTTCAAGCTTTAACACTGAAAATACGATGATGTTGGACACTCAGCGTCGGTCAGCCGTTAGCTCAGGAAATCGCCAAACAGTTTAAAACAGAAGAATATTTCAATGAGTAATTAAAACAACAAAAATCTCGTTTATTGAACATTTGTATTATCTGTGGGATCCTCCAGAAGAGAACGATATGTAGGTGCGCCGCCTCTACAACGTCATATGGACCTGTGAGGAGATTTCCACCGCTGAGTCGCTTCCCGGGAGCAGAAAAAATTGGCAAACGATGTTAAAAGATGGCTCGAGATCCCCTAAACGTTTTTCGGGATAAGAAGGACTTTTCCCAAAACCTGTCATGGTCTGAGCACGGCTGACAACTGAAGGTAGAGCTTCACTGGTCTTTATTGATAAAAACGTTAAGATCAACCCGGATACCTACCTAAATATGGTTTTGGAGTGTGTTCAATTTCCTGAGTTACTAGTCATGTTGGCCAGAAACCATTTTAATATGAAACAATATTCGGCACCGCCTCGAAGCTTCAAATTCACGAAATCGAGGGTCGAAGCTTATTTTACGCGAGACTGGGAGAAGGAGTTAAAGCTTGTCTCGTCGCCCGATCTCAACCCCCTGAATTTTCATTTTTGGGGTACATGGAGAGCAAGATCATGACTTGCTCTTGCTCAATTTTTGACTTGCTCAAGCGAGAACTTCTCAAGTTATGAGATGAAACAGTCGACAACTACCTGCGGCGCACGGTGACTTTTTTCGCGGAGCGTCTGATGTCCTGCATCAAAGCCCAAGCATTCAACTCCGATTATGTACTCAAATAATCATTCAACTGGTCCTATACTATCAGAAAATAAACTTAGTTCGAATTTCACAAGCCAATTTTTTTCCAGCGCACTCCAAAACAAAAAACCACATACTTATTAGCCACCCTGTACTATTCAAGATTTTTTACCCTTATCTCGTCATAAAGCTAATTACCTAATCCTGCCAAGAAAATCTTCAAAAAATAATCTTAAAAGTATACTGTAGTTCTAGTCTCTATTTTTTTCTGGAAGCAGACCCTTTAAGCTCTTCTCAAGCGGATTCTGACCACTGTTTAATCCGATTTTCGTTGATTTTCGCTGCAAAAATAAGGGATGTTCCCTGAGTTCTAGGATTACCTCTTCTTGGATTATAACGTCCCTTAATATTAAATTATTCTGATCTCTGGTAGAAGAAAAGTTAAGAAAAAGTACATGGTCCAATGGACACGGGAAATCCGTTTTCAATCAAAATGATGATGATTTTTCGGGAGGATAATCTGAACATTTTGGATTTTCGGTGGTTTTAGAAAGTATATAAACAGCATGTCATTCTAACTAAATGGGTATATAAGGAAACACCTTTTCCAGTCTATTTTGGTTTTTTCTATGATGATGTTCTAGTATTTTTTTTATAACGTTCAAGGAGTTTAAACGCCATTATCCAGAAACTTCCAGATATCTAAAATTCTGGATATTGCAAATTGGAATTATCGAGCTTCCTGAAAATCGTGTTATCCTGAAATTCCTGAATATCCTTGAATAACTGAAAAAAACTTCCTCAAAACTGTAAGAACCTCGTTATCCTGGAGTTATAGAAAATCCTGATTTTTCTAAAAAAATCCTGATTTTTCTAAAAAGTTTGTAAAAAGTTCGTAAAATCAAAATTCCCAAATTTTCCATCCCGAAATTTTATGAAATCCTAAAGTTTTTCATATTCTGAGTTTTTTTTTTGAAATTCTTGATTTTCCTGAATACCCTGGACTTTCAAATGTTAATGAAATTTTTTAAAATTCAAGGTCTTGAAATTCCAGAAAATATGCCTGAAAATTTCTCAAATCCCAAAATTCCTCAGAATCTCAAAATTGATTATATTTCTGGATATACGACCCTCCATTCTTTAAATTTTCAAAATTATGATGTTCTGGAATTCAAAAATCTGAAAACCGGGAACTCCTAAGTTTCTGAAACCCCAAAAATCTTGAAATTCATCAGTTCTCAAAGTTTCCAAAATTCTCGCGAATATTGGAAAAAAATTCTTGAATTGACCAAAAATAGAATTCCTAAACATTTTTTGAAACTCTCGATTTTCTTGATATTCCTGAAGTTCCTGAAATTCTGAATATTTCCCGATTTCCTGTGATTCTTGAACTTCCTCAAGAAAATCAGTAAAATTAAAACCCTGAAATTCCTGAACTCTGTTTATCCTGATATTCTTTAAAGACCTGATACGTATTCTGAAAAAAACATGAACGCGAAAACTCCCAAAACTCCCGAATCTTCTGAAGTTCCAGAGGCTCCCTGAAATTCCAGAAATCCTAACTCGTAATTCCCGAAAACAGTTTATTTTTCCTATAATTTTAGGTGATTTTCTGCAACTTTTTAATCTTCCTATCTTTCTATTTCCTCTTCCTCTTCGTTTTCTGCTCCGTGCCATTCTTTAATCACTAAACTCATTCTTCTCCTTCGTTCTCTTTTTTCCAATAGGTATCGATTTACCATGCCGCCCGTTTTACTCCTTTGTAACTCGACACTTTTCTCCTATCACCTTTCCGCTTTGACTTTTTTATTCTTTTAATTTTTTTTGAAAATTATCTGAATTTCTTTATCAATTCCTTCCTTCTTCTAGACTATAACAACAACGAACAACTGTGTGTCTCTATCTCTCTCACACTCTCTCGATTTCTCACACTCTCTCATGGATCTGATGGACTCATTTGTCGCAAAATCGCTGGTCCCTCTGGATGTCTCTCTAGTCTGGATGATATACATCAAAACTTTTATCACACTCGCCGCTTTCTCTCTCATCGGCTTGTTTTATGTGTCTGTCGGACCCTCCGGACGGACACAACTAATATTATAAGAGTTTTTTGTTGACTTCTCCGTTGACACGTGGCACTAATAATACACCAAGAGATTCTGCTGCAGACACTTTTTTGATTTATGACCATATAGTCTTTTGAAAATTATGATATGAGCTTGAAGCTTTTAGCGAAGTTTTCTGTTCGTTTTCTCCACAAATTTCTGTAGAGCGCATTCGCAAAATTTAAAGAATTTTTAGATTACTTCAAATGTTTTAAGGTTCTACTAGAAGGACATATTTTTTAGAAATAACTAAAATTCTTTCTATGTATAAACTGTCGATGTTAATTTTGGCGCCATGAGCCTGACATTAAACAGAAACATAGCTAACTTTGACCCAATTTATCTGATTTCCTGTGATAGATTCCAAAAAGTGGTCAACTGATAATATGTTTATCCTAACATCAAACATATTTTATCAATTTATAACTTTTCAGTATCTCAAACAGGAACCATGATAAGTTAGGTGAACGCTGACAATAAAGGCGGTGGTGCGGTTCTACTTATCCCCAACTTTCTGCCATTCTATCTCGATTCATGGCGACAGTATCAAAAAATGTTCAACTAACAAGATATTACCGATTTTATGATGAACATTTTACCAGTTGACAGCTCTTGGATATGTCTCTTGGTTTTTGAAATACGCGTCTTTAAAGTTTGAAGCGTGCGCATTTTATAACTCATTGGTAACTCCAAGGGGCGAACTGGAAGGGAAACTTTGAAGGTGCATATCTCAAAAACTAGAAAAGTCAACAAAAAGTATTTAACTAACAAAGTGTAGCTAATACTATGATAAACATTTTATCAGTTGATGAATTTGTGATATCTTTACCAGGAACCGAGATAAATTGAGTCAAAGTAGATAATTAAGAGGCACTCCATTTTCTTCAGAATATGTAATTTTTACACATTTAGTCAGTTATTTTCCTCTTTTTCACACTTTTGATAAAAATCGATATGAATGAAATTTTTATTTCTGAAGTTGTACCAAACTGGCCTATAGTGTTTATTTTTTTAATTTGTATTTTTTCTAGTTCATACAAATTCCAGCCATCCATTTTTCAAAACTCTCTGAATTCTCAAAATGTTTGATTTCGAATTATTATTTTTGCAGTGTTTCAAACTAGATCTTTTTGCGAAACTTCAAAACTTTTGATCCCAAGTTTCAAAATCCTTTCTGATCTTAAGTCTTTCTGTCCTCAACCCAGTGATCTCTGGGTTAGACGACTCATCCAGTCGACCAATCTTCTTGATTCCAACACAAAAAGTATATCGACACATAGGATTAAACTATTCTAGAATTTCAGAAGACCCACAAGAAAAAGTGCACGAAAACCAAACTTCCGAAATCTGTTCACATAGAAATTATGGAAATTTCACGAATTTCACTTCTTGCTCTGATATTTCCTCCTCATGGCTTCCCCCCTGTGCTAGTCATTCAAAAATGATGGAGGCTGTCACCACAACACGACCGCATCCCCTCCTCTGAATCTTTGCGTCTTCTGATTTGACACACTCTCTCTATCTCTTATGCTCACGGATCTATCTTTTATATAGGTCCTCCCGGCGGGAAGAGAGAAAAAAGGCTCTTCTTTTTCGTTGCCCACTTTTCCAACCAACTGTCTCTGTTACAATCTCTGCGTCTCTCATTGATCCTGTGCTCTCTCGTCGTTTTGATGAATAATCACGGATCAAATGATAGATACAACAATGCGACACGACTCTTGAGCTGAGCCCGTTTTTCTTGGATTTCGCATTATTCTCACTTTTTGAGATTTATTTGAATTTTGAATTATTTGGGATTCATCTGGAGTTCGATTAGCGATGTTTTGTTTTTGTTTTCGAGGATTCTGAGGGAAAAGGAATCGATTGATCTGATGGAAAATAGAGTCTAGGTGTCTTGCGAAATTTCTGAATTTCGGAGTTTCTGAATTTCTGAATTTTCGAATTTCTGATATTTTGACTTCCGCATTCTTGAAACTCTGAATTCCTAGGCCAGATTGAAATTCTAGAATTTTTTCTAAATTTTTAAAATAGTAGATCAAAATTGTAGATCAATTATTTGTTACAATTTTTCTCTTCTTATCATTAAAAAACTGTAAAATTCTGAAGTTCCAAATTCAATGTTTTTTTTCTGGGATTTCTCAAAACTTGCAAATTTTCAGAACATTTTTCAAGTTTTTAATTTCTAAACTACTAAAAACTATGTTTAAGTATTAAAAAATTGAACAATTCTGGAAATTATTTCTGGAAAAAAAAGAGTGTAAAATGTGAATATTTATTAATTGAAGAAGAAGTGCACAAATTATTATTTTTCTTTTTTTTCCAACATAATAAAA
The DNA here is from genome assembly GCA_027920645.1 of Caenorhabditis nigoni. Lineage (NCBI taxonomy): Eukaryota > Metazoa > Nematoda > Chromadorea > Rhabditida > Rhabditidae > Caenorhabditis > Caenorhabditis nigoni. Next base: position 13,405,814 of record CP115866.1, read on the forward strand.
ACCAACTCTTCCTTTTGTTCTTCTTTTTCTTCTTTTTCTTCTTCTTCCTCCTCATTCGCATTCTTTTCTCATTTTTTGTACTTCTACATTCAACATTTTTACACATTTTTAGCTTTTTTTCTTCTAATTCTCAACCTTTTTTCTACTGAAACACTTTTTTGTTGGAAATTTTCCTCATTTCGAAATTCGAAAAAGCTAAAAAAATTCAGAAACCCCCCCCCCCATTTTTCCTTCTCAAAATTTCAAAGAAATCCATAAATCTGAAATCTTTTTCTGCAATTTTCTCTCGAAATCCTTTTCTTTTTTTTCTCTGGAATATTCCAACTAATTAGTCTCATTTCCTTGGTTTTCTATGGATTTTCCGCTTTCCTTCCCTGAAAATTTTCTTTTCTTTTTTCTTATTATATTTGTTTATATTTTTCATTCTCATGCTTTCAAATTTTTGTCCATTTGTTCCGATACTTTTGAGACAGTCAGCCAATGTTATGGGGGAAGAAAGGCTTTTTGAAACAATAAACATTTTGAAAATTAAGAGAGAAAAGTGTTCCAAGCAAGGCTGTGCAAAATGACGGTCGTCCGCGGTCGGCCGCCATGAGCCAGTTTTGGTTTCAAGTTCTGAATTGAAGTATCTTTTAAGGGGTTAAGTTAAGTGTGTTAAAAATTTTCGATTCATTTTTTATCTTCAAAAAAAGCTTTAGATTGTAGACTTTTAAAATTTGGACATCTAAAGGAAAGTTTTTGAAAAATCATATGTTTTTTGACAAATTGAATAAAATCGTTCTTATATTTTTCCGCCATTTTTAGTGTGGAAATTCCTTTTGATTAATTAAAATTAAAGTTGTTTTTAACTGAATTCCAACTATTTACATATTTTTGTTGCACAAACAAAAATATCCGGATAGAAAGATCAAATATCCCATTAATATAATTTGAGTCAATTTATCTCAGTTCCTGTAGCATATATCAAAAAGTGATCAACTGACAAAAATTACTGATAATATGATAAACATTTCACCAGTTGACCACTTTTTGATACCTCTTACAGGAACCGAGATAGATTGCTTCTAAGTTAACAACCCCCTTTCTTCCGATCCACCTGTACTTGCTTTTTGAGCTCAATTATCTCGGTTCCTGTCAGAGATATCAACAAAAAATCAACTAACAAACAATTACTGATATTCTGACCAAAATTTTATCAGTAGGCAAGTTTCTACTATCTCTTACAGGATCAGAGATAATTGAGCTCAAAATTCGAGTTTCGCTGAAAGTGTGTCTTTTTCTCATTCATTTTTTCTCGCCTTATTTCCTACAGTAATCCCTACTTTTCTTTTTTCCAGATGCACGAGACGGACGGAGGGCGTAACTAAACGAGAGATTGCTGCTACCTGCCGAAGACGTCAGCCAAGAAGACTGAATTCCAGAAGACGTGACGACGACGATCAGAGATGAGAGCGGTACGCGATATTTTTCCAAAACGTTGAGTTGTATGGTTGTCTTTCCCGACAAAAATTTGTCTAAAAATGGAAAAATGGTTTTTGTCTGGAATTCCTTCTGAAATCCCAAAATGACGTCAATGGGGTTCTCGATATCGTGAGGGGTTCCGAACTGATTTGCGATTCTGCTTCGCGGGAAAGAAGAGAGTCTTCGGGGTCTGTGTCAAGTGTTTTGAGTTCTTCCCCACTTCTTTTTGTTCTTCCGGTGTGTGACTTTTTCGGGAAACCGAGACTTCCCAGAAGACGGACGGGACCAAGTGCGGAGTCTCTTTAAATTGTATTAGTTTGGTTCGCTGTTGTCATGATTTTGTTCTATTTTTCCTTCTAACTTGGACTTCTTGATTTGAACTTTGTCTCTGTAGAATTGGTCTGTAGATTTCCATCTTCTATTTCAGCGCATAAGTCGGTTCAAACTTCGAATTTCTGTTAGATTCAAATAGTAAACTGTAGAACTCAACAAGAGCTATAAGACAATAGTAAATTCAACTAAATTTGATTTTCGGATGTTGAGCCAGCGGTGATGAAACAGGTTGGTTCAAATTAGCCCAATTTCGCTTCCTCGGCTTTTGGCGCCGTCTGTTTCGAATCTTGGTATCTAAATATAGTTGAATTGTATATCATTTTGTAGCCCTTGTCACGTTCTACATTTAAATCAATGTTTTGGCTTGAAATTCTTAGTGTGGACCGAGTTATGCGTCGGCGCGTAGTGGGTGCCAGGTACGAAGCGCCTCCGAGTACCGATTTTGCCTACCGACATCTTTATCATCTCTGAGTCAAAACTATAATCCAAATATATTTGAGTTATGTATCATTTTGTAGATCTCGTTTAGTTCTACATTTTAATATTAATTGGGTTCAAAAATTTTGTGTATGCACCGAGTTATGCGCCTTTAAAAGTTGACAAGTGGGTTGCTCATCAATCCTGTCTGTAAAATTTAGTTGAAAAATCTCGTATTCTTGAATTTTTCTCTTCGTGTGTCAGTTGTAATGTTTATAGCTTATTTTGATATTCCCAGATATTCGAAAATCGTAAAAACTTTGAAACATTTTGGTTTTCCCTTTTTCAAAAGATACCGTAAAACCTCAAATAGCCCGACATGTCGCTCTATTTTTCAAACGACTTTTTTCTTGTCGCTCTATTAGTGGCTGTCGTTGAAATAGAGGCTGTCGGTCTATTTTAGAATGCAATTTCTCGTGACGGTCTATTAGGGGTGACGTTCAATTAGAGGTGACGGTCTATTAGAGGTTTTACAGTAAATTGGGACAAAGTTGAACCTACAGTTGAAAGATGCTCATTAAGTTTTTAGATTTTTCTTTCTGCAATTCCAATCTTTGTATTACCTTTGCTCTTTGCACACAAACTCACTCTCAATTCCTCTGACACTTCTCCAATTTCCTTTTATACGTGTGTAGCTGTGCTCTTCTTCTTCTTCTTCTCTCCAAACACATCCCATCGAAATATCCATATTCATAATAGAACTTGTCGTCCCATTTTTCTCTCTCTCCTCGTCGTCACGTCTTCTGGAGCGACGACAACTTTTTTCCTCACGTCTTCTGAAGATCATCATCATCATCATCGTCTCCAGAAGACGTGTGCAATGACACGTCTTCTTCTGTGGAGAGAGAGAGAGCTAATTGGTTCTTTCCTCACCATTTTTTTCTGAAGCAAAAAAAATGGAAAAACTTTTTTACTTCACAATTTTTAGTCTTTGGATGATTCGCCGGGGGTCCAAATAGGGACTGTTGTTTATGAAGGGGAGAAGAGAGGCAAGATAATTGAGTAAGAGCCCTTTTTTCCAAGTGGCAACAACAAACAAAATTAATTCCCCGTTGCTTTTGACTTGTCCAATGGAGCGCGTTTACTTTTTTTTCGAATCTTCTTCGCGTCATCTACCTTTGGGAAATTTGGGAAATCCCATCCCCATTAGCTAGCCCTTAACCAAATTTCACTGTTGCTAACAACGTTCTCTTCTCTTCTTTTTTCGAAATTCACCTTCTTCTTCTTTTTCCCAATTTCCTAGTTTCACCAAGAAGAATGTTCTTCTTCTTCTTTTTCGGTTTCTTGTATAATTAGCTCGGTGTTTCTTCAAAAAATTCGCAATTAGTGTGTTCGAAACATGTTGCGGTTTTCTTTTCGGGCAAAAATGAGCTCATTTTGTTTCTGAGCCGCATCGCGACCGCGGCGCGTTGCAGTTTTGAAAATTTTGGTGGAAATAAGCATACCTGGCCGAGTTGTTCATGTTTCCAGTCCACCCTGTTCACTTTACCTAACTGTCTACTTTGACCAAATTTTTCTCGCTTCTTGTGAAAGATACTAAAACATGGTCAACTGATAAAATGTGTATGATATTATCAAAAACATTTTGCTAGTTGATTATTTTTTGATATCTCTTATAGCAACCGAAACAAATTAGGTCAAAGTTAAGGGACACTTCCAACTTCGATAGTATTTATCTCGATCCCTGTAAAAGGTATCTAAAAACGGTTAACTATTAAATTAACTATTAAAATGTTTATCATATTATCAGTAACATTCCATCAGTTGATCAAGTCTTCATAACTTTCACAGAAACGGAAATATATTGACTCGAAGTTAGGGGCCACTTCTATGGTTAAAAGACAACCGCATTGTCAACTTCGACCATATTTATCTCGATTTCAATAAAAGTTATCAAAAAGTGACAAACTAATAAAATGTTTATCATATTATCAGTAACATTTCATCAGTTGATCAATTCTTGATAACTTTCACAGAAATGGAGATAAGTTAGTTCAAAGGGAGGTTCCTTCGAATTCATTCTGAGCGGGCACGACCTACGAACCCCAACTTTGGTTTAATTTATCTCGACTCCTGTGAGAGATATCAAAAAATAGCCAATTAACAAAATACTTATCATCATATCAGCAAAATTTCGTCAATTGGCCATGTTTTGATATCTTCACCTGGAAACGGAAAAAATCGAGCCAAAGTTGAATTTGGTTCTTTTCGGACATTACGGGGTCATGTCTTGGGTAGCCGAATCCAACATTAAACAAATTTGGACAAGAAATTCATGAATCTCTGGGTTTTCTTACATTTTTGACGACCTAAATCTCACCTCAAATTCAAAAAAAAAGAGAAAATTGCTTTCGAAAAAAAATATTTCGAGAACTCAAAAAAAGTTGAGTTCCAGAAGCCAACCAACCTCATTGTATTCCTTTCTATCTCATTCTCTCTGTGTTTTTTTTCTTGAGTCTATCTGAAAATATATTCTGAATGAATAGAGAGAGAGAGAGGTCCGAGCCAACACAGAAGCCTTCTCCTCTCTTATTCTGCGTGAATGGATCCGTTGATAGAGAGAAAAAAGAAGCTTCTTTGGGTTAGCCAGAACCAGAAATAGTGTATGAGACGAAGAGACGCAGACACCTCTTGCTTTTTTTTGTCCCCGCCCCTCCCCGGATCGAGTTCAGCCAAGCAAGCCGTGCTCAACTAATTGCTCTATTTGTGTATGTCTTTTCTATCTCTCTGTCAGTCTGCTCTCTTTCTCTCTTACTATTTTTTTTGCTGTTAGCCATTTTTTTCTGGTTCCGTATTTCTGTTTGTAACTGTTCGATTTTTAAGGTCTGGGTTTTTAGACCTTGAGTACTGTATGATTTTGAAAATTCACACTTTAAGATTTATCTTCGGTGGAGCGCAGTTTTTTAAAAACTATTTCAAACTTTTTAGAAATTTCGGTCCCAGGGGGCGGAGCCTAACGTGCAAGCTGTGCTCTGTGCGACAAAACCGTGCGTAGCTTGCAATTTAGGCTCCGCCCCTTGACTCCGCCCACTTTTCCTACTTTTCTTGGTATTAGGAGATCAGGAGTTCAGGAATTCAGAAATTCAGAAATTCAGAAATTCAGAACTTTGGAAATCTTCCATTTTTCAAGCGCGCTCTACTGAACGAAAATCTTACAGTAAGATTTTTGAGCACTAATTACTACAGACAGTATCTCGAAAGAATTGGCGGGAATTCAAATTTCCCATATGTATACCAAACTCTCTTCTCCTACCTCTAACCCCAGAACAAGGAATCCAATCTGTCTAAGTGCCCATGTCCTAGATATATACCCAGATATATTTTTCCTCCCATTGACCTAATTCTAAAAAAAACAGAAAATATATATTCTTCATCTCAGAATATCCCCTAATATCGATAATCAGGAAGTTGTGTAATCCTGGCGATTTGAGAATCTCGTCATAAAGTTTTTTTCTTTTACTTCGCGCCTCAGCTACTCACCACCACTTTTTTCACACCCGCATTTTCTCAATTAAATTTTTGTTTTCATTACAAAAAATATATATAAAACATCTGCCGCTGCTTTCTAGATTCGCAGGCAGAAGTTTTCGCGGTTTTTAGTTTTTAAAATTACAATAAATCGAGTATTTTTCTTTTGAATAATTATTTCCGTAAAGTTAGTTGGGAAAAAGTCTGTAAAAATCGGCATAATTTAGAAGTTTTGACCAGAAAAGAATTGAAGAAACGTAGTGATTTTTGAAAAATCAATTATTCAGTTATTCGAGATTTTCCGAAACTTCCTAAAACAATTTTCAATGGTTTTTTGTCAATTTTTTGCAATTTTATTCATTTTCAGCCAACATATTTTAAAAAAATCAATTTTTCCAATTTTCGGGCATCACAGAATTCGGAAGTTTTCAGAACTTCATAACAATTCTAACTAAATTCCAGGAAACTCAACAACCTGAAATCTGGAATTTCAGAAGTTCAAAAATTCAGAAATTCAGAAATTAAGAAATTCAGAAATTCAGAAATTTAGAAATTCAAAAATTCATAATTTCAAAAATGAAATTCGAAAATTCTGAAATTCTGAAACTCAGACATTCTGAACTGTTTACTCAGAAAATTCGCTCTATTGCACATTTTCGAAGAAAAATTTCTTTCCCACTATTTCATAGCTCAACCGATTCTTTTATAAAATCCAAAAATGCTTGAGACTCCAAAAATAGGTTATCCTGTTATTCTTACCAAAATCCTAGACGCCTTCTGAAACCTAATACCCAATTTCTGGGGGCACAAAACAAAAAACCTAAACCTCTTCTCACTCGAAAAATGAGAGAGAAAGCTCAATTTGTCATTGACTTTATATATTTATTTTTTCGTCGAGAAATTCATTTTCTCTCTCTCCCTCTCTCTCTCTCTCTCTCTCTCTCTCTCTCTCTCTCTCTCTCTCTCTCTCTTCATCTATAGATCCTTCCATTCATCCCCAGAATATCCACGTTGTGCATACAAAATTGTGCTCTTTTTTCGCTTAACAGAAGATGATGAGCCCGTCGCACTTTTCTCGTACCACACATCGAAAAAGCAACAACTCATTTCGGCGGTGCCACCAGTTTTTCCGGTCTTCTCCCTTTCCTAATGAAGACACTTTTCTTTGCTGGACCACAGAAAATGAGACTTTAGGTCCCAATTTTCCGACGTCTCCTTTCTGTCAGATGAGGTGGCAATACACACGTCCTCGTCTTCAGAAGACGTGAAAAGTTGAGAAGAGGTGCCGAGGAGAAAGAAGAAGACGTTGTCAAACATTGACAAATCCGATTGCCTTTTTGCTGTCCCTTCTTCCCCGACTCCTGCTCTCTGTCGACAACGACGACGACGTTTTTTTTTGTTTCTTCCTGTTTTTATTAGATTTTTCTTGTGCTCCTTCTTTTTCTCTGCGTCTCTCTATCTCTTTTTCGATCCAGAGAGAATTCCCCACCTAAAATATTGATGGAGAAATCAGGTCCGGCCATTTTTTGTGTCCTTAAGGATACTGGGGGCAACTTTTGAAAATTGGTCTCAAAGGGTTAGGTGTCCTTTTTTTAGAATTTTCGAAATTCAAATTTCGAATCCTAGCTTTTCTTGGTTTTTTTTTCGGAAATCTGTTTTGCATAGTTTTCAAAAACTCATTTTTTGATTTTTTGAAAATCCTAAAAATTCCAAAAGCAGGTTTTTTCTCAAATAAAAAAAATACCTTAAAACTTTTTGATAATTAGCTGATGACCTAAAAATCAGTAATTTATGTCATGACCTAGAAAACCGAAAAATTATGTCATGGTCTAAATTTGAAAAACTAGGTCACGACCTGAAAATCAGAAATTAGGTCATCACCTAAATTTTCGAAATTAGGTCATGGCCTAAAAATCAGAAATTATGTCATGACCAAAATTTGAGAAACTAGGTCATGACCTAAAAACCGAAAATTAGGTCATTGCCTAAATTTGGGAAACTAGGTCACGACCTAAAAACCGAAAATTAGGTCATTGCCTAAATTTGGGAAACTAGGTCACGAGCTGAAAACCAAAAATTATGTCATTGCCTAAATTTGGGAAACTAGGTCATGACCTAGAAAACCAAAGAATTAGGTCACTGACTAAATTTTGAAAGTTAAGTCAATAAAAAATTAAAAATTAGGTCATAACCTAAACTTGGAAAGTGAAAATAAAAATTTTCAATTTTTGATCTTCACCGAAAAATGTCTCCAAAAATAAAACATTTACATTTTCCGAGGCCGACTAGAACCAAAAAATGTAAATTGGTCGTTGTTAGCAACCCCGCGGAAACCACTTTGAACTTCACCTCTTGTCCCCCCTAACAGCAGAAAAAAGTAGACACAAAGATATAGAGAAAAGAGCTCAATTTTCATTCTCTTTCCATTCTTTTCTTTTTCTTTTCACCCCTCCACCCCATTTTTATCCATTATTCAGTTCCATTTTTACTTAATTCTGGTTACTTAGCTTAGCCAGTCTTCCTTCTTATGATCTTGGCTTCACCTAGGTTGGTTTTTTGAACCTGGAAGGCTGATTAGGGCGAGTTGTTTAGATTTTTCTAGGTCACACAGATCAGTATATCGCAAAACTTCTTGTCCTGTAAGAGAAATCGATTTCCTGTAAGAGTTATCAAAAAGTGATAAACGATAACAGAAAAATTGACTCGAAGTTTTGAAACGGCCAATTTCGCGACCTGTGATTTTTGCTATCGTTATTTTTTCATAACCGATATTTTTAATTAATCCTTTTTTGTTGGTTTTCAGTATTTGAATTATATCCATTTCTGCTTTATAATAAAATATTGAACCTTAAAGCAAATATGGTTTTTAGCCCCTTTTAAATACCGTTTTCCTCTTACTCTTCCTTTGAGCTTACTTATTTTGGCTCCTATAAGAGATAGCCAAATTCTGCAAACTACAAAAATGTTGGTGAGATCCTGACAAACATTTTATCAGTTAACACATTTTTGATATCTCTTATCACAGCCGAGATAATTGAGCTCAAAAAACAAGTATAGAAGACCGTTCTATCACGGACATCCGGTACTCCAAAATTTGATCCATTTTATCTCGGTTCCTATAAGAGATAGATATTACTTGTCAACTGATAAAATGTTAATGATAATCTGATTAACATTTTGACATTTTTCGATATCTCTAATAGCAACCAAGATAGTTGAGCTCAAAATTCAAGTGCTTTGTAAATATAATCTTCCCATTTTTTATAACTGTTTTTGATTTCTCATTTTATATCCAACTCGTCTTCAACGTACCGTACTCCCTCCTCCACACTGTAAATCCTTCAGACACATTTAACCAAAAGTCTCCATCCAAGAATCTATCCCAACCATCCATCCACCTACTCGTAATTTGACCTAACATCATGCATGGCAACGATGAATCATGAAGACAGCGGTATTCGGACGTGATTCCGGTGAGCCGGGCTCACCGTGCGGAGCTCCGCCCTCGTTGACATTCACACCGCCGGCCACACTAGTCCCGCCCACACATCATCACTCTCGATCGAACACACGTGGCGTTAGTGGATCCGGTGCGAGTGGAAGTGGTAGTTGTGATCGTGGAGGTGGCGGAGGACCGAATGCGTCATCTGGAGCCGGTGGACCGCGAGCTTCACACTCGTCAAGACGGACCAGTCGAATGCATAATGTGTCCGCGTTGGGGGTGCGTTTTTTTGTAGTTTTTTGGTAGAAAAATACGTCTATAAGGTACCTAAAATTTGAAAAAATGTGAAAATCGTTAAAAAAATCAAAAACACTAAAAATCGTAAAAATGTTCAAACTACTCAAAATGACTATAAATATCAAAAAATGGATGCTCAAAAAACTCAAGACTGCTCGAATAACGCTCAAAATTGTAAAAATGCACGAAAATGACCAAAAAAAAAGGCAAAAATGCGTTTAAAAAGCTGAAAATATTGGAAAATGCTCAGAATGCTCAAAGATTGTAAAAAGGGTTTAAAATGCTCAAAAATGATGTTTTTTTTTTAAGTTCTGTAAATATCCATTTTTTTTCTGAAATTTCTAATTTCCAATTCTCAAAATTTAAAGAAATCTCTAGATTCTAATAAAATGATGTTCTCAAATATTCAAAGCCACTAAATGTTTTTTTTTTCAAATTAAAATTTCAAAATTCTGTACATACTCAGTTGATTTTTTTTAAATTCCGTAAATCGATTGACTTATTTTTTTCTCTATAAAAATATTGATTTAAAATTCTGAAACATCCAAAAAAAAGTAGTGTATCTTCTCTATTTCTTTTCCATATCCACATGCCCTTTCAAAAAAAAAACTGGGAAATATTTTTTTGGTTTCTTCTTTCCCATAATTTCTGTATTTAGAGACATACATCTGAATCCCTCCACCCCATCCTTTTCATTTTTTGTTATAATGATGATGTGTGTCTTCTCCATATTTTTTTTTCGCTGGTACCCATCTTTTTTCTTTCTTCATCATTTCCATTTTTTGTGTGTACCCTGCCAAAAAAGATATATAGTTTTGGTCCCCGGCACTTAGCACATAAAATTTCATTGAAAAAAAATAGAAAACAACGGAAAATTATTTCAATTAGTTTTCGTTTTTTTCTTTTTGTTCGGAATTTTTCTCTTGAGAAGAAGTGTTTTTTTGTTATGTAAGATTTTCTGAAATTCTGAAAAAATCGATTTTTATGAATTTTAGTATAATTTCCGGTATGACAGTCAGAGCTCAATTATTTCAGATCCTGTAAGAGATATCAAAATTTTGTAAACTAACGAAAAATTGATGATATTATAGCAAACATTTATCAGTTAACAAATTTGAGATAGCTTTTATAACAATAGAGATAATTGAGCTCAGAATTTGAGTTTAGAGCCAATTTTGAAGAAAAATGAAAGCTTTAAAATTTCCCTAAGAGAAAGTTATGAAACCTTTAAATTTTTCTTTAAATAACCGATATTCTTCCTTGAGATTCCAAGAAAAATCTTCTCATCTTTCTGCTTTTCAAAAACCTCCCGAACCATGATCCTTTCGAGAGAAAAAATTGAATTTATATTTCGAATCCCGGACGGATTTTTCGAATTTTCTCTCTCTCTCTCTCTCTCTCTCTCTCTCTCTCTCTCTCTCCGGGCTATTTTATAGGAGGGTCAAGAGAGAGCACAATCTCGTTTTCGGGCTCAAAATTAAAATTTGTGGATGGACGATGCAAGAGCCATATTCCCTAAACTTTTTTCTGCTTTGCTTCAACAACCATTGACCTCCCTTCAGGGGAAATATGACGAATCTTTTTTTTTTTTGGATTTTTGACACTTTTTTTTTCGCAAAAATTGAAATTCTGAAAATCTAGAAAAAATCGGCCAGAAAAAATCCTTCAAAAATAATTCATAATTTTTCGATTTGTCTGATAATCTCACAGTATACTAAACAAAATTAGAGGTTCATTTTTGTAACTGACACCGTTTTTGTACCTTTGATAGTTTTGGAGATATGTACCTTTAAAGTGAAAGCGCGCTAAAAATGGAGAAAAGAGGCGTGCTCTCACTTTAAAGGCGCATATCTCAAAAACTAAAAAAGCTACAAAAAAGTTGTCATCTACAAAATCAAAGCTATATTTTTGTTTAGTTTACTCTGAAAGTTTCAAACAATTTGGAATATTCTGAACCTATTTTTTAGGACGCCCAATTTGGCTATTTTTTCAAGCACGTCATTTTTTGGCTTTTTCGCTTTTTTCCAAAAAAAGACCTAAAACTTTGGCTCAACTCAACTTTGAGCTATATATCATCTTGGGTGTTCCTAACTTCATTTCTCTAAACCTCTCGATTCCGCACACTCTCTCTTCCACAATCATTTTCAATCAAATTAGACGTGTGAAGAGAGAGAAAAACCTCCTTTTTTTGTCTTTTTTTGCATCTTCCTTGACGGTAATTTGTGTAGAAAAGGGAGTCGAAAGAGCACAGCGTCTTTTCTTCTCGTCGGCGTTTTTTGCTTTGTTTTCAATGTCACAAAGCTTCTGAATGTCGACGACGTCTTCTGAAGAATCGTAGGGAAGGAAAAAGAAGAGTCTTCTAATCACGCATTCTTTTTTTCTGTATTCTTGAAGGTGTTGTGTGGACATGGAATTTTTTAGTTCCAAGAGGAAAAAGAAAAGTTGTCCCCATCTTTTTTGTCCCCCGCCTTTTTCTAATTGTTTCTTCGATTTTTCTTGTTCTAGTCTCTGTGCTCTCGATTTGATCTTTTTCTAGGATCTACTTGATTTTTAGAATAGCATTTGAGATTTGTAGGTTTCTTAAAGTTGCAAACTTTATGAAATGTATTCCAAAAATGGTTTTCAAGAAATCGGAATTTTCTGATGTGTGATTCTGAGACACTGAGATTCTGAGATTCTGAGATTCTGAGATTCTGAGGTCCTGAGATTCTGAGATTCTGAGATTCTGGTTTTGAAATTCTGGAAATCTGAGATTCGGAGATTCTGAGATCCTGGTTTTGAAATTCTGAGATTCTGAGATTCTGAGATTCTGAGATTCCAAAATTCTGAAATTCTGATGTTCTGAAACTCTGATGTTCTGAAGTTTGAATCATCTGAAGTTCCAAAATTCTGAAATTCTGATATTCTGAAACTCTGATGTTCTGAGATTCTGAGATTCTGAGATTCTGGAATTCTTAAATTCGAAGGTTTTGAAATTCTGAAAATTTTTTTATTTCTCAAAATACAACTTTTTGTTGAAAAAATTCTAACAATCATTATTTTTTGTTGTTTTTTTTTTGAGTTTTCAAAACTTTCAGACAAGAGAATATGAAAAATTCCACACCGACTTTTTCAAATATTCTGATTCTTGACCTCCATATCATCCTGCAAACTTCCTCTTCTTTTTCTCCAAAAAAAAATGTTGGAGGCAACATTTTCGGACATTTATCACATCTCTAAATCTCGGAGCCATGTTCATCCCTCTATTCCTGTCTCATTTTTCAACAATTCTTTTTTTCGCTTTTTTCCTGGTTTATTCCCAAAAAACAAAAAATCAATACCAGCAGAGATGGAAGTACCTGCACCGGTGTTGTTGTGAATAGGAAATTTGGATTTTTTTGCAAAAAACCACAAAAAATGGTCCGTCGAAGTCGTTCGAAACGAAAACTCACTCAACTTATCATCTCCAATGGGTATATACAGGTACGGTATTTTTAAATTAATGATGAGCAATTTGAAGAAAAAATTAGTGGCTTTGATGTTTGGTTTCAAAATCTGGTTATAAAAATCCCTATTTTTGTACTCCTCCTTGAATTTTTATGTCCCTTTTTACAAGTAGATCTTCCGAAATTTGTAATTTTTGGAGCAAAAAAAAAAGAGCAGTCGTATAGAGTAAAAGTTTAGGAGGATAAAATGACTAAACAAACAATTTTCGACGAAATTTTTTTTGGCTTCAAAATGGAAAATGTACTTTGTATTGGGTAAAGTTCAAAGACATGTAGAATTTGGAAGAATTCTGAAAAATTGGTGACGTCGAAAATTTTGAAAAATCTTACAACCCGAATAAGTGATTTCTGGGAAAAAAAGAAGCATTGAAATTCTGAAAAGCTGGGAGTAGTGATCTCAAAAACCGAAATTACCAAAAGCTGAAAATCTGAAATTCCAGTTTTTTCGGTCTAGATGACCTACTGGACCCTTGGACTTTGTCTGGTTTGGATACTTTCTCATATTTGTAGTTTTGCAACATCTATTTTACATGATTCTTTGCCTAAAATTAAGACTGTAAAGGCGGCCGCGGCCGCAGCCGCCGACCGACGGCCCAGCAACGTGTTTTGATACTAGAACTGCTAATTTAGACCCAATTTTCCTCGCTTCCTATGAATGATTTCGAAAAGTGATCAACTGATAAAATTCTTATCATAATATCAAAAATGTTTTGTTAGTTGACTAATTTTTAATATCTTCAAAAGCAACCTAGATAAATTGTGTCAAAGTTGGCGTGCCCGAAACTATACTTAAATCTCTTTACTTGAACTTTGAGCTCAATTATCTCGGTTCCTGTAAAAGATATCAAAATGTGGTCAACTGATAAAATTCTTATCATAATATCAAAAATGTTTTGTTAGTTGACTAATTTTTGATATCTACAAAATCAACCTAGATAAATTGGGGAAAAGAGAATTCCTGCAATTTTACGGCAAACTCTGGGTGGCCTAGAAACATGAAAAACTCGGCCCAACAACTTGTCAACTTCTAACTTTTCCAACAACAAAAATTAAAATCTTGTATCTTGCCCCTGGTATTTAACCTTGAGTCTCTGAAAATCCACCCTCTCTCCAATTCTCTAAAAAATGTATCCAGTTGTAAAAAACGCCTTGAAGTGTGTTGGTTCTTCTTTAAGTGCTGCTCCTATTGTCATCGCCCGAAAGTTTTTTCACTCTCTGTAATAAACAAATTTGGGACATAGTAGGCCCAGAGTTGTAAAGGGAGTGTTCGAGTACCCTCTTCCACTGCTCCAACTGGTCTCGGGGCGGCCTCGTAACAAATTCATGAAAATCACCTTCTGGGGATTTTTGGAGCTTTTCGGCGGGAGATGTGGAGAGAAAAAGAGACACGGTTCTTTTCATATACACACACACATCAGAAGTTACTCTAGAAGGCTGTGACACCCAAGAAGGCACAAGCATACACAGTGACAAACAATATATGAAAAGCATTGGGCGGGACACAACACGAAAAAAGAGATGGAGAAGAAGAGGAAAAAGTGACCAAGTGCTCCAAAAGAAGGCGTCGAAAGAAGAAGGAGAAGAAGAAGCAGTATCTGAATTAAATCTCGCACTCTTCCGTCTTCACACCGCTCCTCCCTTCTTCTTCTGAAGAACAAGAATAAGAAGAAGAAGAAGACTCTTTCCTTCCCCTTCTAATTTATTTTTCTTCGACACCCCCCGCTACCCCGTCCCTCATTCCGGTCTCCAGTCCTCCAATGGACAGGACCCGACCGTCGGTTCGGAACTACAGTCTTGATCTGACGAGACACCGAAAACTGACCGATGCCAAGGCGGTGTCCCCGTCGTCATGCTCCGTCAAGTTCATGCCGGAGGTGTTGGACAACAGTAATTCGGGAAATACGGCTAGGAAGCACTCGTCACTGTCACAGCCGGCGTTCAGGTGTCACTCGAGACAACATCATAATATTTTGAGCCCCCATGCACTGGCGGTGAGTCTTTTGATTTGTTTTGGAGGGATTTTTCGAGCCTTGGGATAATTACCTGGATTTGCAAATCCATGTTTTTGTAGAGCCTGTTACTGTCTTACCTGTTATTCAATATCCTAATTCTGAATTTTTGAATCTTTGATAATGTCCTCCGAAGTTCCTATCAGTCTATACCCTAAACAAGCCTTATCAAATTAAGAAAATCAGGAATATAAATCCTGTAACACAAATGCCTCTTTACTTTGACCCAATTTATCTCGGTTCATGTTAACGACATCAAAGAATTGCGCACTAAAAATATTACTGTTATTATGATAAGCATTTTATCAGTTGACTACTTTTTGATATCTTTCACAGAAAACCAGATAAGTTTGCGCAAAGTGGCGATGATTTCCAACTGTCTCAGCAACCTGAAGAGAGACCAAGAAAAGATACTGTCTAGCTTCTCTGTGTCTCTAGTTACCTTGACTCATTATTCTTAAGCTCCTCAGCCGTATTGAAGCCAAATTTGAAAACCATACGTATTGAATTTTTGTTTATATCAGATGACTTCTTTTTTTCGAATCTTCTGCATGAGTGACTTTTTTAAGTTCACTACACAAATATCTATGTGTTAGGGTGATTAAAATGAATGATAACTTTTTCACGGAAATTTAAGAATTTGAAAATCCGAAAACCAAAGTTTCTTCCTAATCAAATTATAGACGTTAAATGATAGCTTCTGATGATAAGAAGTTACTGATATCCAAATCAGAATTTGATATGTTGACGACGCTTTTTTGAAGTATGGGTTGAAAATTTGAAATTTTGAAAAATAGGTAGTAATTATGAACCTTGCTGCCAGAGCTTAAACTCTGCAAGTGGAATTTTTCTCGAAATTGGTTCACAGACCTAAAACGAATTTCGATCTTTATTTTAACAGTTGGCCTAGCTGTAATCTCTTCATTCAAGAATTTTGGATTGTCTAGTCCACGTCATCAAAACTTTCAGAATCCTCAAATTCTGAATTGGAATGTTGGAAGCCTAGAGGCTCAGAACCAGATAATCAAACTCGAACCTGAAAATCCTTCCTAGATGTAGAAGATCCATAATCTGAAACTGGAAGAATCTATAAAACTGTAGCCTCCAGAATAACCCCCATTGGTCCTAAGTTTGCAAGGTGTCCTTTCTTGTCCTTTTCTTTTCGACGTCCATCTACGTTTAGTGTCGTTTTAGTGGAAGCTGTACTACACATGCATAATGTATACATTTCAAAACTCTCCCCCGGCTCTTTTTTGTGCTCCTCAACACGCGTCAAAACTGCCACACCGGTAGTGTGTTTGTCCTATTGTCTTTTTTCCCGAAAACTTTTCTTCTTCGGGGCGTCATCGTCTTCTTTCCGTATTCCGGAGAGATGACACGTTGCCCCGGGTGATCAAAAGGACTACTGTAGGTGGTGGTGGTGTCTTGTGACATTTCAACACCTCCTCTGGTGACTTGGTTATGAACATGGTGAGCTGCTCGGACTTTTGTGTTTTGGAAAGATCAAATGGGTCAAAAGCAAAGTGTGGGGTACGGTAGTTTTGGACTTTTGGGAATTGGTCAGATTGGTCCTGAAAAGCTTGGTCCTGAAAAAGTGAAGATATTGGACAAACAGACACACAGAAAACCGAGAAAGCTATATTTTTATGAAATTTTTATTCTGAATTATCAAGAAAATCAGTTTTATAAGAAGGCAAAATTTTGTTTGGCTAATTAAGTCAATATTTATTTTTGAAAATTAAATATTTCGGATTAAGCTAATTTTTTGAATTTTTGGAATTTTTATAATTTCTTTTAAAGCTTATTTAACCTAATTTAAACATGTCTAAACCTAAGAGTATGTAAATTAAAATACCGTAAGACATGTCACAAAAGGACCTCTTGAACGGTCGAGCCGCGCGGTCGGCCGACCAAGCCCTGGCGAGGCGCTTCGGTTCTAAAACTGCTAACTTCGACCTAATTTATCTGGGTTACTGTAAAAGGTATCAAAAAATGGGCAACTAACAAAATGATCAATGGTTTATGACAAACAATTTGTCAGTTGATCACGTTTTGATACCTTTTACAGGAAATAAGATAAACTAAGTCAAAGTTGTCGCTATGCGAGGCGTCACCTAAAATTGTCCGTGAAGCGCACTTTTCTTTGACACAATTTATCTAGCTTTTTGTAGAAGGTATCAAAAAGTAGTCCACTAATAAAATATTTTAAATTTCACAATGAACATTTTGTCAGTTGACCACTTTTTGACATCTTTTACAGGAGTCGAGAAAAATTAGGTCAAAGCTAAGAGCTAGCTTTGTGGCCGCGTAGCGCAGCCGGTAGTGGGGTGGACCTCAAAAAAAAACGGCCTGGCAAACAGACAAAAAGCAAAAAGCACTACCAAGTTCACTGATATAATTCCACTTGTGTTTTTTTTTTCCATCCACCTGAAAGTATTTTTTGTTCTATCCCTCTCTCGCCATATGTAGCCTTCTCGCCTTTCTGGTCTCTTCCTCTCAAGAGGAAAAAAACGAGTCGAAAAGGTGTGCTCACTAGGCAACGAAAAAAGAAAAGAAGAAGGAGAACATCGTCTTTTCTTCTTCTTTGGAACTCTGCGTCTCTATTGCTTTAGACAATGAGTTCCTTTTGCTCTCTTTTCTACCACCACCACACCCCTCCAAAAGAGGAGGAGCCCCATTTAAAGGGGCAACAGATACAAAAGGTGTAGTCGTCGACTTCTTCTTATTCTGATCCTTTAAACTAATGTCATCCTCCGTCCCAATGATTGACTTATCATCCTCTGGAGATGACGATGATAGTGACCTTATGAGGTCCTATCTGCCGGTACCAGGTCCCCCGGATGATTTGGATGCTCCTTCTCTGTTATTTGGCAATGGAAATCTATGTCGATCTACTCTCTCAATTAATCAAATTTCATCTATGGCACCATCGCCTTTTTCTGAGATTACTGTATCCTCGCAAAGGCCATTGGTGCCAAGGTCTGGATCTAATTCTAGCGAACATGGTGGTCTGATGAAGGAAGTTAAGAAGAAACCGGTAGCTGATATTGCACATGTGAGTTGGTTAATTTTTTTGTGATTTTGGAAAATTGAGAGTCTGTTTTTTTATAAAAATTGGTTCCTTTCAATCATAAGGTACAGTTGTAAAAGGGTATGGCCTTACAAACAATTGCATATCTTGCTTCCCAAAAACGATATCAAAAATTTGTCAACTGATAAAATGATTGTGAGAGAATTTCGCACATTTTGATTATTGATCACTTTTTGATATTTTTATTGAGAGCCGAGATAATTAAAGATAAAGTGGCAAAACTCAAAAAATTCCATTTTTAACATTTTCCCCATATCTGTGTGATTTTATTTTCAAATCGTGCTGTATATTTGTGAATTTTTTAAATACATATTTGTATTTTTGTTATCACATTTTCGTAAAGTGACTCTGCTAAATTCTATTTGACCTACTTTTCTACAGACTTGACCTACCGTCAGTAAATGCACAAATAAAAGGTCGACACTAACCTATAGTTGCACTTTAAGCTTAATTATGCCAATTTCTGTAAAAGATATCAAAAACTCGAACAAAAATGTTGGTCTAATAATGACAAACATTTTTTCAGTTGACAAATTTTAGATATCTCTTACAGGAAACGAGATAATTGAGCTGCAAGTATATTAGGTCTCTCGTAGGTCAGCGACGCGACAGTTATATACTTTGAGCTCGATTTTCTCGATTTTTGTAGCAGATATCAAAAATTGATAAACTACAAAAATGTTTATGATAATATGACAAACATTTTATCAGTTGACAAATTTTTGATACCTCTGATAGGAACCGAGATAATTGAGCTTAAAGATATTAAACTATTTAACCTATCCATATTTTCAATGACCTACTTTGCAAAAGCTATAAATGACTTCCACACCTTTTGTCCCCTATTTCTCCCCCCAACCCTATCCATCACAAATTATGGGTTACGAGGTGGCCGAGAAGCCATAATTCACGGTCGGCCATCCTGTCTCCGGACGCCTATTTAGTGCTCTCCCATCAGGCAACAGATGGTCGAGGAGGTGACCAAAAGTGGATGATGGACAGGAACATTTTTTGGGAATTTGAAGGAAATTGATTGAGAAAAAATTGCTGATAAAGCGGGTCTTTGGTGTTAAAGGAAGAGGGAATTTTTATGTTTTGAGTTTTTGGGTGATGGTGTACAGTGATCGATGCTTACATCTTTTTGGGGAAGCTCTCAAAGTCAACTCCTCGAAGGCCTTTTTTCAAAATATCGGATTCTTTCAAAATTTTGAGAATTTCGAAACACCCAACTTATTAATTTTCGATCACAACTCGGCTCAAAACAATCCTAGAATACTGAACATTGGATTAAATGAAAGAAAATTTGATTTTACATATTTTACTGCAAACTTCAAAATGTAGGTTTTGTTATAAGTGAATTTAAATTTAAAACTTTTTACCAAGATACTGAATCTGCCATAACTAGGCTCAAAATGCTCCTACAAGGCTGAAATTTAGACCAATTTGAAGGAAATTGAATTTTAGATTTTTTCAGTGTTTGGCTTAAAACCCCAAAACTTACTGAATTTGTCATAAATTGCATCAAAAAATGAGGTCCCGATATTTGGTAGCCTGAAAAATTGGGTTCTACGTATTCTCAGCTTATGACCTAGATTTTCGAAATGCCTGTTTTCTATGCCTTCGACTTTCTAAAACTTCTGAGTTTTTGAATTTCTAATTTTGTGAATTCTGAATTTCTGAATTTCTGAATTTCTGAATTTCTGAATTTCTGAATTTCTGAATTTCTGAATTTCTGAATTTCTGAATTTCTGAATTTCTGAATTTCTGAATTTCAGAATTTCTGTATTTCTGAATTTCTGAATTTCTGAATTTCTGAATTTCTGTATTTCTGAATTTCTGAATTTCTGAATTTCTGAATTTCTGAATTTCTGAATTTCTGAATTTCTGAATTTCTGAATTTCTGAATTTCTGAATTTCTGAATTTCTGAATTTCTGAATTTCTGAATTTCTGAATTTCTGAATTTCTGAATTTCTGAATTTCTGAATTTCTGAATTTCTGAATTTCTGAATTTCTGAATTTCTGAATTTCTGAATTTCTGAATTTCTGAATTTCTGAATTTCTGAATTTCTGAATTTCTGAATTTCTGAATTTCTGAATTTCTGAATTTCTGAATTTCTGAATTTCTGAATTTCTGAATTTCTGAATTTCTGAATTTCTGAATTTCTGAATTTCTGAATTTCTGAATTTCTGAATTTCTGAATTTCTGAATTTCTGAATTTCTGAATTTCTGAATTTCTGAATTTCTGAATTTCTGAATTTCTGAATTTCTGAATTTCTGAATTTCTGAATTTCTGAATTTCTGAATTTCTGAATTTCTGAATTTCTGAATTTCGGAACTTCTGAATTTCTGAATTTCT
The DNA here is from genome assembly GCA_027920645.1 of Caenorhabditis nigoni. Lineage (NCBI taxonomy): Eukaryota > Metazoa > Nematoda > Chromadorea > Rhabditida > Rhabditidae > Caenorhabditis > Caenorhabditis nigoni. Next base: position 13,426,235 of record CP115866.1, read on the forward strand.
GAATTTTCAAATTTTTGAATTTTTGAATTTCTGAATTTCTGAATTTCTGAAAAATCCTCCGTTTGTCGGCAACCGATGATTGTGACCCCGTAGCGCAGCAGCTCAGACCTCTTTGACCTTATTTATCTCGGTTCCACCTCCACGTCTTCAGAATCACCTCCACGTCTTCAGAATACCTCTAAAAGCTTCCCCTGATGTAGTCAAAAAAATCACGTCATCCTATCTATATATCTTCCCCGAAAAAAAATCCAATTAGATTCTCAAAACTTTTCTGTGTGTGCCTGTGCCATAAGGAAAGAATAATTTATGATATTTAGTGGAGAAAAAGAAAAGGGACCAAGATGATTTTTCCAGAGAAATAATTCTCTCTTTTACTAATACTAAAAGGTTTTTTGTTGGTTTTTTTTGTGTCGTCGGGGATTCAAAAGTGTACAACAATATTTCATTTTTATGATCTCTCTTCTCCCTGTCATAATGTAAAACTCTTCTTCTTCTCCGTTTTTCTGTTTCTTTCAAATTTCGAAATTAATTTTTTGGCATTTTTCTGGGGTCCCTTTTCTCAAATAATTAGTCCTCTCTAGAAATGAAAAAAAGAAGAAGAGGATAATTTGCTAGTAGCGTACAAGAAACTCTAATTTTTCAATGAAAAGAGCCTTTGCAAAATAGCAAAAAGAAGAAGAAGATGTTTATCAGAAGCAAAATAGAGAAAAAATTAAATTGAAAAAGAAATTTTTTATAGAGAAACGATAAAAACGCTGAAATTAGGAATTTTGAGGGAAGTAGAGGGAAATTCTGAAATTTCGATTAATTCAATAAGATTCAAAAATCCTGAAATATCTGAAAATCCAATAAATTTCGAAATTCTGAAATTCTGAAATTTTGAAATTCTGAGATTCTGAGATTTTGAGATTCTGAGATTCTGAGATTCTGAGATTCTGAGATTCTGAGATTCTGAGATTCTGAAATTCTGAGATTCTGTGATTCTGAAATTCTGAAATTCTGAAATTCTGAAATTCGAAAATTTTGAAATTCGAAAATTCTGAAATTTGGAAATTCGGAAAATTCAAAATACTGAAGTTTCCATTAATCCAAAAATTCCCAAAAATCCAAAAAATTCAGAAAAACCAAAAAAATTCTGGAAATCCAGTTTTCTCTAAAATCGGACATTTTAATTTTCTGAGTATTACTGATTTTTAGGTAATTGGCTATGAAAAATATTTTCAGAATTATAAAAATCTGAAATTTCAAATTTCCAGATTTTCTGAATTTTCAGATTTTTAGAAAACTCATTGACTGGAGTTTTACTATGAATCTGGATAGCTTGAAATTTCAGTTTTGCGGAAATCCAGTTTTCTATGGATCAATCAATTCCTGAGATTTGAAAATCCCCAAATGACGTCTCTCTTTCTGGGGGTACCTCTTGATTTTTCTCATTTCGGTCTATTCTTCATTTTCTTCTGTTTCTCTCCTACCAAACGTCTAATTCTGAATCCTGAAGACCTTTTGGTATGTCCTCTCCTCTCGAAGCCCTCTCGAGAAGACACACACCATTATCGGCACTCATCTCGGGAGCCAATGTCAACACAATTTAAGCGTTGATTTGGGACGACGACATCTTCTCTCTCCACGCCTTCTGAATCCCTCTATTCCTCCTTAGTACACTTATTTTCATTGTCTTCTTCTCATTCTTCCACACTAAAACCAGCCAAAATTCAAAATCTACCACTTATCCCCTCGTACCTTTCCCGCCAAGAAGATATCCTATTCAACCCGACGTCTTCTACTTCCACGTCATCTGGAATCCCAAAATCATCGTCGACAGGGACGATGCCACGTCGTCCGCCGTTGCTCCGTCTGGCGCCTGTGCCAGAGGACGAGGAGGACGACGAGGTGTTTCTGGAGAGTGGAATTGATAATGATAAGCAGAGATTTCTGCCTAGACGAATTCAAAAGGATAGGAAATTTCATTCTGGAGACGATGTGGACAGTGAAGACGACGATGTGGAGGAGCAAGAGAATAAGGTAAATATTTAGAGAATTCGAGACTGCTTATTTCCCATTTCCCTTTCTTAAATTTCTCTAAATCTCTCTGGAATTTTATGAACCTTTTCTTTATTTTTTTCATGAATTCTGAAGAAGGAATGGATGAGTTTTGGTGTGGTGTTGGTGGTTGAATAGAGAAAATTATATTCTATATTTTTCAGTCTGTCTGGAGAAGTATTTTTCGAAGAAAAAGAATTCTAGCTATTTTTTATATCTAAATAATTTTAAATTTGGATTTTTTCAAATTTTTTAACTTTTTGATTTTTTGAAACTCGGGTTTCAGAACTTTTGTAGAGATTTGAAGTGTTTTAAAAGTCAAAAAAATCAGAAATTCAGAAATTCAGAATCTCAGAAACTGAGAATCTCAGAAACTGAGAATCTCAGAAACTGAGAATCTCAGAAACTGAGAATCTCAGAATCTCAGAATCTCAGAATCTCAGAATCTCAGAATCTCAGAATCTCAGAATCTCAGAATCTCAGAATCTCAGAATCTCAGAATCTCAGAATCTCAGAATCTCAGAATCTCAGAATCTCAGAATCTCAGAATCTCAGAATCTCAGAATCTCAGAATCTCAGAATCTCAGAATCTCAGAATCTCAGAATCTCAGATTCTCAGATTCTCAGAATCTCAGAATCTCAGAATCTCAGAATCTCAGAATCTCAGAATCTCAGAATCTCAGAATCTCAGAATCTCAGATTCTCAGAATCTCAGAATCTCAGAATCTCAGAATCTCAGAATCTCAGAATCTCAGAATCTCAGAATCTCAGAATCTCAGAATCTCAGAATCTCAGAATCTCAGAATCTCAGAATCTCAGAATCTCAGAATCTCAGAATCTCAGAATCTCAGAATCTCAGAATCTCAGAATCTCAGAATCTCAGAATCTCAGAATCTCAGAATCTCAGAATCTCAGAATCTCAGAATCTCAGAATCTCAGAATCTCAGAATCTCAGAATCTCAGAATCTCAGAATCTCAGAATCTCAGAATCTCAGAATCTCAGAATCTCAGAATCTCAGAATCTCAGAATCTCAGAATCTCAGAATCTCAGATTCTCAGATTCTCAGAATCTCAGAATCTCAGAATCTCAGAATCTCAGAATCTCAGAATCTCAGAATCTCAGAATCTCAGAATCTCAGAATCTCAGAATCTCAGAATCTCAGATTCTCAGAATCTCAGAATCTCAGAATCTCAGAATCTCAGAATCTCAGAATCTCAGAATCTCAGAATCTCAGAATCTCAGAATCTCAGAATCTCAGAATCTCAGAATCTCAGAATCTCAGAATCTCAGAATCTCAGAATCTCAGAATCTCAGAATCTCAGAATCTCAGAATCTCAGAATCTCAGAATCTCAGAATCTCAGAATCTCAGAATCTCAGAATCTCAGAATCTCAGAATCTCAGAATCTCAGAATCTCAGAATCTCAGAATCTCTAGAAATCAAGGATTTTGTGAATCTAGACCACTTTTTTCGGAGTTTTTCAAATTTCCATTTCCCTAAAAACTCTCCTAAAATTCCATATTTTTGCTCATTTTCTGAACAAAACACCACACATTAGTGGGATATTCCCTAGGCTAGTTTCCCATCGTCCAGATGTGTTCCCGCCGTTCCCGTAAACTTTTTTATAGGAAAAATGAGAAGAAAAAAGGGGTGGAGAGAATAAGAGAAAAGAAGAATTCTTCTTCTTCTTCTTTATATCTTCTGGAGAAGAAGAAGAAGAAGGAGAAGAGCACATTTAATTTCGTTAGCTCTCTTTCTCGACACAAAAAGCAACCGAGAAGAGTCTTTGCACTTTACATGCCATCATACTTTTCTTATTCTTCTTCCTTTTTTTCCATTTTTCCTATTCTTCAATTTTTCCTGTCTAGAACATTTATAGTCTTTTTTGAACGGTTTCCATAGGTGGATTTTGAAGTTTTGGGATTTTTGGAATTTTCGGATTTTTTCCTAAGGTTTTTACAATAGTTTTCCTTGTGAGTCCCAGTGGTTTAAAAGCTTTTTGACATCAATTTTAGGATGGTTTCTGAATTTTTTAGCTTATAGGGGTTTTTGAGTTCTCATAACTTCTTCAGCTCTTTTGAGCATTTTCCCTAAAAAATGGGAACAGGTGATTTTTTAAATGTTGAGCAATCTAGAATATTCGGTCTGTCCATGAAATTATTTTTCTGGGAACTCCATAGATTGCATATTAATTGCCATTTCCATTTTCATAGAGAAAAAACACAAACAATGAAAAAATAAATAATAGTTGCTTTTTTTCTCAAAATGTTGAAATTTTAATTTCATTCTTGAAAACCCTGGAAGTTACTATTCTGAAAATATGAAGAACCTGAAAAATTCAAAAAAAAATCATCCTAAAAACCCAAAAAGTTCGAAACTGAGTAGTTTAAAAAATCCCGAAAATCCTATAAATCCTTAAAATTTTGAAAATCCTGATCTGAAAAACTAGAATCCAAAAAACCACACACATTTAATAATCTGAAATCTCTTCAAAGTTTCAGAAACCTTCTCAAAAACCTTGAAATCCCTAAAATTCTAAAAGTCCTAAAAATCTTAAAAATACCGAAAAATCTGAAAAATTAAAATAAATACCAAAAAACGACAAATCCCATAAATTTTTTGAATATAAAAAATACAAAATTCCGAGTCTTTAAATTCCGAAAATCACGAGATCCTGAGAATCCCAAAAAATACTTTAAAGCCTATAATTTCAAAAATCTAGTAAACCAGAAATCCAAAAAATGGTCCAGAATTCAAGAACTGAAACTAACCCTTTCTCTAGTTCTATCCCTCTTCTTTTTATCCAAAAACAGAATATAAAAAACTTTCCTACTCCAACATAGAAACCTTCTCTCCTCATATCCAATCCACATCATCATCACCCATCCTATCGCTCGTACATGTTTTAAAAGAATGTGTGCTTCTTTTTTCTCTTCTTCTTCTTCTCCAACTTCTACTTCTTCTGGATGGTGGTGCTCTTCGAAAGGGGTCGGATGTAAGACCCCAATTTGTAATGCATATTGTTTTCATCATAATGCTCCACCAGCTCACCAACCACTCCAACTTTTTTTTTCCTCCTTTTCCTTCTCCTTTTTCTTCTTCCTACTTGACCTAGTTACTTAAAATCTAGACTCTTTAAGCTGCCAAAAGCCAATCAATATTTTTTTCGATGTACATATTTCTGATAATTTTTTCAAGTACCCCTTCTCCTCCTTCTACTTGAGCAGCACTTCTTCAAACACGACGTCTTCTATTTTTCCATTTTCAAGAAGAAGAAGAAGAAGAAGAATTTAGTATTCTAGCTAGTCCAACCATTTTTTTTGTTCGTTGAATGATCATTAGGAAGAAAAAGAGTATTGAGTTTCATAAGAGCAATTGGAGCAACTTTTTTATTTTCCTAAAAATTGTAGGCTATAAAAAATTCCAGAGAGATTTCTTCCCCTTTTTTACCCCCTTAACTTCATTGTCTTGCTCCTCCTTACCGTAACCCACTACAAACTACAAAAACTATAAACCCAAGAAGTGTCATCTGGTGTCATCGTCGCACGCGTCGTTGCGTTCGCTGTCGCCGTGCCCGTCGCTTCAGTCGTCGTCGTCGATCGGTGGTTGTGGTGGAAGTGGTATGGGCATTGGCGGTGGCGGCGGCGTCGGGTCATCTGGAGCAGCGGCGATCACGACACGACGAAATGCGGCCATCGCGTCGACGGGCTCGTCGACGTCGACCGCCGGACGGCGAGCGTCCGCGTTCGTCCGACGCATGTCGATGGCGATTCCGACGTTGTCCGCGGATCCCGTACCGTTTTCAGCTGTAAGTTTTTTATTTTGTTATTTGTAAAGTTTATATTTGGGGATTTCAGAGTGTAAAATGGGCTGGGAAGTGGACTAAATATTGTATTTAACTTAAATTGTTGGTAATCATCCTGTAAAATACCATAGGTACCATTCTAACAAAGTAATAGTAGTTGGACCAGGGCCGGCCGCTGTTGACCGCGGCCGACCCTGGCCCAACTTTTAGTAGATTCAATAGATTTGATACCATCGTACCGATCCTTCAAAATAATCTTCAGGATCCCAGCGCTGAATCTGTAAATATACTAGCACTTTGTGCTCAATTATCTTCATTCCAATAAGAGATTGCAAATAACTGAAAACTACAAAAATGTTGATGATACTATGATGAACATTTATCAGTTGGCAAGATGTTTATATCGCTCATGGGAACTGAGATAGTTCGCTCAAGCCTCTCATACATAAGCTTCAAATTAAGTGGAACTGCGTTTCCTTGGTTACTGTAAATTCTATGTCTTATGTTCTAACATTGGACGATTACATTCCATGAACTATATTTTACCTTCATGATCAGACCTTAACGATCTGGACCGAAAATAAGACCGTACCTTCAAAAAAAATATTCGAAAATCTGTCTAAAATTTCGTCAATCTATGACAAACGACAATCAAGTTTGTGTGAATTCATATACAGTACCATTCTTATTGATTTTCAATTTCTAGAGGTATTGATGGTTTTAAAAGTCAAGATCCCTCTAAAGCAAATCCCATATCTTTCCATTCCTCAAAGATCGTGTTGATTCTCTGGAACTCCCTCGCCCGATATCTCTGTCTGCTCACCCATCCCTATCCCTATTCATTCATTCTCTCTCTTTTTTCATTCTATCCATCTCCAGAGCATCTAGAGAGGGATCTCTTCTAAAAGCGGGACGTCCGTGTCACTTCCGGCCTCTCCTTCTAGAGTTGTAGAAGGCTGTAAGACGGCGAAGAAGTCGAGTCAAAACATCCAGTGTCACCGAAGAAGAAGAAGGAAAAGAAATCTGTGCAGACACACACACACAATGGAGATTTCTGAATTTTCCGCTTCGTCGCCTTTCCTTCTTCTTCTTTGTCCTCCATCTATTCCTATTTTTCCTCGATTTTCTGGAAATCCCATCTATCTATCCACTTAATTTTCTTTATTTTTTATTTTCTTCCTCTTTGAAAATCTGAAAATGCCAAATTCCCCGTTTTGGTTGGTAATGGTTACTATGGCGCCAAATCCTATAATTTTCATCGGCTCGCTTGAAAAAATTTTGCAGTTTTCGCCTCTTTACATAACTTGAAAATTTTTTCTCTTCTTTTTTTTCAAAAAGAGATCTCCCAAAATTAGTTATTCGCATTTCATTAATCATTTTGTATGGGATATGCAAAATGAGAGTTTTTGATGAGGGAAGATTTATAAAAATGAGCAATTTAGAGAAAAAAGAGCGGGAGACATTTTTTCCCTCATTTTTTGAAAATTTACGGAAGTCAGAACATCAGAAATTCAGAAATTCAGAAATTCAGAAATTCAGAAATTCAAAAATTCAGAAATTCAGAAATTCAGAAATTCAGAAATTCAGAAGTTCAGAAGTTCAGAATCTCAGAAATTCAGAATCTCAGAAATTCTGGAATTTAGAAATTCAGAAATTCAGAAATTCAGAAATTCAGAAATTCAGAAATTCAGAAATTCAGAAATTCAGAAATTCAGAAATTCAGAAATTCAGAAATTCAGAAATTCAGAAATTCAGAAATTCAGAAATTCAGAATCTCAGAAATTCAGAATCTCAGAAATTCTGGAATTTAGAAATTCAGAAATTCAGAAATTCAGAAATTCAGAAATTCAGAAATTCAGAAATTCAGAAATTCAGAAATTCAGAAATTCAGAAATTCAGAAATTCAGAAATTCAGAAATTCAGAAATTCAGAAATTCAGAAATTCAGAAATTCAGAAATTCAGAAATTCAGAAATTCAGAAATTCAGAAATTCAGAAATTCAGAAATTCAGAAATTCAGAAATTCAGAAATTCAGAAATTCAGAAATTCAGAAATTCAGAAATTCAGAAATTCAGAAATTCAGAAATTCAGAAATTCAGAAATTCAGAAATTCAGAAATTCAGAAATTCAGAAATTCAGAAGTTAAGAAATTCAGAAATTCAGTATTTTGTGAAAATCTCGAAGTTCGATATTCAGATTTTTCAAAATTCAGAAATTCAAAATTCCGAATTCCTGAAAATCCAGATTAAATTTTATTTTTTGATTTTCTGAAATGCTTTATTTTGCGATTTACCATAAGACTGCTATTTCGGTCGATCAAAAGCAGTCGACCGCCGGCCGACCGCCAAGCGAAGCCATGCATTTCTGCGCCAAGTGGTAACAAGATTGAACTTTAAAAAACGTTGTAAAGTATAATTCTGCTTACACAAACACTGGCATGTTGATTGCTCGGTCATCGGTCAATCGGCTGTATCGGCGGTCGGTCGGCGGTTGGTCGGCGGTCGACGATTTTGAACCAACCACAAGGGAACTCTTAATGAGCTAAACTATTTTTTTAGTTTTTAAAATTCCAACTTTTGGCCTCTGTCAAAAATTGGGTACTTCAAAAACATTTTTTTACCCGAAACTTATATGGGTGTTTTTTCTTCTTTTCCTTTAGAATAGGTAGTGTTCTGGCCTTCTCCAGAAGTGTCGAATTTCCTTTTTTCTTCTTCTTTTCTTTTTTCTGCTTCTGGAGAGAGAGCAAAAAGGGATGGAAAAAGCAAGTAATTAGTAGGCGAGAAGAGGCAGAAGACGTCGTCGTCTTCTCCATAACATGAGACATCAGACGACGTGACGTCTTCTGAAAAAGATACCTTTCAGAAAAGGAAAAAGGAAGATACGACGAACAAGTTGTATCCTCTTCTCTCTAAATTCCTGCACACTCCTTTTTTTTGGTTTACCCCCAAAAAAGGAATAAAACAAAAAACAAGCAATTTGTATTTGTTAGGGATAAGGGGTTCCAGGTCCCTTTTTTCTTCCTCTTATCCCAAAATGTCCTTCTTTTTCTTCTTCTTTTTCTTACATTGCCACGTCTTCTGAATTTTTGAGTTTCGCGGGTGTGGACTTCTGAATTCAAAAGTTCACAAAAAAGGAAAAGAATAAGAAGGCGTGCTGTTTTGTCGGCCGGAAAACAATGGAGTTGACAGCGCCCTCGACGTATTCTCACTTTTTCTAGAAGACCACGTCTCCTGAAGGAATTCCGGAGATCTTACATTGTAAAAAATCCAATTTTTAGGTGGAAAATATGATTTTATCGGGGAAATTAGAGACACCTGGAGGTGTCAAGGTGGCCTAACTAAGAATTCTTGCTATTTTAAGGGTTATGGAAATTTTCTAAAGTTTTCAGAATTCAGATTTCTTTGAATTATGAAAATTCCGATGTTTTTTGAAATTTCTCGAAACTCGAGATTCATTGTTCCCAATTTTTGCAATTCATAATTCATAATTTTTCTGAAAATTTTCAAAATTTAGAATTCCGATTTTTTTTCGATAATTTCAAAATTCGAAAGTTTAATTTTTGTTAAATTCAGAATTCAGAATTCGACGTTTCTCTCAAAAAATACAAAATATAGGTTTTCGATCAGAATCTCCCAAATCTCAGACTTCAGAATTCAAAGTTTTGAAAATCTACATATTTTCGAGTATTAAAAAAATTCGAAATTCGGTTTTTTTTAATTCAAATTTTGGAAATTCAGAACTTAGAATTACCATTTTTCGTCAAAATTCAGAACTCTCAAATTTTCGGAATTTTCAAAAGTCAGAATTCCGATTTTGTTATATTTCCAAAATTTTTGAAACTTCGAAACTCGGATTTTTTTCTTTTGTTTTTTAATTCAGATGACTATTAGCACCGTATCCCCCCCCCCCCATTCTCAATAGAGCGCATTATCTTCCTTCTTCAATTTTCTCTCCAAAACGCCATGCTAATTTTGTCGTTGTCCCCAAATTTCCAAATTCCGATATCAAACCAAGAATAGCCTTCCTTTCATACTGCTTCTTCTTTATTTATTTTTCCTTTCATTTTTCGGAAGCGGCCCATCATAATGCACGTCATCACATCGTTTCCTTTCTTCTTCTTCTCCTATTTTTTATTCCCCTTTTCCGTATTCGATATCCCCACTTATAGTTGTGGGACCACAAAAAAGGTGTATATACATAGTATATGTATGTATCCCAACCAACAACTTTTTTTCTTATTGGGGTTATATATAATCGGTCCTGGTCCACTTTACCTTCCCAATAGTCTTTGGTTTGGTTCTGGGTAGATCCTATTTTTTTCCTTGAAGATCCTTTTTCTGATTTTTATTAAAATTTAGCCTAAAACTGATAGATTTTTGACCGATTTGGACCTGCAACCTCGAGCCACAAGGCGCAGGCTGCGCTTGCGCCGTTACTACTGTAAAACTTACGAGACTTCCTCTTTGACCCAATTTATCTCGGTTCTTTTTAGAGGTACAAAAAAGTGATTAACTAGCAAAATATTTCTGAAATTATAAAAATCATTTTATCAGTTAATCATTTTTGGATATCTGTCAAAGGAACCGTGGTGAATTGGCTCCTCTATTAGAGGTTTTACGACACCCTAGCCCCCTTTTCAAACTTCTTAAGAACCGAACAATGGACAATGGTCAGATTTAATCTCTTCCACTCCATCATTCTGATCCTAGTTATGTGGTTTAAAGGAGAGAAAGAGAGACGCAGAGACAGAGAAATGAGCATTTTTGGGAGAGTTGTTGAAGACACGAACACTTTTTGGTCCACCCCAGACGAGACACTTTCAATGTAAACAATCATTTCTTCCTTCAGATTTTTTTTTGGCTAACAAGATTTAAGATTTAAGGGTTAGGAAAATTTCTTGAAATCTCTGACTATCAACTTTGAGCCATTTTTTATCGCTTCCTTTGAAAGATATCGAAAAGTGGTCAATTAATAAAATGTTTATCTTATTATCACCAACATTTCATCAGTGTACCATTTCTTGATACATCTTACAGAAACCGAGATAATTTTGGCCAAAGTGGATGTTGCCTAAAAATTGAGTTGTGATTTCTGGTATCCTAATCGTGATAAGAGGAATTGTCTAGTAATTTTTTTATTAACATGAACTTTTTAGTTCTTGTTCTTGCACTGATGTCCCTTTGGAACATTTCAAATTTTTTCTCAAAGTTCCATCGGGTTCAAAATAGATCAAATTCTTTGGTTCCTATTGTTCGGTATTGTTTTTGGGTGGTGGCGGCAAACGAATTCCTTTATCACACTTTGAGCCCAATTATCTCAATTTTTGTAAAAGATATCAAAAATATGTCAACTGATAAAATGTTTGTCATATTATCACCAATATTTCATCAGTTGAGAGATTTTTGATATTTCTTACAGGAGCTCAGATAATTGAGCTCTAAGAAAAGAATCTTCATGGATTTTTCTGGAATTGTATAGCTTTTTTTTAATTCCGAATTTATGATTTTCCTAAAATTACTGAATTTCTGAGATTCTGAATCACGGAATAAAGCGTTAGTCATTCGAAAAATTCAACCTGAAGCGAAAAATAAAAAATATCTGATTCTCACATTTTTCTTCCTTTGCCTCCTGCCTCCTGGCTCGAGCATTCCCACAGGACTGATGAGAAAAAAAAACCTCCAGGCCCCGTCGTCCCGTGTTGAAGCCTGCTCATCGACTTTTCTTTTTTTTTCTACGCCTTCGTGAGCAGAATAATTCATTATACTAATGCTGGGTGCTCCCTCCCGTCCGTCCGTCCCCATCACTCGAATGGGACCTTCTGTCTCTATCTTTAAGTCTCCAATATCTTCTTTCCATTCCCCATTCCCATCCCCAGATATCATCATGTTTCAAAGCACACACACAAATTTTGCTGTGTTCTTCCTAACTTTTCCTTTTTCTTCTTTCCCCCCTTGTGCCATTTCAAATATATAGGAACGGAACAATTTTGTTTTGACCCTCCGCCAGCCACCAAGGTTCCCCCCTCTTAAAAATTCCTATAAGTATTCAAATTTTTTGGAGCTCCGACCCTTTCCCATTTTGCTCCATTTTTCAATTTCTAATATGTTTTCGAATAAGGCTCCTGCCAGACACAGCAGCTAGCAGCAGGACCTTATTTTTCATTTTTTATGAAAAAAAACCGGAAGAAAAAAAAAACGAAAACGAACAAAATAGGGAGCTCCTGGGCTCTTCTCGGAGCAGCGTTTTTTTGCGGCTCAATTGGTTCCAAGATTTTTTTTCGTAGGTCCCTTGAGAATTCTATTAGTGGAGCACCTAAAACCTGTAATAAAAGGGCCCTCTGGCTTTGAAGAAATTACTCGCATTTTTGGTGCATCGACCGAGTTGAGCCAATTTATCTCGTTTTCTGTGAAAGATATCAAAATGTGATCAACTGACGAAATGTTAATCATAAAATTAGTAATGTTTTATCAGTTGACCACTTTTTGATATCGATTCCATGAATCGAGAAAAATACAATCGAAGAAAAGTGCGCTCCACGCTCCTTTTTTTGAGATCTTTTACGGGAACCGATTTGATCAAAGTTGAGATTTTTTTTTTCGGATTTTCAGCAAATTCTAGAGACTAATTCTATCTTTTCTAGAACTCCAAATGTAGTAAATTTTTTGAGAAAGTTTGTAAATTTGAACAAAACTACGAAGTCTATGACCCAGATCCTTATTTTCTCCAAACTAGAGGTTTGCAATAACAAGAAGTTTGATTTCTATGAATTTGAAAGTAGGTGAGACATGAAAAAAAAAATATTTTCGAAATATTTTTTACAAGCCCCTCATGAAGTTGAACCTGTGGGCCTTACTTTCGAGGTGCAGCCTCGCTACCAGCTGAGCTACTGTGTCGCAAACAGATTACTGTACACAGTCACGTCAGAATGCATACCTAACTTCTTCTGACACACACTTTCTTTCTCGTCTTTGCTTTTTTTTTCCATCAGATTCGATTGACCTTGGTCAGATGTCCCTAATCTGGTTAGTCCCCCCTAAAACTTGCTCCCCTCCCCGGATAGATTCTATTTTTGTTCTTTTTCTCTTCTGTCTTTCTGTCAGCTTCTTTTCCCTCAAACTCATCCCAAAACCTCTTTCCATATAGTTCGCACCCCGGCATCGTGCCCGGCACGTCGTACCTCCCATGACGTGATCTGTGCGTCGGCCCCCGCCAGCAGGTACCAGTGGGGTGTCTTGAAATCCTTGGAAAATTGTTAAATGTCGACGTCGTCCAACAATCACATCATCCAACACCATCCAACGATATCCCAAGCCGCACAAGTTCCAAACGCCGGAAATAATGTCGCGTCGCAGGCCAAACAGCTTATGGTCGTGCTGCAGAGTGGATCGTATAAGGTGCCAAGAATCAAGGATTTTGAAACTTTTAAAACTAAAGTCACTGATAATGTCCGAGAATTAAAATAGAGTGACTTGGTTATGATTACCGTGAATCCTATCAAAGTTTCTGTCAAGTTCTCCTATACTTGAGCTCAAACCACCAGGGTACCTTGGGGGTGTACCTCTTGGGTGGGGGGAATCACCCCGTTGGCAATTCTAAAGAATATAATAAAAAAATCCGGGCTCCTCAGGCATGTTCAAAACACTTTTTTGATTTGGGAAATATTAATTTAGAAGCGAGTTACGCTCATTTTAGTTTGGTGGCCTAGAAAACCAAGTTTTGTGAAAAATAAGTCATTTTGTACATAGTTCGAAAGAGCATGCTTCGAGAATTCAATGGAAGTTCTTAGATTTCAAAAATATCGATTTTGAGGCGAGTTATGATTATTTGAAATCGGGGGCAATATGGCCTAGTTTTGGGATTCTAGGCCACCAAACTAAAATGATCAGAACTCCCTTCTAAATTGATATTTTTCAAATCTGAAAATTGACATAGAACTTGTGAGGCATGCTCTTCGAAACCATATAAACTGTGGCCTAGCTTTTAGAATATTTGGTTTTCTAGGCCATCGCCTTCTAGAAGCTCCAGAATCCCAAAAACTACATCTTGGGGAATCCAAAAGAGAGCTGAAAAATTCCTAGCTTGTTATCAAAAGACTTCATCTTATTATGTACCGCGTAGCAGGTGCAAAACTACACATTATTCACGCGCCGCGCGTTTTCACCCTCTTTTCGCATATATCCATTCAATTTTTCTGATTTTGAAGGCGTCAGGTTGAGTATAAAGGTTTTTAAAAAGTGTAATGGTAAGTGGGAAAGACAACCAAAAAGTGGGACCTTGAGATTCTTTGATTTCTATTTTATTAAATTTCCAAATTTTCAGGTTCTATCACTTGGCGCCGATGTACTGCCAGAGTACAAACTGCAGCAGGCTCGGGTACACCACTGCACAATTGTACATTATAGGTGAGTGTCCAACCTGTATTAAAAGGGCCCCCTTGGAAAACATAGAAGAGCCCACACTGATTTTTTGGACCCCTAGGGCCGACAAACTTGTGAGCCAATTTCTAGAGGTGTTGCGATATTTGAACCCCAAGATTTCCATTTTTTATCATGGTTGTCTAGCTGGTGTCCCTTGTGACTATTGATTTTCTTATGAAAAGTGCGACGAACTGAAAATTCTTAGTCTAACAAGAAGAGACATTTTTGATAAGATCTCTGCCTGATTAGCTGCGCGCTCGCGGCTGAAACCAGTTGGTGCATGAAAAAATGAAAGTCAGGTGATTCAGAAAAAAGTTTTTATCAGCTTCTACTTTCTACTTTCTCTTACTTCTTACTGGGAACATCATGTTAGCTAAAATATTACAAAAACGAAGAGTGCTCAGGAGGAAAAATGATAGGTTAGCTGTTTATACTGTAAGATGATTCAAACTTAATAGTTTTGTTTGGGTTAAAAAGTAAAATGTAGAAATTAAAAAGATCTATAAAATAATATTAAGTTTGACTATACTTGAAAAACGCGGGTGGGCAAAATCGGCGCCCAGAATCGTCGACCTCGTTGCTGCCCACCGGTCCGCATTACGCGCCGACGCATAACTTAATTGAAACTTGAAATTTCTAAACGAACTAAAAACTAAAAAGTAAAACTAGACAAGGTCTACAAAATAATACTAGATTTGACTATATTTAAACGCCTAGTGTTTGCTCAGAGATGGTGGAAATGCGGGTAGCAAAGTGGGCGCCAACTTCGTAAGGGCTTCCAATACGCGCCGCCGCATAACTTAGCTGAAAGTCAGATTTTTAGTACGAATTAAATATCAAAATGTAAAACTTAATTAGATCTACAAATTGATATTAAATTCGGCTATGTTCCATTCTCAACTTCTGAGACAGTTGGCCTGAGACAGCCGGGCCATCAAAATTGGCTTGAGTAGCGCTTGGGAACCCTGGCGCAAAACTCAAAAATCAATTATAGTTGAATAACACACCATTTTGTAGACCTTTTTAAGTTCTATATTTTACTTTTTAAATCAACAAGAAATTCCAAGTTTGAATCAAGTTATGTGGTTTTAAATTTAGAGCCAAATTTTAGGTTTAGCCCAAAAACCCCACATCCAAATCCAAAAAATTCAATGAAAAAATGTTTACAGCCCGTTCAAAGCAGTGTGGGATTGGATAATTCTGTTGCTCGTCATCTACACGGCCATCTTCACACCGTACGTCGCCGCGTTTCTCCTTCGTGAACTGCAGGACACGACGAAGAAGTCGCGATTTACGGAACCGTTGGAGATTGTCGACCTGATTGTTGATATCATGTTTATTGTTGATATTATTATTAATTTTCGCACCACCTATGTCAATGAGAATGAGGAGGTGAGAGAGTTTTGGGAATTGAATTTTTTAAAATGGGCCTTTTTTAGGTCGTTTCTCATCCGGGAAAAATTGCGACGCACTACTTCAAAGGATGGTTCATCATTGATATGGTCGCCGCAGTGCCGTTTGATTTGCTACTCGTCAGCACCAACAGTGATGAGGTAACGTGTTTTGAAATCTGTTTTAGAAGGGCACCTTGAGAATTCACGGATTCCGGGATTCCTGGATCCCAGGATTCCTGGATTCCCAAATTCCTGAATTCCTGGATTCCTGGATTCCTGGATTCCTGGATTCCTGGATTCCTGGATTCCCGGATTCCTGGATTCTTGGATTCCTGGATTCCTGGATTCCTGGATTTTTGGATTCCTGAATTTTTGGATTCCTGGATTCCTGGATTCCTGGATTCCTGGATTTCTGGATTTCTGGATTTCTGGATTCCTGGATTCAAGGATTCCAGGATTCCTGGATTTCTGGATTCCTGGATTCCTGGATTTCTGGATTCCTGGATTCCTGGATTCCTGGATTCCTGGATTACTGGATTCCTGGATTCCTGGATTCTTGGATTCCTGGATTCCTAGATTCCTGGATTTCCGACCTTTCAGGAATTTTGGGATTTTCTCAATTTTTGTGAAAAATTATTGGATTTTAGATTAAATCTTGATTTTTCGAAAGTTTGGAGAAGTTTCAGAAATTTTTGGAATTTTCGAAATTTTAGAACTTTTGAGAATTTTCTGGAAAATTATAGTTAATGAGAAATTTGAAAGTTTCGAAATTTTGAGAATTTTGGGAATTTTCTGAATATTGAAAAATTTGGAATTCTAGAGACATTTTTAGAGTTTTCAAAATTTTGAAAAGTTTTGAGAATTTTTTCAGAACATTTAGTTTTCCGAAATTCCCACCCTTCCTGGGATATTTATGACCCATAAATTGACGAGACACAATAAGCAGAGTGCAGAGAAACAAAAGTCAGGTTTCTCTGCGTCTCCACTCAAAGACATCTTCTCCTTCAGGAGCACAAAAACGAAGAAGCAAAGCAAAAAATTATTGACGTTTTATTCATTTTCTTCAGACAACAACACTAATCGGGTTGCTGAAAACTGCTCGCTTATTACGATTGGTACGGGTCGCGAGAAAACTGGATAGGTATTCTGAATACGGTGCCGCCGTTCTTCTACTTCTCATGGCGACGTTCGCATTGATAGCACATTGGTTGGCGTGTATATGGTAGGTTATCCTGTTTGAGCCAATTTATCTCGGTTCCTGTGAAAAACAGCGAAAATCTGTCAACTGATGAAATGTTTCTGATATTATGATAAATAATTCATCAGTTGACAAAATTTTGTTATCTTTAACAGAAATCCAGTTTAATTGGTTTAAATTCAAAGGTGTCGGTTTTTTTAACATTCAAAATGAAAATGTTTAGGTATGCAATTGGTAGTGCAGAATTATCACACAAAGAGTACACATGGCTGCATCAGCTTTGTAAGTTTTTCTAGTTTTTTCAGATCACTGATTCCCAGTTTTGATCTGTCTAGGGGACTTTGAAAAATGTGAAACGAGATCAAAAGTGCAAAAAAACAGCCTACTGTAATTTTTCCAAATATCAACCGGTGCTGATATGAACTAAAAATTTGCATAACTCGCTTCAAACTAAAAATTTCTGATTTATTCAAAAAGCAAAGTTTAGAACTCAACAAGATCTGCAAAATGATACCTGATTCAATTATTTTCGATTGCGGTTTTTCAAACCGGCGCTATTTTGGGCCGAATTCACCGACTCGGCTTTTTGGCGGCTTCTGGTTTGGAACTCAGAATTCAAAAATAGTTCAACTAAATGTCATTTTCTAGATCTCATCAAGTTCTATATTTTATTTATTGATTTATACAGAAATTTCAAGTTTGAACCGATTTATGCGTTGTCCCCAGTGCTAGCCTATACTTGCATTTTGAGCTCAATTATCTTGATTCACGCTAGTGGTATCGAAAAATGTTTAACTAGCAAAATGTAGATTATACTATGACAAACATTTTGTTAGTTGACATATTTTTGATATCTCTTATAGGAATCGAGATAATTGAGCGCAAACTTAGGTGCCCTCGACTCGCGCCCGAGAGAGACGCAGAGAAGTCGGCGTGTTTCGTTTCTCTGTGTCTCTTTTTGGTGAAAATTGAAACGAGTGAATCTGCGGAACCAGTAGAGTTAGAGAAATGATGATTAAATCATTCGATAGCAAACCTTAAAACATTTCTTTTGATATCAAAATTGTACTTCTTCCCCCTCTCCAAAATTGTTTTTTTTTTCAGCTAAACAAGTAACACAACCCTATACATCAACAAATGGAACAGTACCCACCGGTGGACCGACGTTAAAATCTCGATATGTCACATCCTTATACTTCACGCTATCCACAATCACATCCATCGGTTTTGGTAATGTATCGGCGACGACAGACTCGGAAAAGATATTCACAATTATAATGATGATATTGGGATCTTTGATGTACGCTTCGGTGTTCGGAAATGTGTCTGCGATCATTCAAAGGTTGTATTCTGGAACTGCAAGATATCATACAGAAATGTCAAGGCTAAGAGAGTTTATCAGATTTCATCAGGTACCAGATAAAAGCAAAATGAACAGTTGAATTAAGAACCAACCCCTATTTTAGATTCCCAATCCACTGCGACAACGACTGGAGGACTATTTCCAACACGCGTGGGCGTATACCAACGGAATCGATATGAATCTGGTGCTGAAGGGGTTTCCCGACTGTCTGCAGGCTGATATTTGTTTGCATCTGAATCGGAATCTGTTGAGCGGATGTGCAGCGTTCGCCGGGAGTACGCCTGGATGTTTGAGAGCGTTGTCGATGAGGTAAGAGTTTAAAGAACCATAACTTAGTCAAAACTTGGAATTTCTGAGCGAAATAAAAAGTAAAATATAAAACTTGACAAGATCTACAAAATAATATTTGATTTAACTATATTCGAGTTTTGACTTCTAAACCAGATGCCGTGAAACAACAATGTCATCAAAATTGGCTCGAAAAGTGATTGTGCCCCCTGGTGCGAAAATCAGTATTCAAATCTAGTTGAATTATGTATCATTTTGTAGATCTCATAAAGTTCTATATGTTTGTTTTTAAATGAAAACGACATTTCGAGTTTGAACCGAGTTACGAGGCTATGCGTAGTGGGGGCAGGGTGCCTACGAGGTCGGTGCCTCCGATTTTTTCTTTCCGCCTTTTGGAAAATTTTAGAGTCCCTTTTTAGAGTCTTTTTAGTATTACCTACTGAATGATAAGACGGTCGAACTAGCGTCAAAATGAAGGCAGAACCCAAATCCCAAAACTCGAATTTCCAGGTTTCGGACCACACACTCACCGCCTGGAGACACCCTCGTACATCGTGGCGACATTCTGACCGGCCTCTATTTCATCGCTCGAGGCAGTGTCGAGATTCTGAATGATGATAATAATGTGATGGGCGTGCTCGGCAAAGACGACATCTTCGGCGAGAATCCGCTTCTCTATGATGAAGTGGGCAAGTCGTCGTGCAATGTGAGAGCGCTCACCAATTGTGATCTGCATAAGATTTTGAGGTATCATCCCTTCTTATTGTTCCTATCTTTTTACAAAGTCTGATTCCAGAGACGACCTTCTCGACGTGCTCGACATGTACCCTGAATTCGCAGAAACGTTCTGCAAAAACCTCACCATCACCTATAACCTTCGAGATGATGCTCAGAGCTTACGGAAAAAGTTCGACCGTCATAAGCTGCTCAGAATGTCATCGTCGTTGAACAAAGATAGGCATACAACACCGCCGGATGGAGAGAGTAGGACAACTGGAGCCGTGAGGCGAAGTGCCGAGTCAGTGTCACGATGCGACTCGAATCCGATTGATAGGAGGCAAAGTGCCGGGTCTAGGAGTGAGTTTTTACTATTTGAGAGTTGAATTTTTGCTGAAATTTTCCTCCACCAACCCAACCCATACCAACCCCGCTTTCGCCTTCCCTCTCCCCTATGTTATCCTTTCCCTCAACACCCACTAACACAGGCTCATCGCGATGCTCACCCCCACACGCTGCTCTGACCGCAACCCGATCGGAAGCCACTCCGCTACTCCGTCGACCCGTCGTCCAGCACGAAGAAGACGACGCGCTTTTCGATGATATCCGAGCGTTCGCCCGTGGGAATACGGTTACGGTATCGCCGACGGTAGCTGGAAATCACTCGGTGTCGCCGACGACGGCAATCCATAATATGGATGGAACACAGTCGCAACAGTTGAGCGGTGAGATACCTGGGAAGACATGATTACTTTTTTGTGTGAATTTTTTGAAAAAATGGCATGGTGTGGCTATAAACAACGCTGATTAACACTCGTTTGGCACCACGTTTTGTCTGAAGCTCGTTGAGCTCAATTACACCGTTTCCTATAAGAGATATCTAAAGTTTGTCAACTGATAAATTACTTATCATGATGTCTCCTACATTTTATCAGTTAACAAATTTTTGATATCTCTTATGAGACCGAGATAATAGAGCTCAAAGTGCAAGTACCACATATGCTAGAATCATACTTGCAACGGGCCGGAACGGGCCGGGCCGGGCCGAAGCGACGATTTTCCCGGCCCGGCCGGCCCGGCCCGGCCCGGCCCGGCCCGGCCCGGCCCGCCGGCCCGCCCTTCCTCAGTGAAAAAAATTTCCAATGAAAAATTGGGACTTATTTTTGAATTAAAAAAGAAAAAATGTTGCATACATTGAAAAAGTTATCAAAGTAGAAAGTAGTCAAAAATATAGAGTTTTTGATTAAATTTTTGAAAAAAATATAAAAGTTTCGAAAAAAAATTCAAAAAAATCAGCTGCTGTACAAACAGCGGCCCGGCCCGGCCCGCCAAAATTCTCGACGGGCCGGCCCGCGACCCGGCCCGGCCCGGCCCGCGGGCCGGCCCGGAATTTTGCAAGTATGGCTAGAATGACTCGCCTAACTTCCAGCCAATTTATCTCGGTTCTTGTAAAAGTTATCAAAAATTAGTAAACTGATGAAATTTTATTGATAATATGATAAACATTTTGTTAGTTGCTAACTTTTTGATATCTCTTACAGTAACCTGGATATACAGACTTAAAGTTGATTGGGGCATTCTTGTTGCGGTATAAGGGTGTTCTAGAGCATTTACTACGGTAACATCTGAAAATAGTCATGGAACACATTTAAAATATTGTGTTTCTGATTGATCCGGAAACATATTTTTGAGAAAACTTTATGTAATTGTTACATTTAAAAAAATTAAAATTTAGAAAAAATAGTTTTTTTTTTGGAAAGGATTTGAAACTGAGAAATGTATGTACATCAGAATTACAATTTATTTCATCTATTAACTTTTCAGAAACATCTTTCTCTCAAAATGAAAAAAAAAAGGTAAATTCATAAATTTTAAAATTTCAGACCGATCAGACGAATATGAAGATCGAAGGACGTCGTACATGTTCACGAGGAGGCTTGAGAATATTGAGAGGTATGGCTTTTTTGGTTGAGCTCAAATATCTCGGTTCCTGTAATCAAAATTTTGTCAACTGATAAAATGTAGGTGATATTATCACAAACATTTTATTAGTTGACAAGTTTTGGATATCTCTTACAGGAACCGAGATAATTAAGCTCAAAGTTTAAGTCTACTAGAACATACTTGTCGAACGAGCCGGCGCATAACTCGGTTCAAATTTGGAATTTCTATATGAATTAAAAAGCGAAATGTAGAACTTGACAAGATCTACAAAGTTCTTAGAATTAAAAACTAATGAAATTTGAATTTCCAGCCAAATCGAGCGAATGCAAAACAAGTTCAACAGCGACATGGAGACGCTCATTAAGCTGGTCAAAGATCAGGCGATGGCTCGAAACAACGGATCATCGAATGAAGGTAGGCGGTGATCCGCTGATCCAAAACATTCAATCAATATCAATCGATTCGGAAAGGTTCGTTATCCGCATCCATATACACATATCACACCATGTCATTTCACCCTGGTAGTAGTCGAAAAAAACTAATCCCTTTCAAAAATTTTCCTTTTTTTTTTATTTATAGAAAAAATTCTTTAGAAACCCCCTGAAATGAGATGATTAGGATTTTTTATTTGGAATTTGTGATTCTTCTTTTTTTTTCTAAATATTGTAATAATCAGATAGTGGTCGTCGTAAAACCAAACAACTCGTGTTTTTGCTGTGTGATTCTTCTACATAATTAATTTTTTGATTTTTAAAAAATTCCACAAAGATAACTATTTTCATCCGGTATTTTTAGATAGTCTTTTAAAACTACGAAATCTTTTAAAACTACCAAAAAAATCGATTTTTGAGATGAGCCAACTTTGACCTAATTTATCTCGGTTATTGTAAAAGTTATCAAAAAATGATCAACTGACAAAATGTTACTGATATTATGGTAAACATTTTGTTAGTGAATTTCTTTTTGATAGCTTTTACAGAAAACGAGATAAATTGATTTAAAGTTGACAGTAACTTTTTTTGCAAAAAAAAATTATCCCTAATTTTGAAATCTCCATAACTTTCTTCAATTTCATTCGTTTTTAGTGGTTTTAGGCTCAATCTGTGTGAAATTGAAAGTCAATTTTGAAAATTCACAAACAATTTCGAAAAAAAAAATCGAAATTAGGATACTTATAGACTCTAAAATGTGGTTTCTTTTTCGCTAAAATCTTTAGCTTTGAGTATCAACTTTGACCCAATTTATCTCAATTCCTGTAACGGCTATCAAAAAGTAGTCAACTGGAAAAATGTTATTTATATTATGATAAATATTTTGTCAGTTGAACATTTTTTGATATCTAATACATGAAACGAGATAAATCAGGTCAAAGTTAAGGTCCTAGCTCTCCAAGAGAGGCGCAGAGAAGTTAGAACGTCTCGTTTCTCTGTTGGTTGTGTCTTTAGCCGTCAGAGTTACCTAAAGAGTTCTAAAAATAAATTTTTATAGTTATTTTTTTTTCAAAAAAGGTATCCCTCACTAGTGTAAATGTTCATTCAGTTCCTCTCACCCAAATCACTCACCTTAACAATGTTGTCAACAACTTCTGATTATTATTTTTTATTTCGTTTTGTGAAAATCGTCGTCGACACAAATTCTCAAATCATTACTGTAGTTATTTAAACCCCTCCCGTAAACCTCTAGCTCCTCTCTTGATATCCTTCGTTTCAGTACTCCTCTCCCTACCAAGCTCTAAAAGCTCAATTATCTCGGTTTCTATAAGAGATATCAAAAATTTGTCAACTAATAAAATGTTTGCCATATTATCGCCAGTATTTTATCAGTTGACAGATATTTGATATCTTTTATAGGAATCGAGATATAGGGGTTCTATTAGGGCACCATACGGTAGATACTATTCTGGTGAAAAGAAAAGTGGAATGTGTGTGTGGTTATGCGATAACAATCGAGCCTTGCACGATTGGGACCGATATGATATTGATATGGATATTTTGGACAAGTTTCTTTTTTTGGTTTTCTTCTTTTTTTTTGATATTTTATTTTCATGCGGAATGATTTTTAATTTTTTTCAATTTTTTTTGGTTCCTTGAAAATGTTGGAGATAGTGAAATTTTTTAGGAAATCCAAAAAAACGGATAATTCTGAAGATTGAGAAGTTTTGTCATAATTTTAGAACCAATTTTAGAGAAAATTTCCGAAAGGTATCAAAATTTAATAATTTCTGAATTTCAGAAAAATTTTGAAGATTCTTAAAAATTTTGAAAGTTTTGAGAAATTTTGGATATTCGGATCCTTTGTGAGTTCCAAAGATACTTTGCACATTTAGAAATTTTTGGAAATGACTGATAACATTTCGAATTTTAATGAAATTTGGATTTCTTGAAGAATCAGACATTTTTGAGAAATTCGGGATTATTCGCGATTATTTGGACCATTCGAAAACGTTTTGCAAAATCAGAAAATCTGGAGAAAATTAGGCCATTTATTAGAATTCAGAACTTTCGATGTTTTTTTGGAAATTCGCGATTATTGAAGAATTTCAGAAATTTGAAAGTTTCGGAATTTTCATGAAATTTTCGAAACATTAACGTTTTTTGAAAATATTGGAAATTTTGAAGAGTTTAAGAAAATTAGGAAATTTTGAATGTTCAAAGTTTTTGGAGAAGTTTTTGCAAACTTCGGAATTTCCCAAAACTTTCGAAATGCTCGGAATTTTGGAATAAGTTTAGAACATTTGGAATTTCTGAGATTTCCCGAGAAAAATTCAGAATTTTTCAAAAATACTTAAATTTATTTCGTTTCCAGCACAATTGTGAAAAAAAAATCGGCTTCAAATTTCTACACTATCTCCAACGTTTTCGATTTTTTTTCCAAGTTTAAATTTTCCTTGAAACCCAGAATTTGAATATTTCAGGTGATGTCCAATATCCACGTCATCGGCCGAACAACTACATCTCATCCGCAATTCGTCTTCCGAATGGTGGTGGTGGTGGAGTTGTCGAAGATATGAGGGTCTCCAGATTATCTTCCCACGAACCCCCGACGCCTACTCAGGAATCCGATACGATTCTGTGATTTTTGATCTACCTGGATCCACGTGGAAGCTTCTCGAAGGATCTATGGGTCCAATCTGCCCGGTGCCATCTCTTCTTCTTTTTCCTTTCTAATTCTTTTAAAAAATTTCTTTCCAATTTCTCAGGGATCTCCTTTCCGAGTGCCTCAAAAAACAACACAATTTTAGCGTCTTCCCCGGTATTTCAAAAAATTTGTCTTTTTGGAATTTTTAAAAATTACTATTTTCCAATTCCCATATCTTTCCATTTTTCTTCCGGCTAGAACTCCAAATTTTAGAGTATAGGATGATTTTTCTTTTTTTTTTTAATTTCGTGATCTCTAACTTTTTCCGGACCCCCAAAACTTTTTTTTCATAATTTCAAAATCCCTTTCATCATGTACACCAAAGCGGGTTTTCTACCACTTTTTCAATGTTCTCTTTAATTTTTTTTGTTTGAAATTTTTTGTCCCCGAAAATTCTGAACCCTCTTTTTTCCCTCGATTAGATTCCAATCTTGTATAATAACTTTTTTTCAATTTTTTTAAAAAATTCCGTATCCTTTCATTTCACATCACCCACTCCCCAGAAATTTTCATTCTTTCCAGGATTTCTTCCCACCAGAAACTTTCTCTTCTTTCCCTGTTTTTTGTCTTTTTTATTGATTGAAAACACAAAAAAAACTGAAAAAATAAAAAATGTAAAATTTGAACCTTTTTTCTTTTCAAATCGAAGATTCCAAAATTTAGGGTTGTCAGAAAAAAAAGTTCAATTAAAACATTCTAGAGAAGTTCTAGAATTTTTTTCAAGCTTTTAGACTCTAAACGTCTTCAGACTTACATCGGTTGAAAAAGTTAGAAGAAAATCAATAAATTTCAAAGTAGATCAAATTTTGTGATGTTTTTGTTTTCTCTTTTTTTCATTTTTTCAGGATTTTTTTTTCTGTATTTCTGCTATTGTTTTCTAGAATTTTCAATTTTTTTCAGAACCACCAATTCTATAAAATGGCCGAAAACAGCAGCAGCAGCAGCGCCGATTTCTACAGTTTCGTCGAAATTCCAGAACTTCCGGTACTTTTTCCGAAATTTTAAGATTCTAATTTTATTTTCCAGAACTCCCAGGCCTACGTCAACGAAATCAATAAAATCTTCTCTGATTTGACAGCAAGAGAGCCGGAAGCTGAGGAGCTCACCCAGAAGATTTTTACGCTCATCGGAATGGCCAAGTGAATGGCTTTTTTGAGATTCTGAATTTCTAGATTTTTAGATTCCTGGATTCCTGGATTCCTGGATCCCTGAATTCCTGGATTCCTGGATTCCTGGATTCCTGGATTCCTGGATTTCTGGATTTCTGGATTCCTGGATTCTTCGATACCTGGATTTCTGGATTTCTGGATTCCTGGATTCCTGGATTCCTGAATTCCTGGAATTCTGGATTTCTGGATTCCTGGATTCCTGGATTCCTGGATTCCTGGATTCTCGGATTCCTGGATTCCTGGATCCCTGGATTCCTGGATTCCTGGATTCCTGGATTCCTGGATTCCTGGATTCCTGGATTCTTGCATTCCTGAATTCCTGAATTTCTGAATTTCTGAAACCCTGAATTTCCAGATTCCTAGATTCCTGGATTCTCGGATTTCTGGATTCCTGGATTTCTGGATTCCTGAATTCCTGATTTCCTGAATTCCTGGATTCCTGGATTCCTGGATTCCTGGATTCCTGGATTCCTGGATTCCTGGATTCCTGGATTCCTGGATTCCTGGATTCTCGGATTCTCGGATTCCTGGATTCCCGGATTCCTAGATTCCTGAATTCCTGGATTCCTGGATTACTAGATTCCTGGATTCCTGGATTCCTGGATTCCTGGAATCCTGGATTCCTGGATTCCTGGATTCCTGGATTCCTGGATTCCTGAATTCTAAATTTCCAGATTCCTGGATTCCTGGATTCCTGGATTCCTAGGTTTCAAAATTTCTGAAATCCTGAATTTCCAGATTCTTAAATTCCTAGATTTCCAGACATCTAGATTTTCAAGCCAAAAATTTTCCAGAGCCGCCAAGAAGAAGATGGAGCTGGAGAATAAGAACAAGGCTGACATCGACGCCGTCATGGATGCCATTGGATCGCTCCAGATCAAAGCTTTCGGCGGAAAATAATCTTGTAATTTTCAAGCTTTTTCTCTGTATCATAATGCAATACTATTTCTTCAATTCTCTCTTGTGAAATGTGATAACTTTCGAACTTTAAGAAAGTTTTTTGAGGAAATACCTTATAGGAAGGGTTTGTCAACTTTGACCTAATTTTTCTCGATTTCTGTAAGAGATATCTAAAAATGGTCAACTAACAAAATGCTGCTGATATTATGATAAATATTTTATCAGTTGACCACTTTTTGATATCTCATATGGAAATGGAGATAATTGAGCTCAACATCATTGACGTCATGAGCATCTCTTCCAAAAGCTGGGTTCCTATTACACACCAGCCTCACCCTCTTCCATGTCCAACGCCACCAACCTCAAAATACCTGTGATTTGCGTCAGAAGCATCTCTCCTGGGTCCTAATTAGTCTGATTTTCTCCTTTCCCAACTATACGATTCGTGAGTCAAACTACGTTTGCTAGAAGCTCACGAGGATTTATGACGCTAATGAGTGTGTGTGTGTCAGGAGGTTGGCATGGAGAATAAAACATCCTCCCGCTGCTTTCTCTCCCAATTTCACTTTTAGTTTCAACTCGTCGTCTCGATGGGCGCCGTCCTTAACAAAGGCTATCGGAAACAAATTCACAAGGATGACGATTTGATTTGGATGTAAGTTATCCGTTTCTAGTTGAGTCTTTAATCTTAATTACGGAAGCCCGTTCAAAAAGTTGATTATGATGGGAACGACCATAATTATGGTTGTTTGTAGAGCGTTACCAACTCGGGTGATCTGGGAACATCAGCTCATTATGTTGATAGGCCTAGGCTCTATGTTGTTAAGATCTAACTATTTACACTTGCCCTTTATTGGACTTTCTAGGCCATCTAATTGTAAAGCGGTCCACAGACAGGCCTTGATACTAGGCAAGTATCTCCTACTCAGTCACCATCTCTGCCAATCTAATGATCTACTGATCTACAGAGCCCTATCGATGTGCATCTTCATTCAGCAAACTGTACCAATTTGTACTCCGGTCTAGAGACTATGTCTTAATGTTTACTAGGACAATCTAGAGATTTTGCGATCCTTCCTAGATCTAGTTGACTGTCTAGAGCCCTGCGATCGACAAAATGCCTAAACATGGGACGCTAATAATTCTTCCATTCCAGCTGCCAATGCGCAGAAACGTGTAGAGAAGCGGAGATCGAAGTGAGCAAAAGCCAACTCAGAGCTACGGCTTTGGAAGTCGACTTCAATGAAAACGGAGAGACGTTGGTGGTGGTAACCTTTCGAGCTAAACGATTCACTTTCAAGTTGGTGCCTGGCAAAGTGGTTCCAATGGAGAATTCGTGGAAAAAGATCTTGTGAGTTTGAGGGAGGGGGGGGGGGTACTGTAGATTGGGCTCCAAAGACGTATGTCATTGCTCGATTTGAACTATCAACCTTGAAGCCAATAATTTCCCTCCCCTAAGTATCAACCTGGGATGTACTGAATATGTAGCTTTACGGATATTTTCAGAATGTTGAAAATTCTGAGTTTTAAAATATTGGGATTCCAGAATTTTGAGTTATGTTCCGAAGATCCTTGTTATCAGCTCAGGGGCTGATCGAATTCTTGCATTTGCGCGTCAATATCCCAGAGAGTGTTTGCGTATTCAGCATTTTATTTTACGACCCGTTTTGGAATTTTTAAATCATGAAATGCTGAGTACGCAAACACACAAATTCGGCCATATTGGTTTGCGGTAAGTCAGCGGTTGTCGATTTTAGAGAGGCCAAAAAACCAGGGTTCATCAGGAAAAGAAAGAATACACTATTCCTATCACCATATTTTCTTTTCAGTCGTAACACCAAGAACCGCTACAATTGCACCTTCGTTGTTGGCTCCCCTCATCCCGATGCTATCATCTCAATCGTCACAAACTACCTCCAATTCCTTTTCAACATTCCCCAAATCACCGCCGTCCGCTTCCAAGATCCCTCTCGTGACATCCGGGAACTCTGTACCCCTCTCTCTAACTGCCTCTTCTATACCCCAAAACTGTTCATCAACAAGCCAAAAGTGACCACCGAGGAGATGAACTTCGTTCGGGACAACTTCCTAAACCTCCAGGAGATTCTGATCGATACTGAGGTTCCTGAAGGATTTGAGTCGTGGATTCTAGGGCATCGGAAGGTGACGATCTTCAGTAAGATGAAGTTGGAATGCATGGATTTGTCGTGGTCCAGATGTAGTCAGTTGGAGATTTGGAGTAAGAGTGTCACTGCCAAAGACATCAACAGATTCATTAGCATTTGGATGGATCAAGGGGTAAGTTATTTTTCCAATAACTACAGTAGCCAAGTCATAAATCTCAGTACCCACGTCAACTGCAATCAGTGGTCTTCAATGACTTCGTTGGAGACAGGAACGAGATCATTGATGGAATCGATCGTCGCAGTTGGGATCCTAGAACACGACCTCGTTACTTCCCATTGCAGTCTTCCATTGGACTTATCAAATTTGATTGTAAGGATGGTCTGGACGTCATCTATCCCCGCGGTGAACTATTCCGGGAAATCGGAACCATCTGGTTTGGCGCGGAGAGGAACTCGTGCGTTTTCATGGTCCATCCTAAGGAGCCGGTGAAGACTTATCAGTGGCATTGGGATCTTCCACACAACTTCTTTGGACGAAAAATCAATAACGAAAAGGATCGCAAGAAGTGTTTGAAGTCCTCGATTGTGGATTCCACTCTGGCTTTGAATCAATAACGTCATATATTTTTCTTCTTCCCTGAATCTGAATATTTTTTAAATCACCCAATCTCCCTCGTTTACTGTATCGTGATCTACAGTATCTCAAACTCAAAATCTCGGTTCTTTCCACTGTGTTAATTTTCTTCCATCCTCGGTTTTTTTTTGGAAAATTTCTAATCTACTGCCCCCCTCGGCTATTTTCACTCCTCATGTTATCCTCTGTGTCATACTTATTTTAGTCTACTTTTTTCCGAATTAATATGTTTTAAACTTGCAGGTTGAATATCAATAAACTCATACTTTTGTGATCTTTGCTGTTTAAGCTCAGTCAACGTAGAAGCGAAATCTCGATGCTTACTGGAGCGCGCTTGCTGGCCAGGTGTTTGGGCTCTTTATTTCAAACATAACTTATTTACAGTAAACTGGAAGATTGAGCAAATTTACAGGAAATTTAGAGATTGCTTATTTTTTAATAATAAAAAAATTACAAGCCAAAAACTTATGTACAGGACAAGAGGAAAGATACAAGACAAGATGAATGAAAAAGTTTTTAAGCAACATAAGTAACGCTTGAGGAAAAACCAATTTATCTCGGTTCATGTGAGAGGTATCAAAAAGTGCTCAACTGATAAAATATTACTGATACTATAATAAACATTTAGTTAATTGAACACTTTTTGATATCTCTCACAAGAACCGAGATAATCGAGCTCAAAGAGAGTGTATCGCGTGGAGAGGCGTGGGGGCTACCAGAGACCAGTAATGAATGAGCCTTCAACTTCAATTCAATATATCTCGGTTCCTATGAGAGATATCAAAAAGTGCCCAAATGATAAAATGTTGGTGAAATTATGACAAACATTTTGTCAGTTGACTAGATCTTGATATCTCTGACAAGAACTGAGATAAATTGGCTCAAAGATGATACCTGAGAGGGTACAGTTTTGACGGTATGTACAGGAGGAACAAATGCATGTTTAAATAACACGAAAAATAGTTGAGACAAATAGAAAGCATTCGGGTTGAATTCAGGATTTTTAGACAGTTAAATAGAAGTTATAATTTAGGAATTAAAGTATTCCGGAAATTCGGAAATGTAGAAGTTACAGTATCTGGGATAGCAGAAACCGTCTACTTTGACTAATTTCATCCCGGTTCATATGAAAGATATCAAAAAGTTGTCAATTGATAAAATGTTTATGAAAATATGACTAACATTTTTTTAGTTGACCACTTTTTGCTATCTGCCACAAGAACCGAGATAAATTGACTCAAAGATGATACCAGAGGGGTTACAGGTTTTACGGTATGTACAGAAGGAACAAATGCGTTTGTAAACAACACGAGAAATAGTTGAGACAAATAGAAAGCATTTGGGTTGAGTTCAGGGTTTTCAGGAATTTAAAGAACAATTAGGTTTTAGGAGTTTGAATAATCCAAAAGTTCCAAAATTAAAAAAAAAATTACAGAATCTGGGGTACCAGTAATCTAGGGTTTGCGGTATGTACAAGGAGGAGCAAATGCGTTTTCAATGATACACGCAGTACATAGTTGAGACGAATTTTTCAAGAAGTGATTAGAGAGGAAAAGTTTGTTGGGGGTTTTTGGAGCAAGCATTCTCAGGCGACAGATTAATAACAGTGATCTGAGCAGTTAAGACCAAAATAAAGAAGAATGTGAGATCAATCAATAATAAGGTCTTGGTGAAGAAGTCAGCAGATCCAAACCTCCCAGTTGCTCTTCCACATCCACTAACTCATTAGATAATTCTTCGGGAAGATCCGGGAAAAACCGCTCCCTCCAAACCAAAAACCAACAACAACGAGCGTCTCTATCAAACAAAACCGTAGCCAATGTATCATCCTTCCTCTTTATATCCCATCCTGTCTTGCAGTCAAACCAGGTGGAATGTGGGTAGTCCAATTTATAGTACCGACTGTGTAGCTTATTGGACTGTGGTAATACGGTCAATCCATTGAACAAGTCTCCCAAGTCTTTAACTGAACCAAAACGGATGTACTCGAACTTCAACAATTGCTTCGATTCCAACCAAATCTTGAGGAATTCGTTGATGGAGGAGGTCGACCATTTACATTTGCGGAGATTTAGTTTTGTAGTATAACACTCGTCGTTTTTGTACAAGTCGTCGATGGAGTACAAGTAGCCATTCAAAATTTCGACGTTATTGAATTTCAACGGCCAGAGATGATATTCATCTGGAGGCATTGTGTTGAAGGCCAGGAAGAAAGTGCGGATGGTTTTCAGAAATTTCAGCTCCTCTGAAGTCACCGTTGGCTTTGTGATCCGGAGATGTGCGGTTTTTGCTAGCTGGTGGATATCGGCATTTTCATGGATCAGACGACCGGGATCCTTGAACTCCATAGTTCGAATCTTTTGAAGATCGAAGATGTTCATCAAAACGGTGATAGTGGCTTGGATGGAATCTGGACCTGGCTTGATGTAGAACTTGGAGAGAAGTGGGTTGACGTCGTTGACCCTGAAATAAAATGGATTGTGTACATACCGTGAAACCTGTAATAGAAGGGCCCTCTAACTTTCAACTTTGAGCTTTGCTATCTCGGGTCCTATAAGAGATAGAAAAAAGTGGTAAACTGATAAATTGTTTGTCATATTATCAGAATCATTTTGTTTGTTGACAAGTTCTAGATATCTCTTTTGGGAACCATGATAATTGAGCTCAAAGACAAAGTGTCGGCAAGCACCGAGTAGCTCAGGCGGTAGCAGATTGGCTCGTACTATTTTGTCCGCAAGTGGTGTCCAATTACGGTATTCACATTGGAAAGATTTGTATAGGTGAGTAGGTTCGAGGTTCTCATTTTTCAGATTACGGTAGTTCTTTTTCCTTTTACGGCAGTTTTGGTTTTTGGACCAATTTAAATTTTTTTTCAAAATTTGTCTGAAAAAGAATTGCTCCGAAATCATTAACTTCTTCAGAAAACTCCATTATGTAGTTTCTGATTTTTTAGTTTCTGGTTTATAATAACCGACTTCGCGTGCATATTTCTGAGAATACTATCTAATAACGCCTACAACTAAAAAATAATGGGTTGAAAAAAATTGTCACAAGTGTGAGATCAAAGAAGTTGATCTGATAGGTCAATGAAATGACAAGAGCGGTTCAATATGAGTGGAAAAATGAACAAAAATAGACGAAAATTTCAGTTATTTTTTGAGAATAAACAATGATTATGGACCCTGATCAGCGAAAACTTAAAAATGAAGAATGGATATAAGTAGCTGAAATTGCTTCTAATGAACACCTCCAATATTTGACCCACAAGCCCAAAAACCCTTCAAAAAGGTTATGACTCACTTAACTTTCCCAACATCCTGCTCCTGCTCAGTCTGCTCCAAGTGCATTTCAAAAGTCTTGTTCTCACAGTTCAATGTGATGAGAGTCCTTCCGCTTTCACCAAAAATGACTCTCAAATCTGTAACTTTTCGAATCCCCAGATTCTTCACATATTCTTCTCCTTTTTTTGATTTCGCTGCAGATGCGATTCTGCAAAAGTGTTGTTAAACTTATAATTATCAGCGTAGCTTACAATTTGAACAAAATATCATCTTTGGTAAGTTCACTGGGCTGAGGATCTCTACAGAGACTAGGAGATGATCCCATTTGTTTTTCAGGTCAAGTGGAGATTCGAAAAAAAAGTGGAAGGATAAAAGTTGCGAAAAATGAGTATATCGCGTTTATAATTATAGGGTATTGGTTGTCCATGGCAACACTGATGAAGTTGGTACACTTTAGGGAGAGAGAGAGAGAGAGAGAGAGAGAGAGAGAGAGAGAGAGAGAGAGGGGGGGGGGGGGAGAACTTCGAAAAAATAAAATGGGTAAGTCATCCAGAATCATGTGTTGGAAAACTGGAAAAAATCCTTATTCCCAATAGGTGAAATTCGAAAAAATTGAAACTTTTTTCTCTTAAACATAAGCGATTTTTTCTCCAAAATCTCTTGGGACCCTTTCGGATTGTCCTATTTTCACTTTTGGTCCACTTAGAAAGAACAAACCGAGAACATTCCGGGGATTACTGTAGAATCTACAGTAACAGAAGTTTTGACTGTTTCAATGGAAAATGGTCCACTTTTGAGCCCTACAAAAATAGTCTAGATTTTTTCCCTTTGTCTGAAAATTTCAGATTGTCTTCCTTATACATACAGTACTCCACTAAAGTTTAAAGATTTTGGAGGTTTTGAAGCTCTGAGGAATCTTTTTGATATTCTGAATTTGAAAATTTTCAAGCTTTTGACCCCTATACGCGAAGACCCTCATACACAGAGTCTAAATTCCGGATGTCCGGATTCCGGATATCTGGATTTTCGGACATCTTTATTTTCGAATTTTCGAGTTTCTGGATGACTGGATATCAGGGGTTTCAGATTCCGGATTTTCAGATTCCGGATTTCAGGATTTCCGAATTTCCGGATTTCTGGATTTTCGAATTGTCGAATTTATGGATTTCTGAATTTCAGAATTTCAGGATTCTGGATTTCTGGATTTTCGAATTTCCAGATTTCTGGGTTTCTGGATATCTGGCCTTCTGAATTTCAGAATTTTAGGATTTCGAATTTCTGGATTTCTGAATTTCCGGATTTCCGGTTTTCCGGATTTCCGGTTTTCTGGATTTCTAGGCTTCTGGATTTTTAATTGTGTGACCTGGATTATGTTTTGGGCTGGATTTGGGAGTGATCCGGATTTCGTGATCCGGGTTCCGTTTTCCGGAATTGGAAATTAGAAAATCCGGAAATCCGGAAATCCGGAAATCCGGAAATAGGGAATCCTGAAATTCAGAAATTCAGAAATTCAGAAATCCAGAAATTCGACAATTCGAAAATCCAGAAATCCGGAAATTCGGAAATCCGGAAATCCGGAATCTGAAAATCCTGATATCCAGAAATCCAGAAATTTGAAATCCTATAATTTTGAAATTCAGAAGGCCAGATATTCAGAAACCCAGATATCTGGAAATCCGGAAATCTGGAAATTGAAGAATGTTTCCAAAATAAACAAATTTTAAAAGTTGAAAATATATTTCAATCCGTCTTCTGAAGCTGGTAAACTTGAACTAGAAGTGTTTTAAATTTCCGGAAAGTTCAGGATTATCTCTATTTTTTGTATGTAAGCTGAAACCAGTGAAAATTGCGGTGTAGTAGCAAATTTTCCACTGGTTAATAATCAAATTCAATATTGCATCTGTATTTGGTTGGATCTGTTGTTAACATGCTTTTTTGTGTCCTGGTATGGTACGCAGTCTCAATTTCGGTTGAGAATTTGAAAATTTTATTCAGAAAAAGTTTGATAAAGATTTGAAATTCAAGTTGCACCGAGCCGAAGTACAGGTATAATCTTGAGTACAAGGATGTCATGAAGTTTTTTAAAAAAATCTAAAGCTAAATTGATCTTGTGGCTTATGCAGAATTAATCAAAGAAAAATTAATATCATGGCTCATGCAGACGGAATGATAGTAAGGTTGTTCATGATTGGAGCTCTGAACTATTCTGGCCAACACTGCAGCTCCATCAGTAGCCGATATGAGGTTTTGCCAGAATCTGGTGGAATATTCATTCTGGCAGAAATCACGATCCTGCAAAGTTATCAATTATATGGCAACTTCTTAAGAATTGAGAGCTTTTTTTGGAAATGCTCTTCCCGAAAGAAATCCGAACTGCAAAACCTAAAACCTGTATTAGAAGGGTCGGCCCTTCTATTTTTCCAAGGTACCTCCGGAGGGCCCTTCTATTACAGGGGCTCTTCAATTAGAGGGGGCGCTTCTATTTTTCCGGCCATTCTTCCCGAAAATTTCCATCGGAAAAATCAACGATTTTTGGTTCATGAAAATCTGTCAATTTCACCAAAATTAATTAAATTTTTAAACAAAAAAAATGGTAGTTCAACAAATTTCTATTGAATTTCAGAATTCCTGAAATATTTTTTACTAAAAACGCACGGAAAATTTTCAATTCCACGACATATTTTGATAGGGCTCCGTATTTACAGGGGCCCTTCTATTACAGGGGGCCCTTCTATTTTTCCAAATCCCTCTCGGAGGGCCCTTCTATTAGAGGGGCCCTTCTATTAAAGGGGCCTTTCTAGTAAAGGGGCCCTTCTAATACAGGTTTTACAGTACCATACATTGTGGGTGGGAGCTCTAAAGCACAGTTTCCGCATTTTTAATAACGGACGCTTTTTTTAATGCAACATTTAGTTAGCATTTGTTTTCTTTCAACTAGAAAATTTTCCAAAAAATGACAAATAATTAAGAAATTTCCAACAAAAGATTTCTGTCAAAAGATAAATCTATTCTAGTTTTTTAGTTCGGAATTTTTTGTAGCAGATCGCGTCCTGCTGAAAAGCTTATTCAAACTTTTTGAAATCAGTTTTTTTTTTCAAAAAAAAATATTAAAATTTCTAATTTTTAGAGTGTTCAAAATTTGTTTACTCACCTCCAAAAAAGAACATTTTCAGAAAAATAACAGAACAAGAAATTTCAAGGAATAAATAGGAAAAAGAAATACTCAGAAAAATCAAAAGGGAACTTTCCAGAATCCATTCATTTATAGAATTTTTCAGGAAAGTTCCCAAGACGTCTATCCAGAAAGTCGTCGTTGGGGTAAAATGAGGAGTATGCAAGTGTATAGTGGATTGTAGAGAAGCGGCTATGTGCCTCGCTCTATCTCTATCTCACTGAATCTCTTGTAATTTCTTGTCTCTCATTTCTCGATGTAGGTCGTTGTTTGTCTCCCACAAACTCCTCCTTTCATTTTCTTTCTTTCCCATCTCACGCTTCTCGCATTTACTTATGCTGCCTGCGCGCTCTCATCTCTCCTCATGAGCAGACTGAATAGGAGGCTGTTCAGTCTGCTCCGGTACACTTTAGGGAGAGAGAGAGAGAGAGAGAGAGAGAGAGAGAGAGAGACAGGATAACATCCTAATTCCCAATAGGCGGAACTTTAAAAAAATTTGAAATTCGCTTCGCAAAAAAAGAGCCGAATTTTTATCTCTTCAGAGCTGATTTTTTTTTCTCTTCAGAGCTGATTTTTGTATTTTCAGCACATTTTCTGCTTCAAACGGCATAATATTATCAGAATGAAGTTTGGCGAAAAAGTTGTCAATTACAAATTTGAAGCCCTTCGTTTGTTTAGTATATTCTGAAATTTTCAAACTAATCGAATAATTTTGGACCAGTTTTGTAAGTCGACAAAGTTGACTATTTTCCCCCGAAAAGTCGAAATAGGAGGTCCTAGAAAGAAAACTACCGTAGCCCGAAGAAGAAGTTTTTCAGGTTCAAAAAGTGAGTCTAATTCTGTTTGTTTCGCAGTGGAACTCGTCAAAATTAATAGTTTCCAGAAAGTCGAAAATCTGGTTACGGTAGTTTAGGTTTTTGTCGAAATTCCTACATTTTCAGAAAATGTGTTCCCCTTGAATTGGAAAACTTGGAAAATATGTTTTAAAAATTTCGTGAATTCCTGAAAAACAGATTCTGAAGTTGCAAACAATTAACCAATTTATTGAATAATTATTCCAAATAATTTTTTTAACTTGAAAATTAATAACCAGATCAAATCACAGAGATTTACAAAAATTGAATCAATACCATGGTATACCACAGAAGAACACGAAAAAATAAGTGAAATTTAATGAATAACAAATTCATAAGGTACAAAGTTGTACCTTTCAGAACATTTCCAAAAATTAGTCCTCTCCAAAAAGTTTCTCATGCGTCCAAACTGCAAAAATCACCATCTTCCTGAATCGAATCGAAATCGTGGCGTACAAATAGTCATCTCGCTCGATGTACACACTTCCCCCACGTTTCCAAAACTCTTGATCCTTGCAGAACGCCCCAGTCATTTTCAGATTTTCAGTGGAAGTCTTGATTCCTTTGAATATTTCTTCTTCGGTTCCAATGAAGCTTTCGAAGATCATCATCTCCAAATTCTTCGGAGCCCGATCTCGAATCCAGGATTTTAGGAATTGATTGAGACCAGCTGATGTGATATTGGAGCCGTGGACTTTGATATAAGTGGATTGGGAATATGATAGATGCGCCCAACTAAGCATAGTGTCATTTTGAATTACAACATTTTTATATCCCAGTGCAAATCCTTCATAACCAGCTGGAGCAGTTGTAACAAAGTTTATAAAGTCCAGCCGATGAAATTTGAGTTTTATAAAATCCAGCTCCTCTTTGGTTACCGTTGGTTTCGAGATGACCATTCCTGTGGCATTGACTACTTCAGAAATATTACACAGATTTTGAATATCTGCTTCCGGGTCGTGAAATCTGACGGTTTCGATATGATCAATGTCGAAAAGATTCATGAGGTGGCGGATAATCAAATCGATATGGTTGTTGCAGAAACTGTTGTAGTAATAGTCACACATTTGATGGTCGTCTTTGTGGATGCTGAAAATTTAGCTGATTTTAAAGCTAATTACGGTAGCCTTGAAATCCAAATTTTATGTAAATAAGGTATGATTGGTTTGAAAGCCCTGGTCTTGTCACGATCAAAACAATTTTCAGATTTGAAAATAACTATTCGAAGCTAGTTACGCTAATTTTAGTTTGATGACCTAGAAATCCAAATTGTGTGAAAACTAGGCCATGTTATACATGGTTTCAAAGCGCATGCTTTGGGGGTTCCAAATCAGTTTTCAGATCTGAAAAATATCGATTCTGAAGTGAGTTATGACCATTTAAAATTTGGGACGATGTGGCCTAGTTTTGGATTTCTAGGCCACCAAACAAAAATCCCCATAACTATCTTCAAAATCGACATTTTTCAAATCTAAAAACTGATTTGGAACTCTGACAGCATGCTCTTCAAAACCATGTACACCATGACCTAGTTTTCAGAATACTTGGAATTCTAGGCCATCAAACGGAAACCATCATAACTCGCTTCAAAATTGTGGTTTTTGAGTTATTTTTTGGCTGAGTATCAAATGTACGCGGCCAAATTAAAGCGGAACATTTTTTGAATCAAACATCGGTGGTAGAAATCGACCGGAACCTATTTCAAAGATTTTAATAAAGCATAATCCCTGTATTCCCAAAAACGGGCTCTGCCATAACTTTTTTCAGGGTCACTATTTATTGACCAACTGAAATGGATATGATAGAAAAACTCAAGAGCTACCAAATGATATAACTTGGAATACTGTAGCTTGTCTATGAGCAAAGCTACAAATCAAAAACTACCCATGCTACGCGGGATTACAGCTTCAGGTAGTTTTCGCCCTTTAACTTTGTTCATGGACGAGGTACAGTATTCCAAATGGTATCATTTTGAAGCTCTTGAATTTTTCTATCAAATCCAATTTAGTTGGCTAAAAAAACAATCCTCAAAGAAACTATAAACTAAAACTCACCGAAACCGCCATCGATCCTCGAATCGTTCCGCTGGTTTCAAGTTGAATGTGAACTTCTCATCGATATATGTCATGCATAGTTTATGTTTTCCTCCCGGTTCGAAGATTATCTCAAGGTTATAGACGCATAATTTCCTCTTTTTCACAAGTTGTTGAGTATTTTTCGTCAAATTTGAGATGGCTATGCTGAAAATTTTTGAGAACTTTT
The DNA here is from genome assembly GCA_027920645.1 of Caenorhabditis nigoni. NCBI lineage: Eukaryota > Metazoa > Nematoda > Chromadorea > Rhabditida > Rhabditidae > Caenorhabditis > Caenorhabditis nigoni. The sequence goes on from CP115866.1 coordinate 13,464,937, forward strand.
AAAAGAAAATTTTTGAAAAGTACTCACATCCTGAACAAACTTTCTTCTTCTTCAATTCTTTTTAAAATTCGCTCATCTCGTCTTTTTCGGAGCGTTTGACCCATCTAAAAGAAAACTTTGGTTACGGTAGTTTTCGTTTTGGGACCTTCTGCCAAACAAAGAATGAAAAAAAAACTACAGTAATCTAATTTTTCATCGAAGTCATTTTCAGTAATTTTTTTCGACTAATTTGAGGGGGGAGTAACTGAATACTCGGAAAATGAAACTAATTTTAGGTTACGGTAGTTTTCGTTTCTACTTATCTCTTCCATAGCTCCGATCTTTCGTACCAGATTTTTACCGGATTTCAGAATTACGCGGAATTCGAGGGTTTCTGGAATTACTGAATTTCCAAATGTCTGATTTTTCGAATTTTCGAACATTTTGGAATATTTAAAACCCGACGTTTCAGAACCACGACGTTTCAGAACTACGAAATTTCGGAATTTCGTCGTTGCGGAACCACGACGAACAATACTCATTTGGTGTGCGTCGGGTTCTGAAACGTCGTAGTTCCGAAACGTTGTAGTTCCGAAACGTCGTGGTTCTGAAACGTCGTGGTTCTGAAACGTCGTGGTTCTGAAACGTGGTAGTACCGAAACGTCGTGGTTCTGAAACGTCGTGGTTCTGAAACGTCGTGGTTCTGAAACGTCGTAGTTCCGAAACGTCGTAGTTCCGAAACTTCGTGGTTCTGAAACGTCGTGGTTCTGAAACGTCGTGGTGCCGAAACGTCGTGGTTCTGAAACGTCGTAGTTCCGAAACGTCGTAGTTCCGAAACTTCGTGGTTCCGAAACGTCGTGGTTCTGAAACGTTGTGGTGCCGAAACGTCCCGGAACCAAGAAGCTGGGGACCTCCTCAGGAAAATTCGACATTCTAATTTCTGATTTTTCGAATTTTCGAACATTTTGGAATATTGGAATTTCAGAGTTTTTTGGAATTCTGAATTTCCAAATTTTCGAATTTCTGAATTTCGGAAATTTTTGAAAATTGAGAAAAATAAAAATTTTGAAAGTTCCAAAAAATAAAAATTTTGAAAATTCCAAAAAATAATTTTTTTAATTCCAGAAAATCTCTCGAAAAAAAATTCCAGAAAATCCGAAAAGAACTGATTCAAAAAAGTCGGTGCCCTGGAAGAGTAACACCGGTGGCCGTGCCCAAAGGTCGCACAACGAAAACTACAGTATCCTACAAACAATTTTTTTCCAATTTGTTGAGTTATCGATTTTCAGTTATTTACTCTTTTAAAAGTCAAAAAAACAGGTCAAAAATTAAAAAAAATCTATTTCGAGAATAAAAACAATTTTAGGTTACGGTAGTTTTCTTTTTCTTTGATTAAAGGAATTCCAAAATTCAAAAAAAAAGAAAGATAAAATGCGAAAAATGTGCACTCAACAAAGTAAAATTGGAGGGAAAAAGAAAAAAGAGGGAAAAGAGAGAAAAGCAGAGAGTGTATATCCATGCCAACTAATGATAGGGTTTAGCCGAGGGCGAATATGAAAATTCCTCGAAAGAGTTTTATAGAAAAAGACATATTTTATTTAGAAAAAAAAAGAAAAGGAGGGAAAAGTGCAAAAGAAGATTAAATATAATAAAAAATGTCATGAAAAAATTACAGAAAAAAGAGACATTTAAAGGAACATTAATCATAGAAAAAGTCATGGAAAAAGACAATCTTAATTATCTTCCAATTAGCTGACTAATTAATCAGTACCACTTCTCGCTATCATCCTTCTCAATCTGCTCACGGAGCTCTTTTTCAGCAGCCTCGTCGATTTTGCTCAAATCGCGGAATCCTTCGTCGCCGACGAAACAGATCTCATGAGCATCTGGATCCGCCAAAATCACCACTTGAACGTCGGCTTTTCCGGGGGTTTTGAGGGTGAGCAATTCGTTGATAATGGTCCCGTTCGCTGATTTGACCTTGTCTTGGAGGGGTTGGAGCTGGAAAAATGGATTTTAGAGGGATTAAGAGAAACTGGCTCCGCGACGTTTCAGAATCACGATGTTTCAGAACCACGACGTTTCAGAACTGCGACATTTCGGAACCACGACGTTTCGGAACCACGGCGTTTCGGACATATGACGTTTCAGAACCACGACGTTTCCGAACCGCGACGTTTCAGAACTACGACGTTTGAGAGCCTGACGTTCCGGACCCACGTCGTTTCGGAACCACGACGTTTCAGAACTACGACGTTTTAGAACTACGACGTTTGAGAACCTGATGTTCCGGAACCACGTCGTTTCGGAATCACGACGTTTCAGAACTACGACGTTTCGGAACTGCGACGTTTCGGAACCACGACGTTTCAGAACTACGAAGTTTCGCAACTGCGACGTTTCGGAACCGTGACGTTTCGGAACTACCACGTTTCGGAACCACGACGTTTCGGAACCGCGACGTTTCAGAACTACGACATTTTAGAACCCGACTTTTCGGAACCACGACGTTTCGGAACCACGACGTTTCGGAACCAACCACGACGTTTCAGAACTACGACGTTTCGGAACCACGACGTTTCGGAACCACGACGTTTCAGAACCCCGATGTTTTGGAACCACGACGTTCCAGAACTGCGACATTTCGGAACCACGACGAACAACACTCATTTGGTGTGCGTCGGGTTCTGAAACGTCGTGATTCCGAAACGTCGTGGTTCTGAAACGTCGTAGTTCTGAAACTAATGGTTCCGAACCGTCGCGGTTCTGAAACGTCGTGGTTCTGAAACGTCGTGGTTCTGAAACGTCGTAGTTCCGAAACGTCGTGGTTCCGAAATGTCGCGGTTCTGAAACGTCCCGGAGCCGAGAAGCTGGGAAAATTCGGAATTCAAAACAGGCATTTCCTAATTTTAAAATTTCGAATTTCAGATTTTCAGAATTTTCAAAATCCCACCTTCTCCCCTGGCAACGAGAACGCAATTCTCCCAAATCCAGTCATTCTATCGATTTTCTCTCCCGACTGAACAATTTCTAATTCACACTGTCCCTCTCCGAAACTCAATCGAACACGAGTCTTTTTCTCTTCCACAATTCCCATTCCCAGCAGTTCGTTCCAGTATTTTTTGGATTTTTCCAGATCTCCGACGTTCAATTGCACACGGAGCACTTTTGGGGCGTGGTCCGCTTTCCCGATTTTGAATTCGTGACCGTCGGGATCCTTGACAGCCAGACGACCGCATCCGGATTTTCGATGATTGATTTGGGAGATTTTGTCGAATAATTGATCGGAATCGATCACGATTGCCTGGAAAAAATGGGGAAATGTCAATTTTTTTAGATCATATTCAACTATTTTAAGCCTAGAAATTTCGATTTTTCAGCTCATTTTCATTCAATTCTGCTAAAAATTGTATTTTAATTCAAATTTTTAGCCTTTTTTTTGTCAAAATTTTGGTTATTTTTAGCTGAAATTTTCCGATTTTTCAGCTCATTTTTCATTCATTTTCTGCTGAAAATTGTATTTTTATTCGAATTTTGAGCCTATTTTTGTCAAAATTTCAGATTTTTACCGAAATTTTAGATTTTCCAGATCAATTTTTGGCCGAAAACCCTGAATTTCGATTTTTCCAATTATTCGATTTTTCGATTTCATGAATTTCTAAATTTTTGTCTTTTTTATCTCCTGAATTTTCAAAATTTTGCTTTTTCAGCTCATTTTTCATTCAATTTTTGCTAAAAATTATATTTTTATTCAAATTTTAAGCCTTTTTGTGCCAAAATTTTGGTTATTTTTAGCCGAATTTTTCGATTTTTCAGATCAAGTTTGGGTCAATTTTGGCCGAAAAACCTGAATTTCGAATTTCTGGATTTCCGATTTTTTCGAATTTTCTTTGATTTTCCGAAACAAATTTTTACGAATTTTCGTAATTTTCGGAATTTATGATTAAAGGTGGGGGGACATGAAAAAAACAATGTTCTCGAAATTTCGTTTAAATATGCCCCTCGAGGAGTTGAACTTGTGGAGGCGAGGATTGAGGGTGCGGCGCCGCTACCGACTGAGCCACGCGGGCAAAGAGAAAGCCGGCGCCCGTTTGCATACATAAAGGCGAGGACGACAGCTGTACGCAGAGTGGCATTAAGCGTTGTACACCGTCACGTCAGAATGCATACCCTAGCTCCAACAGAACTCCAAAAAATCTCCTGTCCCCCCACCTTTAACCGAACAAATTTTTAAAAATGTTAGATTTTTCGAGTTTTGGTTTTTCCGAAGATTTTAGATTTTTCGCCGATTTGAATTTTTCAAAAGTTTCGCTTTTTTTAATTTAACGAAATTTGAGGTTTTCTGGAAATTCTGAATTTTTGATTTTTCGAATTTTCCGAATTCGCTGGAATTCTAGATTTTTTCAATTTTTCGTCAATTTCCGATTTTCGGAAATTTTGTTCTTTTTTGAATTTCTGAATCTTCAAAAAATTTCTTTTTTCGAAATTTTTTGGAATTCTGGAATTTTAAAATTACGGATTTTATAGATTTCTGAATTACCGCATTTAAATTCGGAAATTCGAGAGAATGCGAAAATTCAGAAATCTATAAAATCCGAAATTTTAAAATTCCAGGATTCCAAAAAATTTCGAAAAAAGAACTTTTTTGAAGATTCAGAAATTCAAAAAAAAGAACAAAATTTCCGAAAATCGGAAAAATTGAAAGTTTCCGAATTTCCTAATTTTTCAATTTCCGGTTTTTTTTTTTTGAAATTCTGATATTTCAAATTTTTTGGAATTTAACATTTTTTGTTTTTCAAATTCTCGGAAATTTTGAATTTTTGGAAATTTTCGAATTTTTAAATTCCCGAATTTCTGATTTTTCAAATTTTTATTCATCTTTAGCGATTTTTCCTGGAAAATAGCAGCTTTTTCGGGTAAAAATGACAATTTTCACCGAATTCCGACTTATTTTTCACCGATTTTCGTTAAATTTTCAAATTTCCCGCCATTTTTCCTCTCTCCTCACCCGATAATCATTGCCCAACTCATACTTATGAATCGGGTAGTTATAAGTGAGCTCGAGAACAAAATGCTCATCTTCCGACCCATATCCAATCATCGTTTTGCTCCAACGCTCATCGTACGGTCCGTTGCAGCTCGCCTCGCATCCCTTGTCGAATTCCTCGTGGCGAAGAACCTGTAGTTTGTAGTTTCAGACATTTTTTGCAGAAAATTCGATTTTTTCTATACTTTCATCTCCAGAATTTTCGTGTAAAAATCGATAGTCTTGGCGCGATTCGCCACCTTGAAGACGTAGTGAAGCGCACGGGCGGTCATTTCTGGAAGGCTTTCAGACTGGAAGTTTCAGTGGAAGGAGAACGAAAAATCGATTAAAAAGAACTGCAAAAAAAAAGAAAAAAAGGAGAACCGATAAAACTGCGACACTTTTTGAAGGACGTACTGCGCCAATGTGATGCATTAGGTCGATTGGTTTTCGGAAAAGAAGAAGAAGAAAATAAAAATAAAAAAACAGAATTTGGAGGCCAAACACCAGATAAAGAGCTATGTAATAGTAAACAGAAGAATTTATTTTTGAACGGAGAGGGGGCAAAAAAAACTACTAAAAATCAATAGAAAAAAGGGAAAAACGGCCTATATTCGGGGGGAACCATGGAAACGGGCGGGTAGGGGGAAAAACTGCAAAAAAAAAATCGACATAGAATTCAGTTATATCTGGCCTTGCACTGCTTGAAAATGTCGTTGAATCCGTTGCACAGCGAGACGTCCGACTGATTCTGAGCGCACTCGACGAACTGGCGCCACTCGAATTCGCATGGTTGAGCGTAGGTAGACGCTTGTGGAGCGGCGACTGGCGCAGCAGCGGCAGCTGGAGCTTGCTCGGCGGCGTGGGAGCTCGAGCCGCCTCCGGTGAACATTCCTCCGACGGCGTGGCCCTGGAAAATAGAGGGTTTTTTTGGTTGAGAAATGGGGGTTTTTGAGGTCCCCAAAGCTAAATTTCATAGTTTGATAACTCTCAAATTAGGTTAATTTTATTTTGTGGGATCGTGACCTCTCGTGACCTAAATTTCCTGGTTTAGAACATTCAAATTGGGTCACAAACCAGGAAATTGAGCATGAAAAGGAGGTCTTTGGGTGGGAAAATAGCTATTTTTGGGGTCGTTTCGCTTGTGTCTAACGTATGAAAATTAGAATTTTGGGAGTATTTCTAGCCGTTTTCGGGTCCTAAAGGTCCCTTTTTCCGTCCTTTTAGCCTATTCCCTTCTAGCTTCTTCCTCTTCCTTACCACAGCGGATCCAATAGCGACTCCTCCAGCAGTGGCGGCCATCTGAGCCATCAATCCTGGTCCTTGAGATGGAGCAGCGCCCATTGGAGCTCCCATTGGTGCTCCCATTGGTGGATGAGCAGCTGGAACTGGGGCGGCAGCAGCGGCTGGAAATTCAAAATTATGAGTTGAAAATTGAAAAATTTAGTGTCTTTTTACCCGGTCTTGGTGGCGCCGAGAACGAGGATTGAGCCGGTGCGGCTGGTCGTGGAGCCGAACGGACTGGAGCCGATGGGGCTGGGGAAGCGGTGCGCCGACGGACCATTCTGGAAGAAAATTGGAATTTGAGAAGGGTTTTTGAGGAAAATGGGGAAGAGAAAAGCGAAAAATAGGTCGGAATTTCTTTTTTTAAAAAGTCGAAAATTCAGGTTTTTCTCCGAATTTAGTTCGAAAATTCTCGAATTTGAGCCGAAAATTCCCAAATTTAGGTCGAAAATTCCCGAATTTAGGACGAAATTCCCGAATTTAGGGCGAAAATTCCCAAATTTAGGGCAAAAATTCCCAAGTTTCGGTCGAAAAATTCCCAAATTTAGGGCGAAAATTCCCAAATTCAGGTGGCAAATTCAAAATTTTCTCGAAAAATTCTAAATTTTGAACTCAAAAATATGTCGAAATGAGCACCGGGAAGCGCTTTATATCAGCAAACTACTAGTGATGAAATAGTTCAAAAGTCACATGTGCGCCGAAAAGAAAAAATCAGAGAACACAGAAAATTCTGTGTCGCAAAAATGATGAGATAGATATGATTGCGAAATCAGTCATCCCAGTCATGCCACGTGTCATCTGGAATTGGCAAAATTTCAGCCAAAAATCTCCACATTTTTAGCTAAATTCTCAGAAAATGAACACAAAATTATCTTCGAAACGATTCTCGGGTGGTTATGAGTCGGTGAATACCAATAGTTCAAAGGTTTATAGTCTTTTTCGCCAGAAAAAATGATCGAAATTCAGATAAACGACGGTGTAACGCCCATCACGGTTACCTGGGAGAATATTGAGTGAGTAGGGGCAAAAAACTGCTACTCTATTTTTGAAGATCTTCTTTTTACGATTTTCCCAAAAAATTCGAGTTTTTAAGCCCCAAAATTCGAGAAAATAGGTGAAGAAATAGGTTAAAAAGCATGACGCGTTGCTCGTAAAATAATGGGTAACGGCCGCAACAGTCCGCAAACACCACCGCCTACACCGTAGCCATCACAAAGCGAGGAAGTTTAAATTGGAATTTTTCAGGGTTAAAACCCGGAAAAAAGGAAAAACACTCTTGAATCGAGTCTCCGGAATAGCAAAACCGGGAGAAATGGTGGCGTTGATGGGAGCGAGTGGTGCGGGGAAAACTACACTGTTGAATGTATTAATGGACAGGAATATGAAGGGATTGGAGAAAAAAGGAACAGTGAAAGTGAACGGGAAAGCCATTGGAGAGAAGATTTCGTTGATTTCTGGTTTTGCACAACAACAGGAGATTTTCATACCAACACTGACTGTGAAGGAGTATTTAATGATTCAGGTGCGAAAAACATTATTCGAAAAACGTTAAAAAGCATTTCTGTGTTCCTTTTATTTTTTTTTCAGTCATCTTATTAAAAGCTCTTTGAAAACCTTTCACAGCTTTTAAAAACTTTCAAAAACTCCCAAAAAAGGAATAAAAAAGAAAATCGCACCAAGGGGATTCGAACCAAAACCCTCTGGCGCAGCGGTCGGCTGCGCTCACCGCTACACCACGCGCGTCAGTAAACACAGAGGAGCAAGTGACGGATATAAAGCTTCACGCTTTTGCAGGCAAAACTGCGAATGAAGGCTAACAAAGCAACCCGTATCGAGCGTGTAGAAGAGATCATGGACATGTTAGGCCTTCAAAAGTGTCGAAATTCGAAAATTGGAAACCCAGGACTTGTCAAAGGGATCTCCGGTGGAGAAGCACGTCGTCTAACTTTTGCCTGTGAATTACTATCCAATCCATCACTTCTTTTTGCCGATGAACCGACTTCTGGTCTCGATTCGTTTATGGCGGCTACTGTAGTTCAGATAATGAGGGATTTGGCGAATTCTGGACGAACGCTAATTGCAATTATTCATCAACCAACCGCGGATTTGTATTTTCAATTCGATAAAATTATATTTTTATCATTGGGACGGACTGCTTTTATTGGGACACCAGAGGAGTCAATTCAAGTGGGTTAAGTTCGAGATTTTTGTGAGAATTAGGGCATATTATAATGGGTTTGAAAGATCTTGTCTTGTTACGCACAACACAGTTTTCAGATCTGAAAAATATCAATTTTGAAGCGAGTTATGACCATTTTATTATTCTGGCCTAGAAATCCAAAACTAGGCCACGACTTTCCAAATTTGTTCGATTCTAAAGTTCTTGTCCTGACACACTTTAATCAAGTTTCAATTTTGAAAAATATGGGTTTTGAAGCGAGTTATGGTCGTTTCAAATTTGGGACAAATTTGGCCTAGTTTTGGATTTCTAGGCCACCAAACTGAAATGACCGTGACTCGCTTCAAAATCGATATTTTTCAAATCTGAAAACTGATATAGAACCCTCAAAGCATGCTCTCTGACACCATGTACACCATGGCCTACTCTACCGAATGTTGGATTTCTAGGTCACCAAACAAAAATCATCATAACTCGCTAAAAAATTGTCGTTTTTGATTTTTTTTTTTTAAGATTTAAAAAAAACGGATTTCAGTTTTTTTTCGATTGTGGTCATCCAATCCCGAAAAACTTCAATCCTCCCGAATGGATTCAAGAAAAGCTATCCGTTCAACCAACCGATGAAATTGAAAGTTATCAAAGAATCAAGAATATAATTCAAGTTTTTGAAACTACAAAATTCTCAAAAACCTCTACAATTGAGCTACAAATGATTCCCAGCACAAAACTACCACCATTTATTGAAAATCCGGGATTTTTCGTGGAGACTGGAGCGCTTTTGAAGAGGTACTGTACCCACCAAAATTGCATTGATATCACATAAAATGGTCGAATTCAGATACCTACAAAAGTAGTTTTGAAATTTTAGATTTGTCTGAAAATGTTACAGTATACTCAACAAACAAAGCGCTTCAATTTTGTAGTGGACAACTTTTTTGTAGCTCTTTTAGTTTTTGAGATATGCTCCTTTAAAGTGAGTGAGCGCAAACACACCGCCTTCTCGACTCTGAGCGCGCTCTATCTTTAAAGGCGCATATCTCAAAAACTAAATAAGCTACCATAAAGTTGTCAAGTACAAAAATGTAGCTCCTATGATTTTACATGTTTTTGTAGTTGATAACTTTTTTGTAACGTTTTTAGTCTTTGAGATATGCGCCTTTAAAGTGAGATCGCGCTTAGAGTCTAGAAAAGAGACGAAGAAAAGGCGGTACCTTTAAAAGCGCATATCTCAAAAACTAAATAAGCTACCAAAAAGTTGTCAATTACAAAAATGTAGCTCTTAAAATTTCACACACTTTGGTATTTAACAACTTTTTTGTAGTTTTTTCAGTTTTGGAGATATGCGCCTTTAAAGTAAGGGATGCCCCGTAAGCGGTGTTTTAGCGCGCTCTCTCTTTAAAAGCGCATATCTCAAAAACTAAATAAGCTACCAAAAAGTTGTCAAGTACAAAAATGTAGCTCCTATGATTTTACATGTTTTAGTAGTTTGTAATTTTTTTGTAGCTTTATTAATTTTTGAGATATGCGCCTTTAAAGTAAAAGCGCGTCGAGAAGGCGGTGTGTTGGCGCGCTGTCACTTTAAAGGCGCATATCTCAAAAACTAACAAAACTACAAAAAAAGTTGTCAACTACAAAATTAAAGTTCTATTATTTTTCAGTATATTCTAAAAATTTCAGACAAATTGAGAAGATTCGACATACTTTTGTAGGGCACCAAACTTGGTCAATGTTTTAAACTAAAAGTAGACATCTGGACACTTGGAAACACAAAATTTTCAGAGCTTCTATTGATGTGATCCGTTCGCCGGCTCAAATGCGTATGAAGCTGATTCAAAAAATCGTGATGGGATTATTCATAGGATCTCTTTACTGGCAACAGCCTCTGGATTGGCGTGGTGTTAGGAATACAAATAGTGCTTTGTACTTTTTGATCGCCGAGCTCACTTTTTCTACAATGTTCGGGATTATGACATTCATGGAGCATGAGCTCCCATTGATTGCAAGAGAGTATCACGATGGATTGTTCTATGTGATCAGTTATTATGTTTCCAGGTGAGATTCCTAAACTTGGGGTGTTTGAAAATTTTTGAGAGTATAGAGCGACTCTAGAGCTTTATGTTCCAACAAAAATCAAGTTTTTAGCTTAATTTTGAAGCGAGTTATGGATCGATTCATTCCGAAGGCGCGGTCAGCAGGAGGTGGTGAGCGGTGCGCACGACAGGGCGCCGCTCCCCTCCTGTCGCGCATGCCGCACACCGCCTCCAGCCGACTGCGCCTTCAGAACATGTCGGTCTATAACTCGCTTCAAAATCGAGCTAGAAACTTGGTTTTTGTTGCAAAAGAATTCAAATTTTTTGAGCTTCAGATAAACTAATATTTCAGATGTCTCTCCTATCTACCACTATTCACTTTCGATGGAGCCGTGATGGTGCTCATTTCATACTGGATGATTGGATTGAACAATACGTGGCAACAAGTCCTGAAAAGTATTCTGATTGCAGTTCTAGTTGAGCAATCTGCCACGTCATGCGGCCTATTCTTAGCATGTCTCTTTGAAACTACATCGGTAAGCAAACGCGCTCTACCTAAATTCCCACAGAGCATATTTGCAGGTGGCTATCGCGTTCGCTGTGCCGATATCGGGTCTTTTTGCATTGCTCAGTGGACTTTATGGGAATACGAACAATTTTCCAGTTTATATTCAATGGATGCAATGGACCAGTTGGTTTAGGTAAGAAGTGCGAGCCTAACATGGTGACCTAACTTTCGCAAGTTGAGTTTTCTAGGTCACCAATTTGCATGACCTAGATATGACCTGATATTCACCTTGTGTTTTTTCCAGGCTATTTCCCATGGTGGCCTAGCTTTTACAGGTTCAATTTTCTTGGTCATCAGTTCTTATTACATAAAAATGGCCTAACATGCCCCTAGTGTGTTTTCTAAACTATTCTCACATGGTGGCCTAACTTTCGCAAGTAGAGTTTTCTAGGCCACTATGGTAAATGTCCTAGAATCGGCCCGAGATTCACTAGATGTGTTTTTAGGTCATTTTAACATAGTGGCCTAACATGAGTTTTCTAGGCCACCAATTTGCATGACCTAGATATGGTCTGATATTCACCTTGTGTGTTTTCTATGTCATGTACTATGATGGCCTAACTTGAGCTTTCTAGGCCACCAACTTTTATGGACTAGAAATCTCCTGATTTACACCCAGTGTGTTTTCTAAGTCGTTTTACATCGTGGCCTAATTTTCGCAAGTTGGGCTTTCTAGGCCACCGGGGTAAATGGCCTAGGAATTACCACCAAATGAATTTCAGACCATTACTAGGCCAAAAAAGGTGGTGGCCTAGAAAGTCCCACTTGCAAAAGTTAGGCCACCATGCTAAAATGATCTAGAAATCATACAATTTGAGCATGAGAGCATTTCTAGGTCAAAAAATTTGGTGGCCTAGAAAACTCAACTAGCTAAAATTAGGCCACCATGGTACAAAATACGAAAAACTCAAAATTCCGAAAAAAAATATTCCAGATACGGTTTCGAAGGACTCGTTGTAAACCAATGGACCGAAATCGATAATCCGAAGTTTTCCAATTTTTTTCGGGATTTCATTTTGGATCAATTCTCATTCAAAGCTGATAATTATCATTTGGATGTGATTGGATTGGGATCGATTGTTCTGTTTTTCTATGTCGCTGGCTACGTGGCACTTTTGGTCCGGATAAGAATGTCGAGATGAGCAGAGAATCACAGAAAAAACTTTTTCATTGATTTTTCAAAAAAAAAAATAAACTTGTTACAAAAGAGACAGTACTACAGTAGATCATGCAATTAAAACTTGAGATTCGAGTGGTGTCCAGTGGAGCGCGTTTGCACTTTTGAAGGTCATGGATTCGGACACATGGACTCCATTGTGACACGTATCGAGTTTGAGAGATTTTTGAAGAACTTGTCCGGGACATGGGGCAGATTTCGTTGCTGGAACAAAAAAAAAATTTAGGCCAGGTAAAAAAAAGTTAGGCCATGTAAAAAAGTTAGGCCATGATTAAAAAAGTTAGGTCATGTGTAAAAAAAGTTAGGACATGACAAAAAAAGTTAAGCCATGGCAAAAAAAGTTAGGCCATGTGAAAAAAGTTAGGTCATGTGTGAAAAAGCTAGGCCATGGCAAAAAAGTTCGGCCATGGAAAAAAAATTAGGTCATGTAGAAAAAGTTAAGCCACGATTCAAAAAGTTAGGCCGCGATTCAAAAAGTTAGGCCACGATTCAAAAAGTTACGCCACGATTCAAAAAGTTAGGCCGTGTGAAAAAAGCTAGGCCGTGTGTAAAAAAGTTAGGCCACGATTCAAAAAGTTAGGCCGCGATACAAAAAGTTAGGCCAAGATTCAAAAAGTTAGACCGCGATTCAAAAAGTTAGGCCGCGATTCAAAAAGTTAGGCCACGATTAAAAAAGCTAGGCCATGGAAAAAAAGTTAGGCCACGTAAAGAAAGTTAGACCATGATAAAAAATTAGGCCATGTAAAAAAACTTCAGGCCACGATTCAAAAAGTTAGGCCAAGATTCAAAAAATTAGGCCATGTAAAAAAAGGTTAGGCCACGATTCGAAAAGTTAGGCCATGGCAAAAATGTTAGGTCATGTACAAAAAAATGAGGCCATGGCAAAAAAATTAGGCCATGTGAAAAAAGTTAGGCCATGTGAAAAAAGTCAGGCCATCGAAAAAAGTTAGGCCATGTGAAAAAAGTTAGGCCAAGTGAAAAAAGTTAGGCCCTGGAAAAAATTAGGCCATGGAGTAAAGTTAGGTCATGGCAAAAAAATATGGGCTACGATTCAAAAAGTTAGGCCACAATAATAAAGTTAGGCCACTATTCAAAAAGTTAGGCCATGACACTTACGAGTCTCTCAATGATTGTAGTCTGGTAAGTGTCCTTGAGGTTGTAGCCAAAGGTGTTGTAGACGATGCAGAACTAAAAAGGAAAAAATCTGTGTGTTTGTGTGTCCAGATGTCCAAACTTACTCTATTGAGGAAGAGCAGGCCGTGTGGTGGAACTTTGAAGCGTTCTTGATGGACCAACAAGAAGTTGTAGGTCTCTCCGATGATCATCTGAAAATTTTTGAATTTAGTGGTTGGCGCTTTTTTGGTGTCTTGGCGCTTTTTCGGTGCCTTGGCGTATTTCTATTGGTTTGGCGCGTTTCGGGTGCCTTATTGACGCTTGTATGGTGCTCTTTGGCGCATTTTCAATGTACTGGCGCGTTTTCGGTGTCTTGGCGCGTTTTCAGCGTCTTGGCGCATTTTCACTGCTCTGGCGCTTTTTCAGTGCACTATGACGCTTTTCTTGTGTCTTGACCATTGTTGGAGTCTTGGCGCCTTTTCGGTGCTTTTGCGCTTTTCGTTCTCACCTCCAAATCACGGTACGCTCTCTCTGCTTTCATATGTCTTGTCAGTAATGGATGTCCCAATTCCAGTTGTTCTCTGAAAATTTTTTTCTCAAAATCATTTTTTTGCAATTACTGACATGTCCCTGACGATTTCATCGAGGGTTGGGAACGTCGGAATTGCCATTGGCTCTGGAAATTCTTGACGGAGACGTTCGTTCTGAAAATTTAAATAATTCTGTCTGTGTGTCTGTTGATCCGGATTACCGCGATGATTGAGAGATTGGAGAGATAGACAGGCATCCATTTTCTAGCGATGACGACACGGTAGATGTAGAAGATGGCCTGAAAGTCAGAATTTCAAAATTTGAGAATTTCACCATTTCAGAATCTCAGAATCTCAGAATCTCAGAATATCAGAAATTCAGAATCTCAGAATCTCAGAATCTCAGAAATTCAGAATTTCAGAATTTCAAAAATTCAAAATTTTAAAAATTTAAAAATTCAGAATTTCAGAATTTCGGAATCTTAGAATCACAGCAAAACTCACATAGCTATAAAACAATGGGACCTTTTCCTTCATCCCCTTTCCTCCACGATAATGAAGAATGATGCAGTTTATTGCCTCGTCTTTGAGTCTCTAAAAATTGAAATCGATGGCCTAGAATTGGTGGCCTAGAAACCCAAGTTTTATGAAAATTAGGCCATGGTCGGGAAGCTCTCATCTTGCCACGTTTGAACCAGGTTTCAGATTTGAAAAATAACGGTTTTGAAGCGAGTTACGCTCATTTCAGTTTGGTGGCCTAGAAATCCAAAACTAGGTCATCAAATTTGAAATAGTCATAACTCGCTTCAAAATCAATATTTTCCAAATCTGAAAACTGATTTGTAATCCTCAAAGCATGCTCTTCAAAACTACGATGGCCTAGTTTTTATAGTTCTTGGAAAACTAGGCCACTAAACTAAAATCATCCCAACTAGCTTCCAAATTATGGGTTTTTGAAATTTTTGGGTTTTAAGCAAATTTCAATTTTTCTCCGATTTTAGTTTGTGGTTTAGATTTCCAAAACTAGTCCCCCTTCAAAAAACTCACCAACATATGCGAAATCGTTGGAATATCCTCAGCACCTGGGATCAGCAACTTTTGCAGCTCCGCAGCCTTATTCGCGTTCCACTGCTCAAACTGTTGAAACTTCTCCAGTGAGCCCGGAGTCATTTGAGCCTGTCGAGCGGCCTCCTGGGCTTGCATATGAGCTTGGTGCTGAGCTTGTAGGTGAGCTTGAGCTTGAGCATGAGCTTGGGATTGATATTGCGGATGAGCGGGAAGTGGGACGATTTGTGGAGGAAGGTTGGCGTAGTTTGAGTGAGCTCGGAATTGGTCATGAGTTGTGAGAATTGGCGGTTTGGCATCTGGTTTGGTTCGCGGTCCGGATCTTTTGGTTTGCGCACCTGTCCCGTTGGTGGCAGTTTCCGGAGCACTTCTCTTGTTGTGAGCGATTTTTGGAGGGGGACCATATCCGATTGGGGGAGCCTGATAAGCCAGAATCGGCGCTTGAAGATCTAGAACTGGCATGTTCCTGGCTTTTGCTGGACGGGCGTGGACCTGAATTTGGCTTGGGGCAATGGCTGGGGCCTGAATTGGGACTGCAACCTGAGCAGGCATTTGAACTGCTTCAAGAGCATGAGCATGCATCGGAACCGAACCCTGAACAGGCATCTGCACCATCCCATACTGCGCCTCTAGAAGAGCCCTGGCCTCCACTTCAGCTGCGGCTTGCATCCTTGTCTGAGCTTGAAATTGAGCTTGTAGCTGAGCCCATACTACTGGATCCTGGAGAATCGCTTGAGCTTCTAGCTCAGCTGCAGTAGGGCCGATAACTGGTTGCTCGGCTTCCTTGGCCAGTTGGTCGGCAAGCTGGCCATGTTGGACGGGCTCCTGGACTACGATGTGCTCCAAGAGCTTGGCTCCTTCGGGAGCTTGGAAGGCTGGTGGGGTGGTTGTTTCGACCATGATGGAGAGCTGAAAATGCGTGATAGTTGGAGAGGAGAAATGACGTTCTAAAATGCTGTCGGCCACAGGCCAAACCTGTGGTAGGGGCCAGCTGCGGAGCTTGCACTTTGAGCTCAATTATCTCGGCACTATACTGTTGTATCGATAAAGAGAGAGAGAGAGAGAGAGAGAGAGAGAGAAAAAAAACGTTTTAGGTCTATATAAAGTGACTGCGATGATTTAGGTCTATGCAAGTCTAGAATAGACTAAATCCCGAAAAAAACCGATAATCGGAAAAAAGAGCATATTCCGAAAATCTATAATTGCTCATTCCATTTTTCGGGAACCTTGAGAAAAATCCCACTTGACAAGTACATAGCCAAATTATTTTTCATGTCTTGGCGGAAAAATTTTTCATGACGGAGGTGCCAGAATGGGACAGGAAGGAAACTAGAATATGAAAATTGGACAGGGGTGTCCAGAAATCAAAAAAAAATGTTTTTGGAGAACTTAAAATTTACGAAATTTAGAAACTTCAGAATTTTGAAACTAGAGAAGTTGGATGACTCAATTTAGCCAAGAATATTGGAATTTCAGATTATTTTTTTCCAAAGATCCTCAAAGAAAAAGTAAATTTGAGAACTCCAAAATTGTGGTTCGTTGTTTGATGTAACGGGAGAAAAAGTAAATTACGGGTTGTATAATAACTCCCCAGAAACAAAATTTTGGGTTTATATGTTATTCAAAAACCTACAATTTACTTTTTTCTTGAATATAAGAAGGAGGAACGTTATAATTTTTTACCGAATTGAATATGAAATATGAATATTTGATTTTCTTGTACTTTTAAAGGTGCATGCTGATTTTCAGAAATGCGGAAATTCGCTCAGAAGTTTGGAATCCTAGAATTTCAGAATTTTGGAATTTCAGAATTTCAGAATTTCAGATTTTCAGAATTTCAGTATTTCAGAATTTCAGAATTTCAGAATTTCAGAATCAAAGAATCGGAGAATCTAAGAATGTTGTTTTCCTTCTTAATCGTCAAGGATTAATTATAATTCATCTTTAAGAAGAATAAAACCAAAATTCAAATTCCCTATACTAATCCTCCGGATATAATTCCCCCATTTTAGGCTCAACAATCGAAGCCATACAAGATTCTGAATCCATTTTCGAAATGTACACGTTGCATAGATGATATCAGAAATTTGAATAAATTCCAGAAGATTCTATTTTCGAAATCCGAAATTTTTGAACTTTTCTTGTAAATAATTCTAGGTTACACTAAATGTTATGATATCAGAAATTTTGGAGCAGTAATCTAATTGGGGATTTTGATGAACTTTTTGAAATTATTATATAGAATCGGGCAACATTTTTCTAATTGAACCTATTAGGAAATTTGATCATCTCGATTCTTGAAACATAATTTGGACGGGAAAATTTTATTTTTGTGAAATTCTTAGATTCTGAGATTCTGAGATTCTGAGATTCTTAGATTCTGAGATTCTGAGATTCTTAGATTCTTAGATTCTGAGATTCTGAGATTCTGAAATTCTGAGATTCTCCGATTCTGAAATTTTGAGATTCTGAAATTCAGATATTCAGAAATTCAAAATTTTCGATCCACAATTCTTTTTCAAAATTCAGACTGTTTTTTGCCATTTCAGATTTAAAAGTTAAAATTCTGGAAAAAAATTCTTAAAAACTGAAAAACTAGGAGTTTATCTATGACGCTTCTCAAACCAAAATTCCAGCATCTAGGATTATCGGAAATTGTTAAGATTTTCAGATTTCGGACTCCTTATCATAACTGATTATCCCCCTTCTTTTTTTCAACATGTCATATTTAATCTCCACCCAAAATGAAAAATGTTACGAAATCCTGAAAAAAGCTCAAGAATCAGAAGATTATTTATTTTCTAATCATCAGGATTATGACTCTTCTCAAAAAAAATTTTTTGGAGATTTTCGTAAACAATCAAAACCTGAGTACAAAACAAGGAGTCAGAAAAGTTCAAAACATAATCATATGATTTGTTATTTGTACAAAAAATACAGAATCCTGCTCTGATAACAAGAATTTAGAGATCAAAAAAACCTATAGTAATGAGTAACGCCTAGATTTTTGAAGCATGAAGTAATAATGCAAATACGCTCCACTGAGCATTAATATTATCAGTGACGCGGGAACACATACTTGGAAAACAAAAAGTTCGAACGAAAATGGGCGGGACTTGTTAATCAAAAATCAAAGAAAATAGAACAAAAAGACATGATGGTCAAGTTCGTCATACTGAATCTTGGTTACTGTGGGAGATATCAAAAAGTTGTCAACTGATGAAATGTTAGTGTTATTATGATAAACAATTAATTAGTTGATCACCTTTTGATATCTTCCACAGAAAAAGAGATAAATCGGGTGAAATTTAGGGCACCCTTCTGTCGCGAGCTCGCGAGGGTCTCTTAACTTTGGCATACTGTATTTCGGTTCCTGTAAAAGATATCAAAAAGTTGTCAACTGATCAAATATTGCTGATATTATGATAAACATTTTGTCAATTAACAACGTTCTGATATCTTTTATAAGAGCCGAGATACAGTATGCCAAGGTTAGGAGAGCCTTCTGCCGAAACAGCGAAGGTCTTTCAACTACGGCATACTGTAGCTCGGTTACTGTAAATGATATCAAAAAGTTGTCAATAAATAAATTATTTTTCATAAAATCAGCAATATTTTATCAGTGGACAACTTTTTGATATCTTTCACAGGAACCGAGATACAGTATACCAAAGTTAAGAATGGCTTTTTGTTGCGAACTTGTGAGACTTAACTTTGGCATACTGTATCTCGGTTATCGTAAGAGACATCAAAAAATGTTTAACTGATAAAATGTTTGTCATAGTATCAGTAATATTTTATCAGTTGCCAACTTTTTGATATCTTTCACACAAACCGATATACAGTATACCAAAGTTGACGGATCTTTGATTTTTCAATTTGCGTTCTTTGTAGTCAAGGTTCCATATAACTGGGGTTGTTCTGAACGCTCAATTTTAGTTTTAGGGTGTTAAAAACTGGAAATTTTGCAAAATACTGAAATGTTTTGAATTTTTGAGCTACACAATAATGATCTAGCCATCAAAGGCGCATATTAGAGGAGTACGGTAATTGGACCTCCTCTTCTGTACTTGTATTTTTAGCTCAGTTATCTCGGTTCCTATAAAAGATAATGAAAACTTGTACACTACAAAAATGTTGTTGATATTATGATAAACATTTTATCAGTTGACCAATTTTGATATCTTTTATAGAAATCGAGATAAATCAGATCAAAGTGGAGGGGGGGGGGGCTTCTTGGAAGACTCTCTTAACTTTGAGCTCAATTATCTCGCTTACTATAAGAGATATCAAAAATTTTTCAACTGATAAAATGTTTATCATAATATTAGCTATTTTTATTAGTTGACAACTTTTTGAAATCTTTTCATGCGACCGAGATAATTGAGCTCAAAACGAGAGCCTATGGGGAGGGCTTTCTATTAGGTAACAGAGATTTTAAACTGCTCCAAGCTAGTTCTAGGAAACGAAAACTATAAAAAATAGGTACGAAACACAAAAACAAGAAACGTCCCCGAAGGTTTCCTATGTCTAGCCAACTCAAAACTAATTCAAAAAACAGAGACACAATCATAAATAAGGCGCCATAAAAAAGTGAAGAATGGCTGTCACGAGGGATGTCACCATGGGGAACAAGGAGCACCAGAAGACACACCCCTCCCACACATATTAATTTCCGTTTCACTGGAAACAATATTTGTTTCCAGTTCGGGGGAAATTGGAAAACTAATTGTGTCTAGTGATGTGGACAACAATAATAATATGCGATGGGTATAGGTCACAAGGTACGGAAATGAGCAAAGGAAAATAGATTTGGAGGAACATGTGAGGAGAGCTACAGTATCCACAAACAAACAAAATTGCACAAGTGACTAAAACTACAGTATCCCAGAGGACTACAACAAACAATTGATATGGAAAATGTGGAAGCCGAGTGCGATAGAGCGAGAGGGCTACAGCACCCCAGAACGAACGAAAAACTCTGAAGTGACGGAAACTACAGTATCCCAAAACAAACGGAAAGTTCTGGACTGACCAAGTTCAAAAACCTCAAACGTCATCAAATAAGGAAATTCCAATTAATGGGTTATGAGACTCATAAACTATGTTGTCATTCAAAGTTTCACATTTGACCTACAGTAATCCTTTTGCACTTTTAAAAAAGAGCAAATAGAATTTTCTGTGGAAGGTTTTTGACACATTTTCTAGAATATAAAAAATTTTGATGTTTTCTTTGGAATTCCCAGTTCGGGTTTAATTACATGAATCATTAGAAAATTTGAGATTCAAAGTCAACCATTTCAAGCTCCGCCCCCTTTTTGATCCTTTAAGCTTGGTTTTAAATGAAATTGTGTATTTGCAAAAAAAATAATTGAAAAATTGTATAAGTCTGATGATTTTTTGGGGGTTCTTAGACACGAAAATGGGAAAATGATCTGGAATTTGGAAATTGGTTGAAACTGGTTTAGGCCATAACTCGGCCAATTTCAGTCCAATTTCAATTTTAGTACATTTTTTGAATTTGCCTTAAACTGAGCTTCAAAATGAGTATAAACATGACTAGGTTCCGCAAATTTTGATTTTTGAGTTTAAAGGCGCATGGGACCCTCGACAAACCGATTTACACCAAAATGGGAGGTGTTTATACTCATTTTGAAGCTCTTTGAAAGTCAAATTCAAAAAAATTATTGTGGGCACATTTGGAGAAAAACTGGCTGAGTTATGACCTAACCAAGGATGGACCACGAAAAATCCCATTTTGGGGAAATTTCGAAATTCCAGAAATTGGAATTTTTTAGGGCAAAAAAAGCTCGTTTTCTACTTTTTTCTATGCATACGCACCTTTTTTATATTTTGGGGTACTTTTTCGGGACCATAAAGTTTCCGAAAATTTGAAATCTGTATACTTTTATGACCCATTCTACAACAATTCTATGGAATCGGAAGCATAAAAAGGTCGAAATTGAAAGTTTTAAGTTTTCCAAAAAAAGATTTGTATGTTTTCCAATTTGGTGTCTAGAACCCAGACCCATAAAAATTTTTAATAAATTTTTTTTGCAAAATGAACAATTTCGTATAGATTTATAATTAAATTCGGATTCAAAGGCGAGTAGAATCGAGCTTAAAGGATAAATCCCAGAGTGGGCGGAGCTTAAAATGTTGACTCCAAATTTCAAATTTTTTAATTAAGGAATTGGAAATTCGAAAAACATTGGAATTTTTCATTTAAAAATGAAAACCGTAGACTACTGTAGACTACTGTGGATTTCTGTAGATTACTGTAGACTTAGTTTTCTAAAGTTAGTGACTACTGTAGACTACCGTAGACTACTAAAACATTGTGTAAAGTGGAAAAATGCAGTAAAATGAATGGAAATCAGAAAAATCAAAGTGAAATGAAATATTTTCAGGTTACGGTAGTTTTTCGCTCCGGGACCAGCCTCCTCTAAAATGGCCTCTTCAGAAGAAAGAAAACTACAGTATCCCAAAACAAACAGAAAAATCTAGAATGACCGAATTTGCTACAGTACCCTAGACCTAAAATAAACAATTTCAGGCTACAGTATCCCAAAGCGGAAATAAAAATCCGTTAAGATACAGTACCTCAGAACAAACAAAAAACTCTCAAATGACTAAAGCTACAGTATCCCGGGGTAGTACAGTATCCCAAAACGAACGGAAAACTCTAGAATGACTAAATTCGAACACCTCATAGTCAAACGTCATCAAATAAGGAAATTCCAATTAATGGGTTATGAGACCCATCAACTATGTCGTCATTCAAAATGTAACATTTGACCTACAGTACTCTTTTTGCACTTTTAAAAAGTGCAACTAAAATTTTCTGATGGACTTTGGAATTCCCAATCCACATTTAATTACATGAATCTTCCGAATATTCGAGATTCAGTCAACAATCTTAAGCTCCGCCCCTTTTTTTTCTTAGGATTGATCCTATAAGCTCGATTCTAATCGTTCTTTGAATCCAAATTTAATTATAAAACTAAACGAATTTTTGTAAAAAAATAATCGAAAATTTTTATGGGTCTCAATTTTTTGGGGGTTCTAGACATGAAAATGGAAAAGTCTAAATTTTTAGGAAAGAAAAGAAACAGAAAAGAAATAAATAAGTAAAAAAAATTGTTGACTTTCTTTTCAAACCAAAATATCTTAATACTTTCTTTTCAAACCAAAATATCTTAATTCCTATAAAAGATTTTAAAAAGTTGTTAACTAATAAAATGTTTAAAATTAAATTTGCCACATTTTATTGGTTAGTGATAATTTTCTATCTTTGATAGCAACCGAGATATAGTTGTGATAAAGTTGGTCCATGCTTGTTTGGGCCATAACTCAACCAGTTTTTGTCTAAACGAGATTCAGATATATTTTTTGAGTTCAGCTTGCAATGCGCTTTAAAATGAGTATAAACACGACCCATTTCGGTACAAATTGGTTTTTCGAGGGTCCCATGCGCCTTTAAACTCAAAAATCAAAGTTTAAGGAACCTAGTCATGTTTATACTCATTTTGAAGCTCAAATTGAGGCAAACTCAAAAAATGTAGTGAAATTCAATTTGGACTGAAATTGGCTCAGTTATGACCTAAACCAATTTGAACGATTTTTCAATTTTGAAGATTTAGATTCCATTTTCATGTCTAGAACCCAAATCCAATACATTTGCTGAATAATTCGAAACAAATATTTAAATTAAAAATTGAAAAATAAGATTTTTGATATTTTGAACTATATAAAGTGGACCATTTGAAATCATGGGAAAGTATATAAAATAAAAGAAATATTTAAAAAACTGGCGAAAGCGAAAAATTGCACAATTATAATAACAACCTTTTCCACTTCTCCGCCTTCCAAAAACCTCATAACCACGAATCCCATTTCGCCGATTTTTATAGTTTATGGGATATTGAAAATTGGCTCTCGGAGCCAATTTTCAATATGATTTCATAGGTTGGGCTCGATGGATTACGTAAGAAAGCGATTGACAAAAAAATCAAAGAAAATCTCAGAATCTAAGAATATAGAATTAAAATTTTCGAAACTTCAAATGGTCAAAATTTCCGAATCTCGGAAATTCAGGATTTCAGAGTCTCAATTTCAGGATTCCGGAATTTCCAGAATTTCAGAATCCTAGGACTTCAAAATCTCAGAATTTCAGAATTTCAAGACTCCAGAATTTCCAGAATAAAAGGAACCTAGTACTTCAGAATCTCTGAATTTCTGAAATTCAGAAATTCGGAATTTCAGAATTTCAGAATTTCAGAACTTCAGAATTTCAGAATTTCAGAATTTCAGAATTTCAGAATTTCAGGATTTCAGAATTTCAGGATTTCAGAATTTCAGGATTTCAGAATTTCAGAATTTCAGAATTTCAGAATTTCAGGATTTCAGAATTTCAGGATTTCAGAATTTCCAGAATTTCAGAATTCTGGTACTTCAGAATCTCAGAATTTTAGAGTTTCAAGATTCTAGAATTTCCAGAACCTCTAAGTTTCTAAATTTCAGAATCCTAGTACTTCAGTATCTGTGAATTTCAGAACTTCGAAATTTCAGAGCTTCAAGAATTTCAGAATTCCAGAGTTTCAGAAGATCAGAAATTCAGAATTTCAGTAACTCAGAATCTCAAAAATTAGAATATTCTCGAAAACAACACAACTATACACAACAAAAAGTCGAGAGCCTGGAAAAAATGACTAAAAAGCCATGCCATTTTTTTTGTCGTCCTCCGAAATGTGGTCCTCTCCATTTAATAGTTTATTACGGTCGTTTATGAGTCCCATTAGCCTTATTCACTCTGTCTGTCGAAAAAAGAAGAAATAAAGAAAAATTGGATTTCTCATTTCCATGTTTTTTGAATCCATGAATCACTAGGATACTAATGGAATATGAGGAACTTACTTAGCTCGAAGTTCGGTGGAGCGCAATTGCAATTTTTTGTTAAATGTTTTGAAACTTGGGACTTGAGAATTCCTTTTTGGAACCGAAAGCGAATGAAAAGTTACAGAATTGAGAATTCACAAAGCCTAGACTTCAGGAACCAAACTAGAAAAATCCATAAAATAAAAGTTTGAAATTTTTGATTCGATTAGCGATTTTCCTAGAAAAACAGCACAAATTCAAAACAATTTACCCACTGAAAAAATACAACCAATTTTAATTGAAAATCGCGATTTGGGGAAAAATGGAAAATTTTCAAAATGGAATTTTGATTTTGAAATCAGAACTACAAATTATATGGAAAAGAAAACGAAATTGGATATCGTATTTCGAAATTCAAACAAATTTTAGGTTGAGTCAAATAGCATTTTCCCCATAGACCACCGGAAAAATTCAGAATCAGCGAACAAATTCCAGAATCTCAGAATCTCAGAGTCTCAGAGTCTAGAAAAGAGTATCAGAATCTAGAAATCTCAGAAGTTATTTTCCGATAAAATTCGGAATTTCGAAAAAATGGAATATTCTGCAGTAGAGCGCATCAGAGTTATTTAAAAAACGTGCCTAACGAAAGATTGCTTATAAAAGTCGGCTTGTATAGCCCACGTGTTATTATCTGGTTAATTATCATATGATCATCTAATTATGTTATGTTTTTTACACAGTTTCAGATTGACTATTCATTTATTCTAATTCAATACATTTGAAATTTAAAGACAATAGAAGTATAATGCAATTGAATTTATCTAGTTTCCTGTTAGTGATATCAAAATGTTGCTAACTAATAAAATGTTTATCATAATATCATCAGCATTTTATTAGTTAACAACTTTTTGATACATCTTACAAGAACCGAGATACAGTATACCTAAGTTGGCGGTTCCACCCCTTGACGCAGTAAGGAATACTGTAGTTCTTAGTTTTCATTATAGATGACTTATGAGATACTGTAGCTTATGACTCATAACTTCTACTAGATCCTAGAGATCCCTCGGCCTTCATTTCCCTTTTCAATTTTTTTGAATCCCAAATGACTTAGACAGCCAATGACCAAACACCAATGTGTCCCTCGAATCAAAACATAGCGTACTTGGTGGATACTCTATGTTTTGATTTCTTTTGTAGCTTTCTTTTTGTTCACACTCTTTCTCCCGCCAAATTTTCTTTGTCTTACTATTAGAAAATTTGAATTTGAAAATCTACAGTATCATGTTTCATCGAAGTTTCAAGTAGTTGAACTTTCTCAAAAGTACAAAAGGATTACTGTAGTTCAAATGTGTTTTTAAATGTCAAAGTCGTTTCATAATGGGAATTTCTTTATTTGGTGACGTTTATTGAGGATTCTGTACTTTGTCTGGGATACTGTAGTGGGGTCCAATTTTTTTATTCAAAAATCTTTGATTTCTCACCTTCCCACTCTTATTTCTTAAAAATTCCTTTTTTCAGCCAAATTCGAAAAATGAGCGTCTCCTCGGACAAAACTTCCACCAAAGATGAACCAATCGACAAAAGTAGGTTTTAGACGATCTGATTTTATCCAAAATCAAACTAATTCAACTCCAGAATGCGAAGAAATCCGTCAGTTAGCGCTCGTCATTAGAGCTGCTCTTGAGGAAGGGATTCGTCAGGAAAAGGAGAAGTTAGAAAACAAGTTAAAGGACTGTGAGGCTGCCCGTCGGGAGCGTATTCGTCAGGAAAGGAAGAGGACTAAGATCATTACGGCTCCATCATTGGAAACAATTCTTCACCAAGCATTCAATTCTAGAGAACTCGACGATTTAAGTTTCGAAGAATTGGAAGTTCTTGAGGAGACATTGAGAAGAAGAGACACTGATTTCAGCTCTTCGGAAGGCACATCTCATTTGGATAAAACTCTCGAAGCGGGGGATCAGAGAAGTGAAGCTCGACGGACAGCTCGCGGACCGATAGTCTATTTAGAATTGTTGAGAGGATCAGTTTCTAAAAACGCTGGATTGTCGGGAGTATCTTCCCTTTTTGGAGCCTTTTCTGAAGCCACTTCTATAGAATCTTCTGGACTATCGGACAAGAAAATGAGCAGGTAAGTGTTTTGTTTTTGAATCCAGTTTTGAAAATTTTTCTAAATTGAAAACTGTTATTTTCAATTAAGCCCCCCCCCCTTCTAGGAATACTGTAGACCTTAAATTCCCATTGCTTCTTTCCTGTCTTATTTTTGAATTTCCTCTCAAAAAATATGTGCAGGAGGCGGAGCTATGATTCCTGGCGAAGCCGGGTACCTAAGCTCCGCCTACTACTGGTCTGTATAAAAGAATCTTTTTCCCAAACGTTTCGCATTATTTTCTCGGGTGGTTCCTTTTTTGACTGATTCAATTCCAAAAGTCTCATTTTTTTCGAGGATCATTATAACGAAACAAAGAATTCTAGATGAGTTCTGAGATACTGTCGTCTATGATTCATAACTTTTCCCTGACAAATGATCCAGACAGCCAGTGACCAAACACCAATGTGTCCCTCGAATCAAAGTATTTCGTAATTCGGGGACACTCTATGTTTTGATTTATTTTCCAGCATTTTTTGCTTGCTTCTCCCCGCCAAATGACTTTTTGTCCTAAAAATATAAATTAGAATTTTCTAGTGGATCTTTTTCAAAAGTACAAAAGGACTACTGTAGTTAAAATGTGTTTTAAAATGGAAACATTGTCTCATAACCCATTAATTGGATTTCTTTGTTTTATGACGTTTGAGGTCTTTGTACTTGGTCTGGGATACTGTAGCCTTTTTGATTTTAGCATGTATTTTCAAACTTCTAGCTTTTCTGTTTAAAACCTTTCGATTCTCTTCTTCATTTTCTTACTTCTTACAAGTTGTATTTTTTTCAGCCAAATTCGAAAAATGAGCAACTCGGACAAAACTTCAACCAAAGACATGTTCATCGACAAACGTAAGTTCTAGACGTCCTGTTTTTTAAAACTCGAAGTCCATTCAATTCCAGAATGCGAAGCAATTCGTCAGTTGATGCTCACCAGGAAAGCTGATGTTATGGAAGCGTTTCGTCAGGAGCAGGAGAAGTTCAGAAACTATGTGGCTGCCGGGGAGGAATGTATGCGTCAGAAAATAGAGAAGATGGAAAACAGGTTAGAATACAAAAATGGGTTCTTCACTTTTTGGCCGTTTGAGGTCTTTGTACTTGGTCTGGGATACTGTAGCCTTTCCTATGATTTTTCAAGATTTCTTTCTGCACAATTTTTGCTAAAAATCTTCGAATTCTATTTTTCATTACAGTGCCTCCTCGGACAAAGCTTCGGATGAAACCAAGGAAAAAAAGCATCGCGGTCGCGCTGAGAGTCTAGAATTTATTTGTCAGGAACTGGAGAAGAATGCTGCATCATCGGGACTCGTTCCTCTTACAGTGATCAATCTAAGCGGAGACACCGATTTCAGCTCTTCGAAAGTCGAAACAGTGCGCATCAGAGCGATGCCACCATCCCACGTTTTCAGGTTAAAAAGACTAAAAAACATAGAGAAAAACGGCTGATGCCATTCGATTCAGCATCTCTAAAAACCTATGTAGCAGTAAAATCAAGTACCCGTCAGGTCTATTAGGACTACAGTAACCTAGAGGAACCAACTTTTTGTGTAATCTGTCACAATAAGATGTTGTGAGACTATTTTAACACAAAAAAGATCAATTTTGTTCCCTTAAAAACCTGAGATGTTACATTTTCCAGTGTGGTGCTATCACGCAGGGCGCAGAGAGACTTTTGGTTACTGTAGTCCTAATAGACTTGACGGGTACTTGATTTTGCTGCTACATAGGTTGTTAGGGATGCTGAATCGAATTGAATCAGCCGTTTTTCTCTATGTTTTTAGTCCTCAAAAATTGGGGTAGTGCTATCATTATGACGCGCACTGTATTTCTGGTAGAACGCATAAAGCAGTGGATGAAAAAAGTGAAGCCGTTGGTGAACCGGTAATCGATCTAGAAGAGGTGGAAAAAACGTCAATCAAGGGCATGTCAAGCAACGAAAGTAGGTCATAGAGGACCTGTGTTTATCTGAACCCAATTTAATTTAATTTCAGAATACGAAAAAATGCGTCTGGATATGTCCGCTGTTCATGCATCTCTGGTGAGATACTGGGATGAGCTTGACGAAGATGCTGGACCGTCGGGATCGGCTTCTGGAGAAGGTTCTGGGGCAACTTCTGAACCATCTGAAAAGAAAAATGAAAGCTAAATCATTTGATGTTGACTACTTTTTTAATCGTTCATCAATTACCTCCAATTTAACCTGAACCCCTCCCCTCCTTTTTTAACTATCACATTTGACCAAATTTATCTCGGTTCCTGAAAACCATATCAAAAAATTGATAACTGATAAAATATTTCCCATATCATGATGAACATTTTGTCAGTTGACTATTTATTTATACCTTTTACAGAAGCCGAGATAAATAAACTCAAAGTTAAGGAACCATTTTGTCGCGATCTTAAGGAACCATTTTGTCGCGATCTCCGCCGGGTCCTTTAACTTTGACAACATTTATCTCGATTTTCATGAAAGATAGCAAAAAGTGGCTAACTAACGGAGTGTTTATAATAATATCAGTAATAATTTATCAGTTGATCGTTTTTTCATATCTTCTCCAGAAAATGAGATCAATTGATTGTTCTACAGTATCCCAGTTTTCCTTTTTCTCGCCCCTCTCTCCCTTTTTTATTGGTTGACCTTTAATTTTAACCCATTTTATCTCCGTTCCTGTAAATGATACAAAAAAGTGGTCAACTAATAAAATGTTTATCACAACATCAATAACATTTTATCAGTTGATTACTTTTTGAAATCATTTACAGGGAGTGAGATAAATTGACTCAAAGTTAAAAGACTCTACTGCGTATTGGTCAGGGTCCCTCAACTTTGACCTATTATATCTCAATTCCTGTGAATGATATCAAAAATTTGTTTATTACCAAAATGTTAATCAAATTATCAGTAATATTTTATTAGTTTATCACTTTTTGATATCATTCACAGAACCCGAGATAAATTGGCGGTTCTACCGTATCTCCTTTTTCCTATACCCCTTCTCCCCTTTTTTCTCTATCACTGTTGATTTCTGATCTGTTTGTTATCAAATATTAATAAAAATCGATCTAATTTCTATAGTATCTGACAAGAACGAAGACAGGTATATCTTTTTTATCTCGGCTTCTTGAGATTGAGAGAGATTTGTTGCTAAAGCAAGGGATACTGTAGAGCTTGAATTCCCATCACATGTTTTTTTTTTGAATTTCCTCTCGGAAAACATCTGTAGTAGGCGGAGCTAAGCTTCCTGGCGCAGCCGGGTACCTAAGCCCCGCCTACTCACTGTTCCGTATAAAAGGATTTTTCTCCAATAGTTTCTCATTCTTTTCTTGGTTGACCCTTACCTCTGTCCCCTTTTTTCAAATGATTCAATTTCAAAAGTCTCATTTTTTTCGAGGATCATTCTAACAGAACAACACATTCTAGATGACTTACAGGATACTGTAGGCTGTGACTCATGACTTATCCCTAACAAATTATTCAGACAGATGACCAAATGACCAAACACCAATGTCCCTCGAATCAAAGTATTTCGTAATTGGGACACCTTATGTTTTGATTTCTTTTGCAGCTTTTTTGCTTGCATACCTTCTCTCCGCGAAATAATTTTTGCACTAGAATATTTGAATTCGAAAATCTACAGTATCGAGAAAACACAGAGAATATTTAAAGGTCAATCCCAGAAAAAAGGGCGGAGCTCAAAATTGGACTTCCAATTTCCAATTCTCTTATAGGCCATCTCTGGCCTGGGATACTGTAGTGTGGTCCACCAATTGTTTTTTCAAAAATCTTCGATTTCTCACCTTCCCATTCTTATTTCTCACAAATTCTTTTGTATTTCAGCCAAGTTCGAAAAATGAGCGACTCTTCGGACCAGACTTCAACACAGGGAATGGCAAGCGACGAAAGTAGGTTTCAGTTTCTTTTTCGAATTCAAAATAATTCAATTCCAGGAATCGAAGAATTTCGTCAGTTGGTGCTCACCAGGAAAGCTGCTCTTATGGAAGAGTTTCGTCAGCAGCGGGAGAAGTCAAAAAACGATATGGCTGCTTTTGAGGAACATGTTCGCCAAGTAATGGAGAACGTAAAAACCGAGATAAAAAACAACAAGGCTAGATCGGCGAGCCTAATTTCTCATCTCAATGATTTAAGTTTCGAGGAATTGGTGGCTCTTGAGGAGACACGAAAAAGAGGAGACACTGAATTCAGTTCTTCAGAAGTCACAACACATTTGGATACAACTCTCGAAGCGGGGGATCAGAGAAGTGAAGCTCGTCGGACAGCTGGTGGACCGATATTCTATTCAGAATTGTTGAGAGGATCAGTTTCCAAACACGCTGGATCGTCGGGAGTGTCTTCTAGAGAATCTTCTGAAGCAGCCTATGAAGAAACTTCTGGAGCACTTTTTGAAGCCTTTTCTGGAGCATCTTCTGGAGAAAATCCTGGAGCATTTCCTGGAGCATCTTCTGTAGAATCTTCTGGACTATCGGACAAGAAAATGAGCAGGTAAATTTTTTGTTTTTGAACTCCTTTCCCCCCACCCCATTTTAGGATTACTGTATACCTCGAATTCCCATCACATGCTTAGTATTTTTTTTTTTGAATTTCCTTTCGAAAAACATCTGTAGTAGGCGGAGCAAAGCCTCCTGGCGCAGCCGGGTACCTAAGCCCCGCCCACTCACTGGTCCGTATAAAAGAATCTTTTCTCCAATCGTTTCGCATTCTTTTCCTGGTTGACCCTCACCTCTGGCCCCTTTTTGACTGATTCAATTCCAAAAGTCTCATTTCCTTTCGAACCCAATTTTAGCAAAACAAAGAATTCTAGATGACATATAGGATACTGCAGCCTATGACTCATAACTTATCCCTAACAAATGATTCAGATAGCTAGTGACCAAACAACAATGTCCCTCGAATCAAAGTATTTCGTAATTGTGTGACACTCTATGTTTTGATTTATTTTGTTGCTTTCTTTTGTTCACACTCTTTCTCCCGCCAAATTATCTTTGTCCAAAATGTGAATTTGAAAATCTACTGTATCTGTTTCATAGAAGTTTCTAGCAGTTGATCTTTTTTAAAAGTGCAAAAGGTATACTGTAGTTCAAATGTGTTTCCAAATGTAAACATCGTTTCATAACCCATTAATGAGAGTTTCTTTTTTTGACGTTTGAGGTCTTTGTACTTGGTCTGGGATACTGTAGCCTTTCCTATGATTTTTCAAGATTTTTTAATGCACAATTTTTGTCAAAAATCTTCGAATACTCATTTCCATTGTTTTACTTCTCACAAACTCTGTATTTTCAGCCAAATTCGAAAAATGAGCACTTCCGCTGACAAAGCCTCGGATGAACCCAAGGACATGTCTAGCGAAGAACGTAGGTTCTACTTTTTTTTTTAATTTGAAATCGAACTAATCATTCCAGTTCCAGAGGACGAAAAAATGAATCGGATTCGCGCTGAGCGTCGGGAACGTATTCGTCAGGAACTGTACAAGATCAGAAATGGTCGAGTGGTCAATCGAAGAGATTATGATATTCTCGATTTCCTGGAATTGAGAGCTCTTATGGATAAAATGGTCAAAGCGAGGGAAGAAGAAACAAGTGAAGCTGCTGGTGGACCGGTATACGAACCAGAAACCAAGGACTCGTTGAGCGAAGAAAGTAGGTTCTAGACGTCCCGTGCATACATGTGGATGGCCGGGCCGGGCCGACCCGCTTGCTCAAACCCCCTCCTCCCGCACCCGCCCGGGGGCCGCGGGTGGCACTTTTTTCCACCCGCCCAGATGGAAACCCATCCAAGATAGCCGTAGTAGATCAAATATTAATTCAAAGACATAAAACACGCCAAATAATTTGGGAAAAACGTGGATTGGCGATTGCTGGCGCTTTTCTCGTGCATCGAAAAAAAAGCAAAATTCAAAAAGTTCAAAAGAAATTAATTTGTTCGTGAGCCGACCTACTGAGGGATTTGAGGCTCTAGGCATAAATTTCCCCTCAATGTTCCCTCTTCTAGGTCATTCCACCTCGATCCAAGCCAAAAATGCCACGCCAATAATAGCACGCCAAATAAAAATACAGCAAATTTTGAACAAAAATAATAATTTTCCCTCAAATCTACAGTAATCCGACTGCTTCAAATTGTATCAGGGGTCTCAATTCTAAATTTTATTGGTTGATTTTAATATCAAAAAATTTCTCGTAAAATTCTGCACAAATGTTACTAAAAATCATTATGAATGCGTCCGTAGATTTTTTGAAAATTCTCGAAAACCTCCAAAAAAAGCGAAATTCAGTTGATTTTTTAGAAAATCTATCAGGGCTTTTATTTTTGGGTCAAATCAGACGTTTTTTAGTTCATTCTGTCTGTTTTTCAATTCTCTACAATTCATACTATTTTTTAAATAAAAAAATTCGACCCAGAATTTATTAATGCCGAAAAAGCTGATTTTCCACTGTCTCGAGAAAAGCGCCAATAAATCAGAAAAAAATCAGAAAAACTCGATTTCCAATATTAATCGCCGTGTAAAACCATTCGAAAAATTTCCATCATCATTTTTATAATAAACCAGTCGGTTTGCGCCCCTTCGGGGCTGAACCTCCTGGCCCCCGCTTACAGTACCCGTAATCTTATGAAAATGTTTTCACTTTTAATTCGTCACTTTCATCCTGGGTCTATGAACTATGGAAAGTTCAGAGCTTTTCTGAATTTCTGAATTCGTGAAATTCTTAAGTTCGAACTTCTAGTTTCCGAAGTTCTGGATTTCTGAATTCCCGGATAATTTTTAAATTTTGAAGTTGGTATGCATCTCTACTTGGAATTGTTCTTAAACATCTTTTTTGTTTCTCAGTTTTGAAGTTTCTGAATTTCCGACGTTTTAAATATCTGAATTCCCGATTTACAAAGTTTTCTACTTTCCAAAATTTCATTTCTCGAACTTCTCGAATTCCGGGTTTCTGACTCTCTTTTTCCAAAAGAAAGTCGTTTATCTGGGAATTTCCACTTTCAGAAATTCGGAAGTTCGAAAAATCGGAAATTTAGAACTTCAGAACTCCAGAAGTTGGAAAATTGAAATTGAAATTAAGAGACTCGGATGTTCAAAAGTTTAAAGAGTCAAGAATTAGAAAACCAAAAAAGTATGTAAAACTTCTGTGGAAAAAAAAACTGGGCAAAAACAAAATTCTACTGATTCTTACAAATTTAAGAAACTCGGACTTAAGTTAATTCAAGAATTTGGAAAACGGGAACTTCGAAAATTGTTTAATTAGGAAATGAAAAATTGCTATTGTACGCCATTTTTTGCTTTTTTCGCCGCCTCTGTTCGATTCTCTGTTCATGGCTTCCGGAACGTTTTTAGTACTGCTATAGTCAGAATTTCCTTGCCTGTTGCAGTACATTCGGGATTTTGACCTTCGGCTTTTTTACTCATCAAAATATTGGGGACTCTGGAACTGTCTCTAGAAAAGTAAGAGCTTGAAGGTTTCTGATTCATCTACCTAATTTCCATTTGAACGTTTTCTGCTCACTCTGAACGAAAAACTGATCCACAAAGTTCCTCTGTTTTGTGTCTTTTCTAACTGATGTGAAAAAAAACTAAAAAAATGTGTTTTCACAATCACAATCTTTTCACAATCACTTTTGAGGCCTGATTAAAAAACCAAAAAAAAATTTTCACCGATCGGACTCGAACCCGCATCGCACGGGCAAAAGCGGAGTGCGCTAACCAACACACTACCCGGTCACGACAGCAATGGTGGGAGAAATGGCGTACACGTGTGTGGGATTTCCTTCCCTTTTTTTTTCTCTCGCCCTCCACCATCGCCCTCTCTGCCCACTACGCTTTACTGTGGTGAAACCAAGGAACGTCTCCAGAAGACTTCAGAATCAACATTTTGAAAAACGAAACGTTCGTGCATCAACTAATAAAAAATTCTGGTTCGCCTGTCCAGGTGTCAGCTCAATCGGTTAACTTTGAATGGGTGAAAAAACACGCTACATACATCCGGACATACAGAATTTGGTGAATGTTATTAGTAATGATAACTGATGTGGTGTCTATTTTCTTCTTTGTGTGTCATTCCGTTATTTCCCAGAAGGAACTTTCCCGAAAGGAAAAAAACCGTCAGACCCAATTTGATCTATTATAAAAATTTAGTATTAGCAAGTCTGAAAAACAATGAGAAAAATAGTAGAGATTCAGAATAGAGGCGCGAAGCGCCGATCTCGCGCCGTAGGCGCACCAGCCAGCCGTTTGGAGGCGCGGCAAACAGGCTGGTTTGATTCAATTTTTAGCAAAAAAAATCAAAGAAAAGCTGTTAGGAGGGACGAGGATTTTGAATTCCCGCGCAGTGAGAAACCTAGGTCACGGCGCCTGACAGCCGTTTTTTCAAGTGGCCGACAGTGGTTTTTTACGTTCATTACCTGCTGGGTATGAAATTCGAAAAAATCCGGAAAAATTTCCATGTAAGAAAGGCGCTATGATGCCGTGGCCTAGGTTTCTCACTTCGCGGGAATTCAAAATCCTCGTCCCTCCTAACAACTTTTTTTGAAAATTTTTCGCTTTTAACGGCATTTCTCGGGGATTTCGGATTTTTTTTCGAATTTTTTCGCTTTAATATTGGGAAAATAAACAACTTTTCGAACATTTTGATGCAATAAAAGTTTTTGGTCGGAGTCCCCCTTTAAAATTTTTTAAATTTTCAAAAAGCGGGCCGGCCCGCGAGCCGGCCATGTCCTAATTTTTTCGGCCCCGCTTTCAAAAAATCTCGGTCCGGCCCGCGGGCCGGCCATCTTTTCCACAAGTATGGTCCCATGTTCACCTGAAATCAATCTGATTGAATTTCAGAAAACGAAACGCGGCGCCAGAGCTTCGCTGTTCTCCTGGAAGCGTTTTGTCAAAAACTAGAGGAAATCAAAAATAAAAGAGCTACATCATCGGAACAGATGTCTCAAGGGGTCAGCTCTTCGGAAGGCGCAGCTATTTCCGCTAAAACTGTTGAAGCATCTGGTGAGCCGGTAAACAATCCAGAGGAGTTGGAAAATGCTTCAATCAAGGAGATGTCGAAAGAAGAAAGTAGGTCCTAGACGTCCTGTGTTCACCTATAATCAATCAAATTTAATTCCAGAAAACGAAATGTGGCGTCAAAAGTCCGCTGCACTCGTGGAAAATGTTCGTCAAGCACTAGAGAAGATCAAAAATAGAGAGGCTACATCATCGGGACCGATTTCTCATCCAGTGGTCAACCCAAGAGGAGACGCTGACTTCAACTCTTCGGAAGTCACAGCTATCTCCGATAGAACGGTTGAAGCAGAGGATGAACCAAGTAAAGCAGCTGGTAAACCGCTATACAATCTGGAAGATTCGACAAAATTAATGTTGAAAGACATGGAAAGATTCGTTCTCGAAAGAATCCCCACTGGAAACTCTTCTGGAGTGTCTTCTGGAGCATTCTTTGGAGCAAAACTTGGAGTAATTTCTGGAGCTTTTGAACCGGCGGATCAGAGAAGTGAGGATCGTCGGGCTGCTGGGGGACCGGTCTACGATCCAGAACTGTTGACTGAAGATGGCAGAGCAGTCTTCCAAAAATTGGCCAAAATTATGAGCATCATCATTCCGGGATACACAAGAGGTGGAGAGTGGGAAGAGGATTATCAGAGAGAGCAGAGATATTGGGAGGAGCGTGATGGAGCTGCTGCTGGACCGTCGGGAGAAACTTCTGGAGGAGCAGCTTCTGGAGAAGGTTCTGGACTATCTTGTGGACCATCTTCTGGACCATCTGACCAGAAGAAGGAAAACTAAATCATTTGTTATTGACTACTTTTATTTAATCGTTCATCAATACCTTCAATTTAACCTGAGCCATCACTCCTTTTTTTTAACCATCAGATTTGACCATGTTTATCTTGGTTCCTGTTAATGATATCAAAAAGTAATCAACTGATAAAACATTGCTAATTTAATGATAAACATTTTATTAGTTGACCATTTTTTGATATCATTCACAAAAAACGAGATAAATTGATAAGGTTCTACAGTATCCCCTTTTCCCTATCCTTGCCCCCTCTCCTTTTTTTATTGATTGACCCTCAACTTTGATTAAATTTATCTTGGTTCCTATTAATGATATCAAAAAACGATCAACTAGCAAAATGTTAATCAAATTATCAGTAAAATGTTATCAGTTGCTTGATTTTTGATGTCATTTACAGGAACCTAGATAAATTGCCAGTTCTACAGTATACCCTTTTTTCCTATACCCCGTCCCCCTTTTTTTTTTTCATTGACCCTTAATTTTGATCCGTTTTATCTCAATTTTCATGAAAGATGGCAGAACGTTATCAATTAACAAAATGTTTATCACATCGTTAGTAGTATTTTATCAATTTACCACTTTTTGATATCATTCACAGAAAATGAGATAACTTGACTGTTCTACAGTATCCCACTTTTCCTTTTTCTCGCCCCTCTCCCTTTTTTACTGTTTGACACTCAATTTTGGCCGATTTTATCTTGATTTTCATGAATGATAGCAAAAAGTTATCAACTTGCAAAATGTTAATCAACTTATCAGTAACATTTTATCAGTTGCTCACTTTTTGATATCACTTACAGAAAACGAGATAAATTGGCAGTTCTACAGTATCCCCTTTTTTCCTATGCCCCTTCTCCGCCTTCTTCTCTATCAGTGTTGATTGCTGATCTGTTTGTTATCACTTATAATAAATGACAATCGATCTAATTAGCAATTCAAATTTTTATTTGCCAGCACCACATAAAAAGCCCCCTGAAAAGTGGAAATTTTCATTGAAACTATGAACTGCTATCAGTACAAAATTGTGTGTCAAGTCAAGTATGAGGTTTTGGTAAGTGGGAATTTCGGAAGCTTCAGCAATGTGAAAATCTAGAAAAATCAGAAAAAATTAAAATTTTTTATTAATTCTGGAAAAAATCTTCCAAAAATTTTCAGACTCTAACAAATCACATCCAAGTTCTGACCCTTCAAAATATGCAAAAAGGAACCAAACCGCAGACTGAATTTGCCACTCAATATTCTGAGGTAAGCGTTTTTATCTTTAAATTTAACAAAGTTACCGTATTCCCTCTAATTGAAGGGCACCCACACTTTGAGATCAATCCTCTCGGGTCCTGTAAAATCATCTCAAGTGGGGGCCTAACTTTCCAAACACGAACTTCCAAACAAGAATTTCTGTGCCACCAGAGTTTATAGTCTAGAAACGATCTAATATTCATTTGGTGTGTTTTCTAGGCCATTTCATATAGTGGCCTAGAAAACTCAGCTCAAGAAAATTAGGCCACCAAACTCGAGAGCCTAGAAACCCTACCAGGTGAATTTTAAGCAGTTTCTAGGCCACAAAAGTTGGTGGCCTAGAAAACCCGACTTGCAAAAGTTAGGCCACCAAACTAAAATGGCCTAGAAAACACATTAAGGGAAAGTTAGGTTATTTCAAGACCATGAAAGTTGGTGGCCTAGGAAATGCATGTTGCGAAAGTAAGGCCATTAAACCGTAATTATCGGTGGCCTAACTTTCCGAACGTGAGTTTTCTAGGCCACCAGAGTTTATAGCCTAGAAACAGCCCTATATTTATCTGGGGTGTTTTCTAGGCGATCATATACGGTGGCCTAGAAAACTCAACATCATAAAGTTAGGCCACCAAACTTGATGGCCTAGAAAATCTGTCATATTTCAGAAACTCGCCCAACTTCAAGAACTCCTTCTTGCCAATAGCATTCAACCGGAGAATTTCAACTTGGCCACTTTCGCGGTAAGATATTTTAATTATAATAATTAACTAGTTAATTGCCCAATTATATTTTCCAGACCGAATGCCTTCAAAATGCTGATATCCATATGAACAGTTACATTCAAACCTGCAAGGGAAATGTGTCTGGGACCGGAAATGTCTGACAGTTTCCAATTCAAAAACTGAAATTATTTTTATTTTTTGGTTTCGAAATCAATTTTGAGGTTTTTGCTAATTTTTTTCCTCAAACTGCCCTGGATTTTTTAAATAATTTTTTGTTAATAAAATCTGAAAACGTAGTCTTCTACATATTCAAAAATAGCTTCTATGAATTTATGACGAGAATTTTTCTAATAATAGAAAAAGACAAATTCTTTTCAGGTGAACCAAAAAACGAAAACTTTTGCCAAAATACGTAATACATATGTGCGTCATTAGAATGGAGAGGAAAAGCGTCATGCTTCTTATGTTTTCTGAGGAAAAAAATCTTGTAAATGTTGTTTTTCGTATAATTTGTCAGGCTGAAAAGTTTCGCAATTTTCGAGCCATTTTGAAATTTAGAATTGCTTTAAAAGTGGAGAAAACCTGAATATTGTACATAATTTCGTAATTTCAGAAATGTTTCATTTCTATAAAAAAAAGTCAGTGTCCTCTTTGACTCAATTTATCTCGGTCCCTGTAAGAGATATCGAAAAGTGGTCAACTGATAAAATATTTATCATAATATTAGTATTATTTTGTCAATTTAGCACTTTTTGATATCTTCTACAGTAACCGAGATAAGCTGGTTTAACGATGAAGGACCTTACAAAGTCGTGACCGATGGGTCTACTAAGTTTGATCCAATTTATCTAGTTTCACGTGTAAGATATCAAGAAGTTGTCAATTAACAAACTGCTTATCATAATGTCAGCTACATTTTGTTAGTTTATCACTTTTTGATATCTCTTATAAGAACCGAGATACAGTATGCCAAAGTTAAGAGACCCTCGCGAGTTTGCTGCAGCAGCCCCCCCCCGTTCATTTGCTTTGACCTTATTTATCTCGATTCTTATCAACGTAATCAAAAAGTATAAAAATGGTATAATGTTTATCATGCTATCAGCTACATTTTGTCAGTTTATCACATTTTGTTATCTTTTGCCGTAACCGAGATAAATCGATACAAAGTTGCGAGACTCTGCCGAGAAGGGGTTTCTAATTTCGACCCAATTTATCTCGGTTCTTATCAAAGTTATCAAAATTTAATCAACTAAAAAAATGTTCGTCATAATATCACCTACACTTTATCAGTTGATTACTTTTATTGAATAATCAATGCTTCCTAGCTATGGACCACTAGTCCAGTAGAGCGCGTTTCCTTCAATAATCGAATCATAGGGGGAAAAGTGACCAAGCGAGGAGGGAAGGGGATATGTTGCGAAAGGAGACCCTTTTCTCTAAACCTCTCAACTTCCTACACTATTTCTCTTCTCGTCTCCTTCCGCATCCGCAGCTATACGCAAATTCCTAGGTACAGGATGGTCCGTCGTCTCCATCTGCCTCTCCGGAGGGGTCAGTAGTGTGTCTGGCACTCTCCTCGATTTGCACACTCTCTCGCTCCTTAGATGACGATTAGAATAAAGGCCCCTCCTTTCTCTTCTTACTCCGGGGAATTGCTGGCTACTCTTTCTCTGTTGTGTTGTTATTTTTCCTTTTCGTCTTTTCCACTCTCTTCTGACGTCAGAGAAGCGATAAAAATAGATTCCTCGATTTTTTGAAGAATTTTCCTTCTGGATTTTTTTAGCTTTTCGTACTCTTTTTGAGCTCAAAAGTTTGAAATTAAAAAAAAAAATTTCAGGCAACCATAACTTCAAAAATGACCAACGAGGAAGGAATTCATGCATCGGTAAGTTTTCGATTTAAGTTTTAATTTTTAGGATTTCAAATTTTTGGCATTTTTAATTGAAAATTAATAATCATAAAAAATTTCAGCCCCGTCCCGGATTTCAAGACTGCCGTCCAGTGCTTGTGGATGAGCCAAAATCGTGTTGTACGGTACTAATGGAGGCTTGTAAGAGGTCTTATGTGGTGAGTTTCCTTTAATTACTGGAAAATTGCTGGAAAATTGCTGAAAATTTCAAAGCGAAAAACTACGATTTTCAAAAATTTCAACCTAATCAAAAACTTCTTAAACTTCAAAACCGTCTAAATTGAATAGTAGTTCTGTACTCAGCTTGTTGAGAGCTTTAAAACATGCCCAAACACGCCTAGGCTCCGCCCATTTTAAAATTTGTACTTTAAAGGCGCATGGACCCCGAAAAAAATAATTTCGGGAAAAATAGGAATTTCAGGATTTCTGAATTTCTGGATTTCTGAATTTCTGGATTTCTGAATTTCTGAATTTCTGAATTTCTGAATTTCTGAATTTCTGAATTTCTGAATTTCTGAATTTCTGAATTTCTGAATTTCTGAATTTCTGAATTTCTGAATTTCTGAATTTCTGAATTTCTGAATTTCTGAATTTCTGAATTTCTGAATTTCTGAATTTCTGAATTTCTGAATTTCTGAATTTCTGTATTTCTGAATTTCGAATTTCTGAATTTCTGAATTTCTGAATTTCTAAATTTCTAAATTTCTAAATTTCTGAGATTCTGAATTTCTGAATTTCTGAATTTCTGAATTTCTGAATTTCTGAATTTCTGAATTTCTGAATTTCTGAATTTCTGAATTACTGAATTTCTGAATTTCTGAATTTCTGAATTTCTGAATTTCTGAATTTCGAATTTCTGAATTTCTGAATTTCCAAATTTCTGAATTTCTGTATTTCTGAATTTCGAATTTCTGAATTTCTCAATTTCTGAATTTCTGAATTTCTGAATTTCTGAATTTCTGAATTTCTGAATTTCTGAATTTCTGAATTTCTGAATTTCTGAATTTCTGAATTTCTGAATTTCTGAATTTCTGAATTTCGAATTTCTGAATTTCTCAATTTCTCAATTTCTGAATTTCTGAATTTCCGAATTTCCTGGAATTTCTGAATTTCTGAATTTCTGAATTTCCTGGAATTTCTGAATTTCCTGGAATTTCTGAATTTTTGAATTTCTGAATTTTTGAATTTTTGAATTTCTGAATTTCTGAATTTCTAATTTTCAGCCATCGGTTCTAACCATCCTGATCTATCTTCTCGCCACAGCCGTCATCATCATCGCCATGATTTTCGAAGACATCACAATTCCACGTCTTCTGACTGGAATGCTCGGATTGGTCATCTACATCGTCGTCGTGTTCAGCATCTATTTTGATTTCCGACGTGGTAAGGAATTTTCGAATTTCGGGATTTTTGAAAATTTGAGATTCTAATAACTGAGAATCTTTTGAAAAGCTCTTCAGAATTTTGGCTCATTTATAGAAAAGCGTATTGGCGTATTTGAATCAATGTATCTTGGTTCCTGTGAAAGATATCAAAAAACTTTAAAAGTAAAAATATTTGTCTTAAAATCAGCAATATTTTATTAGTTACCAATTTTTTGATATCTCTTACAGTAACCGAGATAATGAGGGTCAAAGAGTGGGTCTTTTTAAAAAGGTTTCACAGATTTTAAAAGTGAAAATTCAATTGTTTTTTCAACGTGATGAATTTTTATAGATGAAAAATCATTCTTATAATAAATAAATGAAGTTGCGTCTCTCTGTTTCTCTCTCTGTGGCTCTGTCCGCAAATTTTGAAAAGCTGGAAACTAAAATATAGATTCACGTGACTTTTAAAAAAGAGTGAGTCGCGAAGCGACGAACAGTAAAAGAAAAAGGTTATTTCCAGCTGTTTGATGCGCCGGAGGCGCTGCAAACAGGCTGGTATGTTTAAAAAATTCAAATTCTCCGCCGCAAAATCTACGTGAATTGTGTCCCATTGACCTTAGGAGGAATACTATAAAGGAAGAGAGAAGTGGAGGAACGAATCAGTTCTCGCTTTCTCTGGGCTCCAGAGAAGCGAGCTCGGGGGCCTGGGGCCTGGGGCCTGGGGCCTGGGGCCTGGGGCCTGGGGCCTGGGGCCTGGGGCCTGGGGCCTGGGGCCTGGGGCCTGGGGCCTGGGGCCTGGGGCCTGGGGCCTGGGGCCTGGGGCCTGGGGCCTGGGGCCTGGGGCCTGGGGCCTGGGGCCTGGGGCCTGGGGCCTGGGGCCTGGGGCCTGGGGCCTGGGGCCTGGGGCCTGGGGCCTGGGGCCTGGGGCCTGGGGCCTGGGGCCTGGGGCCTGGGGCCTGGGGCCTGGGGCCTGGGGCCTGGGGCCTGGGGCCTGGGGCCTGGGGCCTGGGGCCTGGGGCCTGGGCCTGGGGCCTGGGCCTGGGACCTGGGCCTGGGCCTGGGCCTGGGCCTGGGCCTGGGCCTGGGCCTGGGCCTGGGCCTGGGCCTGGGCCTGGGCCTGGGCCTGGGCCTGGGCCTGGGCCTGGGCCTGGGCCTGGGCCTGGGCCTGGGCCTGGGCCTGGGCCTGGGCCTGGGCCTGGGCCTGGGCCTGGGCCTGGGCCTGGGCCTGGGCCTGGGCCTGGGCCTGGGCCTGGGCCTGGGCCTGGGGCCTGGGGCCTGGGCCTGGGCCTGGGCCTGGGCCTGGGCCTGGGCCTGGGCCTGGGCCTGGGCCTGGGGCCTTTCTGGGTCATGACCTAGATTTCAATTTTTGGGTCAAGACCTAGATTTCAATTTTTAGGGTACGACCTAGATTCCAATTTTTGGGTCATGACCTAGATTTCAATTTTTGGGTCAAGACCTAGATTTCAATTTTTAGGGTATGACCTAGATTCCAATTTTTGGGTCATGACCTAGATTTCAATTTTTGGGTCAAGACCTAGATTTCAATTTTTAGGGTATGACCTAGATTCCAATTTTTGGGCCACGACCTAGATT
Organism: Caenorhabditis nigoni; assembly: GCA_027920645.1. NCBI lineage: Eukaryota > Metazoa > Nematoda > Chromadorea > Rhabditida > Rhabditidae > Caenorhabditis > Caenorhabditis nigoni. Next base: position 13,507,536 of record CP115866.1, read on the forward strand.
TTAATTTCTAAGCCATGACCTAGATTTCAATTTCTCGGTCATGACCTAGATTTCAATTTCTGGGTCACGACTTAAATTCCATTTTCTGGGTCATGACCTATATCCCAATTTTTGGGTCATGACCTAGATTTCATTTTTTTCGAAAAATGAGATTCAACGTAATTTCCAGAGAGCCAACCCCAACCGGACGGTGATCAACGACTCCTAATCACACAACTCAAGAAGGTGCTCTTCGCCAAAATCAAGGTAATTACTTTGTGCACTTTGCGCTCCATTATCTGGGAGAGATATCAAGAATTTGTCAATTGATAAAATGTTGCTTATTTTATGATAAATATTTTATCAGTTGCACGTTTTTTGATATCTCTCATAGGAACCGAGGTAATTGAACTCAAAGGTGAGCTACCCGTGAAAGAAGGGTCTTCTAAACTTGACCTAATTTATCTCGGTCCCTGTAAAAGATACGAAAAAGTGGTCAACTGATAAATTGATTATCATAATATCACCAATATTATATCAGTTGACAAATTTTTTATAACTTTCATAGTAAGCGAGATAATTGACTTAAATAAAATAATCACAATTTTTTCCAGTACCACGCCATTATCACCTGGCTATCCATCGTCATGATCTTCACCACTCCAATCGCCGATCCAGATGTTCTTTCCATCGAATTGGTCGCCGTTTTCGTCTTGATGTTTGTGGTGATTATGCTCGGAGTACATGCACAAACTACAAATGCTAGACTTCCAGGAGCAAGAGTTTAAGCTTAGCTGGAGTCTAGGCTATCATTATCCCTTACCTCACTTTCCGATACTACGGTCTTTCCCATTTTTTTCTGCTCTCATACTGTATTATTTTCTGACTTTGCCATCCCAAATTTTCTTTGTGCCATTACACTGCATTTTTTCGAATATTCTGAATTTTTGAGAATAAAAAATAATGTTGCCTCAACTGGTCAGAACCTTCTTAAACTTCAAAAATGCCCAATTAAACTAATATTTTTGAATTCAGCTCATTTAGAGCTTTGAAATGTGCTCAAACACGCCTAGGCTCCGCCCACTTTGAAATTTGTGATACAGCTGTGATGACCTGGAAGTTCGATGAGAGCTTCCAGTTCACAGATAGATGTTAGAGGTAGACTAAGAGATGTGTAGAATGGAGAAGACAACTATGGTAACTACTAGACGTGAATTGTTTATGGAGCAGGACCTGAAATAGACTAAGAAGACAGCTATGGAATCTAAATGTATTTTATTATGTTTTGGAGAAAGCGTACAGGGTGTGTCTGCCGCGTTAAAACTCCAGATTTATCTGCTTGATTTATGGGACACCTGTTACATTAGAAAAGGGGGATTATAGAAAAGGAAAAAAGGTGAAATTCTGCTTTATAGAAATCATAAGAAGAAAAAGAATACAAAGTTCAGATCTGCGTTGTACGAGTCCTCTGCCATGACGACGGACTCGTTAGGGGCCTTTCCACGGTGGATCGGTCCCATCTGCGTTTAAAAGAATCTGCAAGAATCTGCGAAGACATAAAATCTGCTAGTACAAGTCTGTTCCGAGACAGATCTCGCACCAATTCGTGGGGGAGTAAAAAGAAGTTCTGAGTCTTGCTGCCGACCAGAAATTAGGATTAGAAAGGCCTAAAATTATGCAACAAGTGCGCTCCTTTTCGACCGACGAGAGAGTGTGGCGGCGTCGGAGAGCGGGTAGAGAAAAGGAGCGTCGGCGCGAAATACGAAAACAAGAAGTTGAGCTTGACTGGAGAATCTGTAATTGAAATATAAAACAAGATAATGGAAAACTGGGAAGGGTAAACTGCAGTTCTGCGAGGGGACCTGTTTTCTTCTGCTGGCTTCTGTATTTGCTAACAGAGAATCGCGTAGTTGCCATCTTTTCTCCTGCAGTATTAGAAGTGCTGCTAAGTCTGTTGTATACTGCTTTGCTAGGAGAGTTCTTCCCCGACTTGTGGAAGCGTAGTTTTCACAACACTCCGGGAGGGGGGGGTGTAGTGAATGTACCCATGCGACGATGCACCATGTTGACTGCAGTGGTGTACCTGGTTTATGGATAGTTCTACTCTGAATCCGATTGCTCTGCATATGAGATTCCGGGTCTTTTTGCTGCCCTGTCTGGCATTCTGCGTGTAACTGGTTGTGTTTCCTTAACTGTACTATGTTGTCTGCTGTCGTTGCTGCTCGAATTCTGAATCTGCGGTAGTGCCTTCAAGTGTGGAACTTTTGGCACTCCTGGTGGTTTGTAGGTTTTTTCCACTACTTGCTGTATTGGTGTTTCTGCTTCGTTGACCTGCTCGTAATCTGGGTCTATTTCTAGTGGGATCAACTGATTGACTGCTCTTGCTTTGACTGCCCCTTCGAATAGCACTTCTACGGTACGAATCTGCCCTGGCTTGCCATTGACTTTGACGATTCTGCCTAGTGGCCAGTATGGTCTGGTGACTTTTTCTGTGCTGACGAGGACAATTTGTCCAACCTTGGGAGGTACTCTGCTGAAACGTTCGTTTCTTTCTGCATTCTCTCTTTGCATCAAGAGGTAGGAAGACGCCCATGTGCTCCAGATTTTTGCTAATACCTGGTCGAGTTTCTGTAAATGTTGCCTTGTTTCTGCTTCAGTCTGGTTTACTGTAGGAGGTTGAAATGGGTTGATGTCCTCTCCATTGTATGCTGCGTTTGGGACTTCCAGAAGTACTGCTGGCAAGAGGAAATCAATAGGTCTTATAGTAGGTACATCGTTGCTTTCTTTTGAACTGCGTGTGAGGGGTCTGCTATTGATAATGCCTTCTACTCTTTTGATGACTGAATGCAACTGGAAAAATGTGAGTGTTGTTCTGCCAATCTCTTTTCTTAACTGCTTTTTTGTGATGCCAACAATTCTCTCATACACGCCCCCTTGCCATGGAGATAGTGGGGTGATGTACCGGAAGTTCACTGATTTATCTGCTAACAATTTGACCAGCTGCGAGCTTGGCTGGTGAGCTTCAATATTGCTGTTGATAATATCGTGTCCCAATCTGAAGGTTCTTGCGTTGTCACTGTAGATGTACTGCGGTACTCCTCTCTGGCTAAAGATGGATTCTAATGCGGTGACGTAGCTGACTGCGGTGTTGTCTGGGACGACTTCTAAATGCGTACATCTTGTTGTAAGACAAGTATATATTAGAATGTATGCTTTCTCTTTGGTGTCTGAGCCTTGAATGCGGTGTTCAATTGGTCCTGCGTAATCCAACCCAGCTCTGCCGAATGGAATGGATGGAGTTAGCCGACTGCTATGCATGTTCTCTGTATATGGGTATTTGAAAGGGAACTCTTTGACTTTTCTGCATTGGACACAACTGGAGATGACGGACCTTGCTAGGTTGCCGTCCTTCCGAATCCAATATTGTGTGCGGATAGCTGCGATAAGGTAATTTGCTGGTAGGTGTACGTTTCTGCGGTGAGTTTCTAGTACGATCATTCTTGCTAGAATATGCTCGCTGTGGATTAGAATTGGCTCTGATGCTTCCATAGGTAACACTGGTGACTCGATGTTTCTTTTTCTGCGAAGAAGCCCATCAGATGATTGATATGGTCTTAATGATTCTTTGAAACTGAAACATCTGCTTTCTGATTCCTTATAGTGCTCTAGGATGATTAACTGCCTGGCTAATTGCCTTTTTCTAATTGCTCGATCTACTGCGTCTTGTACGTGCTCGGCGTTTCGATGTGCTCTGAGAATTGGGTTCGTTAATTTGATTTTAGCTTTTTCTGCCATTCTGCTTATGAATCTCAATACGATTCCTGTAATGGTTGCAAGCTTTGATAAATCGTTGGTGTATGCGTATGGTATTGGAGATTCGTATGCTTGTTCTGCTTTCTGTTTCTTTTTGTACTCCTGCTTGATTGCGAAAAGGTGAGAAGGAAATGTTTCCCTTGCTGGAGTGAGATGGGTGATAGTGACCTTTTTTGCTTTCTTGCGGCTTGTTTTCACTCCGATCTGCAGTTCTGCCATAACATCTTCCATCATTTCTGCAGGACACTCGATTTCTCCTTCTAGTTTCGGGCTCCACTGCGTTCTTGGTAGATCGAGGAATGTGGGACCTTCGAACCAAAATCTGCATTTCTGAAGATCTGTGCTGTTCATGCCTCTTGTTGCCAAATCTGCGGGGTTCTCATCTGTTCTGACATGATGGAATGCGATGTCCATGTTCAGCTGCCGTAGTGATGCATTTGTCTCGTAAATGGTTTTCACTCTATTATGTACCCATGCTTTTTTCTGCTCATTAGTAAGAATCCAATATAATGCAATGATGGAGTCTGTGAAAACATCGAGATGTGTTGGTTTGTGATTTTCTGGTAGCTCTGCGATTAGACTTTCTGCGAACCTTATTCCAATTTCCACTGCTAATAGTTCTAATCTTGGAATTGACCATCCTGATCCTGCTGCTGGTCTAACTTTCGATTTTGCTCCGATTAACTGCCTTTCTACCGTTCCGTCTTCATTGCGATATATTAGGTAAACTGCACATGCGTAGGTATGTTTGGATGCGTCGCAGAAGACAACCATTTCTGGCTTCTGGTTTTCTCTATACGTCTGCCTTAATTTGCGAGGGATGATTATTTCTTTATCTTTGTACTGCGATAGGATATGCTCCCATTCTTTGAGCATTTTTGCCGGAATCTTTTCTTTCCATTCGATCTTGTTATTCCATGCCTTCTGCGTAAACCTTTTCAACTTCACATGCAATGGGGCATTGTATCCCATGGGGTCATACATTTTCCCTAGGAAAGATGCTACATCTCGTTTTGTTGGATGTCCCTGCTTTGGTTCTGGAATCTTAACTGCTAATGTATCTGCCGTGGTATCCCATACGTAACCCAAAAACTTTACTCTATGGGATTCTGCTCTATCCTCAATTGGGAGTTTATTGATGACCTCCTGCTTGTTGGATGCAAACTCTCGTACATTCATATTCATCTTTGCAAACTCTTTCTTTACTTTCTGCACTTTAACTGCTACTTCCTGCGGATCATCGGTTGTTCCCATAATGTTATCCACGTACAAGTTTAACTCAATTTCTCTGCTAATTGCATCTTTGGACATCTGCAAATAATGACGAATCGTTGCTGCCAATAAGAATGGTGAACACCTCATCCCAAAAGGGATTCTAGTGAACCTATACTCAATAAGGTTATCTCCTGCGGGTGGTGCGTGGATGTTCTTAACCCAGAACCACTTTGTTGCGTTTCTGTCCTTTTTCTGCAATCTAACTTGATGAAATGCTTTAGCAATGTCTGCGGTAATAGAAAATCTGCTGATGCGGTGCCTCAAAAATAGGCCTGGTACTTTTTTTAGCAAGTTGGGACCGTCGTGCAAGCAGTCATTGACTGACAGCTTCCCTTTCTGATGGGAGCTCAGGTCTCCAACTATTCTGACTTTGGTGTTTGTAGAATCTGCTTTGAAGACTGCGTTCTGCGGGGCGACGTATTCTGGGCCATCGTTCTGCATTTCTGGTGTTACCTTTTCGATGATTCCTGCTTCCAATTGCTCGGAAATGATTTTCTCAAATGACGCTGTTAGGTCTTCTCTCTGCTTCAATTTATCGATTAACTGCAAGAGTCTTCTGTATGCTAGCTGCCTATTATTGCCCATTCTTTCCTGCTTCCCGTTCCAAGGCAATGCTACCTCGATTTCTCCTGCTGGATTCTTTACCAGGGATTCTTCGAACTGCTTTAAAAAGGTTTCTTGATTCGTTTTATTAGATTCAAGCTCTTCGATTGCTTCAACTCCTAAGTTTTCGACTCTGTACATCTGCTGTAGTAACTCTGCTACTTCTTCTGCTTTTTCTAGTTCTTGTGAATCTGCCCATATGGCATTTATTTCTTCCTCATGTTCTGCGATCTGCAACGTGGGAGTCTTTGTTAAATCCATAATTGGGCAATGCTTTGCGTTTGGGTATGTGATTTTTGCAAACGGGGTTACTTCTATGTATTTGCCTGATGGTAGGAATATTCTATACGATTCTTTAATAAACTGCGGTATGATATCATTGCCTAAGATCAATTCAATATGTTTCTGCTTATATCTTCGTCCTTTCATGATATCTGCAATGTCTATTCCATGTCTCCCTATTTCTGCTTTATCTGCTTGGTTGAATTTTGGTACTTCGAACTTCGTTTTTGGTAGTTCTGGGACGCTCGCTACATATGTGCTATAGTAGGATCCTTCTCCTTGGAACACGATTTCATAGATGTTGCTAACGCATTTATGTTTCGCGCCGTATGCATTTACGGTTAGATCTACTTCCTGCGTTTTCTTCAACTTCAGTTTTTCTGCTGTGTCCTTGGAAATGAGGGATATTGATGCTCCTGAATCGACTAGTGTGAGAATAGGCTGTTTAGCTGCGGTGTGTAAGACTGCGAATGGTAGGGTGATATCATCTGGTGTGGTTTCCAGTGGTGTTGGATTGAAAACTGCAGATTGAAGGCAATGTACTATATGATTTACTGCGAATTCTTTTGAATATACTGTTTCTCTGCCGGCTAGATCTGATGGTGTCAAAACCTCAGGTTCATCAGGTGTTTCTTTTTCCTGATTTTCTTCCTCGTCTTCACTTATCTGCTCTGCTACTATCGTGTTTACTTGTTCTGCTTTGTGTCTTGTTTCTTGCGAATTATCTGCTTCTGCGAATTTGGTTATTGTGTTCTTGCCGCTGGAATGTGTATGGTTATTATATTGTTTATTGTCTCTGCTTACGAAAAAACTCGAGATCATACGGTGGTTCTGCATCTGTAGGGAAATTTCTATAATCTCTGTAGTATTCCTTCATGACGCAACCTGCAGTGTTGTGCTTAGCTCCGCAGTAGAAACACTTAACTAGAGACTGACACTCTCTGAATGAGTGCCGGGAGCTGCCGCAATTTGCACATCTGCGGAACATTACAAAGAAAGATCTCACGTTGGAGCTGCTAAGTCTGCAATGGATCAACTTATGACCTTGTCCGTGAATGGGACAGTGATGCTCAGGGTTCTGCTGCTCTTTTGGGAAAGTATTTTTAATGCAATCCAACATTGGACCTGGACCAATTCTGAATATATGCTTGATGGGAGAGTCTTCAATTGGTGTCCTGGTTGCTTCCTGGAATGTCATCTGTGGGCCGGATGCGTGCCCTGGACAATCAGGGGTACCGTTTGATTGAAAGTTTATGTGATTCTGCTGACTCTGATTTGTGTTTCCCTGCCATGGTTTTTGAAATTGTTGCCTATTTTGAAACTGCGGTGATTGCTGCGAGAATTGATTTTGCTGATTTTGGAATCTTGTCGGAATCTGCTGGAACTGTTGCTTCTGCGTGTTCTGCATGACTTCTTTTTGTTTACTGTAGTCGCTGCTTCTGTCTGTGCTGTACTGCTTTTTGTTAAAACCACTGCCTTTATGGTTATTTCCTGTTCCTTTTTGATGCTTTGATCGTTGTCCCGAGAACGCAAAGACATCTGCTTCTTCAGACTCAGACTGCTCTTCATCACGACTTTCGTCGCTTTCTTCTTCCGTTGCGAATCCGGCTTCCACGTGGTTTAGTCCTGCTAAACCTTTTGGTGGTTTTTGATTTGGATTTAGCTGCGCTGCTGCTTTCAATACTAATCTGTCTGCTCTCTGATACTGTAGGTATGCTTCCGCTTCTTTTAGAATATATGGAATAGTGATTGTACCTGCTCTATATTCTTTTGCACATTTTTCTCTCACTTTTTCTGGCATTTTTCCCATCAATTGCACTGCTGCTCTGGTATCCATCTGAACATTCTTTTCTGTCAACTTTTCGTATGCGACTATCAATGTATTCAGATTATCCCCAAATGCACCCAAGCTTTCGGTGTTCAGGGTAGTTCTCTCGAATTTGCTTCTAAGTTCTTCAATTGCATTTGCCCCTTGATATCTATTATCTAGTCTCTCAAAGGTGGCCAAAATTGCTTTAATTGGGTCATCTAATAAAGACTTATACTGCTCTGCGGGACCTTTCAGATGCGTTTCGAGTGCTTTTCTCTTCATCTCTGGTAAATAATCCTGCGAGAAGATTGTGCTCATGTATTCTCTTTTGAATCGAGGGTATGCTGCTTCTTCTCCAGAGAATGTCATGAGAGATTTGATTACTTGTGGATAGGTCAATTCGTGGGCTTTATTTCTCGCCCTGTAAGAATTTCCTTCTCTGCCTGATGCTGTGAACTGCGGTTCTCTATGTCCAAAGCTGCTATAGAAATCTCCATTATTCATGTATGCCTGCTCTTGGTTTTCTCCCTGCTGGAATGTGAAACTTTTCTGATAATCATCTTTTCTAGGAGTGGAGGTAGATTGTTGCTTATCTGCATCACCTCTGATATGTTCTGCGTTTTCCTGTTCAGTGTTTGTCTTGCTTTCTATAAGGTACAGTTCACATTCAACTGTTTTATGGTTATCTGCCCTGCATCTAATGCATCTCTTTGTGGCTGCACAAAATCTTCTAATATGTTCTTCACTTTCATTGCATGCTACTAGAGGATGAGGTCCTCTGCAGAATTCACACTGGAACCCTCTGTTACTGTTGTTTTGCTGCGTATTCGACTGCCTTGCTTTTCGCTCCTGCTGCTCTTTTGATGGGCTTCTGCAATGATAATCTGAACGTGTCTGCTGGTGTTCTCCGTTTGCTAACTGTTCTGCATCTGTTCTCATATTTTTCTCTTGTTGCCTCATCCGGAATTCTTCTAGTTCTGCGGCCTGCTTTTTACGAAACTCGATTTCTTCCAGAGTTCTCTTGTCTATTATCTGCTGTCTCATTCTGTCCGTGTGTACTTGACTGTATGCCTGCTTTGTCCGCTCTGGGTCGTCACTGTTATCTGCGAATGTGATTGCTGATGCGGTATTCAGTGTTTCTGGGAGTTTTGCCTCTATCCCCCCAGATTGATGGTTAACTGCTGCTGGGTCGTCCGTATTTGGGTGTTCATCTGTCTTCTGCTCCGAATCACTGCCATCCTGGTTGTAATCTGCTTCATCTTCTAATTGTTTGAGGGTCTGCTCAAGAATTTCTACTGCTTTTTCTTTTGTTGCTAAATCTAGCTTCAAGTTCGAGTATCCTTCCAAATAATCTCGAACTACTGCTAATGCTTCTGCTACTTTGAATCCAAGATCCGTAGCTTCTGCCATACATGCCTCCACTATCTCTGCTCCAGCCTTTCTTACTTCCTCTGCGTCTACTCCATCTGCTTCTGCTTCAACTGCTTTCTCCTCGACTTTCAACTTCAAAGTCTCGGTCAGAGTTCCAAGTTCCACTTCTTTCATTGCGAGCTTATCTCCTAGTTTTTTAGAAGTATCCAGATCAAGCTCTGCGGAATCATTGGCTGCCCTTTCTTTTCTCCAATTTTCCTGCTCTTCCAACAACTTATCTGCATCTGCAAAACATTTAGTTTTTGTCGATTTTATAGCGGATAGCCGCTGCGGGATCGACCGCTGAGACTTATTCTTCTTCGCCATACGAATGGAAAGCTCGATGATTTACCTGAAATAAGTGTTGAGAATGTTCCTAAAAGTCAGAATGAATTGAAGAATAGATGATGAGAGAAAGAAAAAACTGCGGGTGTAGCATATTGGACAGATGATACAGATTTGAAATTGAACGTTGAACTTTGAATATTTGAACTTTGAATATTTGAACTTTTGAACCAGCACTCTCGCTAAACTGTGTTGCATGCCTGCATGGTATTGGGGGATAGGCTCCTTGGCCTGGGGAGAACTAGTGGGCAGATAGATGTAGGTCACGTTTACGCGTCGACTCGTAGCCGTGATGACTGCTTGAATCTAGTTGACTTGTCTATCCGAGAACTTAACCTGTACAGTTTGCGAAGTGCTGTCATAAACTGGTTGCTCCCAAGCTAAACTCATGTTTGCTGGGTAGCAGAGATTTGAAAAACTAATGAAAGATATACCTGAAGAGTTATTTTGTATGTGAAGACTTTTGTTGACTAAGTGTTCAACTGTTCTGCATTTATTGAAGAAACGGGGATGGTACAGTAATTCCTACGGGATGGAAACTAGTCTGCTCATAAAAAATTATTCTGCTGAATGTATGAATAGGGGCTTGATGCATAAGGGTTCAAATTGTTTGTAACAATGGGTAAAGGAATAATGAATGATGTGACTTCTGCTATTCGTAATCTGCTTTACAAGACACCGATGAAATCTGCCTGGAAATTAGATTTCCTGTCTGCTTGGAAAGATCTGCGTGGAAATGGAAACATTTGAATAAATGATAGTTGTGAAGCGTTAGATAAGTACCTATAAGAGATGGGATTCTAAAAATGATTATTGGGAGTTTGAGATGGTAAAAGGTGAATGAGATGGGAAAAATTTGAAAATTTGAGCAAAGGGGAAAGAGATGGAAATGAAAAGTGTGAGATTGGAGTGGGACCGAAATCATGGTTTAATTGGGGTTGTAGTTGATATTATGTGGTTGCTGCGGAAGGAACTGTTGTTGCATCTGTTGTGGTATCATTCCCATTTGATGTGGCTGCTGAATCTGCTGTTGTCCAATCATCTGGTTCATATTCGGTTGAATTGGGGCTTGTCTCCCAAATGACAGTTGCTGATTCTGCTGTTGAATCTGTGAGACTGGAGCTGCCATATTCACTGGGTTTTGGGCAAACTGGTTTTGAACAGCTGCTGGAACCAGGAAGGTTGCATTTATTTTTAAATTTTTAGTTTTATTACCTGCTGGCATATTCATAGGATTCTGATTGTACTGGGTCTGCTGTTGGGTTTGAATGGAGTCGTAACGACGCTTATTGCCGTAATTTGGTCTTTGCTGTCCATAGAAACAGAGCTCCTCCAAATGATGAGTTCTTTCCACATCTGTGTTGCCTTTGCGAATGCATCTAGTGCATTTAGAATGAGCAAACTTGCAAATGTTCGATCTGCCGTGTGCTCTTTGTCCACACGTTCTGCACAATTGGAATCTTCTGAATCCGTCGATTCTTTCCTGAGTGCTTTTGAATCGTTTACAAGCCATAAGCCAGTGAGTGTTACTCTGGCAGAGCGGGCAAAAATCCAAAGCTGGACGTGCGAGAGAAGCCTTCTCTGCATGAACCATTCTCGACTGCTGGTGATCAATGGGATGAATTTCTGGCTGCCTGACCATTTGTTGACCTTCTGAATGTGCTTTCATAAATTGCTTGCTTGATGATAGTTTATTACCTTTTTCATTCTGAATTTTCTGCAATTCTGGAACCGGAATAACAAGGCTGCCTGGTTTCTCATTTTCCTTATTCACTCCTGACGGTTCCAGCGTTTCTGGATGCTTTTCTTGAATCTTATCAGTTTCGACTTTGTCGTTTTGCTTATTCATGTCATCCATAACGGTTAGTTTGTTCAAGATGATCTCGAGCTCTCGATCTGCATGTTGTAGTTTTTCTTGCACGTGCAAATTGTACTTGTATAGAGTGAAGTGGCCTTCTGCCAAGTTGGAGATCTTTTCGTACGGTTGAAAGGTTCCTACTGACTTTCGGAATTCGTCAAACTCCTTTTGCATTTTGGTCATGCTTTGCTCAATCGCTTCCTTTTCTTCTTTGATTTTCTCCATTTCTGCATCTTTAGACAACAGTCGTTTCACCATTTGCAAGTTAATTTCTTCGAGAGCGTTTCTGGGTTCAGTTGATTCTTCAAGATCCTTGACTCTTTTCATGTCAATGCTTGGCTCTTTCAAGACCTCAAGCAGCTGCTCGGCGAATGCTTTCTTATCGTTGCTCTTAGCCTCTTCGACAACTGGAGGTGCCATTCTACAAATTAATAATTGTACATGCAACTGTGTTTTCTGCTTGGTTTGCTTACGATTCTAGAACTTTGTCAACAATGTCATGGGCCACTTTTTGAGCATCGTCTACAACTTCTTCAGTCGATTTCTCAACCTCGGTTACTGTATCTGTATTCATTTTTTGACCGCTCATTGACTGGGCAATTGACAGAACGAATATCATATAGGTCCCAACTGCAAATAGAACTGTTGAATTTCACTGCTTATTCTCTGGCACGGAGTCTGAATCTACTGATCAGAGAGAGAAGAAAAGAAATAAGATTCGAGATGGAAACTGCAAACGGAATCTATGACTGCGTTCATAGCTCGTTTGGGGTGTCATCCATTTTCTTTCTGCTTTTACTGTCTGTTCTGCGAGGAAGGAGATACCTATCTCATTTCCTGGTAAAGGGATGATGCAATATAATCTTCTGTCCATGGGTACTGCCTCATTCTATTTAGGTATGCTTAACTGTCTTTCTGCTCGATTCTGCTAGTTGTAGATCATGTAATTCTGCTTCTTGAAGTAACTATAGGTTCAGTGGTAGATTTATGAATGCGTAATTAGGTCGATGCACCAATGTGATGACCTGGAAGTTCGATGAGAGCTTCCAGTTCACAGATAGATGTTAGAGGTAGACTAAGAGATGTGTAGAATGGAGAAGACAACTATGGTAACTACTAGACGTGAATTGTTTATGGAGCAGGACCTGAAATAGACTAAGAAGACAGCTATGGAATCTAAATGTATTTTATTATGTTTTGGAGAAAGCGTACAGGGTGTGTCTGCCGCGTTAAAACTCCAGATTTATCTGCTTGATTTATGGGACACCTGTTACATTAAAAAAGGGGGATTATAGAAAAGGAAAAAAGGTGAAATTCTGCTTTATAGAAATCATAAGAAGAAAAAGAATACAAAGTTCAGATCTGCGTTGTACGAGTCCTCTGCCATGACGACGGACTCGTTAGGGGCCTTTCCACGGTGGATCGGTCCCATCTGCGTTTAAAAGAATCTGCAAGAATCTGCGAAGACATAAAATCTGCTAGTACAAGTCTGTTCCGAGACAGATCTCGCACCAATTCGTGGGGGAGTAAAAAGAAGTTCTGAGTCTTGCTGCCGACCAGAAATTAGGATTAGAAAGGCCTAAAATTATGCAACAAGTGCGCTCCTTTTCGACCGACGAGAGAGTGTGGCGGCGTCGGAGAGCGGGTAGAGAAAAGGAGCGTCGGCGCGAAATACGAAAACAAGAAGTTGAGCTTGACTGGAGAATCTGTAATTGAAATATAAAACAAGATAATGGAAAACTGGGAAGGGTAAACTGCAGTTCTGCGAGGGGACCTGTTTTCTTCTGCTGGCTTCTGTATTTGCTAACAGAGAATCGCGTAGTTGCCATCTTTTCTCCTGCAGTATTAGAAGTGCTGCTAAGTCTGTTGTATACTGCTTTGCTAGGAGAGTTCTTCCCCGACTTGTGGAAGCGTAGTTTTCACAACAACAGCCTCAAGATTCTATGGTTTTGAAAATTTCGAAAAAAAAACACATTTTTTTCGAATTTTTTCATTTTGTGATAATTTGTCATTTTTCCCCTTTTCTTTGTCATTTTTCCTGTGTCAATTCCATTTTTTCAGATACATCTTCATTTTCGTTTTTTTAACATCAGATTTTAAGATTTTTTTCAGATTCCAATTTTCAATTTTTCAAAAAACCCGCTGTTCGGCGCCGACCTGTAAATCGATAAATTATCACTAATTAATTGTGTGAGATCCAATAACTAAAAAAAATCTCAGGCTACAAAAATACTCAATTTTTCACATGCTTTCTCTGATACTCAAGCCATATTATCATCCGCAACCGCATTATCACCATAAAAACCACGCTGATACAAAAACAAGATTCACAGAAAATTCATAGGAAAATGTTGCAAGACAGTGTGTATGTACGTGCTAAGATTGCACAAGAAATTTGCAGTGTGTGATCCAGATAGAGAGCAATCAATCGATAAAGCCAAAAGAACATTCGAGAAAAAAAGAGAGAGGGAGAGAGGGAAAAGAAAAAAACAAAGAAATCCGTATTAAGAGAATGCAAAGAAAAAAACATATATATATTCATCATTCCACTGAGATTTGTGTATTTTGATTATCATTTCATCAGAGTGTGCGATTATTAGATAAGCCAAATTTGAAACAAAAACTTTTGAAGACAGCGCCGGCGACCGCTTCGCCGACACGCGACGCTTCCATAGGTAACGACGCATAACGACGGTGTGGCATTGCGACGCGTCGCGTGTCGGCGTAGCGGTCGCCAGCGACTCAAAAACGCAAAAAACCGGCTCGCCGACACGCTACGCCGTGCAAGTGCGCTCCAACGTCAACAAAATTTTCAAATTTTTGCAAACAAAACGTATACAATTTGTAAAACCAACATATAAAGCCACAAGAAAAATCTATAGAGGGATCATCAAAGAAAACGGTCATTCATCAGGCGCATTATTATTAGAGGGAGTGAGAACGAAACATGGAGAGAGAGAGAGAAATGTGTGTGTCAGAATGTGTGTGCAAAATATGTGTCAAAAAAGAGAAGAGTATGAGACAAGGGGTGGTATTAATATGCGTAGGGTGGATTTTCAAGGGGACAAAATGAAACAAAAAAGTGTGTGTGCAGCAAAAAATGTGTTAGCCAAAAAAACCGAGCGAAAAAACCACACAAGGGGTTAGTACGGAGCATAACGACGGAGCGCGGCGGCGGCGGCAGCCGACGCTTGCTGGTGGAGGTGTTGATGGTGTGGATGGTGGTGCTGTTGGGATGCGGCAGCTGCGGCGGCGGCATGAAGACTCGAGACAGCGGCATTGGATAGGGACTGCTGGAGGTATGGATCTCCGATGGATCCGGTCGGTGGCAGTGGTGGTGGTGGGTGTGAGCTAGCTGATGACGCTGGTGGAGCTCCGCGAGCTGTTGCGGGAAGGGCACGACCTGGAAATTTAGAAGTTTGATTAGCTGATAACTGGAGTTTTTTTGTTTTTTGGTCATTTTCAAGTGGTGGTGGCCTAACTTTTGCAAGTTGAGTTTTCTAGGCCACAATGGTAAAATGGCCTAGCCCATTTCTAGGCCATTTCTGTTATGGTGGCCTAGAAAACCCAACTTGCAAAAGTTAGGCCACCATGCTAAAATGGCCTAGAAATGGCCTGATATGTCTCTGATGTATTTATAGGTTATATGGAAGTGGTGGCCTAACTTTAGCAAGTTGGGTTTTCTAGGCTACAACGGAAAGAGGACCCAGAAACGGCCTGAAGTGCACCTGGTGTGTTTTCTAGGCCATTTTAGCATGGTGGCCTAGAAAACGCAAATTGCAAAAGTTAGGCCACCACTTTAAAATATAATAGAAAACAGACCAGGACCATGTTAGGCCATCTCTAGGCTATTTTTAGTTGATGACCTAACTTTTGCAAATTGAGTTTTCTAGGCCACCACTTCAAAATGAACTAAAATGACCTAGAAAACACACCAGGGGCATGCAAGGCCATTTTTAGTTAATTTCACCATGGTTACCTAGAAAGCTCAATTTGCGAAAATTAGGCCACCATGCTAAAATGACCTAGAAAACACACCAGATGAATATCAGACCAATTCCAGGTCATTTTACCATGATGGCCTAGAAAACCCAACTCAGATAAGTTAGGCCACTACTTTAAAATGCTCATAACTCACCTTGCACCGCTTGCGCCAATTGCAACCTCTGCTGTTCCATAGCGTACATGGCCATCTGCGCCTGCGCCTGAGCCAATGGATCCATTCCCAATTGATGTTGAAGCATCTGATGATGTGCTGCTGCCATCGAAGTTGGCACCTGCTGCTGAGCCATCGCAGCGGCCTGTTGCTGTTGGAGCTGGAGCAGAAGTTGGGGGTTCTGCTGAAGCTGTTGGTGCTGCTGCTGTTGCTGGGCAAGAAGGAGCTGCTGTAGTTGAAGAGCTTGAAGATTGATGGCTGCCGCTGCGGATGTCGGTGGCATGATGAGTTGTTGAGGATGACGTGGCACGAGGAGTTGTTGAGCGGCGAGTTGTTGTTGGAGAAGTGCTCGCTGGAGGTTTTGCTGTTGTTGCTGGGCGACGAGCAGGTTTTGGGCAGCTGAAATCGGGTCCACTGCGATGGCTGGAAAAAGGTGGAATTTTAGGATTTTAAGGGAAAAAGCTACAGTTACCAAAAGTCAGAAAGCCAAATTTTGAAAAAACTTTTTTTTGAAAATTTTGCTGATTTTCAGTGATTTTCAGCACAATTTTCCTGAATTTCCGAAAAATAAAAAGTCCCAAAAACCGTACCTGGCATCAACGGCTTCGCCTTCTTCGTGTGCACTCTCTGTGTGGCCATATTCACCTCGACGCGTCGTCCCTCAATGATGGATCCGTGAATTTCGTTGCGCGCGCGATCCGCGTCCTCTGGATTCTGCATCGTCACGAAGCCAAAGCCCTGGAATATTTTTCGATTTTTTTTGTCGTCAGCTTCCATGTTTTGTACGCAAAATTCCCCTCTTGATTATAGCCTTGAAGAGGGGGCGAAAGCTATGTTTGTACTTTCGCTTTCCCCGCCCCTTGAGACGTTGGGTGTCTGGTGCTTTGTAGGGGCAAGGTGCACGCGTCGCGTGTCGGCGTCGCGGCCGCTAGCTAAGTTTCAAAACTTGGGACTTCTTTTTTGAAGATTAAGCTCGCAATTAAGCAATTTCAGGGCTTTCTGGGTGCGTCGCGTGTCGGCGTAGCGGCTCACCTTCGATCCTCTCTCATTGAATATGATCTCCACATCGACGACGGTACCGTACTTCTCGAACATCGTCTGAAGATCCGGTTCTCGATATTTGAACGGGATATTGGAGACATGCAGACGACGATTGCCTTCTGTGGTTTCCGCTGGAAATATAGGGGGTTTCAGATTTTTTTAAATTTTAAATTTTTTTAAATTTTGGAATTGTCCTATCCTAAACCTAGAGACTCAAAGGATCGGCTGCGGTTTTCGACCTGTCCGGTGGAGCGCGTTTACCAAATGTTAAATTTTGAAAATCCGTTTTTTTCGGATTTTCAAATCTCAAAATTGGATTCTTCAAAATGAAAAATGAGGAATTTTCAGAATTTCGCCAAAAAATTTTTTCACCATTTTTTTCAGGTTTTCAGAATTTCGCCAAAAAACACGAAAATTCGAAAAATTTCAGAAAATATCCTGTTCCAACTTTTTGAAAATTCCGGCTAAAAATGACTAAATTTGCTGAAAATCGGGAAAAGTGGGCGGAGCCTAAATTTCAAGCTGTGTGCTGGGATTTGTCACACAGGTTTTAAATTAGGCTCCACCCACTTTTCCTGGTTTTCAGAAAATTTTCAATCAATTTTCGTCATTTCATATCGAAATTTCAAAATTTCAAAAAAAAAATTCTAGAAATTTTCGATTTTTTCAAGATTCATCTAAAAATTTAAAAAAAATAGTTTTCTTCAATTTTTTTTGAAAAATTCGAAAAAAAAAACCGCGAAAATGGATTTTGAAATTTTCTGAAAACCGGGAATAGTGGGCGGAGTCAAAAGTGGCGGAGCCTAATTTGCAAGCTGCGCACTTTTAGCTTCAGTTTTCTTATGGCGCGTCCAAAGTTCCCAAATCTGGGATTTCTGGGCCCAGAAAGCAGTCCAAAGTGACGCCCAGATTCCCAAGATTCCCAGATGAGCAAAATTTGAACCAGTGCGACAATTTAATTTTTCTTTGCATCAAAATGTGCAGAAAAGCATGTAGATTCACATAAAATAAAGAAAAT
Organism: Caenorhabditis nigoni; assembly: GCA_027920645.1. Classification (NCBI taxonomy): domain Eukaryota; kingdom Metazoa; phylum Nematoda; class Chromadorea; order Rhabditida; family Rhabditidae; genus Caenorhabditis; species Caenorhabditis nigoni. The sequence continues at coordinate 13,525,126 of CP115866.1, forward strand.
ATTCGAGAAAAATTCTTTCATGAAGAAAAACGCCAGGGTTTTTATCCGAAAAAAAAAGTCATTTTTCCATGCCGTTTTTCTCAATGAAGGAATTTTTCTCGAATTTTTTCTTTATTTTTATGCTATTCTACATGCTTTTCTGCACATTTTGATGCAAAGAAAAATTAAATTGTCGCACTGGTTCAAATTTTGCTCATCTGGGAATCTTGGGAATCTGGGCGTCACTTTGGACTGCTTTCTGGGCCCAGAAATCCCAGATTTGGGAACTTTGGACGCGCCATTACACAAAACCATGTTTACGTTGCAAATTAGGCTCCGCCCCCTGACTCCGCCCACTTTTTCTGCGATTTTTATCAATTTGAAACTTTTCGATTTTTCCAAGAATTTCGAATTTTTCTCAATTAAGACAATAGGACTGAGGCTCCGCCCATTTTCCTCGGTAATTTTTTCCCGGTTTTCAGCACATTTTTAATCAATTTTCGTATATTTTTTAGGTTTGGGAAATCGTGTGGCCGCCAAATTTCTCGGCCACTTTCAACCTAATTTTTCGAGCATTTTTCATAGAATTTCACCTAGAAAAATGGAGAAAAAAGGGTATATAAATGAGTGGGTGTAGGTGCCGGTAAAAATTCGCATTCCACAAAAAATGGGGTTAGAATCTAGAAGGACGATGATGATGAAAAAAAAAAGGACCACCAAGAGATCGGCACTAAAAATAAATAAGAGGCACGAAAAAATAATTAATAATTTTCAAGCCATCATCACAAAAACCACCGGCCGCGGCGCCGCGCCATGCTTGGTATATTACACACAACTGTCTTCCTTTTTTGGGATTTTTGGGATTTTTAAGCTCCGAAATCGATTTCTTAGCATAAAATCTGGGATTTGAACCTCCAAAATAGCTTAAAATCGCTCTGGGAGCTCAAAAATCTCCAAAAATCTCCCAAAGATGGACAAAAATACGTGCAAAGCGTCCCCTTATATGCTATTAATTGACTCAGCTACGAATGGTTCAAAACGAAGGAAAAAAAAGTAAAAAATAGGAGAGAGAAGTGAAAGACATCATTAGGTGTGATTTTTAGTTCTCTTACAGCTCGTGCTGCGATCGCCGATCGATGGCGGCGCGACGGGTCCGATTTGAAGTGGTTGCTTAGAAGACGTCACTGCCGTCGCTGACGTGGAACCTCCAGAAGGCTCCGACGTCGTCGGCTTCACATCAGAAGACGTTGGCTCGATTTGAAGTGGGCGGAGTACTGTGGATTGTGCGGCGGCGGCGGCGACCATTTGTTGTTGAAGGGCCACTTTATAGTCGAAATCGTCTAATTTCTCCTGCAAAACGAAAAAGCGCAATGTTCGCATTCCACCATCGGGGTGTATGGGAAAATTAGTGATAAAATGGGGACGTTTCATGCGATTCTTGGATTTTTGATGACATGTGGCACTTCTTCTGGTACATGAATGATGATAAGGGGTTTTGAAGGTTAAAGTTAGGTGTATTGTGAGTCTCAGAATTAAATTCTGTAATTTTCGCAGTTTTTTTCTTTGTTTTTCGCTGAAATTTTGAGAAAAATCGCTTCAAAATGACCTGAAAATCATCAAAAATTGCCAAATTTCTTTCTAGACTACTGTAGATGAGAAAGTACGCAGAGCGGAGTGTCACTGCGGACCTATGCATCAGATTTGACGCGCATGAAAATTATTGAATTTTTGGGATTTTTTAAGCGATTTCAGCCGATTTTTCGCGTATTTTCCAAATTTTAGGTCACATTTTCGATGTAAAAATGACTTAAAATACTGAAAATGCTTTGAAATCGCTTCAAAATCGCCCGAAATTCATCAAAAATTGCTAAATTCCTTCCTAGACTAAAATATCGGAAAAATCGTCGAAAATCGGTTTTTCGGCGTTTTTTTTTAACTTTTCCCGTTTTTTTGAAACGGTAAAAATCGATAAAGATTCGAATTTTCTCTGGTTACGGTAGTTGTCGTGGTGGGACCCAAAAAATGGTTTTTTTTCGATTTTTCACAGTAAAGAAATCTGTTACTTTTTCCAAAAAATTCAAATTTCCCACCAAAAAAAGTGGGCGTGGCTAATATCTGTATTATCTTCTTATCAGACACATGCAGAACCACACTAAAAAAAAAAAGAAAAGTGCAAGATAGAATTCCATAAAATCTCCATATCATTATCATATCATCCATGCACACAGAATAATGCCACGTGGCAAGAGAGAGAGAGTATAGGAAAACAAGAGAGTTTAGAGAAAAACAACTGAAATTCAGCGGAGACCGCATGCGACTAACGAAAATCTGTATAGATTTTCTGGGGGTGCAACGAACACCACAAAAATCAATAAATGTTAATTGTGTGCAGATTTTTTTTCGGTTTTCAAGAAAGAGAGAGAGAATGGATAATTGAGAGAGATAGAGAAAGAAAGAATGCTTACCACTGCCATTAGCTCGGCGGCTGTTGTCATTTTGTGATGATTTGGATTTTGATTCTGAAAAAATTCAAAGGATTTTTCGAGAAAAAAATCGAAGAACAGTAGAATAAAAAAGAGCGAAAAATCCGATATCGGATCTCTATGAAGAGAGAGAGTGGCGGATTGTGAGCTAGGGAGTGAGAGACGCAGAGAAAGAGAGAGCGCACACGCAGCAGGCAACGCACACACAGACACAACAGACACTCAGATGCTCACGAGGGGGGTTCGAGTGGAATGGGTAAGTGGCGGAAAAGGTGGAAGAGGAGGCGCTGGCTAGGCCATGGACCATCATTAGTGAGATGGGGTATTCGTAATATGAGTCGAAAGGGTCAAGTGGGATGATGAGTCAGGCAAACAAGGATATAGCTCATAGCCTAGATTTTTTATCGGCCCATATTATCTAGAAATTCGGTGAAAAATGTCGAAATGTTGAAATGTTTTTCAAAACCAAAATTTTCTGAAAATTTCGATTTTTTGGAAATTCCGAATCACTTTCCTGAAATTGTGAATTTTCTGGGAAAAATGTCGAAAATCAGATTTTCAGATTTTTGGCATTTTTTTCTTAAAATTCGAAAATTTCAGAAAAATAAGAATTTTTGATATATATTTTTTTGAAAATCCGAAATCTAAAAACTTTGATTTTTACCGATTTTTCAGCCTTTTTTTGTCTTTTTCGAAAAAAATTCTGTAAAGCTAAATTTCCAAAAAATTAACATGTTATTGAAAAATTCGTTTTTGAATTTTTTGAGCAGTTTTTTTTTGAAAAAGAAAAAAATATTTGCATTTTCCGGCTTTTTTCCCGGTTTCACTAATTTTTGATGATTTTTCTCAGCAAAAAAGACGGACAAAATATACATTTTATGTTGAAAAATACCGATGAAAATCCAGAAAAATGGTCAGCCGCTACGCCGACACGCTACGCGTTCAAACTTGGCTCGGTGCCAGAACTCAAATCAAGGTTCCCGATGCCGTTTTTGAACAAGAAAAATGTATAATAAAATTTTTCCTTTGATTTTCGAAATACGGAAAACCAGCACCACCACTACTGCCACTTCAAAAGTAACACAACAGAAGACCTTGAACGGCGCGGCGCCTCAAAATGAGGGTCATTTTGAGGGAAAAAAGACACAGAGATGAAATGACACAAAAAACAACCAGTTCTCAAAGTTTCCGTATTTTTTACTTCAAGTAGTGGTACTGTACATTTACCTCTTTTTTGGGTGAGGAAAAGAGATCCGAAACTTAGATAAGAACTTTTTGGGTTGTTTTTGAGGGAAAATGCGGAGTCGAAAAGTATAAGAATCTAAGAATCTAAGAATCTAAGAATCTAAGAATCTAAGAATCTAAGAATCTAAGAATCTAAGAATCTAAGAATCTAAGAATCTAAGAATCTAAGAATCTAAGAATCTAAGAATCTAAGAATCTAAGAATCTAAGAATCTAAGAATCTAAGAATCTAAGAATCAAAGGATCCTAAGGATCCTAAGAATCCAAAAACCTCATTTTCGTAGGCTTATACTTTCCGTAACGTCCCGAAGCCAGTTGAAAAATTTTAAAGACGCATAACTCGGTTCAAAATTGGAATTACAGTTTGAACCAAAAAGTGAAACGTAGAGCTTAAAGAGATCTACAAAATGGTACCGAATTCGGATATAGTTGAATGAATATTTTTGAGCCAACAGCCATACAAAAATCGGCATTCAAATACAGTAGAATACGGTACCATTCTGGGGATCTCGATGAGTTCTACATTTCACTTTCTGATTTAAACAGAAATTCCAATTTTGAACCGAGTTGTGCGCCTTGGCAAGTGACTTCGGGATGTTACGGAAAGTAAAAGGCTACAGAACAGGATTGTAAGAGTTTCAAATATGTTCTTTTCTGTCTAATACAGTTGGAAATTCAAAAAAATCCGATTTTTAGGCCTACAAAACCTCAAAAATCATAATTTGAGCCCTATAAAACCCATCTCTGAGCTTCTCACAAGTATGCCTCTATATGTAATGTCATCGAGTTTCCGGGGCTTTTTCTCAAATTGCACATATTCTAGAAAGATCTCTCTCTCTCTCCGTGTAGCTCTATACATCCGGTACTTATTCTACTAGCCATGGCTCACCTTAGGAATTCGATATCCCGAATAATAGGTCCTATTCATGATGTCTCTTTGGGACAAGTTAAGACGACACTAAATGAGCCAAAAAGGGGCGGAGCCTAAGGGAAGGGGCGGGGCTTATAGTTGTTGTAGTGCAAATAAAAGCTTCGAGGAGGACATTTGGCGCCATATAGGCTTAGGCTTCGTAGACCTGGGACAAAAAAAATTGACGCGAAATTTGAATTTTTGAAAAAAAACCCGATTCCTCTAGATTTTAGCAATGCAAAAATTGCCGGAAACTTTCTGAAGAGCCCTTGAAACAAACTAATTCTTGTAGAAACAAAAAAAAGAGGGATTATTGGGTCCTTCGCTTCCCCCCTGGCAGAATTATTCTATGGGAAAATTGGAAAAAAGAAAGAAAATGGGAAAAAAGAAGAAGAGAGAGGTGGTGGTGTGGAAGCAGTAGCCCCAACAAAAAAGAATGGAGGAAAAGAGGAAAATAAAAAGCCGAGGGGATGAAATGGAAGACAGATGGTCATAGAGAAGACATGTGGTGGAAAGGAAATGCAATGGATGAATTGGGAGAAAATGAGTTTATAGAAATGGGAAGAGAGGGAGAGAAAAATAGGATTTTCAAATGTGTATATGATGCCGAGTCGACTTTTGTAATTGCTCACACAAAGGGAGAAGTGTGGTTAATGAGGCTGTTTCTTTTTTATGGGAATGAGCAGGGGTACTGTAGGTGGTGGAATGAGCAATGGCTCAACGAGAGGGAGGGGACGAGCCGAGAAACAAAAACTGAGAACTCTGAAAAAAAAGTGGGAATTTTGACTACTTTCAGCACTTTTTTCCTTCTTCTGGGACATCTGAAAATTGGCGCTAAATTCAAAACACCCTTGAATTTGACGGAAATTTGAATTTTTGAACCTAAAAAGTACAATTTTTGGTTCTACTATTTTCCCTGGCACCCAATAGCACAAATGCTACATTTTCCTTTTGATTTTTTGTATGAGAAATTTGTATTTTTCCTCAATTTCGCTTTTTTACGAATACAATAATATCTGGCAAGATACGGGGGTATCAGCCAGAGATGCACGGACAGCGAAATTTTTTTGTTCGGACAACGGACAACGGACAACGGACAAACTTTTTTTTCAACGGACAACGGACATCGGACAACGGACAGAAATTTTTTCCGACGGACAACGGACACGGACAACGGACAGCCAAAAATTGACGGACAACGGACCACGGACAGCGGACAACGGACAAAATTTTTTGAAATCAACGAGTTTTTTCTATAAAGGAGTCACAAAAATGCGAATTAACGGCGGGAATTGGTGGTGCAAAAAGAAACGGAGCTTATCCACCATTTTTACTGCCTTCTGAGACCGATATTTTCAATTTCAATTTTTCTGGAAAATGGACGGACAAAAAATTTTTCCTCGGACAACGGACAACGGACATCGGACAAAATAATTTTTCGGCGGACAACGGACACGGACAACGGACAGCCAAAAAATGGCCGGACAACGGACAACGGACAACGGACAACGGACTGTCCGTGCAACTCTGGTATCAGCGAGTGACAAAGCTACAATTAGTGTCTGTATTCGCTTATTTTCCAAAGAACAACGGAAAAAATTCGAAAAAAACTCCGAAAAAAATGCAAAAAATCGACGAAAAATGCAAAAATTCAAATAAATGCATACAGTAAGAATTTTAAAGGCGCATGCAAAAAATTTGCGAGGTTACTGTGGAAAATTTTTCCTTGCAGGGAAATTCGATTTTTCGACGATTTTTGACAATTTTCGTCTGTTTTTTTTTGCTGAAAATTCAACGAAAACTTGGAAACCACTAATTTTAAGCAATTTTTTTTGAAATTTTAAACGAAACAGAGAAAAAATGGCAAAATATCAATTTATAGTCTACAGTAAGAATTTTAAAGGCGCATGCGAAAAATTTGCGAGGTTACTGTAGAAAAGTTTTGTAGTCGGATTTTTATACGATTTTAGTGCATTTTCGACAATTTCTAGCCGTTTTTTGAAAGGTTACTGTAGAAAAATAGCGAAATTCAACGAAAAATCAACAAATCGGTCGTAAAATTTAGAATTTCATGCACTTTTTCTCCTTAAAAAGAACACCGCCCGAATGGAAATGGGCCGCCAAAAGTAAATGGTGTGAATCAGTGCATGGGGCATCTTTCTTCTATTTGTCTTCTTCTTTTTCTTATGAAAAAGAATATGCTGTTTGTTTTATGCTTTTTGTATGACATAACAAAAAGAAGGTGGGAAAATGGACATAGAAGATATAATATTTGCTTTTTATTCAAAAAATTTACACACTCGGAAAATCAATGTGATTTTGCTTTTTTTACAATAATTAGAATGGTTGGGGGATGTTGTACGATTACCAGAGGAAAAAGGTGACAGAGTTTAAGAGAGAGAGGTACCTTGATCAACAAGGGACTGAGAAAAGGGAGAAGAATACTGTGACACACGCACACGCTACAAACTACAAAAGCAGGGGGAAAATCAAGCAGAGTTGAAGAAATTTAGGTCAATAGAGTCTTCGTCGAAATTTTCAAAGTTCCAGTTTCCGGGGTCGGTGAGCAGCGGGTCTTCCTCGATGGTCTGTGTCGACGTCTCGTAGCTGTCATTGGGCAGGAAGAAGTCGTCGTTCCAGTCGTTGTTGCTCGAGTTGCAGCTCATCGACGGCGACATCGTTAGGGAGGCACACGGCGAAAATGTTTCACGCGTTTGCGATGGAGATCCACTTGCGGCTGACGACGATGAGCAGTCTCCTCCTTCCTCGATGTAATCAGCAACGAATCGATCGAACTCTCCGGATGGGCTCTGAAGATTATTCAATAAAGAAATTGTTTCGTTTAGAACAAGTATATTTGAACCAGCCATCTGATTTCGGCGCCTCCGGCGCTCCAAACAGCTAGCTGTTGCGCCTTCGGCGCGATTAACTTCTAGCGTTCTATATATACATAGGGAAAGTACTCACTTGAAGGTGTTCAAGGATTCTGTCGAGGCACTCATCTTTGGATCCATGTGGTTGGACAGGAGCGAAATAAGGGTCAGAAACGAATTGACTGGCACCTTCTTGGAATCCGAACGACGTTGGTGTTGGAAGGTGGTGTTGACGTTGGTGTTGGAGATGATGGTGCTGGTGGAGAATCGGTTGGCCTTGTCCCTCTGCTGGGGTGCATTAATGAATTCTGCTGATTCAAAGGCGCGTTGATCCTCTCCATACTCCATCACTCCTCCACTGACGACAACATCTTCCTCTCCGACGACTTCTTCCTCGTAGGCGACGTTTGAGTAGATGGTGGAGTCGTTGGTGTTGTTGCTGACGATGTGATTCTCGTTGTGATACATGACTGGGGATGATTGCTCATTGACGATTTGGATTTGTTGCTGTTGGGCGGCTAGGAACTTCTCATTTTGACGGCGAAGCTTCTCGTTCTCGGCACGAAGCCGGTTGTTCTCTTCGACGAGCTTGCGCATCACTTCATCGATTTTTCCAGATCTTTCCTGCAAAAAAATAATTTAGAATCCATTTCTGCCACTTTTAGAACCCTTACCTTCTTCTTATCTCTAGCATTCTGTGCGGCGACTCGATTTTTAAGCTTTCGTCTGTCCATTTTCTCCTCCTGGGTCAAATGGTTGAGCCGCTCGCGTTTTCTGGGTCCCGACGGTCCCATATCATCTCCGAGAAGCTCGGCGACGATCTGTTCGGTCGGGATGGCTCGCTTCGGAGCTCTTATGACTGGTGGTGGCGGAGCCACATTTTGGTATGTCGAAGTGACACGTGGCTGGCGTGCCGGGAGCACATAGATTCGTTTCGGATAGTTGCTCATATTAGATAGGGGGGCTTACGCCCAAGGCGAATTGAGGTGAAATAGAAGAAAAGTGTCTTCTAGGAAAGGGTTTTGTTGTGAGGAAACTCGACTGGTCGCCCCGTTAAAGCAACGTCGACAAACCGCGACGCGCACGCAACGCGGCTCCTCCTCTCGAAAGAGTGTGCGGCGGGAAGAGACGCAGACAAATTGTTGTTATTGCGAAATGCCTCGGAGTGACGTCATGAGGAGCTGAGTTGGAAGTTTCTGCAAAAACCTCCAATTTTTGGACGGAAAATGTCCTTATCAGTGTATCACAAGACTTCTGAATAGAGATACTATTCAAATAAAAGAGAATTAGCGGTAATTCATTTAGAAAAAGGAGGAGGAAAAGCAAAAATTAATATAAAAAATTTCACAGTCAATTTTTGTTAAAGAGGGAACAACTAGTGAGGGAGGAGAGATCCGAGGGAAAAAGCATAATTTATAGTTAAAATGAACCCAAAAATTCACAACTATTTGAAGGAAAATTTAACGAAAAATTCATTTAAACCATCCGCCCAAAAATCCGCCCGACGATTTCGATGGCGACACTTTCTTGTTATACGGCTCCTGGGATTGCCTGACGACGTCGTTGTAGAGATCCTCACGAGTAGACAAAGCCTTCAGGATAACGTCATCCTGGACTTTGAGCTTGGCAACCGCCTCATCGTATTTGCGCTTAGCCTCTGTGAATTCTCTCTGGAAGTCTAGCATTTCCTTTTTCATCACGGATATCGCCTTTTCGGTGTCTTGAATCTCCACAAGCTGTTCGTTAGCAGCTGCCGCCACCGGGAGGAAGGTTATAGAGTACTTCACATCGCTTATCCAATTGTCACCATATACAGCAATATAGTGTTTTCGTGTCTCCAAAAGTGTCGCTGTTTGCATTTCAAACGAATCCAAATAGTGGAATGCTATTGGCGTATCCTTGTCCTCCAGATGATACTTCATCGGGTTGAATTCCTGAATATTGGCGACGTTGTAAGGCACAAAGAACATATCCGCTTGGGTGCCAGCTTTTCCACGTTTCCCAGACTCCTGAATCATCCGCACGCCTCCTTCCTTATCGAAAAGCACTAGCTTGAATTTGGAAGACGAGCTTTTGCAAATTATCGCTACTCCGTTTTTCCGGAAATCCTCCAGCATATCGATCTCATAGAAGTGGGCGTGTTGCTTGCTCACAGAAGCGGTTACAGTGTCTCCAGGAGCCAGGGGCCTTGCGTGGATGTCAGATTCCTGGCCTAGACAGATTTGGCGAGCTTGGGCGAGGACTTTGGGAACGATTTGAGTGGGAATCGGGACTCCAAGTTTGGAGAAGAGAGCTCCGAATACGCGACCTGGAAAATCAAAATTTCGGCTTCAAAGCTTAATAAAAGGGCTTTACTCACCAACTCCACCCATTTCCGACACATCAAAACCCTCGAAATCCAACTGATTCTCTGACGGACCACTCACATCGTACTGTCTTCGCTTATTGGGGTCCGAGAGCACCGAATAGGCAATAGAGACCTTTTTGAACTGCTCCTGAGCGTGTACATCGTTTGGATTACGATCCGGATGGTATTTAAGGGCTAATTTTCGGTAGGCCGACTTGATTTCCGCTTCGGAAGCCTGTAAAGTCGTTTTTTTTTTGCGTTTTTTAGCTGGTTTTCAGCTACTTACCGACTTTTCCACGCCAAGCAGCTGATAGAAATCTGGCTCATCGGCTTTCGGAGCGTCACTTGGCGTTGTTGGTTTTGACATTGTCGCCGTAGTGGTAGCTGGAAAATTTTTTGACTTTAAGGGAAAAAAAGGAAGGAAATTTCTAGGCGAAAAAAAAGAGGAATGATGAATCATCATCGCATCCTTTTTCTCTATGTGGTTTTCGTTTTCGCAATAGGGCAAACATTCACTCTTTTTCTCTGCGCCCTCTTTTTGTCGATTTTTGCAGGGACTGGCAAAGAGCGCAGTGCTCAATGAAGAGGGTGCGAAAAGAAAAGGGTTTTTAGGTCAACTTACTTGGATAATAGGTCTTCCTCTTGAAAAAACCCATTGAGAAACGACGAAAATTAGTATAAAATTAATATAAAAAAAGTCTTTTTCGAAACTCCCGCCGCAGAGTCCGCAAACACGGTGCACAGTTTGCCAGCTACCGTAACCGAGCTAAAATATTTTTCTAAAAATTTTTCTTTGCAAAATTGAGGGAAAAGAACGATTTTTGTACAAAACAAGACGAAAATTTGTGTGAAAACGCCTAGACAACGGAAATTGCAGAAAAAAAGGCTTCAAATGTAATTTCCGGTCGCTGAAAACTATTTTTTTGGCTTTTTTGGCACCGAGTCCGCAAACACGGTGCAGACTTGGTGAACTACCGTAGTCCGAGCTAAAATTGCGATTTTCCAATAATTTTTCGTATTTTTTAGCTCAAAGTCGAGCATATTTTCTATCCAAAAACGGAAATTTCGAGAAAAAAAACAATTACTAACACTGCCTCCTCCCGCGAGCCGCCATCTGGAGCATTTGCAGAACATCCTGCATTCTTCTAGAATTTTCGATGACGCAATATCAAAAACTTCTTCCTCCTGTGTTTGTGTTTGATTCCAGGCACATACACAAAAAAGGGAAGAGCGGCGCTGGGGCGACGAAATTGTGTTGCCTCTCAACGCACCACGCGTCGCTGGCCCATATTTTATTGGCTCTCATTCCAAAAAAAAAACAATTTATTACAAAAAAACACGTGGCAAAAACTGGGTGAAAACACATAGATTTTTGTACAAAAAACTCTTCAAAAAATTAACAAAAAAAGAGACAACAAAGAATTATTCATCGTCACTCATCGGCTCATCATCCAAATCGGGCATCGGGAACCTCAGAATCGCAGCGCAACCTGTCAACTGCGCCAATTGCTCCCCAGAAACGTGCATTGACGAGAAGATGTGCACTTTTCCGTTTTGTTCTCGCACACTTTCCACCAATTTTACATATTTCCTTCGGGTTTCAATGTCTTGGGCGCGGAATAGGGAGTCGGCGACTAGAAGGGTCTCGATGGCGAGTTCCTGGTTGGCTCGGGAGACGTGGCTGGAAATGAGCATTTAGCTGGAAGCGTTACTGGAATCAGACTTACTTATAACCATAAAACGCGCGATCCGGTTCTGTAGACATTAGCTCCAGGAACTGATTCAACGCCTTCACCTCTCCCTGAGCCTTGGTATCTGCTAGCCTCGCTGCCACTTGTGGTGTCTCCAGCACTTCCTTCAACGCATGCTTAAATCCACTACTCGAATGCGTCAACATGAATTTGGCCTTCTGATCCGTCGTGAATTTCTTGCCGTTGGCATCGGCGTAGGCTATCAGATGCTGCATGAAAGCGTCCTTGACGAAGCCACGACTCGCGATGATCACACATTTTACGACCTGGAAAAAATGTTGAATTACTAGATTCTTAGGTTCTTAGATTCTTAGATTCTTAGATTCTTAGATTCTTAGATTCTTAGATTCTTAGATTCTCAGATTCTTACATTCTAGGATCCCTGAATTTTAAGATCTCTGGATTCTAGGATCCCTGGATTCTTAGATTCATCAGACAACCAACTTATAGCGATTTGAAGTTCGGTGGCCTAGAAATCCCAGTTTTGAGAAAGTTAGGCCACAAGTTATATGAATCAAAAGAGAAATTCCTACAAAGTGTGATATTGTTTTCAGATTCAAAAAACGTCTATTTTAAGCCAGGTTATAGCCACTTTACGTTTGGTGGCCTAGACATCCAAAATTAGGCCACATTTTTCTAAAATGGTCATAACTCTCTTCAAAATCAAGATTTTTCAAATTTGAAACTTGGTATGAGTATTTCGAGCTTTCCAAAAATATATGTTAGTTATAACCATTCGAAGTCGGTGGCCTAGTTTTCTGAATTTTGCAAAAGCTAGGCCACAACCAGAAAGCTCTTGTTTTGAGAAACTTATACCAATTTTCAAATTTGAAAAGTATTAATTTTGAAGAGAGCTATGACCATTTTGGAAAAATGTGGCCGAGTTTAGGATTTCTAGGCCACCAAACTTCAAGTGGCTATAACTTGGCTTAAAATAGAGATTTTTCAATTATGAAAACGGTATCATAATTAATAGGAATTTCTCTTTCGATTCATATAACTTGTGGCCTAACTTTCTGAAAATTGGGTTTTCTAGGCCAACAAACTTCAAATCGCTTTAACTCGCTTCTTGAAGGCGGGAAGAAATGAAAACTTCAAAAATTTCAATCATAAAGCTTCCTAAATTCATATTTCCAAAATACGAAAAAGCCAGGAACGCTGAAAACCCATAAAAGAAGATTCTCAGACCATTTTTCTTGATTTTTCTCGCATTTTTATGAGAATATACTTAATTTTCGGCACCAAAAAGCCTATTTTCTGAAAAATTCTACCTGCAAATTGACATGCCGCATAAAAGCCACACAGACTGCTTCATAAAACTTCTCCAGTCCTTTCTCATGCTGACTCGTGAACCCTTTTCGCTTTCTGGGAATCGTCATATCGATTTTGGCTCTTGTAAGTGTCATAGCAGGTGTGATTAGGCATACGTTAGCGAGTCCTTCATGGAGAACAACCGCTGCCACGTCAGCGGCTTGCGCAGGATCCAAGGACAGGTTTAGGCGCTCTGAAAGCCTCAAAAATCACAAGGATCCCGAAAATTCGTGCCCACCTAAATCAATGGAATCCCATTCTGTCTTCTGGAGTGTAAACTTCCGATTGGGCTCCAGATCTATGGTATGGTAGGCGCCAAGCTTCACAATATCGTTTTCCTCGATGTTTCTGCCTTTTAAATGCAGTTCTTGCGCTCCTGGATCGAAATCGATTGATTCTACGGACACTGTGAGCATTGTGTGCACTCTTTGGGAGGATGTGGTGCCGGTGGAAGTTTCAGAGACAACCTGAAAGCTTGGAAATGGAATTTGACGATTAGAGAACTTGAAAACTCACTTTTCGAATTGTAGAGGCTTTGATAACATCGCCGACTCGAATTAGATTGTAGATGTGCCACATATCTTCGGCTTCTTCTGCCATCAACACCACAAATCTGAAATTTTTCCGATAAAAAAAATTGGCCAAAAAAAAACTTTGAGAAACTCACCCACTACCATCTCGCTCGATTCCTCGTTTGAACTGCTTCATTTTCCTTAATTTTTGTAAGAAAAATTGGCTAAAAACACTCGGTTTCAGCTAGTTTTGTTGCGAAATTCCAGACAACAAAAATATTTTTTATTTTCAGAGGCATGTCGATTTACGCTAAACCGCGCGCGCATGCGTTATTTCGGAGTGTCGTTGCTGAACGATTTTCGGATTTTTAAACAAAATTTTGGGATTTTCAGTCGATTTTTCCCTTGAATTTATATGTTTTTTTCAGCAAAAAAATGGGAAAAACCTCGCGCGACAAGAGAGACATCTACTATCGTCTGGCCAAGGAGAACAAGTGGCGAGCACGGAGCGCGTTCAAGTTGATGCAGATTGACGACGAGTTTCAGATTTTGAAAGGTAAATACACAAGAATACAAGGAAAAAGTAAAAATTTCGCGAATTTTAGTAAGTTTCAACTGGAATTTTTTCATTTTTTTCTGTTTTTTTGTTCAAAATTAAAGACTAAACCCAAAGTTTGAATTTTCAGGCGTCACCCGTGCTGTCGACCTATGTGCGGCTCCTGGAAGTTGGTCCCAAGTGCTCTCAAAACGTCTCTACGAAGAAGACGAGAAGGCGAAAATTGTGGCAATCGATTTACAGCCAATGGCACCGATCCCAGGAGTTATCCAACTGCAAGGAGATATCACATCAGTGGAGACTGCCAATCAGGTCATTGAACATTTCTCTGGCGAAAAAGCGGATATCGTAATCTGTGACGGCGCTCCAGATGTCACTGGAATCCATTCTCTTGACGAATTCATGCAAGCCGAGCTCATCTTGGCCGCCTTCAACATCACAAGCCATGTTTTGAAAAACGGAGGAAACTTCCTTGCAAAAATCTTCCGTTCCCGGAATTCATCACTTCTCTACGCTCAAATGAAACGATACTTCAAGCAGGTCTACCTGGCGAAACCCAGAAGTTCCCGTCAGTCGAGTTGTGAGGCTTTTGTCCTCTGTCTGGACTACTCACCACCAGAGGGATTCGTTCCAACGATGAATAAGACGTCGTTGGAGATCAAGGACAATGTTACTGCAGATGTTATCGATGGATTTGTGACTTGTGGCGATTTGAGTGGTTGGGATAGTGAGAAATCGTATCCGCTGGATATCGAATGCTCATTTCCCAGAGGCACACTGGATGAGGATGATAAAAAGTTAGATTTTCATAATTTTCGAATCTCAAATATTCTGAATTTCCAGACGCTACGAATTCAAAGACGTTGTTCAGCCACCCACGGATCCAGCTTACAAAGAGGCTCTTGAAAAGAAGAAGACGGGCGTTTTCTCAAAAATGAATGCTGATATGAACAAGGAGATGAAGGCGGCGATTAAACGGGAGAAGAAGCATCGGCAGATGACGGCGGAGGCTGCTGAGAAGGAATCTTCTGAGAAGGGACCTGAAAAGGAGACCGAGGACGTGGCAGATGCGCTGGAGAACAAGGCCAAGATTGAAGAATGATCTCTATAAATTGATTTTCATGTTTAAAATTTGCACTTTTTTCTGTTTCCTATTCCATTTTTTGACTATTTGTTTTTGATCCCGCCAACATTCACAAAACCCCTTAAATGAACTCGGTTAGTCAGACTCGGATTCCGTTCATTGAATCAATTTGAAAACACCAGTTTTAATGAAAAACCAGGGGAATTTTGTTTCAAGCACATTTTCAGATCATTTTGGGCCATTTTAAACCTATTTTAGACCATGTTCACGACATAAGACGTAGTAAAGCTGTGTGAACACCAAGCACCAGAGATGTCCGGATTCCGTATTCCGGATTCCGTCCATTTTTTCATTCCGGATTCCGTGAAAAATATTTTTGTCCGTATTCCGGATTCCGGAAAATTTTCATTTGTCCGGATTCCAGATTCCGGATTCCGAGAAATTTTTTTTATTTCTGATTTTAAACATTTTTGTTAATTTGCAAGAATTATCTGACTTTTTTGAACTTCCGCTTCTAAAAATGCAAAAAATATAGCACGATATGTGTTTTTAGAACTTTTCTACCCATTTGGAGAACTCAAAATTCCAGATTCCGTATTCCGGGTTCCGAATTCCGGGTTTTTTTTTTCATCCCGGAAAATTATTTTCATTCCGGATTCCGGGAAATTTTTATTTGTCCGGATTCCGAGAAAATTATTTTATTCCGGATTCCGTTTTTCAAGAAATTCATTCCGCACATCTCTGCCAAGCACTGTATACCGTTACGTCAGAATGCATACTGTAATTCCAAAAAAAATTCCTTAAAATCTCTTGTCTCCCCTTCTTTAACAATTCAACATCGTCAGCCACCGTACAGCCGCCAATCGTCCGTTCAGGATTAGATAACCCCTCTCCTTTAAAAGTATTGAGTTTTCAGCTAGCAAGGCTTGAATTCCAGACGTATTGGAAGCTTAAAATGTAATTGATTCAATGGAAAGCAAAACCCGAAACAAACTGGAAGTTTGGAAACTTCAGAAATTCGAAATTTAAAAATCTAGAATAGCGGAAATTGAGAAAATCGGAACATTGGGATTTGCCGAAACGTTAGGAAAAGTGGCTTATCAATTATTGGATTAAAATAATGACAATAAAACTTATGAAGGTACATATATAATGAAACATGAATGAACGAAGCGAATAAAATAAATTCCTCTAAAGTTTTAAGCGACTTTAGAAAGTTGAGTATACATAATCGCAATGAATTTTGATTGATATTCGATAACACAAATGAAAGCTGTCAGTCCATCGTTCCGTGTCACCTCGAAGCTTCCTCCCTCTGTATTATACGCATGGATACTGAAAATTAATAATTCGGCTAAAAAATTGGAGCTGTGGAAGAGGCCGAAGGTCTCATGACGACAACTACTGTAACCTGAAAACAGTTATATATTCAGAAACGTTTTCAGTCCACTTCACTATCAAATCTAATCACTATCGAAGGTCACTATCAAAATTTTACATCTTCCGTCTTTTCTGGCGGAGATGAAAGCAATTTTTAGGTTACTGTAGCTGTCGTTTTGGGAGCTTCGGCCAACCCCAAAAAAAAACTCACTGAATTGTTGGTCCCATTTCGTATGGTATATCTCTCAGGCCAATCGCAACGAAATCTTCTCGATTCGTTAGATTGATTTCAAAGGATTCCAAGTTTTGATGACATTTCAATTCGATCCAACTTTTATAAAATTCGTTTATCTCTTGATTTGTCAAATGTGTGTCAAGAAAGGAAAGTTTTCTCATATTTAGACTCATTATATACTCCAACGTAATCCATGATCCATATGTGATGCCTAGTTCTTCAATGTGATCTGGTATTCTTAGTGGAAGCTTTTCGATTGTGTTCACAAAAACTTTCAAACCATTTTTGAACTTCAACATATCCAAAACATATTGCAACTCTTCCAGTCTTTTGTTGTTTCCTTTAACGCGTAAAACTGAGCAATCAGTGGAATCCGTTCGCAACCAATCAACAATTTCCCTGTATTGCCCTCCGAAGCCATCCATGTTCAACACTACATGATTAAGTTCAACACCCATCAAGCTTCTGGCGTACAGATAAAACTCCTTCATAGCATTCAAAGGATTTTCAGAGTACCGGTAAACAAATTCCATCGACTTTTCCTGAAATGTGTTGGTCTTCCGAAATCCGTCTTCCAAACTATCATTAGTCCATTTAACAGCATAACTAATGGGACCGTTTCTAAACCAAACTACGGGGCAATCCGTAAAAATCGCAGAAATTTTATAGGGTTTCTTGGAAGTTGAGAGCATACTGCATGATTTTGAAGCTTTTGAGAAGTTGATACTGAAAAAAGGAAAATAAACTTATGACGATCTTCTATTCAAGTCTCCCACTTTAAGCTCAATTATCTCCGTTCCTATGATAGATATCAAAAAGTGGTCCACTGATGAAATATTGCTGATATTATGATGAATAACTTATCAGTTTAAAACGTTTTCATAACTTTTAAAGGAACCGAGATAATTGAGCTCAAAGTGCAAGTATAGGATGGACTTCTATTAGAGCATTTA
The DNA here is from genome assembly GCA_027920645.1 of Caenorhabditis nigoni. NCBI lineage: Eukaryota > Metazoa > Nematoda > Chromadorea > Rhabditida > Rhabditidae > Caenorhabditis > Caenorhabditis nigoni. Next base: position 13,542,744 of record CP115866.1, read on the forward strand.
AGGTGTCTTTTGGAAATAAATTCGAAAAATTGAAAACAAACTTACTAATCAATTGGATCCAGAGTCTTCAAAACTTCTTGAATAACAACGTAATCGAGGTCCGCAAAGCGAAAAGGGGCTTGAATGTTTTTGGATTTTTGAGAAGGCCAAAACATAAATATCACGCCCAATAGACAGACAACGAGGATGGTGGTCATCATGTCTAAGATGGTAGTTACAGAGATGTTCATGCTGAAAATTCATAGTAGAAGATATGCACCAATTTATCTCGATTCCTGTATAAGATCTTAAAATCTAGTTAACTAATGAAATGTTTATCATAATATCAGGAACACTTTGCCAGTTGACAGCCTATTGATATCTTTTAGAGGAAATTAGATATGTAAGCTCATAGTTGATGGTTTAAAATAGAACAAAAAAGAGTATCATAAAAGAAGAAGAAGATGAGGAAGGTTAAGTCATCCATCGAGTTTTGAGGGACTGATCAGACTATCGGTGATTTGCGCAAGAAGATCTCTGACGGTTCAATCTAAATCCCCTCTCGTGGAGACGTGAACTGAAAGGTAGACGATAAACAAACACATAGGAATGACCTGCAGCGAAGTCGTTTGCTTAGGACTGTGTTCTTGAGAGGCGGCTCTAGATTGGACCATCAGAGTTCCTCTTGAGTATTTGTCTTCTTGGCGAGTCTGATCAATCCCTCAAAAATTTACCTTCTGACCAGTTCCCCAAAATTCGATGGATGCTCTAACCTCCATCTTCGCCTTCTTCTTTTATGCTCTTCTTCTATTTTTTCCGTATCATATTTTTTCTATAACCACTAACATGATGAAAATCGTCCTCATTATCTGCTTATTGAAAGTGATTTTCAAGTATTTGCCGACCCGAAAATCGATAGAGAATCTAACATGTTTTTTGATTGTTAGCTATGTCGCTATTCGAGAAATGCGGAATCTTCTGGGTGATTAGTGAGTTTGTTTTCAATTTTTTCAATTTCCGGAGTCATCCTTAATTTGTATATTGTAGAGCAATTAAAGACACACATTCTCTCAAAATTTGAGCAAATTTGGATCATTTTGAGCCGAGTTATAGCCGAACTCCTGAACCATACCTTTTATGCTCCAAACTGCTTCAACATTTTTCGTATATATTTGATCTACACCAAACATTTTTCATTACAAAGCCAATATTAAAAAAACTTCTGAAGGATGGATTCTTTTCTTCTGGAGTCATCGTCACGTCTGTGAAAATTCAGAAGACACAAAAAATGATTGAGTTTCAAAAAATTTATATAACGTTTTGTTGGAAATTCAGCTACATTTAACAAAAAAGTTTTTAATGATTGGACAAGTTTGAGCAAAGTTATGAACAAAAGTATAAAGGGACACTCACTAACGTTCGCCACTATACACTGCGGGACATAATTATAGATCCACTTGACGTTTCGTTATTTTTCCAAAATCTCGAGAGACCTGATAAACGTTCCTGGTACTAGTATTTGAGGGATTCATTTTTTGTGTTACTGTACATATCCTTTCCTGTCTGTCGTTTTTGATTCAAGAAAAAATTTTGAAAAATGTAAAAAAATGAAAAGTGCAAATGGACATAATTATAGATCCACTCCTGAAAAAACATATTTCTGGCTGAATTCATGGGATAAAAAGTTTAAAAATGAGTTCTACGCAAAAAACTCATCTAAATTCATGGAACCTTTTAAAAAAAGTACCAGAAAAACTGTCGGAAAAAAAGGTTTTTTTGGTATTTTTTGACGAATTTTCCTATTGATCAAATTTTCGAGTCTAATTTTCGGAGCAAGCTTCCAGCATCTTCTAAATTAGGGTAATAAGGTTTTAAACATTGATTTAAACCAATTCCAAACAATTTTAGTTTAGGTTCCTCCATTCATGTTGTACCAAAAACAGCGTTTCTCCTCATAAATCGGCACTAATGTCCGTGATCTTTGACAAAGTTTATCTCGGTTCGCAAAAGAGCAATGAAAAAGTGGTTAACTACGAAAATGTGTAGCATAATCTCAATAACAATGTACCAATTGATTTCGTTTTTCTATCTCTCTCAGGAACCGTGATAACTCTAGCCGAAAAGAGCGTAAATGACAGTTAAGCTAACAAAGGATGTTCAGTAGAGGAGTTTTGAATGCTATTTTTCTTCCCAATTCTCATTTTTATTTGTTTTTTCTACATAATTTTAAATTTTTTGGACCATTGTATATTGGATGACAAAGGCTCTGGTTTCTGGGAACTGTTTTTATTTCACCGTAGCTGTCAGTGATGCTCTGTTCGGCTAGAGTTATCACGGTTCCTGAGAGAGATAGAAAAACGAAATCAATTGGTACATTGTTATTGAGATTATGCTACACATTTTCGTAGTTAACCACTTTTTCATTGCTCTTTTGCGAACCGAGATAAACTTTGTCAAAGATCACGGACATTAGTGCCGATTTATGAGGAGAAACGCTGTTTTTGGTACAACATGAATGGAGGAACCTAAACTAAAATTGTTTGGAATTGGTTTAAATCAATGTTTAAAACCTTATTACCCTAATTTAGAAGATGCTGGAAGCTTGCTCCGAAAATTAGACTCGAAAATTTGATCAATAGGAAAATTCGTCAAAAAATACCAAAAAAACCTTTTTTTCCGACAGTTTTTCTGGTACTTTTTTTAAAAGGTTCCATGAATTTAGATGAGTTTTTTGCGTAGAACTCATTTTTAAACTTTTTATCCCATGAATTCAGCCAGAAATATGTTTTTTCAGGAGTGGATCTATAATTATGTCCATTTGCACTTTTCATTTTTTTACATTTTTCAAAATTTTTTCTTGAATCAAAAACGACAGACAGGAAAGGATATGTACAGTAACACGAAAAATGAATCCCTCAAATACTAGTACCAGGAACGTTTATCAGGTCTCTCGAGATTTTGGAAAAATAACGAAACGTCAAGTGGATCTATAATTATGTCCCGCAGTGTATATCAGAATTTGCCAAAAACGAATTCTTCTTTTTTTTCAGTATAAGTTTCCATATGACCACCGACAAGTTGAATACAGTCCTTATTGTCTGTTTATCAACTGTGATCTTCAAGTTTCTGCCGGCACGATTATCCATAGAGAATCTAGCCTGCTCTTTTCTCCTTAGCTTCGTCGTACATATTGACGTTTTGAACCGTCAATATAAAAATCACGAGTGGGTTTTTTTTTCAATTTCCGGTATTTTGTTTTCAATCTTTATTCAGGTATCGAAAATCATTTTAAGAAAACAAATTCCCATACTTTTAATCCGGGCCTTCGCGGGCCCTGCCATAGTTTATTTCAGAATCAATGTTTTCGAACCAACTAAATCAGATATGATAGAGCTCCACGAGTACTACAAAACTGTATTATTTGAAATACTGTATCTTATCCATGAACAAAGTTACAGATCATGAAGTGGCTTTTCTCGCAGGGCCCGGCAAACTGCATTTTTGTTTCTTCTGCTCTGTAACTCTGTTCATTGACAAGATACAGTATTTCAAATTATACCGTTTTGTAGTACTCGTGGAGCTCTATCATATCTAATTTAGTTGGTCCAAAAATATTGATTCTGATAGAAATTATGGCAGGGCTCGCGAAGGCCCGGAAAAGGCCCGGATTACGAGTATGCAAATTCCTCTTTTGTTTCAGTATTCACTTCTTTGTTGCCAAATTTGTCGATGCTATAAAAACCTTCCTCATTGTCTGCCTATTGTGTGTGATTTTCAAGTCGTTGCCTATACGAAAATATTTGTTAAAATCCGTGGGGATGGATCAAGCCCCTTTTCGATTTGTGGATCTCGATTACGTTGTTATTCGAGAAGTTTTGAAGACTCTGGACCCAATTGATTAGTGAGTTTATTTTGCCTTTAACTACATGATTTCCATTTTCAATCTGAAAGGATTAGTCATAGAGCTCTTGGGTTCTTATAAAGACTCGAGCTTCATTAAAGGCGCATACCTCAAAAACTACAAAAGCTAGTTAAAAGTTGTCAACTAACAAAATGCGTAAATTTTTATGATCTACATGTTTTTAGTTTACACAATTCAGATAGCTGGTTCGATTTTTGAGCAGACTTGTTCAAATCGGGAAATCGGGAATCCCGTTTTCCCGGTTTTCCCGAAAATTTTCGAGAATTTTTCCCGACAGGAAATTTCCCGAAAAATTTTTTCACGAAATTCCGTTTCGGGAAAATTTTCGAGAACGAATTTTCCCGGAAAAATTTTTCGGGAAATTTTTTGGGAACGGGAAACTCTCAAAAAAAATTTTCCCGAACAAGTATGATAGAGTTGTAATGAAATCATTATCTTCTTTTTTCAGCATCAACTTCTCAAAAGCTTCAAAATCATGCAAACGCCTCTCAACCATCAAAACACGTTATAAAGTGTCTCTCACTTTCACGGATCGCCCCGCGGTTTGGATTGGAACTGGTCCTGTAACTTATGTCATGAAGTGGACGGATAATAGTTTGATAGACGGTTCACGGTGGACCGAAACGTGTCAAGGCAAGTCGTGGAAACGCCGTTTAACGTATTCTGAAAATCCGTTGAGTTCTATGAAGGAGTTTTATCTATACGCCAGAAGCTTAATGGGTGTTGAACTAGATTTTGTACTGATGAATATGGACGACTATCGAGGAGAATGCAGGGAAATTGTTGATTGGTTGCGATCGAATTGCCTGGAGTCTTCAGCTCTAAGCGTTCTAGGAGAACGCCATCGAAGAGAAGAGTTGCAATATGCTTTGGACAATTTGAAGCTCAAAGACAGTTTGAAAATCCGTGTAACTACAATCGAACAACTTCCTCTGGTAATTCCGGAAAGCATTGAAGAACTCCACATCACATACGGATCATGGGTTACTATTGAATATGTAATGAGTCTGAAAATGAGGAATTTTACATTTCATGGCACAAAGCTGGCTAATCAAGAATTAAATGTATTTTATAAGAGTTGGATCGAAATGAAATCTCATCAAAGCTTGGAATACTTTGAAGTTAATCTTACGGATGAAGAAGATTTTGTTGCGGTTGGCCTAAGAGGTATACCATACGAAATGGGACCACCAAGACCAGGACCGTAAGTTTTTTTTGGCTTTTTTTGTATATATAGAGATTATCCAATATATTTAATCATTCGTTTCCAGTTTTAACACCTACCGTGCTGAGGGAGGAAGCTTCGAGATTACTCGAGACGATGGACTGACAGCGACAATTTGTGTTTTTCAATATGGTTTTTTAAAATTTGTTGCGATTATGTATACGGAGCTTCTGAAAGTTATTAGGGTGGGGAGAAAGTTTTTTCCGAAATTTTTTAAGTTTTTGTTTTCTAATTATCTTCAATTTCTTTGACGATCAACCAATAATATATTTATTAATATTGACTGCAACAGTGAGCCACCTGTTGGGAAGTCACTCGATGCCAGTCTTCCAGAATTGGGGCGTGTGCGAGTGGAAGAAGACGCTCACTACCATTTTTTGGTGGTTCAATATTTTGAACTGTTTCTCTCTGAGGAATTGCTTGAGCGGGCGAAACAGATGGTAATTTGAAAGCGCAATGTCTGGCAAGTATTACAAATAAAAAACATAGAGTCGCCCAGCTTCCGCCGTTTTGTCTGGGTGTCATTAGTCACAAGCGAGCGAGCAATATCAAGTAGAAGGTGAACGGTGGAGCGTCTCGGGCGTTTCTCTCGGAGGGCAATGGCGAAGGAATCCAGCCGATACTTTTTGGTGGAAGCTGTGATCGATGTTCCTTGCTGGATCAACTCGAAAACCATCAATCTCTTTTAATCCCAGAAGCACGATAGCAAACACATCTTCTCATGAAATCCTGGCTTCGGCTGCACTTGGCGGGTTGCCGCAGCAAGGAATTCAAATTTCATGATGGATGTTATTATAGCAGAGTATCCAGCTCTCATTTCCTGTTAACAAGTAGACCAGAAACTCTTCCCTCTGCGGAGTAAGAAGGATAGTCTCATTCAAGTCCGTTTTTGAAATAAAGAGAAATCATGGGGTATCTTTTGAGCCATCACTATTTGGAAACCAAGCTTATAGAGATGATTGTTGATAATGTGGTAGTCGCAGTAGGACTTTGTCTACAGTTTGTGATTAGTCCCATCGGGATTCTCTCTCACGGCTTCAAGCAGCAGCTCGTCAAACTCAGCAGGTTTTGGATAGTGTGAGGGCTGTCTTCGAGGCGCGTATCTCCTGACTCAAAAAAAGCGAACCAATTGCGGACGGTGCAATCGGTGACGGTCCTCTCTCCAAACACATGACATATTTTCTTAGCTGTCTACGTCGCCCAGGCGCCGTGAGATCACTTGTAGAAGATAAGAAGCCGAACTGGGGGTCTCGAGAGATCGCTGATGGTTGTTTTACCAGTGGACACGAGCGCCTTATATAGTCATGAGAGAGAAGCTTCCAAGACGTTCTACACTAATCTATACTAAGAAAGTTCTAGAAACTCGGGGACTTTCCGTGGGGATTATTTGAAAAGTTTCGGAAAAAACTTTCTCCCCACCCTAATATATAAAACTTGGAATTTACTTTTGTGTTCTGTTTCATTTCCAGAAAACCGACATTTCCGGATGTTCCATGATTAGAGATTAGTGATTTATAAACTATCTCAAGTCGCGTTTAGAATTCAATTTTCTTTCCAACTTCAACATTGTCACCCGCCGTTCAGCCGCTAATCGTCCGTTCAGAATTAAAAGCTCCCCTCCTTTTAAAAAATAGGAGTTTTTAGGTAGCCGGGATTAAAATTCAGATTTCTAAAAAGCTGAAAACAATCTGAAGACTGATCTATTTTTTTTTCTAAGCCGTAAAGCCCATTTGCAGACCATTCAGACTTTTTCTAGCGTATTTTTGGACCTGTTTGGATCATTTTTAGCCCGTCTTGAAACATTTTCATGGTTTTTATAATCATTTTCAAGACATTTTGGACCATTTTTAGCCCATGGGGGACTATTTTCAGCCGCCGTTCAGCCGCTCTTCGTCCGTTCAGGCTTCTAGAACTCCCTCTTTGAAATTCAGGTTTTTTTTTTTGAATCTGAAAAAAGCCCAAGCTTGAAAAATGGTCTTAATTTTTTAATTTGCGCTTTTATAAAGGCTTTCATCCATTTTCAAAAAAGTGTAACTTTCCGTCGTCCGCCATTCACCCGCCTCCGGCCAACCTTTGGGGTTACGGTAGGCAGAGTCAATTTTTTTGACATTTTTGATTCCAATCAATATAAAAACAGTTCAAAATACTTTATTCAAAAATACACACACTTTAAATTTCACAGAACCGCATCGTCTGGCATAAGTTATCCGTTGGTGTTCCCTGTCGAACACGTTGGAACATATCCTTCACATTTTCAGACACAAATTGCTCACAAACTGGCTCCATTAGACCCATTTTATCGCATTTTTTGAACATTGCGTTGACGGTTGCAGTCGGTGTCATCTCCTTCTCCAATGGCTCACTGAGCACTTGGCACAACATGCAAGTGACGACGGATGTCGATTCAGAAGCTGGAATTTTTAGACTCTAAGAATCCTTTTAATATATTTTTGGCAGCAAAAATCTCTCAACCCAATAGAACGTTCAAAAGGATCAAATTTCATTTTTTTTTATTTCTGTAGTGAAAAAAAGGGGGAAGACTCTTCTGACTCATCTTTCGGGGAAAATTGAGCCGTTTTCATTTTTTGTTGAATCCAAAAAAAAGAAGATCAAGATTACAAATCACAAATAAAGTGTAGGCAGATTTTTAATGAGACACGAAAATTCAGAATTTCAGAGTTTCGGAGTTTCAGAAGATCAAAAATTCGGGATTCCAGAAATTCAGAAAACAGAAACTCGAAATTGGGAAATTTGGAAATTCGAAAAAAAAATTAATGGAAATTCGAATTTCTAAATTTCAGAATTTAAGAATCTCAGAATTGTAAAGTTTCAGAAGTTTAAAAATTCGAAATTTCAGAAGTTCAGAAACTCGGAAATTCGGAATTCCAAAATTTCAGAACTTAATATTGCTAAATTTCCAAATTTCCGAATTTTTAGAGTTTCAGATCTTTAGGATTTCTGAATTTCTGAATTTCTGAATTTCTGAATTTCTGAATTTCTGAATTTCTGAATTTCTGAATTTCTGAATTTCTGAATTTCTGAATTTCTGAATTTCTGAATTTCTGAATTTCTGAATTTCTGAATTTCTGAATTTCTGAATTTCTGAATTTCTGAATTTCTGAATTTCTGAATTTCTGAATTTCTGAATTTCTGAATTTCTGAATTTCTGAATTTCTGAATTTCTGAATTTCTGAATTTCTGAATTTCTGAATTTCTGAATTTCTGAATTTCTGAATTTCTGAATTTCTGAATTTCTGAATTTCTGAATTTCTGAATTTCTGAATTTCTGAATTTCTGAATTTCTGAATTTCTGAATTTCTGAATTTCTGAATTTCTGAATTTCTGAATTTCTGAATTTCTGAATTTCTGAATTTCTGAATTTCTGAATTTCTGAATTTCTGAATTTCTGAATTTCTGAATTTCTGAATTTCTGAATTTCTGAATTTCTGAATTTCTGAATTTCTGAATTTCTGAATTTCTGAATTTCTGAATTTCTGAATTTCTGAATTTCTGAATTTCTGAATTTCTGAATTTCTGAATTTCTGAATTTCTGAATTTCTGAATTTCTGAATTTCTGAATTTCTGAATTTCTGAATTTCTGGATTTCTGAATTTCTGAATTTCTGAATTTCTGAATTTCTGAATTTCTGAATTTCTGAATTTCTGAATTTCTGAATTTCTGAATTTCTGAATTTCTGAATTTCTGAATTTCTGAATTTCTGAATTTCTGAATTTCTGAATTTCTGAATTTCTGAATTTCTGAATTTCTGAATTTCTGAATTTCTGAATTTCTGAATTTCTGAATTTCTGAATTTCTGAATTTCTGAATTTCTGAATTTCTGAATTTCTGAATTTCTGAATTTCTGAATTTCTGAATTTCTGAATTTCTGAATTTCTGAATTTCTGAATTTCTGAATTTCTGAATTTCTGAATTTCTGAATTTCTGGATTTCTGAATTTCTGAATTTCTGAATTTCTGAATTTCTGAATTTCTGAATTTCTGAATTTCTGAATTTCTGAATTTCTGAATTTCTGAATTTCTGAATTTCTGAATTTCTGAATTTCTGAATTTCTGAATTTCTGAATTTCTGAATTTCTGAATTTCTGAATTTCTGAATTTCTGAATTTCTGAATTTCTGAATTTCTGAATTTCTGAATTTCTGAATTTCTGAATTTCTGAATTTCTGAATTTCTGAATTTCTGAATTTCTGAATTTCTGAATTTCTGAATTTCTGGATTTCTGAATTTCTGAATTTCTGAATTTCTGAATTTCTGAATTTCTGAATTTCTGAATTTCTGGATTTCTGAATTTCTGAATTTCTGAATTTCTGAATTTCTGAATTTCTGAATTTCTGAATTTTTGAATTTCTGAATTTCTGAATTTCTGAATTTCTGAATTTTTGAATTTCTGAATTACTGAATTTCTGAATTTCTGGATTTCTGAATTTCTGAATTTCTGAATTTCTGAATTTCTGGATTTCTGAATTTCTGAATTTCTGAATTTCTGAATTTCTGGATTTCTGAATTTCTGAATTTCTGAATTTCTGAATTTCTGAATTTCTGAATTTCTGAATTTCTGAATTTCTGAATTTCTGAATTTCTGAATTTCTGAATTTCTGAATTTCTGAATTTCTGAATTTCTGAATTTCTGAATTTCTGAATTTCTGGATTTCTGAATTTCTGAATTTCTGAATTTCTGAATTTCTGAATTTCTGAATTTCTGAATTTTTGAATTTCTGAATTTCTGAATTTCTGGATTTCTGAATTTCTGAATTTCTGAATTACTGAATTTCTGAATTTCTGGATTTCTGAATTTCTGAATTTCTGAATTTCTGAATTTCTGGATTTCTGAATTTCTGAATTTCTGAATTTCTGAATTTCTGGATTTCTGAATTTCTGAATTTCTGAATTTCTGAATTTCTGAATTTCTGAATTTCTGAATTTCTGAATTTCTGAATTTCTGAATTTCTGAATTTCTGAATTTCTGAATTTCAGATTTCCAGAATTCCAGAATTTCTAAATTTCAGATTTTCAGAATTTTAGAATTTCAGAATATCAGAATTTCTGAATTTTTAGAGTTTCAGATCTTCAGGATTTCCCAATTTAATGAAATTTAAGAAATTCTGAATTTCTGAATTTCTGAATTTCTCAAGTTATTTTTCAGTTAAAAAAATTTTGCTGGTTTTATTTTTTGAATTTTGTAATTTTAGAAAATTTTTCATTTTTCAAACTTGGATTTCATTAGAATTCACAATTCTTCAGAAATTCGGACATAAAAAAATTAGAACTGGAATTCTAGAATGTTTTTATTTTTCATATTTTTGAATTCTAGAAATTTCTAGAACGACGCCTTCTGAATCCTTCAGAATCCTCCAGAATCCTTCCTTAAGATAACTCACTCGAAACCAGCAGACCAATGAATACAAAAGACAAGATTGACTTGAAGTAGACCATTTCTCTCTCGGAAAAAAGGACAGAATGATCTAGAAGACTCTCTGCGGCTCCTCGTCATCAAATTCCGGAACTCCCATATCGAATAACTTTGAAAATCCGCCTTCTTTGAAAGCACTATTATTATTATTATGAGCAATATTTCTAGAAAATGCACATCATCTTGTTTGGAACAATCTCGAATTCCCCCCTTCCATGGAACTGATGTTTTGGATTTTGACTCATCTAGGAAATGAGCGAAATCCGAGTCAGACAACATTCATTTTGGAGATTGTTTTGAGTTGGCGGGACCAAAAAAGACAATATGGAATAAAAACATTAATTGAGCCGATTTTGAAAACTACGGGACTTTTTGCAATTTCGGCCTACCGTAACCTTGCAACACTTGGCCAACAGCGGGTGAATGGCGGACAACGGCAAGTTGAACTTTTATCCCTTATATCTCGACTCCTAAAAGAGATATGAAAAAGTTGTCAACTAAGAAAATGTTAGATATTTTATTAGCTATATTTTGTTAGTTGACCACTTTTTGATATCTTCTACAGTAACCTAGATAAATTAACTAAAAGTTTAGAGACGCTGCCGAGTTCGCGACCGAAGGGTCTCTTATCTTCCACCCAATTTATCTCGATTCCTGGCAGAGATATCAAAAAGTGTTCAACTGATAAACTATTACTCAACTTCTGATGAACAGTTGAATAGTCGACCACTTTTCGATATCTCTTACAGTAACCGAGATAAATTGCCTCACAGTTTAGGGACAATATTTTACAGGTTTTACAAGAAATTCATATTTTTAGAAGTTCAGATGACGTCAGATGTTCATGACGCATGGTCCATGAGGACGAAGATATAAATGTTTAGTGTAATAGTTACACTGTATGTTGTAACAAGTCGTTGCCAGTATAAAAGAGAGCGAAAATTTTCAGTCAGATAACAGCTAACTGGCTAACATGGGCGGCGCGTTCTAGAGAAGCTACTAGAAAAGTTCTAGAAGCTTCTAAACGAACTTTGCATGATTATCGTCAGCGTTTCTACAGAAGAATGTATGAAATTTTAAAAAAAATTGACTAGATTTCTGGAATTTTCTAGAAACCTCATGACGTTACACAATAATCTGACCAAATCGAACCTTTTCCCCATAGGGAAATCCAGTTCCTTATCTATCAATTTTCACTTATTGCGCAATGTCTTCACTTTCTCACAACGATATACGCAACAACTATTACACAACTTATAAATAAATTTTACACCAAAAAAAAGAAGAAGGAACCAGATTTTTCAGATACAGATGACCAAAAGAAGGAGATATTTGAAGGTTTTGTTACACTGAAGAACCCGCTTCGATGATGAGTATTTAATGATGGACACTACTGACCAATTTTCAGAGATTTTTATTTCTTTTATATCAAAAAATATATTATTATGAGGAGGAATCACTACTTTCTGCTATTGGCGATTGTTGGAAGCGCAACGGGAGCTGTGGCGATGAAAAAGGTTGGGGCAGTTTTCTTTTTTCGGGTTTTTTGGGACTTTTTAAGAAATTAAAAAGGATCCTCGAGTCTAAGTTATTTGAAATTCAGGATTTTTTAAATTTTTTTCTTATATATGGATGTCCAAATGTCCAGCCTAAGCCTATGATAAACCTGAAGCCTAAATAAAGCATAGCCAAAATTTGTAAGGATTAGAAAGTTTAGAAATTCAGAAATTCAGAAATTCAGAAATTCAGAAATTCAGAAATTCAGAAATTCAGAAATTCAGAAATTCAGAAATTCAGAAATTCAGAAATTCAGAAATTCAGAAATTCAGAAATTCAGAAATTCAGAAATTCAGAAATTCAGAAATTCAGAAATTCAGAAATTCAGAAATTCAGAAATTCAGAAATTCAGAAATTCAGAAATTCAGAAATTCAGAAATTAAAAAAAATTCACAGATAAACGAGATTTTTTAATTCGATGATCAATTTCTTTCCTTTTTTTTTTCGAAATTCTGAAATTTAAGATTTTTCCCTAAAGACTCTAGTTCCACCACTATGCTTTTCCACCGTCCTCCCGGCCAGGAGGATGAAGGAAAAGACGCGCTATTGTATACGCCTTGCCCACTAAACGGTGTTGTCGGCCGTGGTGTAGTGGCTAGCGCGCTAGGCTTTTGCCCTCGCGACGGGGGTTCGATTCCGGTTGGGGGAAAATACAATTTTCCTTTTTTTGCTTTACTATTTTATCATTTCCAGACCCGCCAAACTCCATCAAACACTGAAAACATTGGAGATGACTACTCTGACTTTTCCTCCCAGCCAGTCAAGAACGCAGGTGCCAACCATGAGCTCAAACAAGTCACTTATTCAACAATTGCACCCAAATTCGACATCCCAACCACACCTCGACCACCCCTTCTGAATCCCAACCCAATCGGACAAAAGACTCCAGGAGCACCAGTCCCTCCAAAGAAGGTCGTTGTGGATTACCGACGTGGCTACTTCTTCCAGCACTACCCATGGGATCGTCTGCCACGTAGATACCTTCTTCGTCCCGGAATGACCTACGTCTACCCACCACAGTACCACCATGCCACGTATCGCTATCCATACCTACCGTACACCGATCACTACAGTATCTACCGTACTCATCCCGGAATTGGAAATGGTGGATGTGGAGGAGGAGGAGGATGTGTTGGTGGATATGGAGGATATGGAGGATATGCTCAACAGTACCAGGGATACGGTAGTGGATGCTCTGGAGGAGGTGGAGGATCTGGATGCGGTGGATATGATGATGATGATGAGGATGAGGATTCCTATGAGGATAGTGAGGAGAGTGGAAAGAGTGGAGAGGCTAAGATCAATAAGAAGGATCCACTAGAGGATTTGGAGTTGGAGGATCTGGAGAAGTTGTCTAAGTCTGATTCTGGAGATGTCAAGTCTACTTCTTCTTCTACATCTGATGACCTAGAGGAGCCGGAACCAACGGAAATCAAAAAATCCAAGTCACATACAGACGACGAGGACTTGATTGATGACCGGAAGAAGCAGGCGAAACGAAATTTTTTAATTAAATGGGCTTAATTTATTTTTTAAATATTTGTTTTGTTGACTACAAAGGCGGATCTCAGGGAAATTTTCAATTGTTTGCAATAGATTTTTCGTTCTAAATAAAATTATTTTTTTTTGCGAATTTTTTAGATTTTTTGAGCAGAAAACCGGAAAATTCCAACCGGAAAAGATGTTTTTTTCCGGAATTCAGAGCTTTTTAAACTACAGTATGTCAAAGGCGCACGACAAAAAGTCTTAGCGGGTTTCGAAAGGAATTAATTTGATACGGTGCCTCAAAGGCGCAGGCAGAAAGTTTTCTTGTGGGTATCGAGTGGAATTTTAAAAATTTCATTTTTTGCGCTTTTGGAAACGATTTTCGGCAGTTTTTCACCAATTTTTCGAGATTTTCAGACTGAAAAGTGGTATTTTTAAAAAAATACCAAAAATATAAAAATTTTGAGCTACTTTTTCAAATTTTTGCCGAAAAATTCAGTCAAAAACCAGAATTTCCCCGATTTTTAACTCTAAAATTCGAAAATCCCTTCTTTCAAATTTTTTTCTGCAATTCCAGCAATTTTTAACTTCCTAAACTCTTTTTTCGTCGCTTTTTTCTCTGATTGACACTGAAAAATCGCCAAAAATCACCCTGCCACCAGTGGCCTAACTCTTTGCAAAAGTTCGGCCACCTGCTAAAAAAGCAAAAATTCGCCCTTTTTCAGGCCTATTTTTCTCATTTTAAAGCCAAAAAGCCTTTTTTTCTGTTAAATTCTTGGTTTTTAGGTGTTAATTCGGAAAAATAAGATATTTTTGTTCAAAATATATAGGTATTTATTGCGAAATATCGTCATATTACATCATATTGTGCCTGGTTTTCATTGTTGAGTGGGAAAAATGTTGTCTATCTCAAAAATTGCTGTTTTTTGCCTTTATAATGAAAAAATTCAAAAATTTCAGGGTAACAAATAGCAGACAGTCATGTCGAAAGTGAAGCAAGAGCGGAAGAAGGTCGCTCAACTTCAAGAAATCGAGAAGACGATTCAGGAGTTGTGGGAGAGCAAGAAGGCGTTTGAATCGGATGCCAGGGATGAGTAAGTCTTTATTTAGCGAGGAATTAGGGTGAAAAATTCCATAAAATTCATTTTTTTTTCACACAAAAATTCCTAAAAATGGTTTTTTTCAGCAACAAACCCAAGTACCTTGTCACCTTCCCATTCCCCTATATGAATGGACGTATGCATTTGGGACACACATTCTCAGCGTCGAAATGCGAATTCGCCGCCGGTTTCCAACGTCTTCAGGGCAAACAAGTGCTCTTCCCATTTGGCTTCCATTGTACTGGAATGCCAATCAAGGCTTGTGCTGATAAGCTGAAGAGGGAAATGGAGGATTTCGGATATCCACCGAAGTTTCCAGAAGACGTCGAGGTTGAAGTCAAGGAGGAGGTGTCGGCTCTCGATGAGCTTATGAAGGATAAGAGTAAGGGAAAGAAGAGCAAACTGGTGGCGAAGACTGGCAATGCCAAGTATCAATGGCAGATTATGAAGTCGTTGGGGTTGGACGATGAGGAGATTCGGAAGTTTGCGGATCCGAATCACTGGTTGTACTATTTCCCACCGCATTGTATGGCGGATTTGAAGAAGATGGGATTGAAGGTGATTAGTTTCAGCGATTTAATGAGGAAATTTGGAATTTTTAGGCCTGATTTTGTCTAGAAAATATGCCGAATTAGGAAAAAAACGTTTGAAAATTTTTCGATTTTTGGAACTTTCAAAAAAATTCGAAATTTTTTTTTGCAAAAAGTGCAGTTTTCGAGCAATTTTGGAATTATTTTCAACGATTTTGAGTGATAAATTTGGTATTTTAGCCATTTTCCCACGTTTTGAGCATTTTAGAGCTATTTTCACAATGTTAGATGAACATTTGTATATTATTGACCATATTTTTAGAGCTATTTTCTGCATTTTTGTACCACAAATCTGAGTTTTTCGACCTGATTTTGCCTAGAAAAATTGCTGATTTTTTGAAAAATTCCTATTTTTGGAGTTTTGGAGTTCTCGAAAAATACGGAATTCGAGTTCTTTGAGCGTTTTTCAGCGATTCTGAGTGATAAATTTAGCATTTTTGAACTATTTCCAGCAGTTTTAGGATTTTTTCAGCGATTTTGGTGAAATTTCCCGGATTTTTGACCTGATTATGTCTTGAAAAATTGATTCAAATGAATCCGAAATTCAATTTTTAGAGCATTTCTGAGCCGCTTTCAGCAATTTTAGGTGAAATTTCGGAATTTTTAGGCCTGATTTCGTCTAGAAAACTGGATACTTCCTTCTAGAAAACTTGCAAATTTTTGAAAAAAAAATATCGAAAAATCCGAAAAACTGGAATTTCCGAGCTATTTTCAGCAATTTCAAATGGAAAATTTGGGATTTTTAGCCACTTTTGCACCAAGAAATTCCGAAAATAACTTGAAAAACAACTTTGAAATACTCAAATTTGAGCATTTTTGAGCTATTTTTAGTGATTTTTTATGAAAAATTTAGTCTATTTTCAGCTATATCAACTGAAAACTATAGAATTTTCAGTCATTTTCGAGCAATTTAGACTCAAAAAATCCATAATTTCCAGGCCGATTGGCGTCGCGCATTCATCACCACCGACGTCAACCCCTACTTCGACTCATTCGTCCGCTGGCAATTCAACCTACTTCGTGCCGCCAAAAAGATCGATTTCGGAAAACGCTACACGATCTACTCGCCAAAAGACGGCCAACCATGCATGGATCACGATCGTGCCAGTGGAGAAGGCGTCGGACCTCAGGAGTACACTATGATCAAGCTGAAGGTCCTGGATCCAAAGCCAGCAGCATTGGCTCATATCAAAGAGGACATTTTCTTGGTGGCAGCTACGCTGAGACCAGAAACCATGTACGGACAGACCAATTGCTATCTCCATCCGGATATTCAGTACTCTGTGTTCTATGCGACAGAAGCTGAGAACCAGGTCTTTGTTGCTACCGCTAGATCCGCTAGAATTATGTCTTATCAAGGACTTACCAAAGTTAACGGAGTTGTCAACTATGTTCCAGGGCTTGAGAAGATCCCAGGATCCAAAATCCTCGGAGCTGCTCTCGCTGCCCCTCTTGCCAAGTACACCAAAGTCTATGCTCTGCCAATGCTCACTATCAAGGATGATAAGGGAACTGGAGTGGTTACCTCTGTGCCTTCTGACTCTCCAGATGACTTTGCAGCACTGTCAGATTTGAAAAAGAAGAAGCCGTTGAGAGAGAAATATGGGTTGACTGATGAGATGGTTTTGCCTTTCGACCCCACTCCGATCATTAGAATTGAGGGATTGGGAGATTTGGCAGCGGTCGAGATGTGTGCAAGACTAAAAATTGAGTCGCAAAACGAGAAGGACAAATTGGAAGAGGCCAAGAAGGAGGTGTACTTGAAGGGATTCTACGATGGAGTCATGTTGGTTGGAAAGTACGCTGGAAAAAAGACCGCCGACGTTAAGAAGGTGATCCAGGACGATTTGATTGCCGAGGGTCTTGCCACGAAATACGTGGAACCCGAGAAAAAGGTGGTGAGCCGATCGGGAGACGAGTGTGTTGTTGCACTGTGCGATCAGTGGTATTTGAATTATGGAGAGCTGGAGTGGAAGGCGGCTGCGAAGAAGGTTCTGGAGCCAATGAGGACTTTCAATGATGAGGTGAGCATTTTTAAATGGTCTCGAAATTCAAAAAATTGGGAAAACTGGGCCATTTTTTGAGAATTCAGAATCAGTTTTAAGATTTCAAAATATTGAATTTGAGCCTAGTTACATCAATTTTAGGTTGGTGGCCTAGAAATCCAAAAATTGAAAAAACTAGGCCATGGCATACATGGATTTTAAAGAGCATGTTTTCAGAATTCAGAATCAGTTTTTAGCTCTCGAAAATGTCGATTTCGAGCCACGTTATGACTTTTTTAGGTTGGTGGCCTAGAAAACCGAAATATAAGAAACCTAGGCCATGGTGTACATGATTTCAAAAAACAAAATTTCAGGGTGTAGAATCAGTATTTAGACTTCGAAAATGTTGATTTTGAGCCTTTTCATACCCATTTTAAGTTTGGTGGCCTAGAAAACCGAAATATAAGAAATCTAGGCCATGGTGTGCATGGCTTAAAAGAGCATGGTTCCAGAGTTCAGAGCCAGTTTTCAGTTTCCTGAAATATCGATTTTGAAGCGAGTTATACACATTGGAAGGTTGGTGGCCTAGTAATCCAAAACTAGGCCATTATTTTCTAAAATTTGAAATGCTCATAACTTGGCTAAAAATCAACACTTTCAGGATCTGAAAACACATTCTCAACTCTCAAAAAATTCTCTTGAAGTTTTCATAATTGTCAAAATTGCAAAAAATCAATTTCTAACCATTTCCAGACCCGCCGCGGACTGGAAACCACTGTCGACTGGCTCCACGAGTACGCGTGCTCTCGCAGCTACGGTCTCGGAACCAAACTCCCATGGGACACCCAATACCTCATTGAATCCCTCTCTGACTCCACCATCTACAACGCCTACTACACCGTTTCGCACCTTCTTCAACAAGGAGCCTTTGATGGATCCGTAGTCGGCCCAGCTGGAATTAAAGCTGAGCAAATGACAGATGCCTCATGGAGCTATGTATTCCTCGGAGAGATTTATGACTCCAAAACGATGCCAGTAGAGGAGGAGAAGCTGAAGAAACTCCGAAAAGAGTTCATGTACTGGTACCCGATTGATATGCGTGCTTCTGGAAAGGACCTGGTTGGAAATCACTTGACCTATTTGCTCTTCAATCATGCTGCTATCTGGCCAGAGGATTCTTCCAAGTGGCCAAAGGGAATTAGAGCCAATGGACATTTGTTGCTGAATAATGAGAAGATGTCAAAGTCGACTGGAAACTTTATGACTCTTGAGGAAGCTATTGAGAAGTTCAGTGCCGATGGAATGAGATTGAGTTTGGCGGATGCTGGAGATGGGCTGGAAGATGCTAATTTTGTGTACGCTATGGCTGATGCGGCGATTCTGAGACTCTTCACAATGATCGAATGGATCAAGGAGATGATTGAGCAACGTGGAAGTCTCCGCAAAGATTCTTCCCGATTCGCTGATAGAGTTTTCGCTAACGAAATGAATTCTCTTATCAAAATCACTGAGCAAAACTACGAAGCCACCAACTTCAAGGAGGCTTTGAAAACGGGATTCTTCGAGTACCAAGCCATCCGTGACACTTACCGAGAGCTCTGCGCAGGTATCGATGAGCCAATGAGCGAAGCCCTTGTCTTCCGTTTTATTGAGACTCAAATGATTATCTTGTCCCCTATCTGTCCTCATATCGCTGAATACATTTGGCAATTGCTTGGAAAGGATGGGCTCATTATTGATGCTCCATGGCCGGCTACTGATGAGGTGGATGATAAGCTAGCGTTGGGAGCCAAATTTATCACGGAGAGTATGGCAGAGTTCAGAGCTAGACTTAAGACTTATCTGACCCCGAAGAAGAAGGTGACCAAGGAATTGCTCCAGATTCCAACTGAAGCTGTGATCTACGTGGCGAAACAATTCCCACCATGGCAGAAGACGATTCTGGATATTCTAGAGACTCAAGCAAAAGCCAATAACGGATCCTTGCCGGATAACAAAACCATCAGTCAGCTAATCGGAAAAGAGGAGTCGCTGAAGAAGTTCGCTAAGAAGGCCATGCCATTCGTCCAAATGATCAAGGAGAGATTCGAGCAGAAGGGTGTGTCAGCGTTGTCTTCAACTAGCCCTATTGATCAAACTGCGATTCTCAATGAGAATATTGATGTGATTATGAATGCGTTGGATTTGGATCGGGTGTCTATCAGACATACAGATGAGGAGGGTGTGGATGCGAATGTTGTGGAGACGACGGTCCCGTTGGTGCCGTGTATGAGCTTCTTGCCGAATAGGGTAGGATTTTTTGAGCGTCGGTGCAAATTTAGCTGAAAATTGCTGGAAAAAAAATTGAAAATAGGTTTTTTGGGTATGGTGAGGGGGTGGGGTGGGGCTTCCAGATTCTCAGATCAGAATTCTAAACGCCTCGTTTTTTTCCAGCCATCCGTCAACCTCGTCGCCCGAAACGTACAAATCTGCAATGGAATGTTTGACGTCGTCGTGCCGATCGTCGATGGTGACACCGTTCAGATGATCGTCAGAAAGTTGCGTCGTATCAGCAAGGCTATCAAACGTAAGGGTTCTTAGATTCTAAGATTTTATGATTCTGGAGGATTCTGGAGGATCTTGAGATTCTTAGATTCTTAGATTCCTAGATTCTTAGATTTTTAAATTCTTTGATTCTTATATTCTATAGGATTCTGGAGGGACGGTTTCCTGAAGGTTTCTGACGGATTCTGAAGAAATCTTGAAGGAAGGATTCTGAAGGGTTCTAAAAAATTGTGGAGGATTTTGGAGGCTTCTGAAGGGTTCTGAACTATTCTGGAGCATTCTGACGGATTTAAAAAGATTCTGGAGGATTCAAAGGATTCTTATTGATTCTGAAAGACGATGAAGGGTTCTGAAGGATTCTGGAGAATTCTACAGGATTCTGAAGAATCCTGGTGGCTCTTGAAAGATTCTGAAGGATTCCAAAGTATTCTAAAGTATTCTGAAAGACTCGGAAAGACTATGAAGGATTCTAAAAGTCCCTGGAGGAGTCTGAAGGCTTCTGAAGGGTTCTGAAAGCTCCTGGAGAATTCTGAAGGCTTCTGGAGGATTCTGAAGGATTCTGAAGGATTCTGGAGGATTCTGGAGGATTCTGAAGGATTGTTAAGATTCTAAATGATCCTGGAGGATTCTGAAACGTTCAGAGGTGTTCTCAAGGATTCTGAATGGGTCTGAAGGCTTCTGAAGGATTCTGAAGGATTCTGGAAGATTCTGAACGATTCTTAGATATTCCAAAAGATTATAAACGAATCTGAAGGATTCTGAGGGATCCCGAAGGCTTCCGGAGGATTCTGAGGGGTACTAGAAAGCTCGGGAGAATTCTGGAACATTCTGAAAGGTCCCTAAGGATTCCAAAGGATTCTAATGGATTTTGAAGGATTCTGGAGCACATTGATAAACTGAAATTCTGAAAAAATATTCCAAAAGTTCCATTTTTCCAGCGAAATTCGAGGTGACCCTCTGGAGATACAAGGACGCCGTGTGGGGAGACCGTAAAGTGATCTCTTGCAACGCCCCATTCGAGGAGAACATCCAGTTGGCCGACTCGGACGTCTTCCATCTTGAAGCCGAGGACAAGATCACTTTGACGACTTCTGATGGCCAGAAGGTCGACGTCGGACGTACCATCGTCTATAAGGCCAATGTTCCGGAGCAGCAATAAATGATAGTTCTTTCTTGAAATTTCTTCCGTAAAACCTGTAATAGAAGGGCCCCTATCTTGGTTCCTAATTGTTTATCAGATTATCAGCTACATTTCATCAGTTGAGAGATTTTTGATATCTGTTACAGTAACCGAGATAAATTGAGTCAATGTTAGGGCCCTTCTATTACAGGTCTTGCGGTTCTTTTTTTGGTTATTCACACATATTTCTTCTTGTTTTTTCTTCTTGTTCTCTAATATAATATTTATATGATTTCCCGATTTTTTTTTAATTGTTCTGAAGCTTTCAAAATCCCGAATTATCCCCGTTTTTTCAATATAAAGATCCTGATGTTATTCTCTTTTTTTTAATCAATTTTTAGCACCATTTTTTTGGATTTCAATATTTCTTTTTCAGCTTTTTTCAACATTTTTTTTTTCCATTTTTCAGAATTTCAGAATGCCCTCGTGTGATGGTGAGCCGAATTGCTCATCACGGGCGGCTTCTTGTGGTGGTAGAGAAAATTTATCGGCGGCTAAAAAAGTGGAATGTTGTCAGAAGAAGTTGATGACTGTCGGCATTGCTCAGCAAATCACCGCGAGCTCATCTGGAGCCATTGTGACGTCGCTTTTTAGTGGGTTTGGAGGATTTCTTTGAAAAATTCCAGAAGAAAAGGATTTTGACGATTTTTTACCGAAAAAAATTTGGAAAAAAAACGAATTTTACCGAATTTATACCGAAAAAGATTCGGAAAAACTCGATTTTTGCAGATTTTTGGCCAAAAAAATCTCGAAAAAATTGAATTTCGCCTATTTTTGGCTGAAAAATATAACAAAAACTCCTAGAAAAAATCCTAGAAAAGCGGAATTTTTGCGATTTTTGACCCTAAAGAATATGTTTTTTTTGGACTTTTAAATAGTGATTTTTGACCCTTGAAAACTCGAAAACCTCGAATTTCACCGATTTTTAGCAAAAAAAAACAAGAAAATAACGGATTTTGATGATTTTTTACCGAAAAAAAATTACAAAAAGACAGAAAAAAATCTCGAAGTTTTCAATTTTCCCGATTTTTGAACCTAAAAAATGTATTTTTTCATCGCATTTTGCCGGTTTTTGACTCGAAAAATTTCAAAAAAATTCGATTTTGACCGAAACAACCCAGAAAAAATCTGGAAAAATTCAAATAAATCCCTCAATTTTGTCACATTTTCACCTGAAAACCCCTAGATTTGGCTAATTTTTGACCCAAAAACCATGGCAAAACTTCCAGTGACCCCTCTGGACGTCGTCAAAATCCGTCTCCAACAACAGTCCCGCCCCTTCCCTAAAGGCGAATGCTTCTACTATCACAACGGCCTAATGGACGTCGTCTGCGAAGCATGCGAGGTCCGGAAGCCGTGCGAATGGTATCAAAGACCGGGAAACTTCCGTGGAATGGCCGACGCCTTCGTAAAAATCACCAAACACGAAGGCATCCGATCGCTGTGGAGTGGACTGGCGCCGACGATGGTCATGGCGTTGCCAGCGACCGTTTTCTATTTTACCACTTATGATAATTTGTCGGTTTGGCTCAAAAAGAAGTTAGTGGGAGTTTACTGTTCAACATTTGAAAATTCTAAATTTCCAGAATGTGCTGTCGTCGTGCGTTTTCTCCAGACAAATGGACGCCTCCAGATTGGACGGCCGCGGCGACCGCGGGTATCGCTGCGCGGACCTTATCAGTGACCCTAGTCAGTCCTATCGAGATGATAAGGACCAAAATGCAGAGTCAGAAATTGACGTATCACGGTGAGATACGCCATCTAGTGACATCTGAATTCACAGATTCTTCCAGAACTGGGTCATCTGATAAAGAGCTCATGGGCGACGAAGGGAATCTCGGCGTTCTACCTCGGCTGGACACCAACGATGCTTCGGGATATCCCGTTTTCTGGAATCTACTGGGCTGGATATGATTGGTTCAAAACTCGCTTAACACGTCTTCAAGGTCCGGACCACTCGCCGTTCGTGGTCTCCTTCGTGTCCGGTGCTTCTGCTGGCGTCGTGGCTTCTGTATTCACCCATCCGTTCGACGTCATCAAGACGAATGCTCAGATTCGGATCGGTGGAAATTTGGATTCGATGAATAAATCGATTGGCGCGGTGATCAGAGAAATGTATCAGACAAGAGGGATTGGAGCGTTTTCAGCGGGTAAGACTCAATTTTTGTATTTTTTAGGCCACAAAATAGCAAAAATCCTGGTCAAAAATCGATACATTTTTTGGGTTTTTGGAATTTCGGATTTTTGAAAATTTTGGATTTTTTTGGAAATTCTGAATTTTTTTGGAATTTTCCGATTGATTTTGATGCCAAAAATTCAGTCAAAGCTCGATTTTTATGCCAAAAATGCCTGAAAGTTCTCCTAAAAATCCTATTTTCCAGGTCTCTTGCCCCGACTTGTCAAGGTCTCTCCAGCTTGCGCCATCATGATCAGCTTCTTCGAATATTTCAAATACTTGTTCCAAAAATAAATTTTTTAGCCTTTTTCTCCTACTTGCTTAGTCAATTTTCCCTTTTTTTTCACCCAGTAAATATCCAATTTTTATAGCATTCCCCCGTATCGGGTTTTCGAAGGTCTACCGAGTGTTTTTTAGAAGTTTTTTGTTGATTTTTATGAATAAAAATGTAGCTTTTTGAACTTTTTCATTAACTTTACTCTTTTTAATCGAAAAATTCAAAGATTTTAGGGTTTTTCAGCGAAAAAAAACTCAATTTCTTCTCACAACTTCATTAAAGCTAAAGCTCCGCCCATTTGCAAAATTTGCAATGTGCGCACGCACTTTTTCCTCGAATTTTCATAGGCGATGCAAACGCGCTCTGTTAGACAATTGGCAAAAAAAAATTTTTTTCCGGATTTTCGCTATTTTTTCGGGTTTTCTAGTGAAAATTCGAGGATTCTGACTGATTTTAGTGAATTCTATGCGATTTTTAAGTCTGGAAAATGTAAACCGTGAAGGGATTGTCGGATTTTAAGTGGAGTTTCATTAAAAAATCAAAATTTTCAAATTGGCAATTTTTGGACTATTTTTTCGGGTTTTCTAGCCACAATTCCCAGGTTTTGGCTATATTCATTGAATTCTAAGCGATTTTCCAGTTCAGAAAGTGTGAATTTTGAAGAAAATGCCTTTTTTAATCTTTTTAAAGTGGGATTTTTAATTTTTAGTGAAAAATGTTCTTTGAACACCAAATCTTGAAATTTTCTTGCTTGTTGCCCGAATTTATGCACCAAATTTCTACTTATTCCTTCCAGACATGTCCTCCTTGGTGTCAATCAGCAAAAAGCTGTCCGGTCAGCGGCAGCATCGTGAGCGATCGCAGCCGGAAGCCCGTCGAAAGTATGGAGAGCTCGAGAAGAAGAAGGATTACAAGTTGAGAGCCGAGGATTATCAAAAGAAGAGGGATACGATCAAAAAGTTGAAAAAATCGGCGATGGATAAGAATCAGGACGAGTATCATCATCATATGGTCAACAGTGAGACCTGGGTAGGTAAAATAACTTGAATTTCGACCTAAAAACCCAAAATTTGACCTGAAACCCCGAATTTAGA
This sequence comes from Caenorhabditis nigoni, assembly GCA_027920645.1. Classification (NCBI taxonomy): domain Eukaryota; kingdom Metazoa; phylum Nematoda; class Chromadorea; order Rhabditida; family Rhabditidae; genus Caenorhabditis; species Caenorhabditis nigoni. The sequence continues at coordinate 13,567,287 of CP115866.1, forward strand.
CTTTGAAATCCAATTTTTGATCTTAAAAACCTCAAGATTTGAACAAAAAACCTCGAATCTTTACCTAAAAATCCCAAATGCTGTCTTAAAAACCTCAACTTTTGACCTAAAAATCTCAATATTTCAACCTAAAAACCTCAAAGTTTGACATCAAGAACCCCAAATTTTGATCTAGAAGCCCTAATTTTGACTTCAAAAACCCCAAATTTTGACTTTAATAATCACAACTTTTGATTTTCTAGATCACGAATTGTGACCTAAAAACCTCAAATTTAGACCTAAAAATCCCAAAAGTTGACTTCAAATATCCCGAATTCTGACTTCAAAAGCCCCAAATTCGACCTAAAACCCCTAATTTTCAATTCGAAAATCACGAATTGTGATCTGCGCACCGCAAAGTTCGACCTAAAAATCTCAAAATTTTATCTAAAAATCCCAAAATTTTGACCTAAAAACTTATAAATTTCAACCTAAAAACCTCAAAGTTTGACATTAAGAACCCCAAATTTTGACCTAAAGCTCTCAAATTTTGACCAAAAAACCCCGAAATTGCAGGACGACGGTCGCCACTTCGACAAGAAGAACGCAGCCGAGGAGGCTGAAACTCAGCTTCAGAAGAAGTTGGGAAGTCTCAAAGACTTGGAATATGTGAAATTTAAATTGAACGAAGAGAAGAAGAAAATCGATGAAATGAAAGGAGAACTCCATTTCGCGGATCCAACGTTGAGTGGCAAGAAGAATACGCATACAGTATTCGTTGACGACGATTCTGAAGCAAAATCCTTCGATCCACGTGTCTACTTCGACACAACGACGTCTATGCTGTCCAGACAGTTTAATCGAGTCAAAAATGACGATTTGCAGAACAAAACTATCGTTGGAGCCGGCTCAAAGGAGCAAGTTAGGGTGAGTGTTTGATTTGAGCGGTGGGCGGAGCTTAGGTTCGGTAGCGAAGTCCTATTGGTCGAATTTCAGCTCCAAAAACTCCGCCCACTCTCTTAGAAAAACTCTAAGCTCCGCGCCCTTCTCGAATTTTCGAATTTTCTTCCTTCAGAAAGCCGACCGTATCCGTCGTACGCGCTACAACGAGCTGATGAAGCGAACCGAGCGAGCTCGTGAGCTCCAAGTCGTCGTTGATAAACTGGAATTGAAGAAACACCTGGCGGCCGGATCGAAATCCGAGTTGAAGCCCAAAAAAATCAAAAAGGCCAAGGAAATGCGAGCGGCTGTGTATCAGTGGACGTATGAGAGGAAGAAATAGCTCCTAAATTTTGGTTTTTAATTGTTGATTTTTCATTTTTATTGTTATTCTGTTGTTTGATCTGAAAATTTCAAAAAAATTCGGAAATTCAAATTTTATTTTTTCGAAAAATTAGCGCCCAAAAATGAAGTTATAAGCCGGTGTAGTAGTCGCTGTGGGCCTTCCCCGGATCCCAGTTGGCTTTGGCGTAGACATCGTCGGAAGTGCCACCATCGTCTCCTTACTCAAATCAATGGTCTTCATGATCAACGGAGTCAGCGACGTCGTCTGAGTGAAGACTAGAAGTGCACACATCTCGCCGTCACAACAACAATCTTCGTGCTGGTAAAGGATTTTGTGCTGGAGAAGAATCGAACGGAGCTCGCAGGTGGTGGGACACGGCTTTCTGGAGACGTCGGGGAAGGGATGAGTCATCACGAAGGCTGAGGAGAATTGACTGAAACGGAGGGTGTTCTGGAAAAAAGCTATTTTGAAGGAGCGAAACGCGCGCCCTTTATCTACGCCTTGTGGTTCAAAACTAACTGTTGCACGCATGGCCGACTGGTCTACGCGCACATTTTGAAGCGACCACTCGCGAGTTCGAACCCCATGGGCTCCAATACCTTTTTGCTTTCTTTTTTAGCCCTTTTTAGTATACCGTAACCCTCAATTATCACTTTCGGACCCAAAGAGCATACTGTATCATCCACACACCCGCCATAAATCCGGGTGAGCTGAATTTTCAGCTGCGAAACGCGCCCCCTTCATCATCTTCTTCCGCCTCTTCTCTCTCTTGTTGCATCTATGGCCGACTGGTCTGCGCGCGCATTTCGAATCGACCACTCGCGAGTTCGAATCCAACTGGTGTCAAAACTTTTTTGCTTTCTTTTTTAGCATACCGTAACCCTTAATTATCGCTTCAAGACCCCCCTTAGGGCTAGCGGGATTACCGTATCATCCACACAACCGCTATAAATCCTCCCCGGCACCAGTGCCACCACATCAGTCATATTCATCGAGTGACAAGGATAATTGGCCTTGTCATTTAGAAATTTCACAGCATCGGTGACACGTGGAAAAAGGACTTCTGTGTAGTTCAAACGAGGCTTCTGGAATTCACGATAGACGAAGGAAAGGGCACATAAGAATCGGGGAAACAGAAATGGAAGATTCTCGAACTGACTGCCGATGGCACACGATTTGACGAGTTCTGTGATGCCCTGGAATAAGAAACTTTTGAAAAGATAATGAAAAACGAATAAAAAAGGTTTTGGCCCAGATTTACATAGGCGGGAGTCGAACCCGCGACTTCAAAACCATAGCCGGCAGCGTTAGCCACTACACTACGCGCGCGCAACAACACTTAAAGGTGTGGAGGGCATAGATAAGCCTACCAATTGCTCGTGCCGCTCGGGAAAGTGTTTCCAATTCTCCTCCCACTTGAAACGTATATCCTCCACACGAGCAGCTTCCATGGGATCCAAATCGAGGGGATTCAGAATAATATGAGCAATGGATTTCGATAAAGAAGGTGGAATAAGACGATCGGGAACGTTGACATGCTCTTTGTCGATGTTTTGTTGAATTCGATCCGGAATTTTGTAGGTTTCAAGGATAACTGTGTCACTTTTGACATTTTTGGCATATAGAAAAATGAATGGGAAAACAAAGAAAACTGGGTGGCAAAACATTGAAATTTTATGTGTGTGTGATCAGGATCAGAAAGGGAGAAAATTGATAAAAGGGGTCGAAATACGTGGCTATTCTTGCCAAAAATGGACTTTTGTATGTCGTGTTGGATTATTAATATTGAAAAAAAAGAAACAGCAAAATTTCAAGGTCAGGGGAACAGAAATAATTACAGAAGATCTTTTGAGATGGGAAAATGAAAAATTCAGAATGGGAAGTTTAGCGTACAGGACTGCGAAGACGTCCGTGGAAGCGGTCTCCGCCGATTTCACGACCGGAAGTTGGTCCTGACGGGAAGCGACGGCCTCCTGGATTGATGATGGCGACGTCGATGAAGTCTCCCGGCTCGAATTTGCATTGTTGGAGCTGGAATTTGTGGAATTAGCTGCTTTTTAGGTCCAAATTTCTGGTTTTTAGGTCAAATTTGGGGGTTTTAGGTCGAAATTTGAGGTTTTTAGGCCGAAAATTGAGGATTTTTAGATGAAAACTTAGGATTTTAAGTCGAAATTAGAGGATTTTGGGGCAATATTTGGGGTTTTCAGGTCAAAATTTAGGGTATCTGGGTCAGAATTTGAGATTTTTAGGTCGAATTTTTGGGTTTTTAGGGTAAAATTATGATGTTTTTGAGCAATTTTCGGGGTTTTCAGATCCCAATTATGGGGTTTCTACATACATGCCCAGGATCCTGGAGTCGACTGGATCTTGCACGTCAAGAAAAAAAAATTTTTTTCCCCGAAGGGGAAAAAAATTTTTTTGTTTTTGTTTAGGGGGGGGGGGGGTGAAATGAAAAGGGAAAAAGGAGAATTTTGAAAAAAAGAGAAATGACGAATGATATGAAAGGCATATTTTCAGGGAAACGATCGGAATTGTTGCAAGAATTGGTCTACAGACGGAGCGGAAGGAGTACAGATAAATGAAATGTGTTGTGATTTTAATAAATTATGTGAAATTAATAAATAATTGTTTAATTGTAAAGAAATGAGGAATAAATGAAAGAGTGAGAACATATTAGACTTGATAGAAATACACCGTATCGGTGTGAGTTAGTGGGAAAGTGGATGACATGCAACATGAATGAGTCATCGTAAAAGATTGATAAGTGGACTGATTCGAATTGAAAAAGTAGTAATGAATGAAGCGGGACATGTTTGGAATGCAAGAGATGAGTAATATTAAAGTTACGGGAACGATAAGAACCATCTACCCGCAAAAAGTGCAGAAATACGGGAAAAATCGTGCTCTATGCGATAACAGCGGTATGGCAAACCTTTTTTTTTTTTAATCACATGATAAATGTGATGAAAAAGCTAATACGTGCAAGTTACGTGCTGGAAAATAAATATGTCAAAAGTTATAGCCATTCCTGCCGCAGATTTTGCGGTTTTTTTATATCTATGGTTAAAAAAGAGAAGTGAGGCTGAAAATACACACTCAGGAAGAAAATGGAATTCTAGAAGCAATGGAAAAAAAAAGATTTCGATTTGATGAAAAATGAAAAAAATGTGGTAGTTCCTGGAACTCATGATCCAGGATCGCGGTTTTCAACGGTAGCGCGCTTTCCTGGAGAAGGGGGTGCAGGAACGTTCATATTTTCCTTTCTATGGAACGGCTAGCGCGCAAATTTGGCATGAGCACAAAGGAATACTTGTTCTACAAATTGAAAAAAAAAAAAAAAGTTTTTGGTAAAAGGAAGCGGGGAAAACGACGTGCTCAGGTGATTGCCGCGGAGGAGTGGGCGCGGCGAGTGTTGGCGGCAGAGAGACGCAGGCGACGAAACACTTGTGTGTGTGCGGCGCGCGCCTCTGTTTTATACGGAAAGGAGAGGAGAGAAAGGCAGCGGCGCTGTGGTGTAGAGGTAATGGTGTGAGTTGCTGAGCGAGCATCGCGAGTTCGAACCCACAGTGTGTAAGGAAAGTTATTTATCTTTTTTGAATTAAATGGACAGGAAAGTTATGAGAACTGGAGTACCCCGCTCAAAAAAACAAAAACTTGCACGTCAAATTCGAAAAAAAAATTTTTTTTTGCACGTCAAAATCGGATTTTTGGTCCGGCAGGAATTATGAACATGTATGGGTTTCTAGGTCAATTTTCGTAATTTTTAGGTCGAATTTCGGGGGTTTTTAGAGTGAAATAAGGGTGTTTTAGAGCAATTTTCGGATTTTTAGGTCGAAATTCAGGTGTTTTCAGGTTACAATTTAGGGTTTTTACACCACATTTCGAGGATTTTAGTGCAAGATTTATGGTTTTTAGGCCGAAAACTGAGGATTTTTAGCTCGAAATTTCGAGTTTTCATATGAAAATTTAGGATTTTATATCGAAATTATAAGATTTTAGGGCAATATTTGGGTGTTTTCAGGTTACAATTTCGGGTTTTTAGACCACATTTTTGGATTTTAGGGCAAGATTTAAAGTTTCTAGGGCGAAATTTGGGATTTCTAGGCAAAATTTAGAGGGTTTCGGGTCAAATTTTGGGATTTTCAGGTTGAAATGTAGGCGTTTTCAGGTTACAATTTAGGATTTTTAGGCCACATTTTGAGGATTTTAGAGCAATATTTATAGTTTTCAGGGCGAAACTTGGGATTTTTGAGTCAAAATTAGGGGATTTTTATGTCAAATTTTCGTGTTTTTGGGGCTAAATTCAGGATTTGAAAGCTCAAATTTTTGTGTTTTTGGGGCAAATTGTTAGATTTTTAGGTTCAAATTTGGGGGTTTATATTAAAATCAATGATTTTCAAGTCAAAATTTAGGGTGTTTTCAGCATAAAAATAGAACATTTTGACCAAGAAACCGCAAATTTTGAAGTTTTGGTCAAAATTGGGGGTTTTAGGTTGAAAATTTGAGAATTTAAGGTCAACATTTTGGGGTTTTAGCCCGAATTCCGGAGTTTCTAGGTCGAAATTTGGGGTTTTTAATGCTTAATTTAGGTGTTTTTTGGTGGATATTTGACGTTTTTAGGTCAAATATATGAGATTCTAGGTGAAAATTTAGGAGTTCCGGTCAAAATTCGGGATTTTTAGGTCACGAATACGAGGTTTTAGGTAAAAATTAGTACTTTTATGTTCAAACTTGGGGGTTTCTGGGTCGAATGTCGGGGTTTTCAGGTTGAAAATTCAGAGATTTTCCGATCAAAAATTGAGATTTTTAGGTTCAACTTTGGAGGTTTCTGCTCAAAAGCTGGGGGTTTCCAGGCCGAAATTCGAGATGTATTGATCCAAATTTAGGATTTCTGGTCCAAATTTGGGATTTTTAGGTCCAAATTTTGAGTTTCCCAGATCGCAATTTAGGGTTTTTATGTCAATTTTGGGAGTTTTTAGGTCAAAACTTAGGAATTTCAGATTCATTTTCCTCACCGTCTTGCTATCATCCAATCCTCGCTGTCCATTCTGTGTGCTTCCGATCTCGCGAAGCAGATATCTAGGCGATGAGCGATCTGGCGACACGATGGCAAACTCAAAAGTGATTCCTTTGCGGCGGGCGTCTGGATTGACCTCTTTGATGAGGGTGGTGAGCTCGCGGAGGGTACAGTCCATCCTGCAAAGTTTTAGAAGTTTTGGGTGAAATTTTGGGGTTTTTTGAGCTTTTGAGCTATTCTTTCGGGCTATATTTCGAAGTTTTGAGCTTCAAAAACCTACCAAGTATGCATGAAAACCTCATTTGGCGGCACAGATCCGTTATTGGAGTTGTTGAACTCGCGAATCGGATTATGGCGATGGTTGGAGGAAAAGAGACGAAGAAGCATGGGGCACACCTTCTCCCGATCGATTGGCTTGTCCTGCCCAACTGTGACCACGGATCCGAGTTGGCTGCCGTTGCTCATTTTTCTGGAAAATTTGAAATTTTGAATACTGCTGAAGAGGGCAAAATAGAGGATTTCTAGCTGGAAAAACGGGTTTATAAATGAAAAAAATGAAGTTTTTCAGTTGGAAAATGGCAATTTTTTGCTAAAAAATAGGGTTTTTAGTCGAGAAAATTGAGTTTTAGTCGAAAAATAGGTTTTTAGTGGAAAAAAAGGTTTTTTCATTAAAAAATTAGGGGTTTCAAATGAAAAATGGGTTAAAAATGGGAAAACGGTTTGAATTTACAGAAAATCGATCACTTTTTCTTTGCAAAAGTTTTTTTTTCGACGAATTTTCAAAAATTTTTTTTCTTCGAATCTCGCTTTTCTTGCCGAAAACACCTTGAATATCTAACAAAAACACTCGGAAATCATTTTTTCCAACAAAAACCTCGAAAAAAATCTCGAAAACCGCTAAAAATCAGTGTTTTTCAATCAAAAACAGCTCAAAAAATGCAAATTGCATTCGAAAAAAGTGGGCGGGGCATCCCACTTGCAAGCGGCGCGCGCGGTTTTTGCAACACCGCCGCATGCAGTTGACATTTCGTAACTTTTTTATTTACCACATGTCTAGAGTTTTTGTTAGATTTTTCTGGAATTTTCAGAGCTTTTTTGCTGGAATTTTAGCTAAATTATCGATTTGAATGCTTTTTTTTGCTAGAAAATTTGTTTTTGTCGCTTTTTAAGCTATTTTAGACCATGTGACCTATTTATTCTCAAAAATCGATATTTTTACTTTTTCACATTCGTTTTTCGCAAATTTCAGACCTGAAAATGGGCCAACATGGGGCGATTAGACTGCAAAATGAGGTGGAACCGATGGCAGTGGAAGTGGTTAGTAATTTTTTCGAAAAATATTTTAAGTTTATTTTCTGGGTCAATTCCCCTGTAATTAACTTCAAAATTGACTAATGAGACTAATTAGCACCTGAAAAATCCAGTTTTGATGTCAAAAATTCTCAGTTTAAGCTCTAATTCCAGCAATTAACCGAAGAGGAGCAATGGGCGGAGGAGCACCGGAAAATGCACGAAAAGCATCGGGGACACGAGGCGATGCACATGGAAATGATGCTAATTTTCATTATTTCGGTGATCGTCGGACAGATTTTTTTGGTGACATGGAAAAGGAAGCATTTTAAGTCGTATCAGGTAATTTTTGCTGAAAAATCTGAAATTTCAAGCCAAAAACTGATATTTTTGGCATTTTTTCTTCAAATTTTTGCAATTAAAAACTTCCAGATGTGCACTCTCGTCGGAATGCTCACCATCCCGGTGTATGTGTGCTTCACCAGGTCGTGGTGGCGGTTCCTTGCCACGTGGTGCGTCTTCTGCATCTGCTCGGCGTTCATTTGGCTCAAAGCCTCGGCTCAGCATGTTAGTGGAGGCACGCCGAGGTGATTTTTGGATTTTTACTCGAAAATTTGCTTTAAAATGACGAATAATCTCATTTTTCAGCGAAAATTTATGTTTTTTGCTTTGAAATTTTGAAATTTCCGCCGAAAATAAGCTAACATAGACCCAGACATTCCAAGAATTGCCGATATCCGATGACTCATCTAGCTATTTTCATGGTTTTTCGTTGAATTAGAGGCAGTTTTCTGTAAAAAATCGCTCCAAAACCGCCCATTTTTGGTCAGGTACGCAATTTTGCGTAGCGGTGTACATGTGCACACTTTGCATTTGATTTGACGACAATTCGCATTTTCAACGAATTCTTAGCTATTTTTGGCGAGGAAAGCGGTATTTTTGCGATAAACACACTTCTAGCTGTCTATTTTGCCGATTTGAACTAATATTTTCTCGGAAAAATCGAAAAATGGCTAAAAACTGCCTATTTTTCTGTTGGTACGCAATTTTGCGTAGCGGTGTACTTGTGCACAATTTGCATTTAATTTGACGACAATTCACATTTTTCAACGAATTTTTGACTATTTTAGGACTTCTGGAAATCGCAAATTCGTTATTGGAAAAATCGTAATAGATTTTCAAAAAATATATGAATTTTCAACTGATTTTTAGTGCTAAAAACCCGATTTTTCACAATTTTTTTCAGATTGGTCTACAAATGGTTCCTATTCCTCCACAAGCTGAGCTATGTGCTCGGAGTCGTTGGCTACGTTATCATGATGCTCGCACTGCTCGGATTCCACGTCTTCTTCGGTGTCACTCAGCCAACGCTGATGGATGTTGGTGAGTGACCTTAATTATCTCGGTTCCTATAAAAGATATTAAGAATTTGCCAACTGATAAATGATTGCCATAAAATTATCAGTAATTTATCAGTTGACAGATTTTCGATATCTTTTTTGGGAGCTGAGATATGGCTGAAAATCTTAAATTCCCGAATTTTTCAGGAATCCTCTTCATGTTCTACGGAGTGTATTACGGAGTACTTGGTCGTGATTTTGCGCACATTTGTACGGATCGAATGGCGTCGAGAATCGGGGTAAGTTTAGCTTAAAAATAGCGGAAATTTGGCTAAAAACAGCGGAATTTTAGCCGAAAATAGGCGCATTTTGGCTTGAAAATAACCGGAATTTTGCCAAAAAATAGCGCAAATTTCAGCCCGAAATAGACGAAATATAGGCAAAAAATAATATTTTTCAGTATTACACCCCTGACGGCCTGCCCAAAAAGCACCTGGAAGACGGCGTTTGTGCGGTTTGTGGCGGTCGGCTAGACGATTCGGAGCACGTGCATGAGGTTGAAGTCAAGAGTCTAACAGGAGAGAGTGACGATGAAAAGTTGTATAAGTGAGTTTTTTTTTTTGACTGAAAATTCGCTGAAAATCGTTGAAATCCGTGAGAAATCTAGTTAAAATAGCTGAAAATTGAGCTGAAAATGCCTAAAAACCCACTGAAAATTTCTAGAAAATTGACTATAAATCCTCTAAATTTTGACTAAAAATCCCTATAAAATCAACTAAAAATGCGTTAAAATTCAGCTGAAATTCAACTGAAAATTCCCCAAAAATCGACAGAAACCCCCTAAAAATATATCAAAAATCAGCTAAAATGCTTCAAAATCGACTGAAAATCCCCTAATAAGCTGAAAATCCAACTTTCCAGACTCTCCTGTGGTCACGTCTTCCATGAGTGGTGCATCCGTGGATGGGTTGTGGTTGGCAAGCTCCAGACGTGCCCATACTGTAAAGAGCGCGTCGATTTGCAGAGAATGTTCAAGAATCCGTGAGTTTTTTTTGGAATTTTTGGAATTTGAAAAAATACGAAAATTCGAAAAATCGAGAAATCTGAAAATTCAAAAAATCCAAAAATCTTAAGAAAAAGTAAAAAAAAATCCGCAAAATCCATAAAATTTGAAAAATTGAAAGATTTGAAATTTTCAAAATTTTTGAAGTTTTTGAAATTTCGGATTTTCAGAATTTTCGGAATTTTCAAGATTTTTTTGTGAAATTTCGGATTTTTTGAGATTCTAGGATTTTCAAAATTTTGAATTTTTCAAGATTTTTGAAGTTTTTAAACCCCGAATTTCAGAGATTTTTGAAAATTTAAATTTTCGAAATTTTCAGATATTTTGAATTTTTGATCCTAAAAATCAATTTTCAGCTGGGAAAAACCACACTTATTCTATGGAAAACTGCTCGACTGGATCCGCTATCTCGTCTGCTGGCAGCCACTGATCGTCACCGCCGTCCAGGGAATCACCACGTGGCTTGGACTGGAATAGGCCTCTAATAATTGATTTTTAGACCGTTTTTTTTCAAATTCCCTACTAATAGAATCCCAAAAAGTCACAATACCAATGCATTTTTTCTATCCTCGTTTTTTCAAATTCAATTCCTGTTTCTAATTTATTTTCCTCCTCTTTTTTGCCGGGAACCGGGTGATTATTTTTCCTCTATTTGCTTCTTCTATTCTTGATTTGCCGTGTTTTTATTATAAAAAATTCTAGCCATTTTAGACCTTTTTTACCTGATTTTTAAGCCGTTTTTAGCGGTTTTTATACTTTTTAATCCATTATTTTGTAAAAAAAACCTCCAAATGCTGTATTTCCAGATGTCCGCACCACCCAAGCGTTTTGGATTGATTGTTAAGCAGAAGGAGGAGCCGAAACGAGCTCCAGTCAGAGTGACCAGTGTTTTTGGAGATGACGACGATGATGAAGCGGTTAGAATTTTTGAAAAATTCAAAATTTTCCAATTGTGATAAAAATTGATATCACGAGCTGAAATGAGCTATAAATAAGAATACTAGAAGAAATTTTTGAAAAAGTTGAAAATTGAAAAAAAAAATTTTTTTTTTCAAATTTCGACTTTTTCGAAAATTTCTTTCACGATCTCATTTTTCAGCCCATTTCAGCTCGTGATATCAATTTTTATCGCAATTGAACAATCTTAAAAATTCTGGAAATTTCCAGCCAGCCACAGCCACCAATACCTCATCAGCATCGGTGATTCGGATTCAGAAGGCTGCTGAACGAGAGCATCAGAAGGCAGAAGCAGAGGATCCGACGATTTTCGACTACGACGGGAATTACGATGAGATTCAGGCGATTAAGAATGAGAAAGTAGGATTTTAAAAATTTTCAAAAATTTGAAAAATTCCAATTTTCGAATTTTTGAAATTTTTGGAATATCGGAATTCTTAGAATTTTCAAATGTTCGAAATTCTCGAAAAATCCAAATTTCGAAAATTTCAGATTTTGAAAATTCCGGAATTCTGGATTATTACGATCTTCGAAAGCTCCGAATACCGAGAATACCGATTTTGAAAAATTCAGAATTTCGGAAAATTCCGATTTCCGGAATTATAGAATATTCAGAATATTGGGATTTCGAGAATTTCTGATTTTCAAAGAATTTTTCCGATTTTGAAATTTTCGAAATTTCAGAATTTTGGGATTTCACAATTTCGGGAAATTCCGGCTTTCGAATTCAGAATTTTTGAACTTTCGGAATATCGAAATTTTGAAAATTTTCGACATTCTGATTAATTCCGAAAATTCAGAATGCTTAGAAACCCCCAAAACCCACTGTTTTTCCAGAAAGAAGAAGCTCGAAAAGCGGACAAAAACAAGGAATCCAAATACGCCGAAGCGATTATCAAGGCGCACGCTCGTCGCCAGCTAGAGCAATTCTCGCGAGAAGAACGTCAACAAATCAAGGAGCGAGAGAAGGAAGCCGGAGAATTCGATGATAAGGAGGTGTTCGTGACGGGAGCCTATCGAAAACAGCAGGAAGAGGTGAAGAAGTACCGGGAGCAGGAGGCAGAAGAAGCGGCGTTCAACGATATGACAAGTGTGCAGAAGCAGAAGATGTGGGAGATGGGAATGGGAAGAACGCTGTTGAATGACCTGGCGAGAGATCCGACGGCGATTAAGCAGAGGAAAATGGAGAAGAAGAATGTGAGGAAGAGGGAGGATTCTGGGGATGAGGAGGAGAAAAAAGAAGACGTCAAGAAGAAAGAGGAGCCGAAGAAGAAATCGATTTATGATACGGATTCAGAAGACGATAAGCGAGCAGAACCACCAAAAAAGAATTTCGAAGGAGAACTCAAGGCGGGGCTCAACGTTGTCACCAAAAATAGTGGCAAAAAAGCAACTACGCACGCTGAGAGAATCCGCCAGAGAAATTTCACGCCCACACCTCCTTCATCAGATGACGAAGGAGCCCCGAGACCGGCTCCAAGAGCTGTAGGAGATCATAGAAGGAGCTCGAGCCCGAGAAGATCCCGAGACACCCACAGAAGATCCGAGAAGTCTAAGTCTAAGTCTCCAGAACCCCCGAAAGCTCAGAAGACGTCGCTGAAGGATAAGCTGAAGCCGAAGAGAATCGATAAAGCGGCAAGGCTAGATGGCTTGAAGGCGATTCTAGCGCAACGGAACACGGAGAAGGACATCGAGGAGGCCAGACAGAGATATTTTGAGAGGAGAGAGCAAGGATTGGTGGTGCCGCCGTTGTAAATTGAAGATCTCAATTTTTCTGAAAAATTAATTTTTTTTAAATATTTTTGTTACTTATTTTTGAACCTTTTTTCAAGAAAAACTTATACTTTTCACCTTTTTATCCTTTTTGAAAACGGTTTACCCAACCAATTTCTGAAATTACCTCTCAAAATCGGTTTTTAGACCAAAAAAATGTTTTTTTGCTCAGAATGGCTTCTGGGACCACACAAGCGCCACCCGAAGAGCCCCCGGGCTCTAGTAATAAGGATGAGTCGGCGAGGTAAATTTTAGTATGATTTATGGCGATTTCGAGCGGAAAAAGTTGAAAATTGCTGAAAAAAAACGAACTCGAACCGCCCATTTTAAGTCTGGTACGCAATTTTGCGTCGCGGTGAACATGTGCACAGTTTGCACTTGACTTGACGACAAATCGCATTTTTCGCAGATTTTGAACGTTTCAAAGCGAATTTTCAACTATTTTGATGAGAAAATCGGTATTTTTGCAAGGAATTAGCTTAAATTGCGATTTAAGCTATATTTAATTAGGAAATTTGCTGAAGATCGTTGAAAAACCGCCCATTTTTTGTTGGGTACGCAATTTTGCGTTCCGGTGTACATGTGCACAGTTTGCATTCAACTTGACGACAATTCACATTTTCAATGGATTTTCAGCGAATTTTCGACTATTTCAATAATTTTAGGCCTTCAAAAATCGGAATTTCGTTTAGAAAAAAAAAAATTAAAAAATCCCAATTCCGAAAATCGATTTTTTGACTATTTCATAGGAAAAAAAAACGAATTTTCAGCAAGAAAAACTAAAAATATAATTCAAAAGTTTAAGATTCGAGTGCAACATATGTCTGGACGCCGCCCGCGATGCCGTCGTCTCCCTCTGCGGTCACCTCTTCTGTTGGCCGTGTCTCAGTCAATGGCTCGACACTCGTCCCAACAATCAAGTGTGTCCAGTGTGTAAAAGTGCGATTGATGGGACTAAAGTAGGAAAAAAATCGGCGAAATTTGAAAGAAATTTGAGAAATTTAGGTCGTTCCGATCTATGGACGCGGTGGTGATACGACAGATCCACGGACGAAGATTCCGCCACGTCCGAAAGGGCAAAGGAGTGAGCCGCAGCAGGTAAATCCGGAATTGTTTTACTCGGTTTTTCGCAATTTTCGGAGCTTTTTAACCCCTTTGAACCTGAAAATTTCCAATTTCTAACCCCTGATTCTCTAACATCCATTGGCTCAAACTGACTGAAAATTGTCTGAAATGGCCCCGAAACGACTTAAAATTGACTCGAAACTGCCTAAAATAATCGACAAATGACTTTTAAGCGATTTTCCGCCGAATTCTCATTAGAGCGCAATTGCTAAAATTGACTAAAAATGATCAGAAATGGTCTAAAACGGCTTTAACTTGATTAAAAATGACTCGGAAGTGCCTAAAATACTCGAAAAATGAGTTTTTGAGCGATTCTCCGTCAAATTCTCATTAGAGCGAATTTGCTAAAATTGGTCTAAAGTTTTCAGAAATGGTCCACACCGGGTTAAACTTGACTAAAAATGACTCGGAAATGCCGAAAATACTCGAAAAACGACTTTTTAAGCGGTTTTTCACACAATTATCAATAGAGCGCATTTGCAAAAATTAGCTAAAATTGGCTGAAAATTGTCTGAAATGGTCCCAAACGACTTGAAATGGACTACAAATAGCTCAAAATCGCCTGAAACGATCCACGATTGATTTTTTAGCGATTTTCCATCAAATTCTCATTAGAGCGCATTTGCTAAAAAAAAATAAAAATAAATAGGAACCGAAATAGGAACTTTTTTCCAAATTTTTCTTGATTCTCGGGGCTTTCAAACCCGATTTTAACCCATTCTAACCCTAAATTTCCCAATTTCTAACCCCCTGATTCTCTAACATCCATTTCAGTCGTCATTCGGTGGCTTCAACTGGGGTGGATTCAACGATGGAGGCGGCATGATGGGCGGCGGCGTTGGGCACAATGTGCATTTTTCGTTTGGAATTGGTACAGTGAATCCGCTCTTTCCGCTGATGTTCATGCTCCCTTTCATTCAAGGCATCTTCCCGTTGTCGTTCGTCGCCTCATGGTTCAATAATGGAAATCCGGGACAGGAGAATGGAGGAGTAGGAGCTCCTGGAGCTCAAGGAGCAAATCCAGGACAGCCAGGAGCACAGGAGAGAGGTCCCGGGCCGTATGGTAAACGTTTTCTCAGTTAATTCGAAACTTTTGAATTCCTCAAAAACCCACTATCCCTTGGAGTTTTGAATTTCCGAAATTCCCAATTTTCAAAACAAAATCGCTCAAGGTGGCTTGAAATATGCGAAAACTACCTGAAAGTGAATAGTAATAGACTAAAATAGCTTGAAATAGTCGAAAAATGTGATTTTAAGTGATTCCTAGCAAAATTCTCATCAGAGCGTGTTTGCTAACATTGGCTGAAAATGGTCTTAAACTGGCTGGAACTAATTTAAATGGACACAAATGACCCTAAAACGGCTTTAAATCATCGAAAAACGTCATTATCAGAGATTTTTCACTGAATTCTCAATGGAGCGCATTTGCTAAAATCGGTCGAAAACTATTAGAAATGGCTTCACACAATCCGAAATTCATTAAAAGCGGCCCAATTTGGTTTAAAATAGTTGAAAAATGTCATTTTCAGCGGTATTTCAGAAAATTCTCAATGGAGCACGTTTGCTAAAATTGGTCTATAGTTATCAGAAATGGTCCCAACCGGCTTGAACTTGACTAAAAATGACTTGAAAATGACTAAAATACTAGAAAAACTATTTTTAGCGATTTTCCGCCAAATTCTCATTGGAGCGCATTTGCGAAAATTAGCAAAAATTGGACGAAAATTGTTTGAAACGGTCCCAAGCGACTTGAAATTGATTACAAACAGCTCTTAATAGCCTAAAATAATAGACAAATGACTTTTGAAGCGGTTTTTCACACAATTATCAATAGAGCACGTTTGCTAAAATTGGCTGAAATCGGCTGAAAATTGTTTGAAATGGTCCCAAAACGACTTGAAATCGACTACAAACAGCTCAAAATCGCCTAAAATAATCGACAAATGGCTTTCAAGCGATTTTTCGCTATATTCTCATTAGAGCGCATTTGCTGAAATCGGCCGAAAATGATCAGAAATGGTCCAAAACGACTTAAACTTGACTAGAAATGGCTTGAAAATGCCTAAAACACTAGAAAAATGACATTTAAGCGGTTTTTCACACAATTATCAATAGAGCGCATTTGCAAAAATTAGCAAAAATTGGCTGAAAATTGTCTGGAATAATCCCAAACGACCTGAAATTGACTACCAACAGCTCAAAACCGCCTAAGGCAATCGAAAAATGACCTTTTCTCGATTTTCCGCCAAATTCTCATTAGAGCGCATTTGTCTTTCAGGAAGAGTGCACTCGGAAACAGCGGCACCAGGATCCCGAATGGCTCAAGAGGAGGAATATTTGCAGAATATCTTTAAATATATCGGAATTTTCATGCTTCTCTGGCTCTTTTTGGTGTAAATTTTCTTCTTTTTTTCGATTTTTCCCATTCGACTCGGTCCAAATTACTTATTTCCTCTATAATTAGTCAATTAAAAACATTCCATTAATTGCTCTCTCTCTGTAATTTCCTAAAAATGTAATTAAATCTGTCTCTGTTCGCTAATTAGTGTGCTCTCTGTCCCCCCTGTAATCATGCCTACTGTATCTTCCCGATTCCCTCTATCTGTGTTATTTCCTTCCTTTCTTTTTCTTTTTAATTAAAAAAAATAATTTTTTCGAAAAAAACCACTATTTTTCGCTTAATAAACCTCCCGATTAGTTGTTTTTTCCTCGTTTTGTCAGTATTTTTTAATGGTTTTTGACATACCAAATTATATATTTTTTCCTTTTTTTCCCATATTTTTTAACCCATAATTACAAAAATTCCCCCCATTCAGATGGTGTTCTTCTCGTGCAACAACTGCGGTGAGGCGTGCAAAAAGAATCAGGTAAATTTTTGAAAAAAATCTTAAAATTTGAGATTTTTCGGGTTACGGTAGTTTTCAATTTTCCAAAAATTCTAAATTTTTTTCAGGTCGAACGGCACTTGTTCCAGTGTAGAAATACGACGTTCAGTTGCATTGATTGTCAGCTCATTTACACGTAAGTAGGAGACATCCGGACATTTGGACAGACAGATTTGAGAAAAATGGTTTAAAAATATGGAAAAAAGGCGGAAAAACATGAGAAATCCGAAAAAAAAATAGCCAGAAATTAGGCGGAAACTACCCGAAATTGATTTCAAATTGACTAAAATGGCTTGAAACAGTCGGAAAGTGTGATTTTAAGTGATTTCTAGCAAATTTCTCGATAGAGCGCGTTTGCTGAAATTGTCTGAAAATGGTCTTGAACTGGCTGGAACTAACTGTAAGGGACAAAAATGACCTAAAAGGACTTTAAATCCTCGAAAAACGTCGTTATCAGAGATTTTTCACTGAATTCTCAATGGAGCACATTTGCTAAAATCGGCCGAAAATGATCAGAAATAGCTTCAAACAACCCGAAATTCGTTGAAAATTGAAAACGGCCCATGGTGGCTTGAAGTAGTCGAAAACTGTCATTTTCGCGGTATTTCGGAAAATTCTCAATGGAGCACGTTTGCAAAAATATGCTGAAAATGGTCTGAAATTGTCCAAAACAGCTTAAACTTGACTAAAATTGACTTGAAAATGCCTAAAACACTCGAAAAATTGCTTTTTAAGCGGTTTTTCACACAATTATCAATAGAGCACGTTTGCTAAAATTTGCTTAAAGTTATCAGAAATGGCCCGAAACGGCTTAAAACTGACGAAAATTGACTTGAAAATGCCTAAAATACTCGAAAAATGACTTTTTAGCGATTTTCCGCCAAATTCTCATTAGAGCGCATTCGCAAAAGTTAGCTAAAATTGGCTGAAAATTGTCTGAAATGGTTCCAAACAACTCGAAATTGACTACAAACAGCTCAAAATCGATTGAAATAATCGACAAATGACTTTTTAGCAATTTTCCGCTAATTGTCATTAGAGCGCAATTGCTAAAATTGGCTAAAAATGATCAGAAATGGCTTCAAACAACCCAAAATTCGCTAAAAAAGGCCCAAAATAGCATAGAATAGTCCACAAATGAGAAATCCGGACATCACAGACACACAGACAGACACTTCAAAATGACCTATTGTTTCCAGCCGCGACACCTACAAGGACCACGTGAAATGCATCACCGAGAATCAAAAGTACGGTGGAAAGAACTATGTGGAGAAGGAGAACAAGGGCGAGGCGAAACAGAATGCGTGGGTGGATCAGGTGAATCGAGCCATCGAATTCGTGACGGATCACCAGGTGAAAGAGCTGTTGAAGAGTGTCGCAGGCTTTGCGAATATCCCCAGAAAAGAGGCGAAATTCATCAATTTCCTGACCAATTCTTGCCGTTTGAGAGATAAGAATCTGGCGTTGAGAGCTTGGCAAGCGATCGCCGCGGAGGCGGAGAAGATGAGAGAGGAGGCGATTCGGAAGCAAGAGGAGATGCAGAAGGCTGAGAAGGTAATTTGTGGACTTCAGAGCGATTTTGAGTGAATTTCGTTTCGTTAAAACGATTTCCTGTAATTTTCCGGTCATTTTGATACCAATCTTGACCCGATTCGGTGAGATTCGAATTTTGACGTCTTCTGAATTCAGAATTCACAAATTTCGGGAATAGTGGCAATATGGGTATCAAAATGACGGAAATCACCTGGGTAACGATTCTAACGACATGAAAAGTCGAAAAAATGAAAAATGGATGAGAAAATTTACAAAAACCATTTTCCATTTCCTAAATTTTTGAAATTTTCAGATTCTAAAAACGTTTTAAGCAATTTTCGCTTTGTTATAACAATTTTCTGTGGCTTTCCGGTTATTTTGATACCAATATTGACCCGATTCGGTGAGGTTCAAATTTTGACGTCTTCTAAATTCAGAATTGACAAATTTCGGGAATAGTGGCAATATGGGTATCAAAATGACGGGAATCATCTGAATAACAGTTCTGACGACATGAAAAGTGGGAAAAAAATGAGAAACAGAGAATTTTTTCCAGAAACCCCCAATTTAATTTTCGATGTCCCAAATTTTCGAAATTTTCGACCCCAGACCCATTTTAAGCAAATTTCGTTTCGTTAGAACGATTTCCTATGTTTTCCCGGTCATTTTGATACCAATCTTGACCCGATTCGGTGAGATTCGATTTTTGACGTCTTCTGAATTCAGAATTCACGAAATTTCGGGAATAGTGACAATATGGGTATCAAAGTGACGGGAATCACCTGGATAACAATTCTAACGAAATGAAAAGTTAAAAAAAAAGAGGAATAGAGAGAAAAAGTTAAAAAAGGTCATATTTGCTTTTTTAGGCTCAAAAGGAAGCTGCTGCTGCTGCCAAAGTTAAGGAGACCACCACGACGACGTCGGAGGCTCCAGAAGAGACTCCAGAAGAGGCTCCAGAATCCGCCACACCTACAGTATTCAAGTGGAAGAAGGTGATCAAACGAAAGCTGAAAGAAAACGGAGGAGAAATGAAAATCAAGAAGCTCAAAAAGGAGGTCATCAACGAGTTCTCATCAGAAGCACGGACTGAGGAACCAGAAGACGTTGCGGCATTTTTCGAGGAGAAACTTCAGAAGTGTGGAGGCGTGAATGTGGATGGAAAGGTGGTGTCGTTGATGGTGGCCGCCTAATCTTCGGATTCTGGATAATTCATTGTTGATTTTTTGTGCTCCTTTTTTTCGTTGTTTTTTACCCTTTTTATTCCATGAAATTCCCAACTCGTTCCTTTTAAAATCGATAGTTTTGGACCTACTAATTTGGATATTATAGAAAAACTCAAGAGCTACAAAATGGTACTATTTAGAGTACTGTACCTTGTGTATGAGCAAAGTTACAGACCTGAGCTATGCGGTCGATTTTTCGCTTTTTTTTTCGAAAATTTCAATTTTTCTGAAAATTTCGTTTTTCTTAAAGAAAAAATCGATTTTTGGAAATTTTCGAATTTTCCAAAAATTTTCGGATTTTTTTTCAAAATTCCGATTTTTTGGAAAATTTTGAATTTTCAAAAAATGCCTTTCTCCGAAATTTTTGAATTTTCTGGTTTTTGAGCAAAAGTTTTCAAAAAATTCCAAAAAAAACGAAATTTCCTGAAAAAAACAAGAATTTCGGAAAAACTGACGTTTTTAGAAATTTCAAAATTTTCCGAAAAAAAAAATCCGAAAAATCGGAATTTTGAAAAAAAAATCTAGAATTTTTGAAAAATCGGAATTTTTAAAAAAAATTACACTTTCGGAAAAAAGGGCATTTTTAGAAAATTCTAAACTTTCCGTTAAAAAATCGGAATTTTGAAATAATTATCAGAAAAAAATTATCTGAAAAATTGAAAAAAATTCGGGCAGATGTCAAAAAAATCGACCTCGTAGCTCAATCGGTTTTTGGCTTGTAACTTTGCTCATAGACAAGGTACAGTAATCTAAATACTATCATTTTGTAGCTCTTGAGTTTTTCTATCGTATCTATTTTAGTTGGTCAGAAAATGTTGATTTTAAAAGAAGCTATGGCTGCTCCTATTTTAATTCATTGTTACCTTTACTCATTGTTATTTTTTCTTCTGATCCATCCTATGAATTTGCTGACAAACTTTTTGTCGATTTACGAAATTCAGATAATCCCAATTAGTCTACTTTCCGAGAGACCGCTTCCCCCCTCCCCCTCGAAAAGCCATTTCCATATATGGTATACTCTATACAAATGACCTTCTTCTCTATCGTCACGCAAGCATCCCTATGTGCTGTGCGGTGTCCCATTATTATTATATCCCATCCAGAAAGAAAGGAACTGTCTCTCTTGTATAGAGGAGGACAGGTAGGCCAATTAACTGCATTGAAATGTCACACGGAATGACCAACCGGCTGGTCTGTATATTCCGTGTGCGCCACCAAAAATTTTCCTCGCCTCTCAATCGCTTTTTGTATAGAAACTGAAGAAGAAGTACACTTAGCTTTTTGACTGGCTTAGCTTAGCGATTCTCTCCGGGATTTGTGTTTCTCAAGGATTTTCTGCCTTCCTCCGATCTTTGAACAGTTTCTCTGCTTGTTTCATTTTGTTTCGAATTTTCTACATTCTTGAAGTAGTTTGTACCTTTGGAGAGCTTTTGGAATATTGGTTAGATATGCGTCTTTAAAGGATCTGAGCGTTGGAAGAAGCAATGAGCTGATAGTGAGATTGATGGCTTTGAAGGAGCATAACTAGAAAAAATAGAGGAAAACTTTGAACTAGTAAAATATAGCTCTTGAAATGTTACGCATTTTTGTAGTTGACAATTTTTTGATAGCTCTTTCAGTTTTTGAGATATGCGCCTTTAAAGAGACGCAGTGGACGGATCAATCCGGCCAGATAGCTATACTAAGCTCATAACTTTGGAACTAGGAAAGATAGAGAAAAACTTTACACTAGTAAAATTTAGCTTATGAACTTTTATGCATTTTAATAGTTGATAAATTTTTGATAGCTGTTCTATCTTTCGAGATATGCGCCTTTAAAAAAGACCCAAAGAGGAGCCAAGCGGCTCGCGAGCTATACCAACTTCAAATGGTTGTATCTCAGAGAATATTTTAGCTAGAGCAATTTTGTTAGATGTATATTGTATCTTTTGAAATTTTACACACTTTATAAGCTAACAACTTTTTGATAGCTTTTCTAGTTTTCGAGATATGCGTCTTTAAAGAGTTGGCGCTGCTCTTTCCGGTTTTCAGCTCACTCATATTCAAACAGATGTATCTTTAAAATTTTTAAAGCTACAGCAATTTGGTTACATTCATAATGTAGCTTTTGAAATTCTAGATATTTGAATAGTTGACAGATTTCCAATAGCTGTTCCAGTTTTCGAGATATGCGCCTTTAAAGAGATAGCGCAGATAATCCTGTTTTTTTGGCTCGTTTAACTTCAAACACTTGTACCTCAGCTAGTTTTTTAGTTAGACAACATTTGTTAACTGGAATATTTAGCTATTGAAATTTCAGAATTTTATTAGTTTGCAAAATGTTTGTGGCTTTTCTAGTTTTCGAGATATGCGCCTTTAAAGAGAGGGCGCCCACATTCAATCGATCTAGGGTTCCCTGCCCTTTTAACTTCTAACGCTTGTATCTCTGAGAGTTTTGAAACTAGAACAGTTTTGTTAATTCTATAATGTAGTTTTTGAAATTTTAAACATTTTAGCAGATTACAACTTTTTGATAGGTTTTCTAGTTTTTGAGATATGAGCCTTTAAAGAGGCTTAAGGGGCCCCCTTTTCCCAACCTCAACGCTTAAAAAAGTTTTTCCAAACTCCAAATTCTAGAATCACTTCAGATGAACGAACATCATCTCCAATCCACGTCATCTGCTTCTACATCAACTCTTCTGAAGGCGTTGAAAAAGAAGACGTCCTCGTCTAGATTTCTGCGTCTCTACTCTTCCGATGGTCAGCGGAGTACTCGAATGGAATGTGATGAAAATACGACTTGTGCAGAAATCTGTCAACAATTCTCATGCGATGTGATAACTCTTCAAATTGGGAATTATCATTTTCGGTGGGTTTGTAGTTTTTGTAGTTTGTAGTTTGTAGTTTGAATAAAGAAGGAAGCAATTAACCAACTATGAATCATCAATCATTCAAAATGAATCCAATTACGGACTCAATTAGAAAAAGTCTTCCGTTTTCTTTCTTTTTGAAGTATATGAAATTGTCTTTTTGATGTTTATTAATAGCTGTCAATTCGCATTCTTAAAAAAAAAACGACACTTGAAGAGACGCAAAGAAACGAGACGCTCCAACTTCTCTGCGTCTCTCAAAGGGTCGCCGTCACATAGACGAACCTCATCTTTGATCAGTTATATCTCGGTTCCTGTCACTGATATCAAAAAATGGTTTACTGACAAAATGTTTATCATAAAATGAGAAATATTTTGTTAGTTGACTACTTTTTGATAACTCTTTCAGGAACCGAGATAAATAGGGGCAAAGTTATAGGACCCTTCGATCCTCGAGAGACCCAGAGAAGTTAGAGCGTCTCGTTTCTCTGTGTCTCTTAGCTAAAAAATTATGATTTTTATAATTAATGATAATTTCCAGACAATTAAAATCCGACACATCTCCTCTTGCGATTCTCCATGACTTCTGCCGAATTCTGACGATGTCTGATGAAAATGAAAACGAATCATCACAAGCGCTAGAAGACATTCTGAGCTACACAGATTCTCCAGCATTTCGACACATTTTCAGCTTCTTTTTGGGTCGACCAAGAATCCGAGCTAAAAGTACCTTAACATCAGACATTTTAAGTGAGGAAGTGGTGATAAGGAAGGGAAAGCTGATTCACAGTTGGCAGAATGCGAGAGCCGTGTTTTATAACTCCAATATCAGACTGCAAACTAGTAAGTTCTTGTTTTATCGATTTGGAGCAAAAAAAGATTAATTTCAAGCATATCTGCAGTTCAAACCTTTTTAATAGCTCTAGTGGGAGCTGAGATACATCGTGTTTTTTCGCGAAACCTACGATGCGCGATATCTCAAAAACTAGAATAGCTACAAAAAAATTGTCATTATTAGATTAATTAGCTTGAAATTTTACACATTTCGTTAGTTGACAACTTTTTGATAGCTCTTTTAGGAACGGAGTTATGCAGCTTTAAAGATTAGGAGGAGAGACGCAGACAACCAGGCGCTCTTGCTTCTCTGCGCCTCTGCGCCTCTGCGCCTCGAGCTCAAAATTTGTTTTTTTTTTTCAGAAAACAATCAAGACGAAGCGCTTCAAATTCGAAATATGAAAGTGGACATTTATGAGTCGAAAAAAGGGAGGTCCCTACGACTCAAAGACGATGATAACTGCTTTTTGATCATTTTCCAACGACCGAATATTCTGGAAGCGTGGTTTTCGAGAGCCCAACAAGTGGAGAGAAGCAACCATGTGGATGCGAGTGATGAGCAATTAACACTGATACCAGAACAGATTCTGAATAATGAAGCGCGAATTCAGATTTTGAATTTGAGACGCAACTCGTTGATAAGCAGACCGCCTACGGAAAAGGTACGGTTAAAAATTTATTTGAAAATAAAGATCATAAAATTTGACTCATTCTGCAATAAAAATCAAGTTTCTATCTCGATTTTGAAGAGAGTTATAGACGGTTTTGTTCCTGGGACGCGGTCGGGCGGAGGTGGTGAGCGGCGGCCTAGCTGTCGGTCGCCCGCTCATCATCTCCAGCCGACCGCGGCCCAGGAACAATTCGGCCCGTAACTAGCTTCAGAATTGAGCTAGAAACTTGATTTTTGTTGTAAAACGCTCAAAATTTTCTGGACTTTATTATTTTGAACTGATCAACATTCAATCAATTTCAGTCCCTCGCTCCCCTTGGCTACATTGACGATCTCTACCGTGTACACTCCCTCCAAGTCATCGATCTATCCGCCAATCAAATCCTCTCCTTCCCCATCCAGCTCACTTTATTATCCCATCTCCGTCAATTGAATTTATCCTCAAATTACATTTCTTCGGTGCCAAACGAATGCTCAAATATGCGAAGACTACAGTATCTAAATTTATCAAATAATCAATTGGACAGTCTACCCGACTCGATTAGTGAGCTTCAGAATTTGCAAAGTTTGGATATTAGCTTCAATCAGTTTTCGCAGGTAGGACTTTTGGTGTTTCTGATATAATGTTTTCTAGCGTTCATATCTCGCTAAATATTAAAGTTATCAAAAAATTGTCAACTATAAAAATATTTGTTTCAAAATTTTGCATATTTTGTTAGTTGGCCCCTTTTTAATAACTCTACTCTACTGTCCGATATGCGCCTCAGAAGTTGCTCTTGTTGTCTGCGTCTCTAGGCGTCACCTTTAAAAGCGCATATCTTTTGAACCATTGGACCTATGAAAAATATGTAAGCTACGAAAATGTGTAAAATTTTGAGAAAAACATTTTCGTGAATGGCATTTTTTGAAAGCTTTCTTAGTTTTGGAGATATGTGTCATTAAAGAGAGGCGCAGACATTATTGCTTTTTAGCAAACGTAACTTCAAAAGCTCCTAACTCAATCAGTTTAAAAGCTAGAGCAGTTTTGTGAAATCTATTATGTAGCTTACGAAATTTCACACATTTTATCAATTTGTAACTTTTTGATAGCTCTGACAGAAACGGAGTTATGAAGTTTTAAACATGGGGGTCCTCAGAGACGCAGACAAGCAGGCGCTCTCGTTTCCTGGGCTCCCTATTTCAAACGCTTGTATCTCTGTCAGTTTTACAGCCAGAGCTATTTTGTTAGTTGTATAATGTAGCTTAGAAAAAATTACACATTTTATCAATTTGTAACTTTTTGATAGCTCTTATAGTAACCGAGATATGGAGCTTGGAAGATAGGCGATAGATGACAGGGAGACGCAGACAAGAAGGCGCTCTCGCTTCTCTGCGTCTCTAGTGTAAAATATGTTTTTTTCCAGATCCCTCCTTGTCTTTTCCATCTTTCTCTTGAAATGTGGAGGTTGGCTGGAAACAATATAGAGAAAATCGATCGAGTTGGTGATCTGGAAATTCAAAAAATCGATTTACGGAGAAATGTGCTCGGCACCTCTTTTCGTCTGGACATTGAGAATATAACCCACTTAGATCTTCGGGATAATTCAATGGTTTCAACTGTGCATTTGACGAATTTGAGATTTTTGAAGGTAGGCCACAAAGACTACAAAAACTACAAAAACTACAAAAACTACAAACTATTCTAGGTGATCCATTGCGAACGTCTTCAACTCACCAGCCTTCATCTCAGTGGCGAAAGTCTTACCCACGTTTATGCGGACCATAATTGTAATTATTCAATTTTTTCAATTGAAAATATCTACAGTAATCTTTACAGTACTCGACTCCTTAGTAGTCATGCCACTTCCGCAGAACCTACAAACGTTATCACTATCATTTAATCATTTTCGAAATCTGCCGGATTGGATTTCGGACTGTCCGAATTTGACGTTTTTACGGGCGAACAATAACGGATTGGTGGCGTTGCCAGAGAGGTAAGAGGAGACGCAGAGAAACGAGAGCGTCTGCTTGCCTGCGTCTCTCTCCCTAAACTTTAAAGCCTTATATCTCGCTTCCTAAAAGAGCCAGCTAAAAATTTGCAACTAGTGAAATGGTTAAAATTTTAAGCTTGTTAATTTTGTAGTTAACTTAGTTTTGTAGTATTCTTGGTTTTTTAGTTATATCGCGTTTTAGAAAACTGCTTGTTTTGGCAGTTTGGCGCCTCTACCCTCTCCTCTATCCCCCCACTATCTCATTTTTCTCAATATTTTTTTTCCAGAATCTTTTTCTCCCCATCCCTCCGCTCCATCTTTGCTTTCGTCAACGAAATTGAACATCTTCCCGACTTTGGCGAAGAAAACTGTTTGGAAACTTTGATTATGTACAAAAACAAAATTTCGCATTTGCCCAAACACTTTTTCAGTGTGCTGCCAAGGTAGTTATGGGTAATTAGCACTAATTAAGTTTTTAAAATTATTTTTCAGGTTACGTCAACTGAACATATCCTCAAATTTCATCGAACTGTTGCCATATTTCGACGGGTCATCGTTTTGTAGATTACAGGTAAATTTTTGAACTAGTTCATCTTGGTTACTGTATGAGATATCAAAAAGTTGTTAGCTAACAAAATGTTAGTCATAAAGTGAGCAATATTTAGTTAGTTGACCGTTTTGGAAACCTCTTATAGGAAGTGAGATATGTAAGGTCAAAGTTAGCGGGCTGTCGGTCTGGGGCAAACCGGCCACCGGCTGCCGGGGTGCTAACTTAGACTCTACATATCTCGGTACCTGTGAAAGATATAAAAAAGTAGTCAATTAATAAAATATTAATCACAAAATGAGCAATATTTTGTTAGTTGACCATTTTTTGATAGCTCTTAGAAGGTCCGAGATAAGTAGGGTCTAAATTAGCACCCCCACCACCAGTGGGCGGTCGATTCTGCGACCGCTAGCTCAACAGTACTTTTTTTTCAAAAACCAAAAATTTCTGAAATTTCCCATTTTTCAGATCCTTCGCGCCGCGAACAACTACCTAACCGAAAATAGCGTTCCTGTCATCGTCAACATGAAGCACTTAAAAACAATAGATCTCAGTCACAACCGGCTCAACTCGTTTGACGACAGTGCTTTGAGCTCTTTGGAACTCTTGGAGGACCTCAATTTAAGCTCAAACCGGTTGACAAGACTTGCCGATTGTTTAGCACTATTGCCATGTCTACAAGTGCTCCGTGCTCATTCGAATCAATTGGTTCATGTGCCAGAGTTACAAGGAGCTGGGCAGTTGCATGTGAGTCTAACGGTTGTATCTCAAAAGTCTTTAGAGTTAGAAATTTTTTGAAAAATGTATAATGTAGCTTATAAAATTTGACATATTCTTCTAGTTGACAACTTTTCAATAGCTCTTATAGCAACCGAGATATGGAGCCGCAGACAATCAGACGCTCTCGTTTCTCTGCGTCTCTAGTATGAAGTGTGTTGTTTCCAGACAATCGATCTCTCCTCAAACAACATCTCGCTGGGAACCCTACAATTCAAAGCGCCGCCCAACCTTCGCCATTTCGACGTCACCTGTAATTCTGGAGATTTCGATACGGAGAATTTCCCCGAAAATTCTGATATGCACACTAAAATGAACACGATCAATATCTCGGAAGAGCCGCATAACCTCTTTGGTTTCCAAATCGGAGTTTCCGGTTCCAGAGGAATGAAGAATAAGTGAGTATTTTAGGTTTTCTAGGCCACAAAAGTTAGGCCATCGAATTTCAGACAGTGCATTCGTCAGGTCCGTGTTGAGAACACATTTGGCTTCATTGATGGAGGATCAAATTCCTATATGGCCAGTTCGATATGCAGATTTTTGACATCGTACTTGAGAGAAAATGTATGAGCAATTTTTCCAAAAAAAAAACACAATTAGAATATAGAAATTTTCAGCCATCATCTGATATTCGATCCATACTTCTGAGGTGTCATTGTGAGCTTGGAGAAGAGGGAGAACGGTTGGGAGCAAGTGAGTATAGAGGAGACGCAGAGAAGCAGACACTATCGCTTCTCTGCGCTTTCTAGTCTCGCTACCGCTAAAAGCGCATAACTCGTCGAAAACTTGGCATTTTTGTTTTATTTAAAAACAAAAATGTAGAACTTTTTGAAATATAGACAATGGTACTAAATTGGGCTATATTGAGCTTGTGGAGACGCAGAGAAGCAGGAATTCTCGCTTCTCTGCGCTCTCTAGGCTAGCTAACGTTAGAAGCGCATAACTCGGCTCAAACTTGGAATTTTTGTTTGAAAGAAAAAGTAAAATGTAGAACTTGACAAGATCTACAGAATGGTATTAAATGTGACTGCGTTAGATTCTCGAGTTTCAAACGAAAGGAACCTACCCTCTACGCTACCAACGCCGACTTTGTCGATATCGCTCTTTCACAGCCTCTAGCTTGCAAATCAAAATCCGATCATAGTCAAATTTAATATCATTTTGTAGATCTTTTTGAGTTCTACATTTTAATATTAATGTCGTGCAGAAAATTTAATTTTGAGCCGAGTTATGCTCCAGTTTGTAGGGCGGGTCGGTGATCGGCAGCAGAACGCTGGACGCAACTCTTTCGACCAATTATCTCGGTCCCTGTTAGAGTTATCATAAAATGTTCAACTAACCAAATATTGCTCACACGATGGCAAACATTTTGTTAATTAACCCGATTTCGATATCTCTCATATGAACCGAGATAATTAGGGTTAAAGAGGCGGCATTCAAGAAACGCGAAAAAAAATAAACAAAAAAAAAATAAAATAAATTATCTCGGTTCCTTCAAAAGATATCAAAAAGTAGTCAACTGATAAAATATTCATCATAAAATGATAAGTATTTTATTAGTTGACAACTTTTGGATATCTCTTACGGTAACCAATATAATTGAGCTTGAAGTTTAGGCAAGGCTGGCATCAAACTTGAGGGTAACTTCAAAGCGCTGTATCTTGATTCCCATTTTACCTATCGAAACATTCAAAACTATAATAAAATGTTCCACATTTTAAATTTTAAATTCAGGTGTCATGATAATTCGTCTACACGAGAAACACATTGAGTTAGCATCGACTGGAACCATGAGTGCCGCTGTTGCCCGGCATCAGAAGTTGAAAACTATGTAAGATTCTTTCCAAAACGTTCTTTTCAAAATATTTCTTTTTTAAATTTCCAGAATAAACGGCAAATACGAAATTGACGATGACGAGTACTCAAGAATCCGTGAGGCTCATGGCTTCGTAGACGAGGAGAATCGAATCAACGGAGTAATAGGCACTTCCAGACAAATCGGACATTTTTCAACGTTCCCTGTTGTTCTGCCAACGCATTCTTATAAAAATATAGAATTATCCGAGCGAATAGAAGGCCTGATTGTGGCAAATAGTACTGTCTGGACTATGTTGTCGATGGAGGATTTGAGTATGGTGTTCCAGAATAATCGAAGTCCCATTGTGGTGGCGAAGAAGATCCAGGTATTTTGATGCACATACTCTTAATCAACTTGTTATCAGTTTCAAAATGTATACTAATGATCTGCTTCTCTAATCTCATGCGCCTTTAAACTGGCTACAGTAACCGGAAACTCAATTTAGCTCGAAGTGGGGCATGAGTATACTCATTTTAAAGCTAATAACAAGCTGAAAAATATATTCCTTTATTTCAGGATCAACTTCAATCCTATGACTACGGTGGCAATTCCAATATTCTGGTCCTTCGGCGAATCAAACCTCAGATGACGTTCAACGGATTCTCCACGATTTCCAGCTCCTCGATGACACCCGAAATTCGAGAGACGTTTTCGAGACCCAAAATTGATGAGCAGTAAGTTTTAAGTTTTTTCGCTAAGAGACGCAGAGAAACGAGACGCTCTAACTTCTCTGCGTTTCTCATGGAGAGCGACGCGCCCTTGCCATCGGTTGCCGGAGGTGGCGCTAACTTGGACCCGATTTATCTCGGTTCCTGGGAGAGATATCGAAAAGTGGTCAACTGACAAAATGTTTATCATGAAATGAGCAATATTTTGTTAGTGGACCATTTTTTGATACGTCTTACAGAGATCGAGAAAAATAATGTTAAAGTTAGCAGCTTCCTGGACCAAGTCGGACTAGATTCCAAAAGTTTAATTTCAGATTGGTCCTTGCTGTTCCCGCGATGATCCTTCCCGAGTATCATCCCTCTCCACCGGGACCATCTACAGTACCTCAATCTACAGTACCCCCACCTCCGCCACCTCCAATTCCTGCCACCCGCCACCGTACTCCATCCCCACCGCCACCTCCGTTACCCCTCTCAACACCTCCACCAGTCTCTTCGGAACACGAAGAAATTAATATTCATCAAAGCGCCACGTCATCCGGATACACATTATCGATCGATCGATTCTACAGTAGTAGCAGTACAGTATCCTCGAGGAAACAGTTCAATGAAACGAGAGATTTGTTGAGCAAGTCGCTGAAATTGAGCCCACCGAATACGGTTACTTTTAATATTTGATTTTGAAATAAATTTATTGATGAAACTGATAAAAATCATAAATTTGCACATTGATCATATAAAATATTTGATGAGAATATGAAATATCCGGGAATGACGAAGATGAAGAAGAATACAAAGCCAGCGACGAAATATTTTTTCTGGAAATTACATATTTGTTTGAAGTCCTACAAAACTACTTTAGAAGTTCTCGATTTTTCTGAAAATTTCAAAATATTCTAAACAAAAAAAGAGCTTTATTTTTGTAATTGACAACTTTTTTGTAACTTTCTTAGTTCTTGAGATATGCGCCTTTAAAGAGAGAGCCCGCTTAGAGTGGAGACGCACGCGCTCACTTTAAAGGCGCATATCTCAAAAACTACAAAAGCTACAAAAAAGTTGTCAACTACAAAAATGAAACTCTATTTTTGTTTAATATAGTCTTAAATTCTCATTGAAATCCGTATATTCTGGAAAGGTGCTTTAGGATTCTGAAATTGACTATCTTCCACAAAGTTTGCTACGATTACTGTACACGCTACTGTAAGTAGCCATTATTAGTTTTCAAAATCCGTACCATTCTCTTCACCGCCATATTCGATTTTTCAATTTTCCATTGTATCTGTTCCACGGTTTTTAGATTGTACACCTGCCCTTTACAGGTCTCACAGGTGCAGACATCGATTTCCCGCCTAAATTCAAAATTTCGAAAATTCCAGGAAAAATTTCAAGAAATACAACTTACAAATGATCATATCCATTCTTTACATGACGAATCCAAATAGTCAAAATTGCAAAAACCAGGGAGAAAAACGTTCTAGTGAACGCTTCGCCAGCTTTATGAAGGCATGGCGGGAAGCAGTAGGCGGTGAGATTGTAGAAGTTGGCAGCGAAGAATATTCCACACCCGTAGTGTGTATTGGTTTTCTGGAATTTCGATTTAATGTAAAAATAGCAAGGTTATGGAGGAAGAGAGCTTTAAAATGAACCCAAACTCGACTGGAATCCAAAGAACCCTTGTTTTACAACTACTGCATTTTTGACCCTAATTATCTCGGTTCCTTTAAAATATATCAAAAAGTAGTCAACTGATAAAATATTTTTGATATTATAATAAACATTTTATCAGTTAATCACTTTTTGATATCTTTACTAGCAACCGAGATAGTTAGGGTCAAAGTTAAGGCGCCCGCGAGCCGCCAATGACCCGTTTCCTCTCTTTTTGGGCATAACTCGGTTCAAATTTGGAATTTTGGTTTGATTCAAAAATTAAAATTTAGAAAACAAAGAAATCTACAAAACGGTTCTAAATTTACCCAAATATTCTCTCTGATCTCCGCCGCATTTTGATCTCTAGCCAACGCCTTCATTAGTGGATTCTCCTCCTCTTCGTCTCTTGGAATAATAGGATTGTGTCGTTTGATTCTTCTAGGCATTCTGAAAATGCGCTCTATTGAGAAAAAAGAGTTATAAATAACGTATTTTAATTCGAAGTGAAATGCCGGGGAGTAAAAGCTCTTTTCGTGTCTCTTCTGCTCCCGGCAACTAGAGTTTCCGAGGCATTGAAACTAAGCAACCGAAATGTCAAAATTTGGCTCTCTTTCTCTATAATTAGTGAAAGGAGACGCAAGAGATTTATGGGGTTTTGAGAAGATTTTTTGTCTGGCAAACAGAGGAAAAACGTATGTTTTATGTTTTTATCCATGGAAAAGTAGGGACTGAAAATATCGGGATCAATAGAGAGATTTATTTGACATACAGAATGAATAGAAAAACTAAGTGGATAGTTTTAAGCTTAATTATCTAGGTTTTCGTAAGAGGCATCAAAAAGTGGTCAACTGATAAAATATTTATCACAATATCACCAACATTTTATCAGTTGACTACTTTTTGAGATCTTTTAAAGGAGCAGAGATAATCAAGCTCAAAGTGCTAGTATGAGGAGGGCTACAGTGTGCGCCCCAAAGAAGCCTCCTTCTTCTAGCTCAATTATCTCAGTTCCCATAAGAAATATCAAAAAGTTGTCAACTAATAAAATGTTGCTGATAATATGATAAACATTTTATTAATTAAAAACTTTTCGGTATCTCTCACAGAAACTGAGATAATTCAGGTTAAAGTTGACTAGTCTGCTTTTTGTCATTGCATGTTTCCTTGAGCGCTTTCCTCTAATTCAGTAGTTCTGTTATTCAAATGATGCTAATTTTGAGTTTGCAGAAACACAATTTTTCATATTTTTGCTGAAGCGTTTCTTATATTTCTCACCATTCGCTTTATAATCATTTGCAATCTTATGTGTTTTTCTTCCGATCCTTTTCAAAATTTGAATACTGTACTCTTGATCTTCACGATGATTGCAATTCTCATTATCCTCCCTGAAATGATGGATAGAATCTGTATCTCAAAATTTGAAAAATTGAATTTTCTAAAAACGTATCTCTGCGTAGTTTTTACCCAAGCTGTTATTGGTGGCTCTTACAAAGATATATTTCAAGTGGTACCTCTAAATGGGGACCATCTTAATCCTCTCTCCCCTCATAATCGTCTTACACAACCGACTACCTGTGTCAAGGTCATTATTGTGCACCATCTGTCATTGGCCCCTCTGTCATTTCCCCTCATTGTCTGCCTATTGGTTTTTTTATTCTCAATAGTCGGGTTCCTGCAATATTATTTGAGAATCCAGCGTCGCTATCCAACAACAACTACAAACTTCCTGGCCTTTCCTGTGCAGGTCACTGCCATCGCCCACATGATCCGCACCGTCTTTTCCCGAATTGTCTGCTTTTTGCGTAGAATTAGAAAAATAAATGGGTCCCGAAAATCGATGAAGAACAAAGCCCGTTTTCCTCTCCTGAACCTTGATTACGTTGCTATTCGAGAAGTTTTGAATACCCTGGATCCAATTGATTAGTAAGTGTTTTTTCTAACTTCATAGTTGGACTTTTTCTAGTTTTCCACAACTGCACTTTCAAAAAAATGTCTTAAGAACCGTTTTGAATGAGAGACGCAGAGAAACGAGACGCTCTAACTTCTCTGCGTCTCTCTTGTAGCCCCCCGCCATCGGTTGTCGGAGGGGGCGCTAACTTACACCAGGGATGTTCGGAATGGCTTTTTTCGGAATTTCGGAATTTCGCCAAATTCTGATTTTTAAAATTTCGGAATTTTGGAATTTCGGAATATTCCGTTTCTAAAATTTCAGGAATTTCGGAAGTTTCGGAATTTTTCAAAATTCGAATTTTACAGCGAAAATTACATTTTCCTATCACAAAAACGCAATAATCTTTCGAAAATTGACAGAAAGATTTTGAAAGGACAAAAATATCAAAATTAATTCTGTTCGATGCCCGCAGATCATGGCATACTGTGGTCGAAAAAAATTTTAATTCCGAAAAAATGCTTCGGAAAAATTCCCGTCGGAATCTCATTCTGAAAAAATCATTCGGAATTATTCCGACCGGAATTTCATTCCGAATTTTTCCCTCGGAATTATTCCGGTCGGAATTTCATTCCGAAAATGGTCGGACTTTTCGGAATTTTCGGAATTCCGAATTCCGTTCCGAACATCTCTGACTTAGACCCTATTTATCTCAATTCCTGTGAAGGATATCAAAAAGTGCTTAACTAACAAAATATTGCTCATTTTATGATGAAAATTTCATCAGTTGACCACTTTTTTGTATCTCTCATAGAAAACAAGTTAAATTGGGTCAAAGTTACGGGATCCAAGAGACGCAGAGAAGCGAGGCGCTCTAACCTCTCTGCGTCTCTTTTTTAGTGAAGAGAATCCCAAACGTTCTCTTTTCAGCGTCAACTTCTCAAAAGCTTCAAAATCGTGCAGACTCCTCTCAACCTGCAAGAAACCTTATAAACTTTCTCTCCTTTTCTCGAATCGCCCCGTGGTTTGGATTAGAACTCGTCCCATTACTTATTCCGTTCGATGGACGAAAGATCGGTCTATTGACGGACATTTTCTGCCCAAATTTATCACATACTCTGAAAACCCTTTGGATAATTTGAAGGAATTTTATCTATATGCTAGAAGCTTGATGGATTTTGAAATTGACACCGTAGTAATTTCCATGAACGATTTTTTCAATGAAGAATACTGGAAACTTGTTGATTGGATACGGTCAAATTGCCGGGAGATTCCAGCTCTACATGTTCACGGGGAGTATCCACCACAAGGACGACTTCAATATATTCTGGATAATTTGAAGGTCACAGGCAGTTTGAAAATCTTTGTGAAAACGATTCAACGACTTCCATTGAGAATTCCTAATACCATCAATGAGCTGGAAATAAGATTTGGATTCAATGACACAAGTTGGACTAATCGAGAGATAAACTTATTTTATAAGAGTTGGATAGAAATGAAATCTCATCAAAACTTGGAATCCTTTGAAATCAATCTAACGAGCCGAGAAGATTTCGTTGCGGTCGCTCTGAGAGGTATACCATATCAAATGGGATCACCAAGACAGTAGGTTTCTTATGTTAGATAGTTTATTGTTAAAACATTTGTTTCCAGTTTCCGATTCAACACTCTATTGGACGGGAGCTTCGAGGTGACACGCAAAGATGGGCTGACAGCGTCAGTTTGTGTTTATCAGGATCGAAGCGAATTCATTGCTGTTTTGTGTACTTCATTTTTTGTTCCCACTCGTTTCTTCCCATTTTACGCTAACTTGTAATTTACGGATTTCGGATCACTATCGAATACTTTCTTTCCTTATATTGTGATAGTATTAATCTAATCATTAAATCTTGTTGTTTTTTATTGCTTCTCCAGTAGGAGCCCATCCGATCTATAAGCCCCATTTCGATTCAAACAGAAATTCCAAGTTTGAACGGAGTTATGCGCCTTTAAAGCAAAACACCACCGTCGAGTTGCGCCGACTTCTTTTAGCTCTCTGGTTAAAAATTCGTCAGTCGAATGTAGCCAAATGTAATATCATTTTGTAGATCTTGTCAAGTTCTACATTTTACTTTTTGTTTTAGACTAAAACTCCAAGTTTGAACCGAGTTATGCGCCTTTGAATTTTATCGTGATCTCTTGCCAACGCCTTCTTACGACTGTGTCGTCTGATTCTTCTGGGGCATTCTGAAAATGCGCTCTATTGAGAAAAAAAAATTGTAGAGTATCTTAATTCAAAGTGAAATGCGTCGCTTCTGCTCTAGAGTTTCCGAGGCATGGGAACTAAGCAACCGAAATGTCAAATTTTGGCTCTCTCTATAATTAGTGAAAGGAGACGCAAGAGATTTATGGAGTTTTGAGAACATCTTCTGTCTGCCAAGAGGAACACAAAATGTATGTTTTATGTTTTTATTTATTGAAAAGATAGCCGAAAATTTTGGGATCAATGAAGAGGTCAAATACAGAATGAATAAAAAAAACTAAGTGGATAGCTTTGAGCTCAATTATCTCGGTTCCTATAAGAGATATCAAAAATTTGTCAACTGATAAAATGTTGCTGATATTATGATAAACATTTCTTTTGTTGACATCTTTTTGATATCTCTCACAGAAACCGAGATAATTGAGCTGAAAGTGCAAGTAAATGGTGGCTCTCTATTAGTGCATAGGGCAGGTTAAATTGGAAGGGGCTTTGGAGAGATTTTGGGAAGAATTGGGTTTATGAAAATGATAAAAACAGAAATAATTAGATAATTGAAATAATAAAAAAGAATGTTCAGTCGAAATTATTCCTGCTTGGCACATTTGTCATATCCCATTCTCATTGTGAAAAATATAAAGCTAGGAATACTGTAACTAACGAAGAACAAGAAGTATCCAATGAAGAATTTGATCTGAAAAATGAAAAAAAATCTTAATGTTGGATTAGGCTAACAAAAGAATGTTTTTTATAGAATCGAATCCGGCAACCCTCGCTGAAATTCGAGAAAAATCGATCTGAAAATGTGAGAACTATGCAAGACTTTGAATCAATGTATCTTGGTTTTCGTGAAAGATATCAAAAAACTTTAAAATCAAAAATGTTTGTCTTGAAATTTGCAACATTTCATTAGTTGACATTTTTTCGATATCTCTTACAGGAAACGAAATATTTGGGTTCAAATTGAGGGTCTTTATAAGGAGTTTCACAGATGTCAAAAGTGAAAATTCGATAGTTATTTAAACGTGATGAAAAACGCTTTTTGAAAAAAAAATTTACAAAAAATAAAATTCTCCACCGAAAAATCTACGTGAATTGTGCCCCATTGACCTTAGGAGGAATGCTATAAAGGAAGATGGAAGTGGAGGGACAAATCAGTTCTCGCTTTCTCTGGGCTCCAGAGAAGTGAGCTTGGAAGGATCCCGGTCCTGGTCCTGGGTCCTGGTTTATGACCTAGCATTCAATTTCATTTCAATATGTAGGTCATGACCCAAAAATTGAAATCTAGGTCATGACCCAAAAATTGACCCAGGACCCAGGACCCAGGACCCAGGACCCAGGACCCAGGACCCAGGACCCAGGACCCAGGACCCAGGACCCAGGACCCAGGACCCAGGACCCAGGACCCAGGACCCAGGACCCAGGACCCAGGACCCAGGACCCAGGACCCAGGACCCAGGACCCAGGACCCAGGACCCAGGACCCAGGACCCAGGACCCAGGACCCAGGACCCAGGACCCAGGACCCAGGACCCAGGACCCAGGACCCAGGACCCAGGACCCAGGACCCAGGACCCAGGACCCAGGACCCAGGACCCAGGACCCAGGACCCAGGACCCAGGACCCAGGACCCAGGACCCAGGACCCAGGACCCAGGACCCAGGACCCAGGACCCAGGACCCAGGACCCAGGACCCAGGACCCAGGACCCAGGACCCAGGACCCAGAGCTCGTTTCTCTGGAGCCCAGAGAAAGCGAGAACTGATTTGTTCCTCCACTTCTTTCTTCTTTTATAGTATTCCTCCTGAGGTCAATGGGGCACAATTCACGTAGATTTTTTGGGAGAGAATTTAATTTTTTTTGCAATCTTTGTTCACTTTTGAATTTTGTGAAACTCCCTAAAAAGACCCTCTCTTTGACCTTAATTATCTCGTTTCCTGTAAGAGATATCGAACAATTGTCAACTAATGAAATGTTGCTAATTTTAAGACAAACATTTTTGTTCTTATAGGTTTTTTGATATCTTTGGCGAGAACCAAGATAAATTGACTCAATGACTCGCGGGGATCTCTCATTTTCAGATCGATTTTTCTCGAGTTTCGTGTTGTAGGTAGCTACTATTATTACGGAAAATCCCATCCTCAATTTTCTGGTAAGAGACGCAGAGAAACGAGATGCTCTAGCTTTTCTGCGTCTCTCAAAGGCTTCAGATGGCCCCAACTTTGACCCGATTTGTCTCGGCTCCTGTAAAAGATATCAAAAAATTCTCAACTGATAAAATATTGCTCATTTTATGATAAACATTTCGTTAGCTGACAACGTTTTGATACCTGCTACAGAAATCGAGATAATTCAGGTTAAAGTTGACTGAGGCATTTTCTTACCTTTAGCTTTATAACTGCATGCAATGCTCTGATTTTTCTTTTGACCCTTCTCACATTTTGGATACTGTACTCTTGAGTTTCAAGGTGCTTGCAGTTCGCATTGTCCTCTCTGAAATCACCAATAAAAATGACAAAAAATCGATGAAATCTGCCTTACAATTGAGTGCACAAATGAAAAACCGTACTTTGCCAAATGAACATTACAATCCATAACCCATAATAACATAAATGATTGGAACCGTAACCACGATAGGTCCAACGACATGGTGGAAAGTGCAGAGAACTCGAGTCGGATATCGAAGTTAAGGAAACTATAAATCCCATGGAGAGTGAGTTGAATCCCTAGAACAACAAAAAACTTGCTACGAAGAGACGCAGAGAAACGAGACACTCTAATTTCTCTGCGTCTCTAGAGATCCGTAGAAGGACCCAAACTTTGACCCAATTTATCTCGGCTCCTGTGAGAGATATCAAAAAGTTGTCAACTGATAAAATGCTTATCATAAAATGAGCAATATTTTGTTAGTTAACTACTTTTCGATATCTTTTACAGGTACCAAGATAAATTGCGTCAAAGTTATTACCCAAAGATCGGCTCGAATTTCTGCAGCTTTCAGATCCTTTGCCAACGCTTCCATCAGATTGTTCTCCTGTTTTCTTGCATTTCGACGAGCGATTTTTCTGTGCATTCTGAAAATTCAAAATTTGAAAAATGCAAGAAAAAGTAAAGCACTTTTCCTATCAAAAGTTCTTTGATAGTTCTCCATGGCAACTGGGTAGCGTAAACATCCAGGTACCCTATAATTAAGAGAGATTTGAGGCCCAGAAAATCATGTGGTTCTCAGGAAGTAATAAAGTTCTAAAGAAAAATAATATAGTTTATTGATTAGAAACTTCACTAACGAAAAAAGCACAAAAAAACCAGAAACTGAAGATGCAGATAATCATAGAAGGACCCCTCACTTTAAATTGATTTATCTTGGCTCTGGTAAAAGATATCAAAATATACTAAATTGATAAAATGTTTATCATAAAATGAAAAATATTTTGTTAGTTGACCACTTTTTGATACCTTTCACAGGAACCGAGATAAATTAGCTCAAAGTTAGAGTCCTTCTACGGCCCTCGAGAGACGCAGAGAAGCTAGAGTCGTCTCGTTTCTCTGCGTCTCTTGGCACAAACAGTTTTCGGGATTTAAGCGCTTAAATTAAAGAAAGTAACGAGTTTTTTTTTAGTTAAAAAGGGACTGAAAAAAATTAAGAACTCAGAATTACAGATAAGTTTGATAGAAAAATTGGGAAAAAATAGAAAAAAAAGAAAATTGAAAAATTAGATAAAAATGAAGTGGATGAATCCATAAAATTTTTTGAAATCAACGAGCCATGTAGTACATGTAATATATATCCACGATGAAGAGAATCATTGATTTGCGCTTCTGAAAAATTCAAATTTCAGTCTTTCAGGTTTTGACCTAAATTTTGCAAAACTAAGCGAAAAATTTGGAATTTTCATGAGAACAATCCCAGTTGTTTTCAAAAAAAAACGGAACATTTCAAAATTTTTCACTTACCGCTTTCTCCACACTCTTCACTTTTTCTTCAATCTTCTTCTCCATATGATCTCGGAAGTTGCCTTCTTCCGGCTGCTCATCTTCTTCATATTCAACGATTTCTTGGGATTCCAGTTTCCATCTAAAACCAAATTTAACTTTTTAACTGCCATGATGTGCATGCTCTAATAGAAAACCTAGGAGACACAGAGAAACGAGACGCTCTAACTTCCCTGCGTCTCTCTTGGAGGGCCACAGTCGCTGTTAGGTCTCCTACTTTGAGCTCAATTATCTCGGTTCCTATAAGAGATGTAAAAAAACTGTAAACTACAAAAACGTTGGTGATAATATGATAAACATTTTATTAGTTGACAAAATTTTAATATCTCTTATAGGAACCGAGATAATTAAGTTTAAAATACAGGTGTTTTTAAAGCGGCTTATGCGGTGCGGTAGTCGGAGCCATATAAAAATAAGGAAAAACTCACAGATAGGTACATTCCTTGATAATAATTGTAATAAGCACTACCACAAGGAACCCGACAAATCGGTTATAAACGAATGGGATGTCGCTAAAGAAAACATAACAGAGGGCAATGTAGAGAAGAAAGTTGGAGACTCTGGTCTGAAAAAAATGCGTTTCTGAATTTCTGAATTTCTGAATTTCTGAATTTCTGAATTTCTGAATTTCTGAATTTCTGAATTTCTGAATTTCTGAATTTCTGAATTTCTGAATTTCTGAATTTCTGAATTTCTGAATTTCTGAATTTCTGAATTTCTGAATTTCTGAACTTCTGAATTTCTGAATTTCTGAATTTCTGAATTTCTGAATTTCTGAATTTCTGAATTTCTGAATTTCTGAATTTCTGAATTTCTGAATTTCGGAATTTCTGAATTTCTTAAATCCTCACCCAAATATGTGCCTGTTGTTGAACGATACTGTACTTTTTTATAAGGGTTCTAGCCAAATCGTCATCTCGATTTCGATCATTTCTGCTTGGATTATTCATTCTGAAATTATGTATTCGTTTGAGGAAAAAAATACCAAAAAAACAAAGGTTCCGATTTTTGAGAAGCTTCAACGGCTAAAATGATCAAAAGCGGAATGGGAAAATAACAATTCTGGTTTAAAAAAATTGAAAATTTTTTGAAAAAACTGAAAATTTCAAATTTGATTGCAATGTTCATCCATTTGAAAAATATTTCGATTAACACAACATTTGTGTCAAAAAAATTGGAAAAATCTTCAAAAACTATGATGACTCATAAGAACCATTTCTCAACGAAAATTGATTGTTTGTTTTACTCCGAAAGTGATATTTTTGTAAAAAAAAAATATAACGAAAACAAAAAGCGATTTTTACAAGTTTACAATCAATTTTCAATTATAGTCTAACATTTTTTGGTGGGTTATTAAACATTCGATTTTTCTGAAAATCGTAAAAAGTTATGTTTATCCAAATGTCTAGATGTACAAACAGATTGTTTTATGACTTGATTAAAATTTTTAATTTGGAAAAAAATCGGAAAATTGGAATTTTCACTTTTCGTGGTGTTATCTGTAATTACTAATTAATCTAATTATCAATTGTAATTAACGATTCAAAAAGAAGAAACAAAATATTTACTTTTATCTCATTTCTTTAAAAATCGATACTTTTGGAAGAATATGTTTGAAAATATGGATGGTTGAAGAAAAAGGAATAGGGACATAAAATTTTTCCGGTGGTTTTTTATTATTTTTTTTTTGGGACGAGAGTATGCAGATACGTCATAGTGATCACATTGCGCATTGCTACGGATTGCTGTATATATGGTCGCACTAAACCATCTTTCATCTTGGAGCGCATTTATCTCGATTCTTGGAAACAATATCAAAAAGTGGTCAACTGATAAAATATTGAGGGAATTACGGGAGCTATAGGATTACTGTAGTTATAGAAGGATTACGGTAGCTATAGGATTACTGTAGTCTAGGGATCATATGAACGAAATTTAGAAAAAATTTTTATATCTCTTTGATTTTTTTTGGGGAAATAAGAAAAAAAAAGGAATAATTTGAAACTTTCTTTTCGAAAATTCAAAAACAGCAAAAAGAGGAAATATTGGAGGGAAATGAAAGGAGTGATAAAAGAGATGTGCAAATGGTAATTATGGGAAAAAAATGCACAAAGAGAGAAATGTGAACACACAAAGAGATAACATTTGGGAAAGGAAAAAGTAAATATCGGAATAGAGAAGAAGAGAAAATTTGAATTTGAGTGGGAATTTCGAAATTGGGAGATACAAATATTGGTATAGGAATGCTTACTGTAGTTTCGAATATATTTTTTGAATTTGGATTTCGGGAAATTAGAAAGCTTTTAAAAAATTAGGGAGGCATCAGAGGAAGATACCGTAAACCTGTAATAGAAGGGTGCCTGACTTGGGAGCAATTAAAAATCAATTAGCCAATTAACCGAAAATTGTTGGTAAGTAGGGCTGAATGAACATCAGAATACGGCTGCATAGAAGAATGATGACTGCCTTTTTCTGAAAATTTTTTTATAAGACTTCAAAATTAATAACCCCAATTCACCAAAATCGATTTATCCCCTTCAGAATCCTTGATTTTCCATTTGAGCTGTTCGATTTTCTCCAAGTCATAGGCATATTCCATTTCGTCGTTGCACGGATCCATCTCATTGCTTTCTAGCTCGTTTCTGATTTTTTTTTTGAAATTTTTGTTTTAAAAAAAGTTCTCAAAACTCACTTTATTCTGTATTGATCCTTAATAAAGAGTCCTGCAGCCAGAAGGGTAAAAACCGTGATACAATAAAATGTGGTGAAGATTTTCGTTTGGGTGTCATGGGATTCAATGTATTTCAGGATGAATGGGTTCGCCAATTCTAGCAATAGTGACATTAGAAGGATGAAGATTATGGCAAACTGAAAAATACTTTTTTAGGAGCGGAAGTACCGTAATCCCTTTAATAGAACCGTTATCTTTAAGCCCATATATCTCATATCCTGACTATCGTCGTTACATAGAATAACGCCAACTTTGAGCCAATTTATCTCATTTCCTGTAAAAGTTACCAAAAAATGGTCAATTGATAAAATGTTTATCATAATGTTATAAACAATTTATTAGTTGATTACTTTTTGATATCTTTTACACAAACCGAGATAAATTAGCTCAAATAAACACTATCTTGCAGCGTCCGCGGCGGCGCAACTACCGTAGCTCAGCTGGAAGCAACGCGGCACCTCCAGCAGTATACCGACAAGTTCAACTCCTCAAGGGGCTTATAACAACGTATTTTGAAAATCGTAGTGTTTCATGTCCCCCCTTTTTTAAAAGCTCTGATAAGGGTATCAAAAATCTAAACACTTCTGAAAATTGGTAGTTGTTGGCTGGTGCAACTTTTTGGAAGGCACATATCTCGAAAACTAGAATAGCTAGCAAAAAGTTGTTAACTGATTAAATGTTGCTTATAAAATTTTACATTGTTCATAATTAACAAAACTTTTATATTTTTTGTGGTTCTTAAGATTAAAGCGCTTGAAGTAAGCTAACGGTTATGACCTATCATAGACGGTACCTCTAACTTTGACGCCATCTATCTTGGTTCCTGTAGAAAATACTAAAATTTTGTCAGCTAATAAAATGGTTATCATAAAATGAACAATGTTTTGCTAGCTGATTACTTTTTGATACCTTCCACAGGAAACGAGATAAATTGAGTCAAAGGTAGGCTACCGCTAAGAAGTCACACAAATGGCGCCGATAACTGACGAAGGAGTGTTTGAACCGTATGGAACCTCTACAAAGTTGGAAACTCTAGCTTTCTTTAAATTTTTGCAGCTCTAAAAGTACAACAATTATAAAAGTACAACTCACCAAAATCAGAGTAACTGTGTCTCCAATCCTCACTTTTCTGTGAAATTCCCGCATCGTCTCATACCGCGCTCTGATTTCCAGTGCTTCTAACTCATCCATTGATGCGATAACTCTTTTCTTTTTTCTCTGCATTTTGACTTGTTGAATCATCAGGTGGCTCACAATTCGCTCCACATCTTCATATTCTTGGTCATCGTCAAGATTTGCTGGGTTGTAGACAAGAAGATCGTCGTTGGGGGGCATTCTGGGGACACAACCTGTAATAGAAGGGCATTTACCTTCTAACTTTGAGCTAATTTTTCTCGATTTCTATTCATGATATGAGAGATGTGTCAACTGATAAAATCTTCTTGATGTTATGATAAGCATTTTATCAATTGACAGATTTCTGTTATCTCTAATGGGAACCGAGAAAAATACATTCAAAGTTAAGCTAGGGGTGTCCTTCTATTACAGGTTTTACGGTATTCGAGAGAGACGTGTCAAAATTTTTTGTCTAAACATAAAACGAGTAAAGTGCGGAAAAAGGAAGAAAAGAAGAAAGATGAGTGATGTTGAAATTTCTATGGCAACCGGGAAGAGCCATTAGAAGGGTAAGAGAGGTAACAGAGAAACAGAGAGAAGGTTTTCTCTTTTTTTCGCTTTATTCAAAAATAAAAGTTATGGGGTATAGAAAAAATAGGGAAAAATGGCATTTTCAATTAAAGTACCCATGGGGTCTGAAAATTTCAGAAATTTTCAATCGAATCTAGGACAGTATTTTTGCAGTGTACGGTTAGATTGTGTTATCCCTGAAAAATTTGCGCCAATTCGCAATAAAAATCAAGTTTCTAGCTCAATTTTGAAGAAAGTTATAGTTAAATTTGTTCCGAGGGCGTGGTGGGCTGGAGGTGGTAGGCGGGGCACACGACAGGAGGGGAGCGGTGCCTGTCGCGCGCGCCGCTTACCACCTCCAGCCGACCGCGCCTTCTGAACAAGCCTAACTATAACTCTCTTCGAATTTGAGCTAGAAACTTAATTTTTGTCGCGAAATGACTCAAATTTTAGGAACTGTCTTTTCTTAGCAATTTCAGCATCGTTTCCCAACAATCTTCATGGTCTTTTCTCTTATATTTTATACAAAAAAAATTGAACATTTATTTACAAATTCATTAGATTCTCTCAAAAACAAGCATTTTTACATTGATGCGGGACAAATCCAACTGTTCAAATTTCTCAATCCTATCATCATTAACTCTAATCCATTTATCTTCCTCTGATCTGACCCATGCCATAAAATGTCCGCAGGTGGCATTATACTCAATTCTCTCTGCTACCGATCGGATCCTCCACCTTGATCCAAACATCTGGACCTCCGAATCTCCATCCAGGTCCTTAATCGGAGTCGCATGGAAGCCAAAAACGAGGTATCGACTTTTAGTTTCGAGCATCCTCATTTTCGATACGTCCTTCGCTTCACAACTTTGGCATGGACTTGAGATTTTCCTCGACGTGCCGAAAGTGTCCTGGAGGGTCTTTTGGAATTGGCCATTTTGGATCATAAGGTATCCAGAAAATTGACGAGTCTCTTTTTCTCTGGAGGTCTTCTGGCAGGCTTGGCAAGCCTTTTGGATATAGGACACCGATTGAAGTTG
Organism: Caenorhabditis nigoni; assembly: GCA_027920645.1. Lineage (NCBI taxonomy): Eukaryota > Metazoa > Nematoda > Chromadorea > Rhabditida > Rhabditidae > Caenorhabditis > Caenorhabditis nigoni. The sequence continues at coordinate 13,612,155 of CP115866.1, forward strand.
GGATCCGGCGAGTGGTACTTCAAGAACCAGGTTCTGAAACAAAAGGATGTTTTAGATTGGCTATAGTAAACTTTCGGGTTTTGTTTGTCGGCAAGTTTAGCGTTTTGGTTACAAGTTGCAACTTCCAACACAGAATGCTCCAATAAAGCACCACGAATCTTTGAGCTCGATTATCTCAGCTCCTGTAAGGGATATCAAATTCTTGTCAACTGATAAAATGTTTATCATAAAATCAAATTTTCAAAAACGCTGATCAAATTTGTATTTTCAAAACCTTAAGATCACAAATTTTTAGACAATTAGAACCGACAATTAGAGCTCACAGAGCTCAAAATACACATTTTAAGGCCTATTTACCCTAAAAATGACCGAATTGTCTGAAATGATGCTTTTTGGCAGTTGTAAGACTGTTCAAAAAAACTTTATAGCGCGGCTTGAAAAGTGATTTTCAACTGATTGTCCTGTGAGCGCACAAATTGGCTCACAATCAGAGGCTTCTATTTTTATGAGAATCTTATTTAAGCTTTGTTACCTCAGTTTCTTTAAGAGATATCCGAATTCTGTCTACTCAAAAATGTTATTTACTATATGACAAATATTTTATGAATTGACAGATTTTTGATATCTTTCACAGGAACCGAGATAATTAAGTTCAATGTTGACTGCTCTGAGGAGCGTGCTACAGTATGCGTCATAAAGATGCCTACCGAACGAGTCTTCTTTGAGCTCAATTATCTCTGTTCCTATAAAAAATATCAAAAATCTGTAAACTGCAAAGATGTTGATGATATTATGACAAACATTTTACTAATTGACAAATTTTTGATATCTCCCAAAAGAGCCGAGATAACTGGGCCTAAAGTGCAACTATTAAGATGACATTCTTTTTGCATTGTGATCGCATTGAAACCGTTCTATTATAGTAACTATACTTGTTTCGTCAATCTGAGCAATATACTCACCTCCATTAGAATATCGAACACCGTCAGAATATCATGCTGGCCAACATGAAACTTCTTCGGAAGTGTCCATCGCCATTCTCTCGCCGACACTCGATCTCCTTTGAAAATCTCAGCGATTTTATTTGCCGTCGACGAGTGATCTCCATATTCTGAGAAGAGTTCCCGAAATTCCGAACATGAATACAACATGTTACAAATAGTATTCATGAAGCATTGAGTGGATTTGAAGCCTTTCGAATGATAGTTCTCCAATCGGAGAAATTTCATCCCTCTGCATCCGGACTTGAATCTGGGACGTTGCCACGGTTTCCAGGTACTTGATTTTGGAATAATGGAACTTCTTGAAGTAGCCTTGGGCTTCATATGTGCTGCCATTCTCATCGCTTCTCCTGATGGATCTTTGGAATCTTCTGGAATCTCAATTCTACTGGTAGAAGCTTCTGGATGAGCTGGATTCTGAACTCCACTGATCGTTGCAGAAGTAGAAGCTTCTGGATTCTGAATTCCATTAGTCGCTCCTGGAATAAAAGCTTCTTGTTGAGCTTCTGGAGAGCTTGAAGGGCCACTTGACGTTGTGGAACTTGATGGGAGTGAATGGTCCTGGTGCCAGTAGTGTCCATTTGGATTCAGTGGGAAGGGGAAGGCTGGGGTCCAATTCTCATTCATTTGAAGATGGTCCAATCCAGCCGGTTGGACATTAGATAGATCCATAAATATCGGTGCTTCCGGAACACTTGCCGCCAGAGCATTGTGAAGGTTGACTTCCGACAACGCCTGAAAAAAAATATATGTCGTTTTTCGGAAAATTTTTAAATAGAAAGTCTCTAAAATTCTAATTATTTTGCGACAAAAATCTAGTTTCTAGCTCAATTTTGAAGAGAGTTATAGACAAAATTGCTCCGATGGCGCGGCCGGCTGGAGGTGGCGAGCGGCAAGCGCAACAGGCGCCGCTCCACTCCTGTCGCGCGCGCCGCTCACCACCTCCATCCGACCGCGCCTTCTGAACAATTTTGGTTATAACTCTCTTCAAAATTGAGCTAGAAACTTGGTTTTTGTTGCGAAATGTGTAGCAATTTTTCGGCTTGAAAAATACCTACCTTTTCATATTCCATTGTTAAGGCTTTTGCCAGATTCACATATAAGTTTCCTTCTTCCGTTGCCAAATTGGTCCACATGTCTTCGAGCTTTTTGTTGACTGGAGTGTTAATTCTGAAATTAAAAAATTTTAACCATTAAATGAAAAATAATATGAGAAAAAATTATAACGAAAAATAGCAAAAAACCAAGGTGTGGGATTTCAAAATACTTTGAGCTCCATTATCTCGGTTCCTGTCAAAGATATCAAAACTTTTTCAACTGATAAATTGTTTACCATAAAATCAACAACATTTTATCAGTTGGCTAATTTTTGATATCTTTTTTTCTAGGTCATATCAGCAAACATAGAATACATATGTTCAACTACCGTATTCGATTGAAGCATTACTCTTGAGTCGAGATACTGTAGTCGAACAGAATTGAGATTTGAAATTTTGAATATATACTAAAAAAGCTTCAAAATGAACATTAGCATGACTAGAATTAGGAAATTCGGGTCCCGCAGCGAAAACTCAAGGGTTCCAAAGTATGTGAAGTACACCTAGTCGTAGGCTCATTTGAAAGCTAAAAACCTGAGAAATCAGAAAATCAAAGAATATCAAATTTTGCATAAAATTAAAGGGAGATATGGTAGTTTCCAGGGATAGGGGGCAGGGGGCTATCCTTCTGCCCTGACCTCACTGGGACAAAAAAAACATTTACCCCTTGGGACGCAGAACACATGGGAATTCAAAAACTGCGCAAGAGACAAACATCTGCCAAAACATTTATGTTTTGAGAACCTTTTTTTTCTAATTTCCCTAGGCATACAGTATCCCACAAAAAACAATTCACAATTTGGCCTTTCCTGTGGGAAATAGCTCACTTTTGTGGTAATAAAATGTGTATTTTGTATAAAATCTTGCTATTTTATGACCTAAAAGTGGTTCTCACACATTTTATATAATCGTAAAAAATCCCATAAATTTTCCTATTACCATTTTGTTGCCAAATGTGCCGAAATGTGCCGAAAATGTCAAAATTAGCCCTAATTTCAAAAATGCTTGATTATCTCGATTCGTTGGATTTTTACCAAAAAATTGTCAATTACAAAAATGAAGCTCTATTTTTGTTTAGTATACTCTGAAATTTTCAGATGAATTGAAAAATGTTAAATTACTTTTGTAGGACCTTAAAGGTGGTTCGTTACCTTGGGGTACTGTATCTAGCTTGAAATGGTTCAGAATATTTTAGAAATTGTCTAGATTTAATTATTGAGCATTTTCCTAGATTTCGAAAATACGAAAATTCCATTTAAAAAAGTACAAAAAAGTACAAAAAAGCGCAAAGTAAATGACACTTTCCAATTTCTAATAGGGTGATTCATGAGGCAGAAGAGAAGCCGAAAAATGAAGAAGAAGAAGAACTACAGTAACCCATAAATCACCACATGAACTACCAGGAGGAAATTAACGTAACAAAAAGTCAATATCTGGGATTACTGTAGACCAGAGACGAGCGGAATAAAATAGTTGAAAATCCGGAAGAAGGAAGCAAGGAACTCAATTTTGAGAAAAGTTGAATGAGAATTTTTTTGATAAAACACATGGAAGTGGAATTTAGGCTGGGAATTTCTAGTGGTATCTTAGGTTTTGAGATATTTAAAATTCAAAATTTTAACTACCCATAGTGGTTATCTTCTGGAGGAATGTGAAAAGGAATCAGGAAGAAGAGAAAAAAAGGAATATGGAATTCCGCTCATCTCTTCTGTAGACTCATCAGACGATATAATGACTACAAATGAATCTGAACCGCACGGATTGGGAACGCCCATCATCATAACCTCGATACCTGACCCCATAACAATATGACACACTTACGTAGTGCGGTAACAGACATCCCAGACGAGGTAGTTGTTGTCAATTTTTCCCATTGTCTTGGGACAATGACAACCTGAAAGCGATATAACCCAGAGTCTCCCGATTTTCCCCATAAAATCCCTCTGGATTATCCGCTTTAATCGGGTCATGTTCATTCCCCTTCTTATCTCTCTTCGTTCTCTGATTACAAGTGCATTGTTTCATTCAAATAATATTAATATTATTTGAACGACGCGCCAACCGCGTCGCAGCGGCCGCGCCGCGCCTGTCGGCACTGGTGCCGGCCGCGCATCTTTACTCAGTCTTCGCTGCGGCGAGGAGAGTGTTCGTATCTCACCAAGAGCTGACCGCTCTGCGGTCCCGTTTTTACCTTTTATAGCTTTTCAGCTAGTTTTCTACGTTTGGCTTCGTTTTGGTTTGTCAGCACCAGTTTTAGGAGGCAGCAAGGTTTCCTCCGGTAGCTCCCAGGAGGTTTTAGCCCTACACCTTTACTCCTTTTCTGTTCTTGCTTTCTTTTCCCAATTCCGTTGTCTTTGCCGTTTATTCAAATCCCCTTTCCGTTAATAAACTTGGATTTGAATACTTTGTGTACTGTTATTTCCTTTGCACCGCTTATCTTACACATTTGGGGGGAATTGGGGGTCATTTCAGGTTGCAGACTCTCTCGGGTTAGGACATAGGATCGGTCTCGACTGACTGAGGATCCGCTGTCAACATGGTGCATCTCCGGATGGTCCTTTGAATGTTGGAGTTCATAAAATATTGATTTTCACAAAATTGGGCCAGAAAATCACGAACCTAGTCGAATCCGAGAGTCGTTGCGCGCCTAGGCTTGTCTCCCCTTCCTTTTGTGTTAAGATCCCCATATTATTGATTTCCTCCTCTTTCTCCGTTTCTTTCTTGCTAATACTTATTTACAGACCCAATTTATAACCGTAGAATTTGTCAAAATCCGATAGATCGATAATCCAAGCCGAAAAGTCCGAAAAATCTCGAAAAGAGTGCTGAAAAGTCATCAGAAGCCACTACTCGTGTATTCTCCCTATTATTATGGACTATTCCTCGCTATTCATCCGGATTTCCAGTCAAAACCGTCAAAAATCGCTGAAAATTGATCGAAAAATCAATTTCGAAACGTTTCGAAATCATCGAGATGCGAGAGAGTGTGCGAAAACGAGAGACGCCACACCGGATGAGACAGTGAGTAAAGTCGAGAGACGGCTAGAGAAATATTGATTTTCGACAAAAGTTCTCAAATTTTGACTAAAATTCTACAAAATAGCCCGATCAGATACACATCGTGGTCTAAAAATATTCTAAAAAATCGTCAGAATTCAATCAGAATTCGTTTCGACGCCAGTCGGAACGCTAAAGGCCGGGAAGCCTGACGATGAATTTCACTAGAAATTCTGAAAAATATTCTCGCCATGAAGCGGAATAATTGATCGGGTCCACATCGGAGTCTGTACAAAAGCAAGAAGACGTGAATCTTCTGAATTCAGCCAGATTCTGGTCAGAACTCGTTTCGGCGTCGTCGAAACAACGAGAAGGCCAAATTATTGAGCCGGAGGAGAGCAGAGGCGTTGATAAAAACCCTAAAATCTGCAAAGAAATGCTATCATGTGTGTATCTCCTCGAATTTCTGTTGATTTTATCACGAAATTCCGTCCAAATTGATAACAAATTATCACTGAACCCCATTGTCAACTTGAATTGCTTGCGGATACGGTGTGCGCTGAGAAATGCGCATTGGGTGTACACACTGCTACGCGCAGTTGCGTACGGCGAGAGAGTGCACACTCACAAGAGAGTGTACTCTCGACAATTTCAAAGCGCTTATCACCCAATTTCTACCGATTTCCCCGGAAAAATCGACGGATCAATCAACAAAGAATCGATAACAGTGAGTTTTTACTGATTTGTGATAAAAATTGACTGAAAATTTCGAGAAAAATTGACTGTTTAGTACGAAAAAGGCCTCAGTAGCCTAAAAAGGTCGTTTGGCCTAAAAATTTCCAAAAATTCGACGTTTTCATGGCATTTCGCCAACTGAGTGAACGCGTGGCCAAGCATTGTGCTTGAAAAGCTCAGCTTCTAGTCCCAAAATGCTCGAAGACTGAGAATTTGACTCAAAAAACGAAGTCGCCGGAAATTTTGCACTACGAAATTTTCTAAAAAGCATTTTCCCGCCCAAAAATCGATTTCTTTCGCTCATAAAAGGAAATTATATAATTCTTATGGCCCGGAGCCTTCAAATTATCAAGGAAAGAGCTGAAATTCCTCTGAAATTTATTTTCGAAATTTTTCGAAAAAATTCAAAAAATCGATAAACAATAGCTAAGCGATGGAAAATTCTAGTATGTGCACACTAAAGTCCTTAGTAAATTATCTGATGATGAAAACTCTATAAATCTTGCTGTAAGTCTGAAAATGATCGCTCCTATCTAAAAAATGATGAAATTCTCTTTGTCTCTTAGCGAGACACACTCTATCGCCTCAACTTGAATACGGAATTTTTCCAGGTTGGAGAATTCGGTAGCTCCACAACGTCAACGCGATGGAAAGACCAGGAAGTCAGAGCCAGGTAGCCACGAAAGGCTGGAGAGAAAGATGAAGACGTGGAAGGTAGCTCCGAGCGAGCCGAAGCGTGAGAGAAGAGAATTGCTGGAGACGTCGCTGTTCAAAGAGATCGAAGCGAAACATCTGTAGCTCCAGCGGAGCGGAGACAAGTTTAGTGAGTGGAATCTTTGAAATTCGATAAAAACAAAAGTAATTTGTTACAGAATGATGTAACTCCGAAAAACCGTGTCAGTCCGAGAGATCCCAATTCAACGCCGATCTTCAAGAGAAGCGGAGGAATGTGGAGTCGAAAAAGCCGAAGTAGCTCCAAGAGCATAACTGTTACGGAGTCAACATCCCGAGTTGACGACTAATTATCGATTATTTCCTATCATAATTCCCTCATAAAATTGTCGAATTTTCAGAATAATAAAAATACTCTTGTCAAACCAATTGTGTTCTTAAAAAGTGTCTCGTTAGATGAAGGCGTGAAACCTTCTGATTTTCTCTGATTCAACGTAGTCGTCAGTCCGTGAAGTCGTCGATGTGAGTCATAGCGTCAGTGAAGTCGTCGGAAGAAAGTCACAAAACAAAAAAAAAACTGTTCGAAAGAAAGAAACAAGCAAGACACAAGCACAATTAAGAATGTTAGAAGCTAGTGAATGCTCGGCGAGGAGAGTGTTCGTATCTCACCAAGAGCTGACCGCTCTGCGGTCCCGTTTTTACCTTTTATAGCTTTTCAGCTAGTTTTCTACGTTTGGCTTCGTTTTGGTTTGTCAGCACCAGTTTTAGGAGGCAGCAAGGTTTCCTCCGGTAGCTCCCAGGAGGTTTTAGCCCTACACCTTTACTCCTTTTCTGTTCTTGCTTTCTTTTCCCAATTCCGTTGTCTTTGCCGTTTATTCAAATCCCCTTTCCGTTAATAAACTTGGATTTGAATACTTTGTGTACTGTTATTTCCTTTGCACCGCTTATCTTACACATTTGGGGGGAATTGGGGGTCATTTCAGGTTGCAGACTCTCTCGGGTTAGGACATAGGATCGGTCTCGACTGACTGAGGATCCGCTGTCAACATGGTGGAAAAGAGGAGAGAGCACGGATCACCCATGTGCACATAGAAGAAGATTAGTCTTCTGGTTGGTGTGCACCGTGGAGAACGGGCAATCTATGATTAAGGAAAGTTGAAAAATTAGGTAAGTTGAAATTTTCGAGGCTCGGAAACTAATATTTGGAAAATGTTGAGTCCCAGCAAATCTTATCTTTTTTGGGATCTCTTTTTTTAGTTTAACTGATCCATCCACCTTATCCCGAGTTAGGTCGGTTTCTGTAAGGATAATCGAAAAGTTGTCAACTGACAAAATGCTTATCATAATATCAGCAACATTTTGTTAGTTAACAACTTTTTCATATTTTCAACTAGAGCTGAGATAAACCAAATTGAAGTTTATGAGCGCGCCATCTCAAAACGTCCATTGAGCGTACTTTTCTTTGTTCTTATTCATCTCGTTTCCTGTAAAAGATAATAAAACACGTTTAACTAACAAAATGTTTTTGATATCTTGATAAACATTTCATTAGTTGACCAACTTTTGATAGCTTATCTAGGAACCGAGATACATTCGGTCAAAGCTGGCGGGTTCTTCTTACGTTAGTCGAACTCCTAGGCTCCAGGTGACGTAACGAACGGAATAAAGATAATTATCAGTTGTTACCAACAACAAATAATATTTATTTTTAATTAGAGCTCCAATCTAAATCTTTTTCTTCCGTGTCGGCTGTCCTGTTTGCTTCTAGAGACGTTATTTTGACAGATGGTCCATAGGTGTGCGCGATAATTACGATACCCCTATAGCTGCATTTTTTGAGCTCAATTATCTCAGTTACTGTAAGAGATGTCAAAAGTTTGTCAATTGACAAAATGTTGAGAATATTATGGCAAACATTTTAATAGTTTACTATTTTTTGTTATCTTTTAAAAGAACCCAGATAAATCGGTTCGAAGTTGATTGGTAGGGGGGTGTGCTAAATTGTGTGTGACAGAAAGATACCTCCCGAATGAGCTTAATTATCTCGGTTCCTGTAAGATATATCAAAAAGTTGTCAACTGATAAAATGTTTTAGATACTATGATAAACATTTTACCAGTTGACTAATTTTCGTTGTCTGTTACAAGTACCAAGATAAATGGGGTCAAAGTCGAGAGTGTCATTTCTAATTTCAGATTTTATTCTGATTCTGTGACTTTGTAATTGTGCTGTCTTTTTCCTTTTCTTATGTTTGTCCCTAACCAGTATCTTTAATCCCCTGTTTTGACTCTGGTCCATCCATATGCACCACCTTCCCTCCTTACCTATCCTCCGATGGTCCCACAAAGGATGCCGGCTCAGGAGGTGCGAAAACAGATGACGTCCTGACAGGGATATGAATTTTAGTACGGTAATAAAGTACACTAAACAAACAAATCTAGTCTACCAATTTTGATAATTGGTAGATTAGCGGAACCTTTTATCTTGAATATAGGTCAAATTGTTTGGAAGGTACGAAAACCTGTAATAGAAGGGTCCCTAACTTTGGGGCAATTTATCTCGATTCCTGTCAGAGATATGAAAAAGTTGTCAACTGATAAAATGTTTATCATAATATCACAAACATTCCGTTAGTTGAGCACTTTTTGATATCTTTTACAGGAGATGATATATATAAGATCAAACTGTACCACATGGCTCAGCAGCGCGGAACCCGTTATTAATTTCTCTCTGTAGCGCTAATTATAACAGAGAACGTCATTATTATTATTTTTTCCTTTCTTCTCCTTCTCCAAATTTCAAAATTTTTATAATTTGCGGATATCCATGGAAACCAGGCAAATCTCCACCGACTGCTCCTCTTTCATTTGTCCTTCCTATTTATAATGAATACCTTATTTCATCTTGGAGAGGCATGAAACACTCTTCTCGGTTAGAAGACTAATTTCACTTGCATAGAAACGGTTTTCAAAAGTTAACGTTTCCAGAATTTCCGGAACTCTGAAAATCTGATTTTTTAATTTCCGGAATTCCAGAGTTTTAGATTGGTTCAGATTTTCGAATTTTTCAGATTATTACAGCGATTTTCCAAAACAATCAAAACTCAGCAATTCGAAAGTTCCGGATTATCCCAGATTTTGGGAAATCAGATTTTTGGAGTTTTTGGATTATCTCAATTTTTGAAAATCGGGTTTTCGGATTTTTTGAGGCCATATTTTTTTATTAAGGAAATATTCAAAAAATCCTGTTTTGAATAAAACCTTTCTAAAACGACCCAAAATAGAACCAATGCGACCGTATCCTCCTAGCGCATTGAGTCCAGCGATAGAACTGGGTGTCACTTTGGACTGTGTTTTGGGCCCAAAAATTCCAAACTTGGAAACTTTGGACGCGGCATCAATAACTTCTAAAAAGACAAAACATAGTTACATCAATTTCATAATTATTCCCCCTGCATTGTTTTATTGCTCAGTCTTCTCTTTGACATCTGCTACGTCTTCCCTCTCCAAACTCCGTACATTCATACTCTCATTATATCGCTTTCCCTATTTTTTCTCTTTTTTGGCACCTCTCTCTCTTTCTCTCTCAACACCGCTTCTTTTGTTTCTGCTCTCTCTCTCGCTCTTTTTCCTATTTTTCCTTGTTTTGCACTCTCCTCTTCTTATCCTGTCTGATAAGCGGTGATAAACCTCGCATAGCTCCCTTTTTTACTTTTTTCTAGTTCTCCAAAAATTTATCTTGCTTTCATAATTCTTTAGAAAGATTTGAAATTTTAGTATACCCAAACTTTTCGAAAAGAGTGGCAACGCTGACCATTTGATTAATATTATCTTTTGGATTATGAAACTTTTTCGAATATTTTGATCCCTATTTTTGTTTATGATTTTTTCAAAAATTTGGAATTTTCGAGCTAGAAATCCCGCTAGAAAACGAACAATTTCAAAGGGTTTTTTTTTGGGTTTTCAGATATTTTATACTTTTCAGAATCATTTCTTTGGAAGTCGGATTTTCGAGGAATCCGATTTTTTTTGGGAAACTTGATTTTTGATATTTTATCGTCACTTCTCATTCATTAAATTCTAATTTCCTGAAGCCATTTTCTTTAATTTTTGCTCTTTTATCACTGTCTAGGTTTCTTTTTTCAATGATTTGTCATGAAATGACGTCTAAAGGATTAGGAATCTAGACCTCGAGATATAATCCCCAATTTGATTCTTAGCACCTTTTAAACAACAGTTTTGTTTGAAATTTTGATCTTATTTTGCAAAATTTGAAGTATTCTGAAAATCTGAAAATCTGATTATCCAGAATTCGGAATCATCAATAGTTAAGAAATTCGGAGAAATAGAATGGAAGAACCAAATTCTGAATTTGGCAAAATTTGGGATAATCCGGAATTCCCAAAATCTGGGTTTTGAAAAATACGAAAAAGCCCATAAGATTCAAAAATCCGATTTTCGAAAATTTGGGATAATCCAAAAACTCCAAAAATCCGATTTCTACAAAACCTGTGATAATCCGGAACATTAGACTAGCTGGGTTTCGAAAAAAATCTAAAAAATCCGGATAAATGGTTTTTGAAAATACATGGAAACCGATTTTCGAAAGTAATTAATCCAAATTCCGAAAATCCGATTTTTCGCAAAATCTGTAATAATCCGGCAATTTTTAAAATCTGAGCTTTGGAAAGTCTGAAAAATCGGGATAGATGATTTTCGAAAATCCATAAAAACCGATTTTCGAAAAAAAAAATCCAAATTCCGAAAATCCGTTTTTTTGCCAAATCTGTAATAATCCGGCAATTCGAAACGCTCATTTTTCCTTATTTTTTCACTCTTTTAGAATTTATAGTTTGAATTTTTCAGTCAGTTGCCGAAAAAAATGGACACTATTCAAGATATGGGTGATATGGGAAAAGAGAGAATCCGGGCAGAGGTGAGCAATTTCTTTTGTTGGTTTTTTTTTTTAAATTTTGAAAATTTCAGAACATAAAAAGTTTTTAAAAAACTTAAAAAACGTTAAAAAAGACTTAAAAAATTCAAGAAAAAAACGATTTCAGACGATAAACCTTCTTTTTAGTCTGAAAGTTTTTTTTGTAACCTGAAACCCCAGCTAAATTGTCCGGACCAAAAAAATGCGTATTCCAAAAAGAATTTTCTAGAAAAAACCTTGTTTCAGAACACCACCCAAATCCCTATCAACCCAATTTCCCACAAATTCTTCCTGGAACAAAATCAGGCTCTTGGCGCCACGGACCTCATCGAAACTCGCCCAGAATTCTACAAATTCTTCGAGGAAACGCAAAAACCAAATTCAGAAACCCAGGAAATTAAGTTAAACGATGAATTCATAGCTGGACTTCAAAATTTTCTTGCTGAAAATCAAAATTCTGCCGGAGAAGATGAACTTTTCCTCCGCTACTCCTGTCAAGCGATCGATAATTGTCTTAAGGGGAACCCAAATGTGGTCAATCTGTTGAAGACGATTTGGGTCGGGACTGGGCTCAAAAATGGCCCATTTTTGGATTCTAAGGACCTCCTACATACTGAAAAAGCCCTCCAACTTCAAGAAATTCACACCCAAAAGAAAAATTCTTCCAAAATCCCAGAAAGCGAAGATTCGGATATCGAAATCATCGGAATCATCCCAGCAGCTCCTTCAAATCCTAAAAAATATGTGAAAACCAAGACTCCAAGCCAAGATTACTCAATCGAAACCCATCCGATTTGCTCCACATCCACCCGAAGCACTCTTCGACAATTTGTGATCAAGAGAAGCGCTTCACAAGTGACGTCATCGGAATCGGAGGCTCCAGAATCGCCGACGGTTCGTTATAATGAAAAAACTGAGCAATTTTTGGCCAACAAACGGATTCGACTTGAGGCACATGGACCAGAAGAGTTTGCTCCAGATTTTGCGTGCTTTGCAAATGTTCAACATTTTTGAAATTTTAATTTTTGTAAATGCTCTAATAGAAGTCCACCTATTTTAAGCTCAATTATCTTGGCTCTTTCAACAGATTTCAAAAAATGTGTCCACTGATAAATTATTGATCATAAAGTCATCTTTATTTTATCAATTGACTAATGTTTGATATCATTTTTAGTTCTTGAGATATGCGCCTTTAAACTTTGAGACGAGTGGCTCTTGGCCACTTCAAGCAATGATTGAGCAGCACAGAAAACTTTAAAGGCGCATATCTCTATAAATAAAAACATTATCAAAAATCTGTCAACTGATAAATTGTTTATCATAATGTCAACAATGTTTTATCAGTTGACAGATTTTTGATATGATTTTTATTTTTTGAGATATGCGCCTTTAAAGTTTGCTCTGCCGCTTTATAGCTTCTGCGCATCTCAAACTTTAAAGGCGCATATCTAAAAAACTACAAAAGTTATTAAGATCTGTCAACTGATAAATTATTTATCATAAAATCACCTATATTTTATCAATTGACAAATTTTTGGTAAAATTTTTAGTTTGTGAGTTATGCGCCTTTAAAGTTGGAGACCCGCGCATTTTGCAGCTCTTTGGCAACTTCAAGCAATGAGGAAGCACATCAAACTTCAAAGGCGCATATGTCAACAACCAGTGAAGTTATCAAAAACTTGTCAACTAAAAAATTGTTTATCATAATATCACCTATATTTTATCACTTTACAGTTTTTTGATATCTTCTATAAGAACCGAGATAATTAAGCTCAAAGTTGATAGACCCTTCTATTCCAAGAGAGACGCAGAGAAGTTAGAGCGTCTCGGTTCTCTGCGTCTCTTAGTCCAAAGGATGGGCTATTAGAGCATTTACTGTGTTTTTAATACTTTTTTCCTAATTTTTCTCCGCTTTCCGGTTCTTAGAATCTCAAAAGATGTTTTTGCATCTTTTTTTGAATTTCCCTTTTTCTAATATTTTAAAATAAATAATATGCAAAATGAGCAACAATCTGAATACTTCATTCAGACAAAATGAAACCACAAAGTATCTATTTATCTCCCAAACCATCTTCCAATCCTAGCCATCGTCCGTCGTTTGAACTCCTGAATCTCCCATTGAAGTCCACTTGGATTCACGAACCGTTCTGGAGGCTCCGTTTGATACTCCGGTTGCTTCTCTATAATCTCTGATTGGAACTTTTCAAGATCCTTCTTGATCTCCAGCAATTGTTCCATACTTGCTCCATCCAGCTGAGCATCTGGGATACGGTAGATGCCCGTTGGGAAAGGATTCGGAACTCTTAGTCGTTGAGCATTCAGACGAATCCGTTTACGACGCCGTGAGATGTCCCAGTAAAGATTTCGAATTGAGAACATCAGAATTCCGCGTTCCTGAAAATTTTTTTTGGAATTCTAGGTCATCAAAAAATCTATTTCATAAACCTACCCGTCGCTCCACCTCGTGCTCCGGCTCCGGCTCCATAATTGCCCTCTTCTTTATTACCTGAAAAACACGATTCTTATTGTTAGTAGGTAAAAATTTTATGTAGTAAGGGAAAAAGGAATTAAACCAGAAAAATAACGAAAAAAACTGCTGGGAGGAGAAGAGCAACCACTTCAGAAATGGGATTCTCCATGGATACGTGGGGACGGTGACCATGGAAGTGGAGATGAAAAGTGTAACATCGAGGAGACAGAATATGAGAGTTGTTGGGATTACTGTAGCTGGAAAAAAGGTTAAAAGTTGTGCGACCATTCAAAATAGTTAGAGCTGTATTGAAAGGGTTTTTTATTGTTCCTTTTCCACGGGGTTAGGTCATTTTCCCAGATTTTCTGTATCCCAAGGGTACCATCTTTACCTACCAACAAATTTCTAATACATAGTGAAGGCGGGACCATCTGGAGTAAATCGAAAAGTTATCAATCATATGTCAAATCCATCAGAATGCCCCCGTCTTCACCTGCCTCCTTATAATTAGGGGACCTAACTAGGCCACGCCCCCTTATCCTATGGTCCAAAAAAGAAATCAGTCAGTTCTCTTTCTACATCTCTCTGTGTTTGTGTCTTCGTCTACATATATTATTTCTAAATTCTTATTATAATACCTAAAAATATGAATTTTTCAACTGAAATTGAAATTCATCAAAACGTTGGAGCTTTTGGAAAAATCCATAAGGTGAGTTATTTTTTGGAATTTTTTGGGTCTCAATTTTTTTTCAGAGAACACAAAAAAACATGGGGAGAGTCAACTATTTACTGCATCCAATAATAGGTAACTTTTGAATTTTTAAAGCTTTTCAAAAAAATTTTCTAGTCTCAATTGAGCTGAAAAATCTGTTTTTCCGATCCTAAAATGCACATTTTTCAAAGTTAAATATTCCAAATTTTCAGCCAAACTACAAGACCCAACTATGCAAGAATTGGGGACGTCTGGGATGCGGTCACTGCCGATATGGGCCAAAGTGCCAGTTTATCCACCCGGAGGATCATGGGTATCTGGAAGTGTACCCAGATACCTGCCACTTTGCCAGGGAACAGGAGGCGCATAGCCAACATGTGCAGCATCTTCATGTAAGTCTTTTTTAAAATTAGAATTTGAAAAAATGTACGATAATTTTTAAAGATCTTTTTAGTCTGGTCTTTTGCTGACCAGAGGATTTTTCTAGGCCACAGCTTCACGGCCACCATCTTTCTAGAGTCATTTTCTGCGCGGCCGTGGACGAGGAAAATCCTAGGCCGTTTTAAAAGTTTTTTTTAGACCGTTTGAGGCTTTTTCCGGCAATTTTAAGCAAATTCTAGATTTCTGACGGTTTTAGACCCATGTCTAAGCCAGAAACTGAAGTTTCTACTATTTTAAGCCAAATTTTCTTTTTTTTCAGGCTCAAAAAACTGTCAATCCATTCTACGAGGAACACATCGACAAAAAAGTCCGGGAATGGAACGCCGCCCATCCAAAAGGACCCAATTATTACGACTTCCATGGCCTGACGACAAAACTGGCGGATTTCTACATTGTTGATATAGTTTTGTATATGAAATCTATGAAAATCCAAAAATCCTGGATTGAAACAGGCCGCGGAAACCATTCCAAAGCCAATTTCGCCGCTATTAGGTCCAACTTTTTGACTAATAATTTCCCTCCAGGCGTTTCTTTTGTTCCTGTTCCCGGTAACGATGGTATTCTGTGTCTTACTGTAGTTTGAGCCCTTCTTTTTGTATCTTTTTCTGTATTTTTTGTATGTTAAGTTTTTTTAATATGTTAACAATGATCTCAATAAAAATGATAAAATCCAAAAAAAGTGTTTTCAAACTTTTTTTCAGCTCGAAAAAAAAGAGAATTATCGGGTCAATTTCAGGCAAATTTTCCAGCAAAACTTCAGTTATAATTCAGAATTTCCGGTCAATTTCTGCCGAAAAAACATAATTTTTCTGGCATTTTCATCTAAATTTCAGCCAAATGCTAGTCTGGAAGTTAGGATGTTTTTCAGGTGTTTTTAGATCCAAATTTGCGATTTTCAGACGATTTTTTTTTCGAAGCGACCCCTAGGGATCCTGTCAATTTCAGCCATTTAGGTCATTTTCAGCCATTATTCCGAGTTTTGATCGAGTTATGCGCCTTTAAGTTTGGTGAGACCACATGTGTCGGACCCGTTGAACAAAATCTACAGTAACCCAAATTCCAAATTTCCCCTTTTCTTCTATTCAATACTTTTCTAAGCTCTCTCCAGTGCTCCCACACTATTTCCTCTCCAACGATATAATTTCCATGGTCACATTGCTTCCCCGGAATCCATGGTGAATCCCATTCTGAAGTGGCTCCTCGGCTTCCATTTTCCACTTTTTTTTTCAACTTACAAAAAGAAAAGCTTTTCGAATTTCGATTTTTTCAAAATTCGCATATATTTTTACAGTAACCTTCCCCCTCTTTTAGAAAGCTATCCCTATAATTGCCTTTGAGCTCAATTATCTCGATTTCTGTAAGAGATATAAAAATTTTGTCAACTGATAAAATGTTTGTCTTAATATAACCAAGATTTTTGTAGTCGACAAAGTTCTGATATCTCTTACAGAAATCGAGATAATTGAGCTCAAAGTTGACTGGTAGGGTGGCGTGTTTCAGTGTTCGCCATGAAGATAAGAGTTCTTTAAGCTCAATGATCTCAATTTCTGTGAGAGATATCAAAAGTTGGCAAACTATCAAATTGTTTGTCATACTCTAACCAATTTTTTATTAGTGGACCAATTTTCGATATCTTCTACAGTAACCAAGATAAATTGGCTCAAAGCTGACGGGGAGGCGTGGGCTCAGTGCGTCATTAAGATCTGACCCGCCTTACGCCGGCTTATTTATCTCGATTCCTGTTGAAGCTATCAGAAATGTCTTAACTGAACAAGTATAGCTGATATTATGAAAAAAATTTTATTAGTTGACAGATTTTTGTTAGCTCTTATAGGAACCTAGATAAATCGGCTCAAAGTTACAGTACCCTGGGAAGCCTACAACCAAAAAAATGAGAGCCGAAGAAACATTGGACTACTTTTTGAACCGGGTAAGCTCCTTAAAATCAAAATTTTGAAAAAAAAGAATAATTTTCAGGAAAAAGGAATCCTGATCATCGCGATTCTCGATCTGATCAGTGATCTCGATCGTCGTGCCTTCTATCTGGAATACAAGGGAAAAGTTCCATTTCCACGTGGATTGCGGAGAGTGTCCAAGGAGACACTCAAGAGATCCAGTCTCCAACAACTGGTCCTGATCTGGGAACACTATGATCGGATTCAGGATTATCTCATGGCACTGTTCATGGAGGTAATTGGGTAATTAGCGGACTATTAAGCGGAGTGTCAGCAGGAGTAGTCATCATAACTTTTTTCAAACTTGATGATTCATAACCTACTAAAATGGACAAAATGGAAAAACTTAAGAGCTACAAAATGGTACTAGTTGGAATACTGTAACTATTTTGCGAGCAAAGTTACAGGGCCTATAATACAAGCCACTTTGCTCGGGCGGTTTTCCTCCTGTAACTTGGCTCGTAGACAAGATACAAAGTTTCAAATAGTATCATTTTGTAGCTCTAGGGTTTTTCTATCATTTCCATTTTGAAAATTTCAAAACTACTAATCCTAAAAGAAGCCATGGCTAAATTTCCAGGTAAATCCCCATCTCAGACCTTGGTACTTGGATACATGCGTTTTGGAGTGGGAAATCCGGGAGTTTGGAAGAAAAACGAAGAGGACGATTGGAAGAATTTTTGGATGTATCTTCTAAAAATTGACTTTATTGCGCCCTGTTGAATTAATTCAATAAAGTTAATTGTGTTATCTCGTGTTCGGTGGCCTAGAAACCCAAATTTTTGAAATACTAGGTTTTGCTGTGTTTGGTTAGAAAAGTCTAGTTTTGACAATTTTTCACAGTTTTTAGAATTTAATACTCTGGATTAAAAGTCAAGATGTGCAGGCTTTGAAATACTAAAAAAAATTTGAAAAATAATAATAACAGTAATTGAGGTACCTTGGAAAAACGTAAATTCCGATACTGGGCTTACGGTGTATCATTTCGTAGCCCATAAAATTCTCTACAAATGTAGCTAAAAATCAAAATAATCGAGCAATTTCAAGCAGAGTTATGCGCCTTTAAACTATGAAGGGTGAGGAGGCACAGACGACGAGAGCACTCTAGCTTCTCTGCGTCTCTACTACCGTTGCTGCCTGGAGGTTAAAGGTTTCTGTGTGGCCTTTTTCTTGGACTTCAAATAATTATGAATTCCCGCCGAATGTTTTAATTCCCAATTTTGCTACTTCCATCAGAATGACTTCAGAGAACCGAAGTTAATGTTTAAAATGTTCAATTTCCCATTCTTCCCAATTTACCTTTTTTGAAAATTCCCAGAATCATAAATCATAAAAGTCAACTCTCTTTTCTTTCTGTTTTTCTTCATTTTCTCATCTTTCTTATTTTTTCTATTTTTTTTTTCGTCCCACACATTTTTATGGTTGTGATTCATAGCCCGAAAATCCATCATTTCGAAACCGAATATATTATGTTTTTTGGCATCTCTTTTTCCCGCAATTTCCCACTATATAAACGCCTTTCTTTTAGTGTCAGTCGTTGTCTTATTTTCTTCTTTTTGCCGTTTTTTTGGCGGAATTTTCGGACAATTTCGGGGAATCAGGCATTCAAAAATTTCAGAAGATTTGAAACTCTTCAGAAAAACTACACATTTCTGTTTTTTCGTTTGTTCAAAAATCAAATTGCATACACAGGAAAGACGCAGAGAAGCGAGAGTGCTCTCGTCGTCTGTGTCTCCTCACTCTTCAATGCTTAAAGGCGCATAACTATGTTCAAAACTGTCAGAATTTTTCGGCTTTTAGCTATATTTGTAGGAAATTCTAAGGGCTTCCAGGTCGTATACCATGACCAATACCGGAATTTCAAAACCTACCTGAGAAACCCCTTTCATAGAAGAGACGCAGAGAAGCGAGAGTGCTATCGCCGTCTGTGCCCTCTCACCCTTCAAAGTTTAAAGGCGCGTAACTCTGTTTAAAATTATCAGAATTCTTTGGTTCTTAGCTAGATTTGTAGGAAATTTCAAGGGCTACAAAGTTATATATTTTGAAACTAGTAGAAAAATGCTAAAGTTGTTCCAAAGTACCTACAAAAGGCCCTTCTATGCTTGTGGGGATGATTTCCCGGATTTTGAAAACCTTTCATGTATAATTTGCGTTTTTCAACAAAAAAAGGGGGTTTCAACTAGTGAAATTTTGTAAATATTTATGACATCATTTTCAGAAAATCCTTTAATAGAAGAGACGCAGAGAAGTGAGAGTGCTCTCGTCGTCTGTGCCTCCTCACCCTGCAAAGTTTAAAGGCCCATAACTCTGTCTAAAATTGCCGAATATTTTTGATTTTTGGTGAGATTTGTAAGAAATTTTGAAGGCTTTAAAATGATATACCGTAAGACTAGTCTCGGTATTTGTGTATTGCTCAGATATTAACTCAAAGTTTCTAGATTCTGGTGATTCCTGATTATTTTGAAAATTTCAGAAAAAAAAATGGTCCAGCGACTTGCATTTATTCTGCTCACCCACTACATCACTTTCCAAACCTTCTGCTTTTTCTTCATCTCAACCAGTCGAGTCCTTCAGATTTGGAATCTGATTCTCAGCACATTCTTTGCTGGTCTCTCGTTTTTGGCAGTTGGTGGACGCGAGAAAACTCAAGGTTACGAGAGGAAAGAGGTTCATTTTTTTTTGTTGAAAATTCTGAGATTCTGAAATTCCAAATTTTCAGTGCATTCTATATCTTGTGACTGCCGTTTTGGGTTTGTTCGTTATCGACACCATGGAAAGTCTCATGATTTTTGGACTCCTTTTTGGTACGTTTCATTTTTTACGTTTTCAATTAGGCGAATATTGTTGCCCTTAAAATTTCCTGACTAAAAATCAAAAACAACGGGCAATATCCAGCAGAGTTGTGCACCTTTAAACTTTGAGGAGGCACATACGACAAGAACACTAGAAAGATAGAAAAACACAATTTTTCAAGTTCATCAAATTTATTATTTTCAAAACGATAGCTAGATAAAAAAGAACAAAAATGAGAGGAACAAGAAAAAAGAGGGAATTTAACAGTGAAAGGGCTCCGGGAGCTCCTGAATTCGCTCTCTAACGCTTTCCAGTGGATGTGGATGGTCCCTCAACGATCCCTCTCTCTGCCTCCTCCTTTGCCTCTCTCTCCAGCCTCTCCTTCAACTCCTTCTCGGCAATCGCATCCTCCTCATCAGTCGGAATCTCGAAAATCACTCTCAACTCATCTGGAGTCTTTCCCTGAGCCATCATGGCAATCTTCTTGCAGCAATAACGGAGCAGCTGTTTGATCTCCAAGTAGTTGACAGCTAAAGTCAGAGCTTGGACTTCCTCATCCCCCAACTCCTTCAAAAAGTTCATGTCCCACTCTGGAATAGTGGTCTGACGTGGAAAGCTTTCAGTCTTCTCCTCCGGGATCACCTCGCCACGATGATGCTCACACCAGGCAACGGCACGCTTCAAGGTGGCACCAGTAACATTATCGATCGGCAGCACGTCTTTAGCGGCTTTCTCGGCGTCGTAGCCAAGACCCGAGACCAGATTGTGGATGGTGATCATTTGCGGAACAGCCAAGTCACTGATTTGGACGATTTCCTTGTCGCAGCTTTCGAGATTGAAGTAGAACGATGGCTCGGGCTTTGGTGCGGCAGCTGGGGCGGGTTGGGCGGCTGGGGCAGCTTGATCGGCCATGATGAATGCAGAGAAATCGAAGTGTTCTGAAAATCAATAGATGAAAAAAATCAATAAAAGTTGAAATGTTCAGAAAGTCAATAGGTAAAAAATGAGAGACAAAGCAAGAAGAAAAGAAGGATATGGTCTTCCCTGCCAAATCTCATCCCTTATATGGGACACCCCCCGGTGGATGGGCGGAGCCTGTCGCACACCAGAACCCTCTCCGGTGGTCGGGCGGAGTTTCCCCGGAGCACGATGAGACCTGATTGCTCTATTGATTTGTAATTAGATATGCAGGCGCTCTGAGTGGCAGGGCGGGAAAGCTGTTCAGCGGAGCGCCATAGAAAAAACCCAGAAAGTTATAAAATCCCTTTGGAGGTACCTTGGACTGGTCTTACTGTATATCATTTTGAAGCCCTTAAAATTTCCTACAAATATAGCTAAAAATAAAAAAAAAACCATCAATATCCAGCAGAGTTGTGCGCCTTTAAACTTTGAAGGGTGAGCGGCTTATCTGTCATTTTAGCTCAACTTTGCGTGGCTAAAAATAAATTTACGATTGTTAAAATCAACTTTTCCGATATCATCTTTGAAAATGTCAGATTGCTACAAAATTGGTCACCACCAGTTTTCCAAGGAGGCAAAATATCGAACATGTTTGGCTTTTTGAAATAAACCAGTCGGTTTACGCCCCCCAGTCGGGGGCTCAACCTCCTGGCTCCCGCTTACTGTATCTTACAATTGAATTTCTGGTTAAAAAATTATCGACTTCCAGAAATTCAATTTCTTAATATTTTATTTTCCGAATTTTCGAAATTTTCAAACTACCGAAGACAGAATTTTGGGATTACGGAAGTTTCTGGTTTCCGAAAGTTTCTGGTTTCCTTAGGAAATTCTTCAGAGTTCCTGAAATTCGAAATCAGATATTCAGATATTTGGAAATTTCGCAATTCAATATTCCGGATGTTAAGATATTCAGAATTTTAAGACTTGGGAAAGTCGGAAATAAGGAAATTCGGGCAATGGAAAAGTAAAACACTCGGAAGTTCAGAGATTAGTGAATTATAAAAAAGTAGGAAATCTTTAATTTGAAATCTAGAAAATTGTTCCAATGTTCTGAAAATCTGAGTGCCCCAAATTTTGGAATTTAGTATTTCCGATTTGAGCATTTCCAGCTAAAAAATCATCGAAAAAAGCATCCTTTGATTGGGACCGTAATCAGGGTAATTAGCGTGATTAAGTTCTTTAGAACATTTCAAATTCAATTAGCTAGTCGGAGTCCCGAACTCTGAAATTCTCCAATTCTACAATTCTCGTGAATCCAAAATTCCTAGATTTTGAAATTTTAGAATTCAGAATCCTAATAGTAAGAATCATGGAATTCAAATTTCCGGAAGTCCGGACATTTTGAAAAGCGAAATTTTTTGGATTTATAGGAAACTTAGAATCGGATTTAAAAAATTAGATTTTCGAGTTTTTTGTTTTTTAGATTCAGGGATTCTGAAATTTCTTGATTGGCTGAAAATGAGCGAATTTTCAGCTCCGAAAAACAAGACCTTCTGAAATAGAAAAAAATAGAAAACACAATTGTTCAAGTTCATCAAATTTATTTTTCTCAAAACGATAGCTAGATAAAAAAGGGACAACAGGAAAAAATGGGGAATTAACAGGGCTCCAGGGGCTTCAAAAGCCGCTCTAACGCTTTCCAGTGGATGTGGATGGTCCCTAAACGATCTGTCTCTCGGCCTCCTCCTCGGCCTCTCTCTCCAGCCTCTCTTTCAACTCCTTCTCGGCAATCGCATCTTTCTCATCAATCGGAATCTCGAAAACCACTCTCCACTCGTCTGGAGTATTTCCCTGAGCCATCATGGCAATCTTCTTGCAGCAATAACGGAGCAGCTGCTTGATCTCCAAGTTGTAGGCAGCCATAGTCAGCGCTTGGAGCTCCCAGTGCTTCAACTCCTTCAAAAAGTTCATGTCCCACTCTGGAATGTAGGTCTGACGTGGGAAGCTATCGTTCTTCTCCTCCGGGAACACTTCGCCACGATGATGCTCACACCAGGCGACGGCAAGCTTCAAGGTCGCACCAGTGACATTATCGATTGGCAGCACGTTCTTAGCGGCTTTCTCGTAGCCAAGACCGGAGATCAGGTTGTTGATGGTGACCATATGTGGAACTGCCAAGACACTGATCTCGACGATTTCCTTGTCGCAGCTTTCGAGGTTGAAGTAGAACGATGGCTCGGGTTCTGGTGCGGCGGCTGGGGCAGCTTGATCGGCCATGACGAATGCAGAGAAATTCAAGTGTTCTGAAAATCAATAGGGTACAATTTGGAGAGATAAAAAGAGTAAGGAGCGGATTGAAAGCTAGCTCTAGATAGCTCTGGATAGCTCCAGATAGCTTTATACAGATCTGTATATGTAGCTCTAGACAGCCTAAGACCTTCTAAGACAGCTTGAGACAGTCCCGAAGGGAATTAATCAATAGTAGAAGGTCAAGATAGACAAAACAAGAAACGAAAGAAGGATATGGTTTCCTCTGCCAACTCTCATCCCTTATAAGGGACACCCCCGGTGGATGGGAGGAGTTTCCCCGGAGCACCATGGGATCCGATTGATTGGTTGGAACGCGAGGGTACCTTGGAACAAGAAGAATCCCGATATTGGTCTTACGGTATATCATTTTGTAGCTCTTGAAATTTTTCACAAATCTAGTCAAGAATCAAAAAAATTGGGAAATATCCAGCAGAGTTGTGCGCCTTTAAACTCTGAAGTGTGAGACACAGACGACGAGAGTACTCTCGCTTCTCTGCGTCTTTTCAATAAGAGGGTTTCCTGAAAATTATGATTATACTTACTTATGCGCATAAACTTCCAAAGTCGAATATTTTCAAAACCCCATTAGTTGAAAACCCCATTTTTCGCTCAAAAACGAGAAATATATATGAAAGGTTTTCAGAATCTGGGAAATGATTCCTAAAAAACTTAAAAATAAGCTTGAGATAAGATTTAAAGTTGACTTGAAAATAGGCCTTGAAAATCCTCAAAAATAGGCTTGAGAATAAAAAGCTTAAAAGTAGTCTCAATTATCGAATGGTAACCTTAAACTAAAACTGAAAATTCGAGCTAACTTTGCTGAATATTAGCGATTTTTCGGCTCCGCATCACTTAGAAACCGTGTTAATGTAGGCGAATGGATAGATTTCAGACTACAAAACAACCTCTAGAGTTTTCGAATATGCTTTTTTTGATAGAACACATTCTGAAAATAGAAAAAGAAACACAAAGTTTTGAGATCATCAAACTTTGGATTTTTTTTTGATTTTCAGTATGGTTTCGAATTGTCGCGGGGCCGATTTTTGAGCTCCGAAAAACCAGAGCTTCTGAAATAGAAATAAAATAGAAAAACGCAATTTTTCAAGTTCATCAAATTTATTACTTTCAATACGATAGCTAGATAAAAAGAAACAAAAATTAGAGGAACAAGAAAAATGGGGGAACTAAAGGGGTTCAACGAGGAACAAGAAAAATTGGGGGAAATTAACAGTGAAAGGGCTCCAGCAGCTCCAATATTGGCTCTAACGCTTTCCAGTGGATGTGGATGGTCCCTCAACGATCCCTCTCTCGGCCTCCTCCTTTGCCTCTCTCTCCAGCCTCTCTTTCAACTCCTTCTCGGCAATCGCATCCTCCTCGTCAGTCGGAATCTCGAAAATCACTCTCAACTCATCTGGAGTCTTTCCCTGAGCCATCATGGCAATCTTCTTGCAGCAATAACGGAGCAGCTGTTTGATCTCCAAGTAGTTGACAGCTAAAGTCAGCGCTTGGAGCTCCTTATCCTCCATCTCCTTCAAAAAGTCCATGTCCCACGGTGGAATGTTGGTCTGACGTGGAAAGGTTTCATTCTTCTCCTCCGGGATCACCTCGCCACGATAATGCTCACACCATTTGACGGCACGCTTCAAGGTGGCACCAGTGACATTATCGATCGGCAGCACGTTCTTAGCGGCTTTCTCGGCGTCGTAGCCAAGACCGGTGATCAGGTTGTTGATGGTGACCATATGTGGGACAGCCAAGTCACTAATTTCAACGATTTCCTTGTCGCAGCTTTCGAGGCGGAAGTAGAACGATGGTTCAGGTTTTGGTGCGGCGGCTGGGGCAGCTGGGGCAGCTTGATCGGCCATGATGAATGCAGAGAAATCGAAGTGTTCTGAAAATCAATAGGTGAAAAAAATCAATAGATCTGGAGAGAGAGAGGGTTAGGAGCGGATTGAAAGCGATGAAGACAGATATATTTATAACTTTGTATAGCTCTAGACAGCCTAAGAATGCAGAGAATTCGATGTGTTCTGAAAATCAATAGGTGAAAAAAATCAATAGAAATTGAAATGTTCAGAAAGTCAATAAGTTACGAACTGAAGGGTTAGGAGCGGATTGAAAGCGATTCAAGATAACTCTAGACATCCTAAGATCTTCTAAGACAACATGAGGCCTCGAAGCGTCCCAGACAGCTAGAACCATTCTCAGAGAGTCCAAGGTAGAAAAATCAATAAGAAAAACGAAAGAAGGATATGGTCTTCCCTGCCAAATCTCATCTCTTATATGGGACACCCCCGGTGGATGGGCGGAGCCTGCCGCACAGCTAAACCCCTCTCCGGTGGCCGGGCGGAGTTTCCCCGGAGCACCATGGGACCCGATTGATTGGTTGGAACGCGAGGGTTCCTTGGAAAAACGAAATTTTCGATACTGGTCTTACAGTCTCCTGGAGCCTTTTGAAATTTCCTACAAATCTAGATAAGAATCCAAAAAAGCAAGCAATTTTGAGCAGAATTATGAGCCTTTAAACTTTGAAAAGTGAGAGACACAGACGACGAGAGCAGTCTCGCTTCTCTGCGTCTCTATTGCAGAGAGTTTGATTTTATTCAAATGTTTAGTGAGGTCCGTTTCCATGGCTTTTCGTATAGTTTTTTGAGAATAATAAAGTTCGGAAAGAATATGAAAATTGTGACTGTTTTTTTTCAGAACTTCTACTCCACTTCTTCGTCTCTGTCTGGTATCACCATTACTACTACGTCCCAAATCGCGGCTTCAGACTTTTTGATGAACGTTTGCTTCGCCATCGTAATATCGATTTTCCGGAGGAACATTAATTTTTTGATATCTTTTTTTTTCAGACTTTTTCATTCCCTTTTAAGTTCAAAAATTCTTAATTTCCCGGAATTTCTGAATTTTTTATTTTTTGGTTATCCGAAATTCGATTTTTCTCAAAAAAATTATTATTTTTTCTCCACAAACCAGCTGTGTCAAATTTTGAAATTCAGATTTTTCCAGAAATAAAATTGTTTGAAATAGTCGAAATTTCAGTTTTCCGGGTTCTTGCCTCGAATTCAAAAACGCTTTTTGGGAAATTCGAAATTGATCATTTTCCACCAGAATCGTCATTATCTGAACATTATTTTTGGTCAGTACTGTAACTCCAGAAGCACAGAATCTGAAAATCCAGAAATCGATGAGTCTCAGAATATCAGAAGCTCCCAATTCTCCAAAATCTCAAAATTCCCAATTGTTTTGAAATTTCAGAACTTTAAAAAATCAAAGAATATGCAAAAAAGATAACACAAAATTATCATATCAGTGAATTCCTGATTAGCATATCTATTGAATATTTTTACATGTTTTTTGTTATGTGGATGTTCGAAAATCAAGGTTTTTCTGTGGAGTTTATCTGTATAAATCTATGAGATATGGAACTTTCGGAATTCTGATTTCTGATTTTCTGAATTTCTGAATTTCTGAATTTCTGAATTTCTGAATTTCTGAATTTCTGAATTTCTGAATTTCTGAATTTCTGAATTTCTGAATTTCTGAATTTCTGAATTTCTGAATTTCTGAATTTCTGAATTTCTGAATTTCTGAATTTCTGAATTTCTGAATTTCTGAATTTCTGAATTTCTGAATTTCTGAGTTTCTGAATTTCTGAATTTCTGAATTTCTGAATTTCTGAATTTCGGAATTTCTGAATTTATGAATTTCTGAATTTCTGAATTTCTGAATTTCGGAATTTCTGAATTTCTGAATTTCTGAATTTCTGAATTTCTGAATTTCTGAATTTCCGAATTTCTGAATTTCTGAATTTCTGAATTTCTGAATTTCTGAATTTCTGAATTTCCGAATTTCTGAATTTCTGAATTTCTGAATTTCTGAATTTCTGAATTTCTGAATTTCTGAATTTCTGAATTTCTGAATTTCTGAATTTCTGAATTTCTGAATTTCTGAATTTCTGAATTTCTGAGTTTCTGAATTTCTGAATTTCTGAATTTCTGAATTTCGGAATTTCTGAATTTATGAATTTCTGAATTTCTGAATTTCTGAATTTCGGAATTTCTGAATTTCTGAATTTCTGAATTTCTGAATTTCTGAATTTCTGAATTTCTGAATTTCTGAATTTCTGAATTTCTGATTTTCTGAATTTCTGAATTTCTGAATTTCTGAATTTCTGAATTTCTGAATTTCTGAATTTCTGAATTTCTGAATTTCTGAATTTCTGAATTTCTGAATTTCTGAATTTCTGAATTTCCGAATTTCTGAATTTCTGAATTTCTGAATTTCTGAATTTCCGAATTTCTGAATTTCTGAATTTCTGAATTTCTGAATTTCTGAATTTCTGAATTTCTGAATTTCTGAATTTCTGGATCTTTATTTTCAGAATCCTTAATTTTTAGAATCCTTATTTTCAGATTCCTTATTTCCAGAAATTCCGATATTCTGACTTTTCAAATCTTTGAATTTCAGAATCATGACCCTGCGATCCTTGAGTCTTTCATTCAGTATAACTTCTCAATTTCTCGCATTCCTAACATGGTTCATCTTCTTTACCTGTCAATCTTGGCTAACCATGGGTTGGAATTTCGTATGCAGCACCTTTTTTGCGGGATTATCAATTTCTATTATGAACAGATATTCGACAGCTCTTCGTTTGTTTTATAGAGTTGAGGTATGGTGGTTTCTAAACAAAAACGCAAAAAGCATACTTATTCTGAAAATTTATTAACTTTGAGGCCCTATAAAAGTATTGCAGAATTTTCAGATCTGTCTGAAAATTAATTTCAGAGTATACTAAACAAAAATAGACCTTCACTTTTGTAGTTAAGAACTTTTTTGTAGATTCGTTAGTTTTTGAGATATGCGCCTTTAAAGTGAGAGCGCGCTTAGAGAGCTTCTCTGCGTCTCTTCACTCCAGTCTGAGCGCGCACTTACTTTAAAGGCGCATATCTCAAAAACTAAAAAAGGTACAAAAAAGTTGTCAACTACAAAAATGAAGCTCTGTTTTTGTTTAGTATACTCTAAAATTTTCAGACAAATCGAAAAAATATATAATGCTTTTGTAGGCATTAAAAGTTGACAAATTTTAGGTAAAGGTTTTGCACCACTTTCCTTGTATTGGTGGAAAATTGCCAACTTTGAAATCCGAAAAGAGTTGTTCATTTGTTTTCGATTTGTCCGAAAATTTCAGAGTATATTAATCAAAACTAGCTCTTCATTTTTGTAGTTGACAACTTTTTTGTAGCTTTTGTAGTTTTTGAGATATGCGCCTTTAAAGTGAGTGCGCGCTTAGAGTGCTTCTCTGCGTCTCTTCTCTCCAGTCTTAGCGTGCACTTACTTTAAAGGCGCATATCTCCAAAACCAAGAAAGCTACAAAAAAGTTGCCAATTACAAAAATAAAGCTCTATTTTTGTTTGATGTACTCTGAAATTTTCAGACAAATTTCAAAAGTCTGGACTACTTTTGTAGGACACCAAAATTGACTTTTTTCATCGAAAAACTAAAAATTTTAAATATATGTTTTCTGTCTGCTATTCTGGTAGTGGTGGTACGGTAGCTAGCAAAACTGACATAAATTCCACAACACAAAAATCGAAATTTCTAAAAAATAAAATTTTAGATTGGTCTTACCATTATTACTGGACTCGCATCTATTCTTCTCGTTGGTTATGGATCACTTTTGCCAGAAATTTATCAAGAAGATACATTTTATATTTATGGATTATTTATAGGTGAGCATCCTTTTTTTTTTGGATTCTCAGATTTTTAGACTTTTTTTTTCAGAAATGGCTGTGCACCTCATAATCTACAAAAAATACATGGAAGAAGAATATGACGATGAGGACGGTGAAGAAGACCAGCCAATAAACCAAATTGAGCAAATGCGCCCTATTCCAAATGTTTTTTATTACTGAAAATTCTCTTTTTTCCCGGATAGAAACTTTCAAAATTTTTTCATTCTTTTGATTTTTGGGATTTTTGGGATTTCTTGTCATTAGTATAGAATTTCAGAATTTCAGAATTTCAGAATTTCAGAATTTCAGAATTTCAGAATTTCAGAATTTTTGAATTTCTAAATATCCGGATTTTTTGAATTTCGAATGAAGTGTCTAACTTTTTCTAGATTTATGCTCATTTTGAAGCTCCAGCTTTCAAATTAAAAAAAAACATTTTTATGAAAAAAGTAATTTTATTAATTAAAAAAATCATTAAAATAACATTAAAAAATCAATTAACAACATCAATCTCTTCATCGTCACTTTCCTCGTCGTAGTGGACCATCTCAAATTGCTCATACTCGAATTCTGGATTTTCAAAGTCCTCCTCTTCGTTGTACTCAAGCATCTCATAATCGTCCAGGTGCACTTGGAATTCCAAATATTGCTCATCTTCGTTGTATTCAACCATCTCATAGTCCACAACGTCTTCATGGTACACTTCTGGATTCAGAACTATCTCATACTCCTCAACATCGCTGTCGTAGCCTTCGAAATCCGATTGCTCATCTTCGTCAGATTGCTCAGAATCATTGTAGACGTCTTCTGGATCACTGGAATCATCAGAATCCTCCAGATCTTCATCGTCAGAATCATCGCTGAGGTCAGAGTCCTCCATCTCCTGCTCAACACCTTGACGTCTTCCAGCCATTCTCTCCTGAATCGCCTCACGAATCCTCATCGATTCCTCAATCCTTCCTTCCATATGAAGCCAGTGCATCCTCTGAACCTCTCGACACCTCTCCATCATCCTCTCTCCAGTGGCAATCTTGGCAAAGGCATCGTGGAATTCCTCCTGCCAAAATGGACCCGCCATCTGTGGATCCGCATCCTTATTCGCTTCTATTTGCCCCCATAATGCGTCTCGTCGCTCGGTGTACTGTACCATTGCCACGTGGCTTGACACTTGGGCATTGTCCATTGTGATTTCTCCGATGTTTAGTCCCCGGAAATTGGATCTAACGTCTTCTGCGATGCCGTGAGTGGCTGGAGGGACAGGGGAGAAGTTGGCAAGACGTCCCATTGGTACAGTAGGCTTGCTAGGTAAGCTGGAAAAGTGAAGCGATTTGATAAGATACAGTAAGATTAGTAGGTAACGCTGGAAATAAAGCGATTGTAGGCTAGAAATCGATGCAAAAAAGACGTCAAAAAACAAGAAGAGGAACGACGATTACTGAATTTCTGGAATGACTAGTTTTTTGTGTAGATAGATCCACCTAGTTTACAACCACACCTGGTTTTCGAGGGGGAGGAGGAGGGGCGTCCTGGGAAAAACATTGACAGTAACCCATAGCCATAAACATGTCATGTGACCGTGTAGCCCTAGTGCTCCTGGGAAGAATCATTGACCGTACTGATCATGTCTTGGCAACAGGTTTCAAATTTGCAGAAAATCGATTTTTAAGCTAATTGCGTCCATGTTAGTTTGATGGTTCATTAATTTGAGTATACGGTAGTTTTGAAAATTTCAGATCTGTGCAATCCTTCCGATGTCTTCGCATCCGAATCTCATTATAAAAGTTTCCAAACTTTAGGAAACATCGACATTTGGAAATTCTGGGGTTCTGAGATTCAGAAATCCGGACATTGCGAAATCCGGACATTCTGAAATCCGGACATTCTGAAATCCGGACATTCTGAAATCCGGACATTCAGAAATTCAAAAATTCAGAAATTCAGAAATTCAGAAATTCAGAAATTCAGAAATTCAGAAATTCAGAAATTCAGAAATTCAGAAATTCAGAATCTCAGAATCTCAGAAATTCAGAAATTCGGAAATTCAGAAATTCAGAAATTCGGAAATTCAGAAATTCAGAAATTCAGAAATTCAGAAATTCAGAAATTCAGAAATTCAGAAATTCAGAAATTCAGAAATTCAGAAATTCAGAAATTCAGAAATTCAGAAATTCAGAAATTCAGAAATTCAGAAATTCAGAAATTCAGAAATTCAGAAATTCAGAAATTCAGAAATTCAGAAATTAAGAAATTTCTGAAATCGCTCCGCCCCTTTTTGAAAATTTTTCTATAAGAATTTTTTTTCAAAATTCTCAAAATCTCTATGGAGGCTCCATGGAGCCACCATGGCGACATCATCCTTTCCGCCGGGAGTGTCCCTTTCATTCAATTTCAAATTTATTTATTTTGGAGAGCCGAGCTCATTTTTCGGGCTTCCGAGCCAAAAACTACGAAAAACTTCCAGAACCTTCCACTATGTTCACCCCATCCGACAATTTTGAGAAGAAGATGGAGCATTTTAGAATCGCCTTTCTTCTCATGTTCTTTGTGAGCAGCGTCTGTGCATGCTCAATTGTTCTCAAATTCGGCATTGATAAGATCAGTTTCTTGATCGACACGAAGGTTCCAAATTCCAAATGGTACATCTTGGGTATGTTTGGGTTGATTTATCTTGGATCTTAGAAAAGATACAGAAAACGTAATAATTAGTAAAATGTAGGAAATTTTATGTAGAGCATTTTGTTAGTTGACCACTTTTTGATATCTTTCCTAGGAAGCGAGATAATTAGTGTCGATACTCGATCTGCCGGTTCGATTCCCGGCCGATGCACCATGTTGCAGCGCCATGTGAATATCCCGAAGGACATGGCACATTCTTGGACACACAATCCAGGACCCAAAAATTGAAATCTAGGTCATGACCCAAAAATTGAAATCTAGGTCATGACCAAGAAATTGCCCGGCCTCAGGCCCAAGGCCTCAGGCCCAAGGCCTCAGGCCCAAGGCCTCAGGCCCAAGGCCTCAGGCCCAAGGCCTCAGGCCCAAGGCCTCAGGCCCAAGGCCTCAGGCCCAAGGCCTCAGGCCCAAGGCCTCAGGCCCAAGGCCTCAGGCCCAAGGCCTCAGGCCCAAGGCCTCAGGCCCAAGGCCTCAGGCCCAAGGCCTCAGGCCCAAGGCCTCAGGCCCAAGACCTCAGGCCCAAGGCCTCAGGCCCAAGGCCTCAGGCCCCTAAGCCTCAGGCCCAAGGCCTCAGGCCCAAGGCCTCAGGCCCAAGGCCTCAGGCCCAAGGCCTCAGGCCCAAGGCCTCAGGCCCAAGGCCTCAGGCCCAAGGCCTCAGGCCCAAGGCCTCAGGCCCAAGGCCTCAGGCCCAAGGCCTCAGGCCCCTAGGCCTCAGGCCCCTAGGCCTCAGGCCCCTAGGCCTCAGGCCCCTAGGCCTCAGGCCCCTAGGCCTCAGGCCCCTAGGCCTCAGGCCCCTAGGCCTCAGGCCCCTAGGCCTCAGGCCCCTAGGCCTCAGGCCCCTAGGCCTCAGGCCCCTAGGCCTCAGGCCCCTAGGCCTCAGGCCCCTAGGCCTCAGGCCCCTAGGCCTCAGGCCCCTAGGCCTCAGGCCCCTAGGCCTCAGGCCCCTAGGCCTCAGGCCCCTAGGCCTCAGGCCCCTAGGCCTCAGGCCCCTAGGCCTCAGGCCCCTAGGCCTCAGGCCCCTAGGCCTCAGGCCCCTAGGCCTCAGGCCCCTAGGCCTCAGGCCCCTAGGCCTCAGGCCCCTAGGCCTCAGGCCCCTAGGCCTCAGGCCCCTAGGCCTCAGGCCCCTAGGCCTCAGGCCCCTAGGCCTCAGGCCCAAGGCCTCAGGCCCAAGGCCTCAGGCCTAGGGGCCTGAGGCCTAGGGGCCTGCCCAGCTCCAGCTCCAGCTGGTTTCCAGTTTCCATTTGGAGAACTGACTGATTCTCACTGTTTCTCGCTTCCTTTATATACGAAAATTTGAGGGAGATTCTTATCTCTTTGCTCCAATTTTATCACTTTTAATAAAGTTTTTTTTTTCCATAGCGTGAAGTTTTCCTTTGATTATATATTTTCAACTTTTCAACATTGAATTTTATATTTTTGACCCAAATTATTTCGGTTCCTGGTGAAGATATAAAAAAGTGCTCAACTGATAAAATGTTCTATATGACATTTTCTACATTTTGATATTTATAGTTTTTCACATTTCCAGGCGGAATCATCTACATGCTCCTCGCAATCATTGCCATTGCCTTCTTGACTCGTCGTGTCGCCGAGGCTATTATGAAATCGTGTGTCACACTTCAAAAAATCAAAATCGAGGAGGCTGGAATCAAGAAGAAGTTGGATGAGACTGTATAACTTTTTCTGATCTTGTGAAATTTTTGAAATTGGAATAAAATTAATCCTTGTTAGTTATTTCAAAAAAAAAAGAGATATCGATATTTTATGTCAGAGAGAGCAGAAAATGAAAATATTCAGAAGTAAAGCAAGTCTAAAAAAACTGTGAGAAGTTTTAAAAATTTTAAAAATCCATAAAAATCCAATATTCCTTATTCTTCCCGCTCGCGAATCTCATGGGCATATTCTCGGAGTTCTGAAAAAAAAAATCAATTTTAGGTTGTCTAGAGCTCTCGCTAACTTTGTGCCTATTAATCTAATTTCCTGTAAAAGATATCAAAAAGTGGTCAACTGGTAAAATATAGCTGATAGTATGATAAACAGTTTATCAATTGACAACTTTTCTAAATCTTTTATAGGAAGCGAGATAAATCGGCTCTAAGGTTACTGTAACATAAACTCACTGAGTCCAACAAAAACAGCATAGAAAATGGCAAGATGAGAGCTGAATTTATCATTTTCGACGGGTTCGCAGAACAATGTGAAGTAATTCAAAGCCATGACAAATAGTAGTCCCCACTGCAAAATTTGAATTCATGGATTAGAAAATTTTTAGGGTTAGTTTTTGACATAAAAATCTCTAGCTTACGTTTTTGAAATCTTTTCAAGACATACTTGTCAAAATCACCTTACTGGAATGAAACTCGGTGTTCAAATACAGTCAAATTTAATATCGTTTTGTAGGTCTTGTCTAGTTCTACATTTTACAAATTGTTTCAATCAAAAATTCTAAGTTTGAACAGAGTTGTGCCCTAAAAACAGAAGGGAGCGGGTTATTGGCGCGCAGGTGGCGGCCGAACGTCGACCCTAATTATCTCGGTTCCTAGTGAAGATGTCAAAAAGTTGTCAACTGATAAAATGTTTTACATAAAATTTCCAACATTTTACAAGTTTTTTAAAATCAAACACTCAATTTTGAACCGAGTTATGCCTGAAAAGGTGGAAAATTTGTTGTATCTTACCGTACAATACAACAAAATCCTCAACTTCCGTTCCATCGGCAACACCGTAATCCTCTCATCAGATATCATTGAAGCCAGATAAAACAGAGTGGTGATTAGCCCAAAAATTGCCGGACAACCCAGAAAATTTGCCCAAACATAGACAAAGACATATGCAGCTGTCCAGCAGGTCTGCAAAAGCGCTCCATTGAACAGAAAGCTTGCAAGTCTTCGAGCTCTATTATCTCAGTTTGGATAAAAGATATCAAAAATCTGTCAACTGATAAAATGTTTATCATAATATGACCAAAATTTTTTTAGTTTGCAAAACTTTGATATCTCTCACAGGGTCCAAGATAATTGGGCTCCAAGTCTCAAATTCACCATCGCCTCATTGTTCTCAATGAATTCACGAATGTCCATACTCATGTTTGCAGTTTTTGGTTGAAGTAATTAAACTGGAAAAAAATTTTCCATTCAAAAAAAAACTTATTAATACTTTTATAAAAAAAAAGAACTACACAAAACCAGTAGTATATTTTCTGAAAACTGAGAAATTGCGAAAACGAAAAGAGACAATTATAAAAGATGATATACATACTTTATAGGGGCTAATTAACTTGGTTTTTTACAGGAAAATGGATTCGAAACAGAGCAATTACACATTATAGAGCCTAATTAAATTTTACAGAAAAAAATTGTTGAAAAAAAAGATTATATGCTGGAATAAGGGTCCGAGGTTTCTATAATGACATATTTGAGTCAATTATGTGTTTCAAGGATTACTGTAGTATTAATGTTCATATGGGATTTCTTTATGGAGAAAACACTGGGTTTCAAATTGACTACAAACTAGAAAAAAAGGAAATTTCGAAAAAAAGAAATTGGTAGACACATGGTAAGGGAAACTGGAATTTTAGAGGGATATGTACAATGAAGAATAAGTTGAAACTTAATAAGTTAAACGATATCAGTTGCTGTGAAGTTGAGTCCATTAGCGTTTCAAGCGGTAGCGAATGACTGAAATTTTATTTAAAAAATTATTTCACTCTCCAAGGGATTCAAAACATACCTCCCTCCGCAAAAATTGTGTAGAAAATTGCGAAGTGAGAGAAGTAGTGCTCAGTTCTTGGATCCTTGTAAAACAGAAGTCCAAACTCGTTGACCGCGATGATAATGATCAGGGCTCCCTGCAAAATAGGTATCTGGAGCTTTAACCTCAATTATATCGTTTTCTGTGAAAGATATCAAAAATTCGCCAACTGTCAAAAATTTTGTTATAAAATTTTCAACATTTCATTAGTTGACAGATTTGTGATATTCCTAACGGAAATCGAGATAAATCGGCTCAAAATTGATGGTTCGGCTTTCTATTGGAGCATTTCAAGACTGGAAAGTCACACGTAGCTCTGGATGGTAAGCCACCTGTTTTATACGCCATCTATCTATACGCTCTTTGTGCACAGGTAAAGCGGGGTGGCCCAATGGCGAACAAACGGCGGCTGAAGGTTTGAAAGTTTGCTATAACTTGCGTATTGGAGCAAATGGGGTAAAATTTTTTATTAAAATTATGAAAAGCAAAGATTAGTAATCGAGTCATTATAAAAAAGTTATGTTTTTTTGATGACATAGTCTTAAAAAACTGCAAAAACTGTTTCGCCAAAAAAATGAATTTTTCTTATATTTTTACCAGAGAAAACATAACTTTTTTATAATGACTCGATTACTAATCTTTGCTTTTCATAATTTTAGTAAAACATTTTACACCGTTTGCTCAAATACGCAAGTTATAGCCAATTTTCAAACCTTCAGCCGCCGTTTGTTCGCCATTGGGCCTCCCCGCTTTACCTGTGTGGTCGTCCGTGGTGTAGTGGCTAGCGCGCCAGTCTTTTGCCCGCGCGACGCGGGTTCGACTCCTTCAGGTGGCAAACTTTTTTGTTTTTTGAATAAATACCCGAAAAAGCACAGACTGCCTGTTTTTGACAAAATTTTCGAACTTTTTGTAGACAAACCATCTAGATGTCTTCGCTACTCACCCGGAAAGCCTTCCGAACCGCCCGTCTTGTTCCTCTTCTGTACTCTAAAATCTCACGATCCGTTGCAACACAACCCCAACAGAAAATGAAGTTGATTGCAATAAAGACACCCGGAATACCGGTGATAGCCATCCAAATGTGGATGGACCAGAAGATTCGAAGATAGGCGAACTGAAAAATTTTATTGATTACGGTACTTTCTTTAACTTTGAGCTTGATTATCTCGATTCCTGTGAAAGATATCAAAATTTTGTCAACTGAAAAACTATTTATCATATCAACAACAACATTTTATCCGCTGACACATTTCCGATATCTCTTACAGGAACCGAGATAATTGAGCTGAAAGGGTGGTTAGCTAAACTCACTGTTAGATTGATTGGGTTGGCCTCTTCCATTGCTCACTATCCGTTTTCAGATATTTCGAAATTTCTGAAAGAGTTTAAAAGTTTTTAGAAATTTCCAAAACCAAAAGTAAAGCTATTCTGAAACTTCGGGCTATTGAAAATTGATTAACTTTTCTTATACTTAAAAAAAACATTTATTGGGTGTATAGGAATTCCAAGAAATCCCAAAAAGTGGAAAAATGAGATTCGGCGAAAAGAAAAGACAAGAGCAAATTACTTTGAAAGCAAGGGCGGACATAAAAATGTGGGTGGACTTTAAGGGGAAAAAAAGAAAAAAGCTGGAGAGTCGATTAGATGAAAAAAAGAGTAATGGGTGGTGTCGTAAAACAGGGACTACGGTAGTTCAGAAAAAAAACTGAATTTTCGAGATTGACTTAAAAGGAATTGATAGTCATTCAAAGGCAATGATGGTTGTAACGGAAAGCAAAGAGTTTGGGTTACGATAGAAATTCAAAAAATTTCCGCGACGATTCGAGCAGTTGTAGGTCGTATGTGCTCCAGAGGGATGCATATCTGAATCTTTGTCGATTTTGGAGGTGGCAAAATTTCGATAGCTTCGGAAGAGGATAAGAACTAGCAAGGTCTGAAAATGAGCAATTTTCACAGCAAAAAAAAAAACAAAAATTCACAAAATTCGCTTCAGAATAAGGCACAAATCTTGAAAGACTATAAAAATCGATTGCACTTTTAGCTCAATTATCTCGATTACTGTAAGAGATATCAAAAGTTTGTCAACGGATGAAGTGTTAGTGAAATTATGACAAACATTTTATCAGTTGACCGATTTTTGATATCTTTCACAGAAGCTGAGATAATAGAGCTGAAATTAAAAGGACTCTCTATTAGAAGGGTTTTTTTTTTGAAATTCCGAATCTCGGTAAATTCAATGTCCAGCATTTTTCTTTGTTATACGGATTCTGATTTGAATTTTTACTATTTAGATATTTCCTGAAAGTTTTAGAAATTTTGAAAAATCGAAAATCCAGAAATCTTTAAATTTTCAGAATCATTTCGAAAACCGTACAAAAATATAAAGAACTCCAAAATTTTTTGAATTTCAAAGATTCAGAAACTTGTTTATAATTTTCGAAGGTAACGAATTGAAATTGATATTCAAGTGTTTTTATTTTTCTATTTTCCCACCATAAACAATTTAGGTTTCACCAATTTTCTCATTTTTTTTCCAGACTTTAGTTTCAAATTTGAATTTAAATTACCATGTATTCTTTTTTCAATATTTTATTTATTGTTCCATCAAATTAAATTCTTGTTTTGACTATTTTTGGCACCAAAAATACTAACAGCAGCAGTACCGGCAGTAGTAAATAGTCAAAAATTAGATGAAGACAAAATACAAAAAAAATCTGAAAAGTTAAAAATACAACAGAGAGAAAAATAGTCTGCATTTTTACGATTTTTTCGCGATTTTGGTCAGAAAATTTTTTGAAAAATGCGATTTTTCTGCCAAGTGTTCAAATCTGTTACAAAAAATAATCTATAAAAAGGCCGGAATTTCTTGAAAAAAAATCTGAAACACTCCAACTAAGATTTCCAGGTTTTGTTGAAAACTAAAAATTTCCTGAAGTGTCGAAAATTGAAAACCCGGATAAACTTATGAAAATAGATTTTCCTAAAAGAAAGAAACAATCCGAGCGCATCTTCACAAAGCTACCGTAGTCCCCCTAAATGGGCGGAGTTTGTTCATTTCCTAATTCATCAAAGGGCTCATTTTTCAAAGGCTCTCCTCATCTCTTCTTCATTCAATTTGAGTAAATCTCGTCCCAAAAAAAAACCGTCATTTCACGCCCCATCTAGGTCACACAGCTGCTTCTTTTCTTTCTTTTTTTTTTGAGAAAAAAAAGGTCTTCGTCCCCTCCCAAGAACATCTGCGGGCACGAGGGGTACGCATAGGATCCAAAAGACCTCATTTCTCTTTTTAATTTTCTTTTTCTGATTAATTGTGGAGCTCTAATTGTAATTGTCCTACTGTAATTAGGAAGAAAAAAAAATTCAAGATTAGTTATCATACATATCGGATATACTTAATCTGAAAGCGCCTCAAAATCGGTGAAGAGGAAAGAACGGGCCGCTGGCGGCCCAAAAAATGCTGTAACTTTGAACTAATTTATCTCGGTCCCTGAAATAGATATCAAAATTTTTTTAATTGATAAAATGTTTGTAATTTAATTTTCTACAT
The DNA here is from genome assembly GCA_027920645.1 of Caenorhabditis nigoni. Classification (NCBI taxonomy): domain Eukaryota; kingdom Metazoa; phylum Nematoda; class Chromadorea; order Rhabditida; family Rhabditidae; genus Caenorhabditis; species Caenorhabditis nigoni. The sequence continues at coordinate 13,650,878 of CP115866.1, forward strand.
TTTACTAGTTGACAAAATTTAGATAAATTTTTAGGAATCGAGATAAATGAGAATAAAAAATAATAACAATAAAGTAAAGCTTTAATTATTTCGAAGTAAGAATCACACTAACCAGTTCGTTTTTGTATTGAATTTAGGATTAAACCAAATGGAAAATTGAAATATTTCTGAATTCATTTTAGATTTGAATTTACTGAATAGATCCCTTTCAGAACGCCCCGTTCTAAAACCCCGGGTCTTATCTTGATCTTAAGAGGTCCTAGGCAAATGTTGTCTGCGAAAATCTGGAGCTATATCTTACGTCATAGAGGCTCAAAACCAAATTTGGTTTTTTTCTAAAATCCCTATATTCCAGAATTATTCCCGTTCCTTTTTCTTTTTCAATTCTCAATGACTAATGATACAACCATCATTAAAGAGTGCAAATAATGGTATTTGACCTTTTCAAAAATACAATACCATTACACAGAATCACTCTGTTTTTCCCATGCATGTGTACATAAACCCTTCCTATGTGATGCAAAAATTTCAACAATCAAAATTTTCTGTAAAAAATTGATTTTCCAGATTTTCTAGAATTTTCCCAATCTCAAAAAAGAGGGAACAAAATCATCTTTTCTCTGTTTCTTTTGAATCAATTTCGAAATTATTTTTCTATGTTTTTTTCTGTGATGATGATTTCTCTGCGTCTCTCATAAGCCAAATGATATTCCTCAATACAGCTTCTTTACTGTCCGCTCCGTTTATTATTTTCCCCCCGATTTTTTATATATTTCTGGGGCGATTCATTTTCTGACATTTTCAAAACTTGTTTTCAAAAATAGCCCGTGATTCAAGTGTTCTAGAACCATCCAGACAGAAGAATTCTAGAAACGGACCATTAGCGGCCCAAGAAATGGTCCAACTTTTTCATTGTATATCTTGGTTCCTGAAAAAGATGTCTAAAATTTGTTAATTAGTAAAATGTGTAAAATTGAATTCTACACATTTTATTAGTTACAACAAATTTGATATCTTGTTCAGGGACCGAGATAAATTGGTTCAAAGTTATCCACGTTTTTGGGCAGGCAATGGTCCGTCCAGCCACCGTAGCTTAGCTAGTAGCTACGCGGCAGCTCCAACAAGACCTCAATTCCTAGAGGGGCTTATATGAACAGAATTCCAAAAAAATGTCATGTCCCTTCCCTCCGATGTCCCTTTAAGATCAATCTCCTAGTAAAAATGATTCCAGATGATCTACGTCGACGGTGTCCACGAACATCTTCTGGATTCCGATGGCGAGCCGATCGAAGACGATGAGCAACCTTCAATGATGTACGAAGACGCGTTGGGTTACCAGTTGGCTCCAGATGGATTTCCACGGTACTACTTAAAAAAACCACCAGGTGATCCGCAGCTGTACGCATTCCCAATCCCACCAGATGTCATGTTGGACGAAGTTCGTTTGTTGTTGGAACCGAAATGGAAGAAGCGATTGAGACACGTCGTTATGGTCTTCTGTTGGCTGGTGGGTTTTTCGAAGTTGGCCGAGCCGCCAGGGACTGTTTAGAAGATGCCTAAAAGCTTAATCAATCAAGTCAGAATTTCCATACTCTCAATTTCGACTCAATTTATCTCGGTTCCCGTGCTACTAAAAAGTAATTTACTAAAAAAATTTCGGATACTTGGAGAAACATTTCATCAGTTGACATTTTTTCGATATCTTTAATAGAAACCGGGATAAATGGGATCAAAGTTAGGAGTCCTATTTACAGGTTATGCCCATTACTGTCCACTTTGAACAAATTTATCTTGGTTCCTGTGATAGATACCAAAAAGTGGTCAACTAACAAAATAATTTTAATATTATGATAAACATTTTATCAGCTTACCACTTTTTCATATCTCTCACAGGAACCGAAATAAATTCTGTTAAAGTTGACAATTGATTTTGCGATCTAGTAGCTCAGCGGGCCGGCCGTGTTCCAAAAAATCGCTGAAAATTTCAGATCATGCGTCTCGTCGACTTGTTGATTGCCCGTTGGTTCGTCAACTGGGTTCCACGACTTCATCGTATGTTCCTATTCGGAAATGCTGCAATCAGCTGGAAAATCGGGTCGAAATGTCTCATCAAAAAACCACCACGTCCGTGGATGCTTCGTTTTACAACGGTCAGTTTTGGATAATTAGGGGTAATTAGAGGAAAATTAGAGTACTTAATTAGACAGCTTCAATGTAATCAATTCTTTTCAGTACACCATCAATTTGATCTACTATCCATTGATCATCACCTCCTTCCTGGAAATCTTCTTCCTTTTCGATGACCGTATTGAAGGTCCAATGTTTCACAGTAATTATACCCAGCAAGTTTACAAGAACATCCGTCAAAACACGTGGCAAATTGTGTACAACGATTCAATGTACTTCTCGAATCCATTCAAGATTGGATGTTAGATCCAGCTTGTAAATGTTCCAAGCCACCTCACCAATACCTTCTCTTTGAGCTCAATTACCTCGGTTACTGTGAGAGATACCAAGAAGTGATCAATTGATAAAATGTTGTTCATGATATCAGTAACATTTTATCAGTTTGCAAATTTTTGATATCTTTTATAGGAACCGAGATAATTGAGCTCAAATTGATAAGTGTAAATTGACCTACTTTCCAATATTCTTAGTTTGGGTCTTATTATCTCGGTTTCTGTAAAAGATACCAAATAATGATCAACTATCAAAACGTTTAAAATGTAATTTCGCATGTTTTATCAGTTTATCACTTTTTGATAACTTTTTCAGGAACCGAGATGATTAAGATCAAAACTAGCCCCTTTTTTTACCCCCCCCCCCCCTTACCATGAGCCATAACCCGTCAACTTTGAGCCGATACATCTCGCTGTCTTGAACGATATCAAAAAGTGGTCAACTGATAAAATGTTTATCATATCATCAGAATTATCTTATCAGTTGACAACTTTTTGATATCTTTCACAGAAAATGAGATAAATTGGCTCAAATTTGAAAGTTAGCTTTAAATTTCCCAACCCCTCTTTCGACTTTTTCATTTGATTTTTTCCCAAAAGTTGAGCATTTTCTATTCAGAAATCTCAACTTAATTTTTGTATAAACGAAAAAAAGTTTCAAAAAAAAATTTATTAAAATCAGTACACAAAAAAGAACAATTGAGCAAAAATGGGAACCCGCTGATAAGATGGATAGGCTGCAAGAAAAAAAAACTGTTCAAACAAAAAAAATTCCAGAATTTTTCAAAACCCGCAACTTAGAAAAATATAGACATGATTAGAATTAAAATTTTCAAAAGAGACTTAGACTGTAAAAAACATGGCAACACTGAATAATGACATTTTCTGAAAAACTAGAGGGACTACTGTAGTCTAGAGAGGGTTACTGTAGTGTGGCAACAGTGTATAAACCGGCATGATTAGAGAGAGGAATATTATGAGGTTTAAATAAATGAATCAAAAGTGGTTTTTCAACTGCTGCATCACATAGTCGGGTAGGGTTTCCGGCTCAGCCAGGATGCTGGAATTGGTGGCAAGGGAGACCTGAAAAATTTAAGATTTTGTGCATTTTTGCGTAGCGGTGTACACATATTCATATCGTACCGTATGGATATTGAACAGTATTCTTATATAGTCACGGAATTACAGTACCGTACTAGGACATATGTAGCTCATACAGTGCCTTCTACAGTAACTTATAGGATGTTGGACCAAACAACCAAATTTGTCTTTTTAGGGAAAAATACTCAACTTTGAAGGCCTACAATAGCACTTCAGAATTTTTGCAATTTGTCTGAAAATTTCAGAACATATTAAGCCGAAACAGAGCTTCATTTTTGTAATTGACAACTTTTTTGTAACTCATCTAGTTTTTAAGATATGCGCCTTTAAAGTAAGAGCGCGCATAGAGTGGCGAAAAGAGGCGCAGAGAAGACGGCGTGCTTTAAAGGCGCATATCTCAAAAACCAATGAAGCTACAAAAAAGTTGTCAACTACAAAAATGAAGCTCTATTTTTGTTCAGTATACTCTGAAATTTTCAGCTGAATCGAAAAATTCTGGAACACTTTTGTAGGACTTAAAGTTAACTATGGTCATCGCCGCTAGCTGAGTCACACGATCACGATCTTAATCAACGGCGAATATGAAAGAAACTCAAAAGTTTCAAAATTTCTAAATTCTAAACTTACCAAAAGTGTACTTGCCAATGGTCGCAACTCTGTCGCCTTCCAATTCTTATTGATCCAATCTGAGCACGACGCGGCGACCTCATTTCTCGAACTCGAGTCTCCAGCTACAGTAGCCGCGAATGAGTTTTGCTGAGTGACACAAATCGGTTTGAGCATTTGCGACATCACCCAGAATCGCCAGTCCTTTTTGCCATTATCCTTGACGTAGCGATCGAAGAAGGTTTCCAGGGAAGTTTTGGAGTCGATTTGAGTGGATGTCGATGGAGCACTGGATTGGGGTAGGTTTGTTTGAATCGATGAGATTCGTTGATTAAGCTTCTCGATTTTCGCTTTGGCTTCCTCGATTTTTTGGGATTTCTCCCATTTGTCATTTTGAAGACGTCGGATGTGATCGGCGGCTTTAGCAAGGACGACAGCGTTGGTGGGTTTAACACCACCCGAATAGAGGTCTGGGATCTGAAATATTTGGGGTCATTATCTCGTTTTTAATATCAAACGGAAGCCCATGAAATTTGCTATCGAATGGTCTAAAAATCAATTCTCTAGCTCTACTGGTCCTAAAAATACAGTAATTTAAATTTTGGCCAAAAAGAGACGCAGAGAAACGAGGCACGCCGACTTCTCTGCGTCTCTGTAACTTCAAGAGCGCGTATCTAGGGCACTTAACTTTGACCTCAATTATCTCAATTGCTGTAAAAGATATCAAAATATTGTCAACTGATAAAATGTTGGTGATATTACGATAAACAGTTTATCAGTGGATTACTTTTTGATATCTCTTATAAAAACCTAGATAAAACGGAGTAAAGTCGACAGCTAGGTTTCAGTCTGTAGGCTTAAAAATTTTAATTTTGAAGTTTGGTGGCCTAGAAATCCTAAATTCAAAAAAGTTGGGCCAGCAGCTACATGAATCGAGAAAACTACATTTGAGTTCAGTTTTCAGATTTGAAAATGTCAATTTCAGGCCAAGTTACACCGATTTGAAATTCAGTGGCCTAGAAACCCAAACCTAGGCCACCAACTTCAAACGGCTATAACTCGTTTCAATATCAATATTTTTGAAATCTAAAAATTGATATGAGTTTTTCAAAGCATGAACTTTCCAGAAATATATTTCATGACCCAGCTTTTGCAAAAATAGGCCCTAAAAAACTCACAATATCCATCAACTGATCAAATCCATCCTTCAACGCACTTCTCCTGTTCTGCTCGGCGTGCAAATGAAGAATCCGTTTTCTTTCCTCCGGATGCAATGTGGAATCTGGCGCCTGACGTCTCATAGACTTCACACTCGATGGAGCACTCATCGGAAGTGGCTCTTCTTTCGGCACCGTCTGCTCCGCCGAAATGCTTGCACTTGCTGGAAGTACTGTTGGATTTGTCAGAGAAATTACAATAAAAGGTTCTCAGATTCGGAATCAGCGTAAAAAATGGTCGCAGGCGCACTTTTCTAGAAGTTTCTAGCTCAATTTTGAAATTTGGCAGGTTACTGTAGCGCCAAAAGTACGCAAACACACCAAACCCAAGTCTTACGACACTTTGAGCTAGACTAATTCTAGAGTGTAGAACTTGAAACTGTAGATGGATTTTTCCAGAAAATTCTGATTTTCTACTCACCTTGTCTCGTCGTCATCTTCTCTGTTTCTGGCTTCATCACTTGCTGCTCCATCTTCCCACTTCCATTCAACAGTTTCACATCACACGATTGTTGTCTATCAATGATCGGTGGGGGCGGAGCTTCTGGCTCTCTGGTGGGCGGGGCGATGATCTTGGGCGGTACCGAAGCTGGTGGTTGACTGATTAGCGTGTCCGCGGGGCTACTTAACACTGATGGTTTTGTAGTTGCGGCTGCAGCTAGGGCTTGATACGTTGGCGATTGTTCCATTTTCCAGGGCTCCCCTAGAGATGTGGTTCGGAGTCTGGAGAGACTAGAGAAGTCAAGTGGAGATTGAATCGGGGTGTTTTGAGATGTCAGCGATGCAAAGATCTTTCCAGCGCCAGCTGCTTGAATCGGTGGTTGTTCCAATCGTTGGGATAGTGTTGGTATTCCAGATGGTATTCCAGATTGTATTCCAGATGGTATTCCAGATGGTATGGAAGAATTCTTGAACCCACTGGACCCATTCCCCAGCAAGAATCCGTCTAGAGGAGTTGAAGGTCCGGTTTGATTGGTTAGTGGGAGTGGGGTGGCAATGGATAACGGGCTCTGTACACTTGCTGTTAGAGGGCTATCCAGCCACCAGGATCTCGATGGCGCCATCATCGGATCATGTGATGCGGGAGTTGGTTGAGGTGTAGAGGAGGATTGAAGGAATTGCGGCATGTACGGATCGTTTTGGGGGACCTGGAGGATGTTGGAGCGAATTTGTTGTTGTTGAGAATTCAGAATTCTTTCGACGTGATTTTGATGTTGAAAGTTGACCAGAAAGTTATTCTGCTGCTGCTTATTCCAGTGCTGTGGATGTGTCATATGTTGCTGACCCATTACATTTCGGACTGGTAGAAATGCGGGATTCATGTTGTAGTGAGATGACGTGGCGTATTGTGGTTGTGATGATGATGTGGATGGCGATTGGCTTAGCATGAGCATCTGGGAGGTGATGGCTGAGGACTGTCGAGTTGGCATCAGTCGACAATCCATCATTGCCGCAGAGTGGGCGGCCATGAACTCTTGGGTTGGTGGACGAGCGACGGGTTGTTGGATTTGATGCGGTGGTTGTTGTTGGGGTTGTTGAGGTTGTTGTTGGATAGCCTGGAAATGTGGGAGTTTTTGGATTGAAGAATCTGGGGGTACGGTAGCCCATCACTTGCGCTCACTAACTTTGACCAAATTTATCTCGGTTACTATAAATGATATTGAAAAGTAGTCAACTAACAAAATGTAGCTTACAAAATAACAAACTTTTTTTTAAGTTTACAACTTTTTAGTATCTTTGACAGGAACCGAGATAAATTGCGTCAAACTAAGAGCGCAGGCCGAGTTCGCAAGTCCCTTATCTTTGAGCCAGCTTATCTCGTCTCATGTATCAGATATCAAAAAACCGTCAGCTAACAAAATGTTTGTGACATTATAAGCTACATTTTGTTAGTTGACCATTTTTAGATATATTTTACATGAAACGAGATAATTTAGTCCAAAGTTGGGGGTTCCTATGCAATAGCAACAACACCAAGAGAGACGCAGAGAAGTTAGCGCGTCTCGTTTCTCTGCGTCTCTTTGGTTTTTAAATTAAGACTACTGTATCTATAGAACTAGAAAAGCTAGGGAATTGGTTTCTAGACTATTCGATGGGAAATTTTATTGGCTTTCTTTCAAAATTAGAAACAATAGAATGGGAAAGTTTTCCGACTCATTCAAGCGTTCCGACTCATTCAGTCCGATTCTTGGCACTAACTGAATTAAGCATAATTTTGTAGAGTTCTATATTTTCATTTTGGGTGTCATTAGCTACTTCAAGCATAAACACTCACCTGCATCTGATGCAACGACGCCGATGACGACGCCGACCTTCTCATCTGTGGTGCTTGTGAAGTTGACGGTCGTTGATCGTTGATCGGTGTCCTCATACTATCCCTCTCCCCAGGAAATGGTGGCGAGTCTGGCATATCACTCAAAGACATCATAATATCTTCGATAGTGGGCTGTAAGGGTAGAAGGCCTGGCTGCATAATGTCCGCGTTGTTACCACCGCCGTCTGAAGCAAAATTTAGATAATTCGGGGCTTCCAAAAATCGAAGAAAAAACTCACAAACATCCCTTGGGTCTGGGAACATGTACGGTTCGCTTAATGAATTCAAAAAGTCATCGGTGAACACATTATCCAGGTCGTCTAAATCCCAAGCGAACTCATCCGATATCGTATGTTTTGGCGTCTGACTCCTTTGCAGTTTGACGGGCGGTTCGCAGACTCGTGCCAAACTGTTTTGAGCTTCTTTGAGGGTTGGCTGCTTCTGCAACTGGGTCAAGTTAGCGAACTTTATACTTGTAATCTGGGATCCCATTATGAGACGACGCAAACACCTCGCTCTAAACCTTGAACTTTGAGCCTATATATCTCATTTGCTGTGAAAGATATAAAAAATGCGTCAGCTGATAAAACAGTTCTGATATTATGATGAACAGTTTATCAGTTGACTACTTTTTGATATCTTATACAGGTACCGAGATAAACGGGCTTCAAGTTGAGCGCCCTTCAGCAGGGCTGGCTGCGGCGCCTCAAATTGGGTGCGCGGCATGCTCTGCGGCATAACTCGGCTCAAATTTTGAATTTTTGTTTGATTTAAAAAATAAAATGTATAACTTAAAAAGATCTTCAAAATAATATTAAATTCAACTAGATTTGAATGCCGAGTTCTAAACCAGAAACCGCGAAAGAGCCGGGTCGGTAAAATCGGCCGAAATAGCACTAATCTGTTTTGCGACCTTTGGTTCTGAAACTTGGTATTTAAACAGAGTTTAATTATATATCTTTTTGCAGACTTTTTTATAATCTTCAAAAAATATATAATTTGACTAGATTTAATTTTTCGGTTTTGAAACAGAACCGATAGGCGCCACTAGGGCTAATTTTGTCGACCTGCATGTTTTACGATATCTGGCTCTAGAAACCGAAATTCAAACATAGTTGAATTATATATCATTTTGTAGCTCTTTTTAAGTTCTATATAAAACTATTTGATTCAAAACGAAATTCCCAGTTTGGACCGACTTATGCGCCATCCAATAGTGTACCTACCCGCTTCCTCTTCCCACTCATACTGCTAACACTTGTTGATGAGCACGTTGACACCATTCCTCCCTTTTCAGCTATCATACTATGTTTGGATCGAATTCTCCACCGTTTATACTGTGCACAAACTCCCTCCATCTTCCTCTTCCAATACATTCCCTCTACAATGGATCCTTCGATTTTCTGATGCGTCGTATCATCGTCGGGAACTGTGAAGTAGCAGAATGGCTTTTTCGGCTTTACCGGCTGCTTTTTTCGGACTGAAACAAAAAAAATTGATTGGAATACCCAGAGAAAAAATTGAAGACTTACATTCAATATAATAGGCTCTCCAAATCACATTATTCAGCCGAATGCGTTGTTTCCAGTGCAGCCGTAGGCCTTTGAAATCCTTCCATTTTGGTGTGGTCATTTTGCTGAAAACGAGGTGTTGCGAAAAATTGTGAGCTATCATTTTGGGAAATTATAAACAAATTGAATTGTTTATTGCACTTCCAATTTTTTGTAGCTCCTCCTTCTTTCCCCACGCCCCTTTCTGCAAGCCCCTCTTTCTTATCAAGCTTTACGCCCTAGAAAGGATTGTGGTCCGGTGGCCGAGGGGTGCGCGTGCTTGTCTATGAATCTGCAGACAATGGTGTTGCTGGTTCAATCCCCCAGTTGGCATTTTGTTTTTTTTTTAATATTTTTTTTTCCAAGAATTTTTGAAAAACTCACTTATAAGCCACCTTGATACATTTGTTCAGCTTATTCAACGACACATCAATCGCAATGGACTGCGTTTTTCCGACACCAAATTTATAGAACGTCACTGGCTTCTCATCCAACTGCTTATTCTTATTATTATGTGTCGCTTCTGTGGACTTCTCGTCGTCCTCCACCACATCCACTTCCACGTCTTCATCGTCTTCTTCTTGTACTTGATCGTCGTGGAGGTTGGAGCACATAAAGTGTCCACTGTGGATGATCTGATTTGCACCCCGGGACATGGTGGGTCTGGAAAATGGGAATTGAATGAATAATGAAGGTTTTGAGCAATTTGAGCAAAAGAAGAAACAGCTGGAGAACAAAAATTGCCAGAATATTTAAAAGTTTAATCTATTCTGACTTAAAAATTTTCAACGAGAATTCAAAACAAATTATGAAAATAAGGAAGATAGATCAATATGCTTAATGTCGTTTACTTTGGACCAATTTATCTCAGCGTCTGTAAGAGATATCAAGAAAAAGTCAACTAGCAAAATGTTGCTGATAAAATTTTCTACATTTTGTCAGTTAACCATTTTTTGATATCTCTTACCGGAAATGAGATAATTGGGTTCAAAGTTGGAAGTAGTGTGAGCCCTTGAAGGGCGCCGAAGGGGGCAGCTATTAACTTTGAGCTAAATTATCTTGGCTCCTGTGAGTGATATCAAAAAATGATCAACTAGCAAAGTGTAGCTGATAAAATTTACTACATTTTGTCAGTAAATGCCTTTTTAATATCTTTTACAGTAAATGAGATAATTGGGCTCAAAGTTGACAGCATAAAAGGGGGCATAGCAACTTTAAAGCGCTATATCTCAAAAACTAACAATAATTTTAAAAAAGTGTCAACTAATAAAATGTAGCTGATAAAATTTCCTGCATTTTGTTATTTGATTACTTTTTGATATCTTTTCTGGAGACCGAGATATTAGGGGTCAAAGTAGAGCTTGCATTCGTCCGCCATTCACCCGCCGGTGGCCAACTTCTAGGCTAACTATTTCAAAAACCCCCCTTTTAGCCCAAAAAATTAGAAGTAATAAAGATTGTCATTTTCTTGACTTTGGCCCAAGTCTTTGGGAAGACGATGGGGGTAGGAAAAGAGGCAAGAAAAAGTGGATCAGTTGTTACAACACCACGTGACGAAGAGAAAAAGAAGAAAAATAATTGTCTGCGTCTCTAAATCTCTCGTTCTCTTTATCTATTGTTTTCGGAAGACCGGACCCCTCCATCGGATGCAAAAGGCGTTGAGAAGAAGAAAAAGATAGTGGGGGTCACTTAAGGAAACAGAGAACAGTGAGAAAATGTTTTGCAGAAATAATAATATTATTTTAAGACAAGACATGTTTTTGGGGTATCAAATGTCTACAACAAATTGAACAGTGAGAAAATTGTTTTTAGAGTTTCTAACAGCAACTATTGAAGAGACAAAAAGTTAAATAACTGTAATTATTATTTCTATTTTGCAAATGAAAGAGACGCAGAGAAACGAGACGCGCTAGATGCTCTGCGTCTCTCTTGAACGATGAGTAACCTAACTTTGAGCCAAATTATCTCGGTTTCCGTAAGAGATATCAAAAAGTGGTCAACTAACAAAATGTTTAAAATGTTAAGGCAAACATTTTGTTAGTTGAGCTATTTTTGATATCTCTTACATGTACTGAGATAAATAGGGTCAAAGTTGAGGAATCCTTTTTCTGGGTTTTTGAGGTTTGTAGTGAGTTTGGATAATCTTGACTAACATTTCTTGAATGAAATCAAGACTTCAAAGGGTGGGGGACTAAAAAAATTTATACTTTTCAATTTTTTGTTTTTATAAACACCTCAAAATTAAACTTAAGGACCCGTCGTTGGAGGTGCCGCGTTGCTACCAGCTGGGCCTACGGTAGCGGAAGAAACCTAACTTTGAACGAATTAATCTCAATTCCTGCAAAAGTTATCAACATGTGGTCAACTAACAAATTGTTTAGCATAAAATGGAAAACATTTTGTTTGCTGACCACATTTTTATATCTTTTATAGGAACCGAGATAAATTGATTCAACGTTAAGGAATCAATTTTATGGTACAAGAAAAATTTATGGTGAGTTTGGGAAATTTTTGACAGATGTTTTCATATGAGTTTAAGGCTTTCAAAAAGTAAGAAAAAGAAAAATATATATTTTTGAATTTCGTTCATAGAAGCCCCTTGGGGAGTCAAACTTGTGGGCCCACCGGCTGGAGGGCGCCGCCAACTGAGCTACGGTGGCCCCTCTTGACTTTGAGCCAATTTATCTTTGTTCCTGTCAAAGATATCAAAAAGTAGTCAACTAACAAAATATTTATCATATTATCAGAAACATTTTGTTAGTTGACCACTTTTTGATATCTTTCACAGGAACCGAGATAAGTTAGATCAAAGTTGAGAACCTGTGGGTCCACAGTTGGAGGCACCACGTTGCTACCAGCTGCGCTACGTTAGCAAACATCTCAAAAACCGAGGAAGCTAGAAAAAAGTGATTTACTGATAAAATGTAGCTGATAAGATTTCCTATATTTTCTTTGTAGTTAAAATATTGAAACATCTTTTGGTTCAAAAGATACAGGCGCTTAAGGTTAAGAAGTCTTAAATATTCGGTATCCGGACTTTGAGCCAATTTATTTCAGCTCTTGTGATAGATATCAAAAAGTGATCAACTAACAAAATATTTATCATATTATCATAAACATTTTGACAGTGGACCACTTTTTGATATCTTTTACAGAAAACGAGATAAATTGGGTCAAAGTTAAGGGCTCTATTGGGGACCTTACGGGTGGTTGCAATGGTCAAATAAATTCCGCATAATATTCAAAATCAAAAAGGCGGGAATTAATGTCACTCAAAATTCTTTTTTCTCAAAAAATTTGTTAATCCGATTCTGCGTCCTCCTCCCGATTGAATTTCACCTTCACTAGTTCTCATGGGCAAATATTATATTTTTCTTCTTTTTCTCTTTTTTTCTCTTTTCTCTGATTTTTTGCCTCTTTCGAGCTCATAAGGACACAGTGTCTATAAAAAAGAAGCCTGGGAAACTATCTGAAATTTTTGTTGTCAAAAAAAATCAATAATCAATAAACAGTGTTCCAGAGAAAACCAGCAGAGAAGAAGATATGATAAGAAAGTGGGGAGAATAAAAAAATCCGAAAATGTTTTGTATGTGTCTCTCTGTATGTGATCATGAAACGGGTGTGATGGAAAAATATATTGGGAAGGAGGCGAAGAAGAAGACGAAAACGATTGATAACACAAACATTAGTGGTCTGATATGATATGGAAAATAGGGGAGGGGATGAGGTGTGATAAGAAATAGATGGGGTCTCGGGATTCTTTTTAACTGGTTTTTTGGTAGAAAATTTGATTTTTTTTGCTAGATTATTTGAGACAGTTTATCTAGAATTGAACCGGATAATGACGGATGGTACCACGATAAATTTAGATCCTTAATATCTCAATTCCTAGAAGAGATATCAAAAAGTGGTCAACTAAAGAAATATTTGAAATTTTATAAGCTAAATTTTGTTAGTTGACTACTTTTTGGTATCGTTTACAGGAACCGAGATATTTGGGCTCAAATTTGACGGTTTGGGAGGCATTCACCTGGAAGTTGACCACCGGCGGTTGAATAGCGGGTGATGGCAAGTTAAGCTTGGATCCTTAATATCTCGGTTTCTAGAAAATATATCAAAAAGTTAGTAACTAATAAAATGTTTGGAATGTTAAGGCAAACATTTTGTTAGTTGACCACTTTTTGGTAGCTTTTACGGTAACCAAGGTAATTAGAGTTTCCTTCAAAAATGCTTTGTAAACTTTGAAATGATTTTTCTTGGTTTCTGTGAAAGATATCAAAAAATGGTCAACAATTAAAATGTAGGAAATTTTATCAGCAACATTTTATCAGTTGACTGTTTTTTGATATCGCTTACAGTAACCGCGATAAATTGCGTTAAAGTTAAGATCCCTTAAGGAAGGTTGTGTCGCGGCATGCCTTCAACATGCCAGACACACTTAATTATCTATAATATTGAATATATTGATTTTTCAGGTAGATTCGATAAACAAATGGGAAATGTTCTTCAATTTGTCTTCTGTAAAATTGATGTTTCAATATCTTAAAGGAAAAAATCAGCAATTTTTGGGGATATTTAATGTAGGTAAATTTTAAGGAATCCAAATTTTTTGATAGCTTTAAGTATAATTAAAGAGATTGGGATTAAAAAAAATCATTTTTGACAAAATCTAGAAACTTTAAAGGTGCATCCGACTCTAAATATTTTCAATATGCTCAAAATATACTTGACCATGCGCCTTTAAACAATTTTTTAAAGGTACATGGTTACCGACAAAAATAATAGAGATGACCTTAAAAAATAACGGAGAAAAAGGTAAAAAAAAAGACAAAAAAATGCATTTTTTGTCTCTCTTCGAGTCTCTAACCCCGTGTGAGAGTTGTGCGAGCGACGTGTGGTGTATTTGTGCTGCCTACCCTGCCGTGGGTCGAGTGCATCCGAGAAAAGTGATAATGCACTTTGAAGAGACGCAGGCAGGCAGAGAGACTAGAAAAAAGAGACGCAGACACTGGGAAAATTGCAGGGTCCCTGGGAAGACGGTCCAAAGAACAACCTCCATGAAAAAGAGGAAAACTGTTTTTTTCTAAATTTTTGTACACAATATTAAAAGTTAGACTGTCCGGAGAGAGGGGTGTAAAACTAGAAGCACGTGGTGGAGACGGAGAGTGAGAGAGTGAGAGACGCAGAGAAATGGACTACGTGCCGATGGCGGAGAACTTGTCCATTTTGAGGAAGAGATATGGACCGCCGACGACGCCACGTGACAACGGGGGAATTCTCGTTTCCGATGATGACGTCATCATTATCATCTTCTATTTCTGATAAAAATGATTCGGGCGGTCTAGTCTTCCCTGAATTGGATCAATCGGATTATCTTTATATGGGCCTTGACCCTGGCAGATTCTTATCTAGAGGGATGATCGACGAAACCTGAAGAGGGGTCTGGAAAACAATGATCATTGATCATTTTTTGTGCTGTCAAACTACAAACTAGAAAATACAGAAAACATTTTTCTGTTAAAAATAATTTTTGCCCATAAAACCTCAGGAAATTACTGTCAAAAATGTCTATAATTCATTACGAGACGACTTTCAGTCCCGCCCTGGTTACAGTATCTTTAGAATTTTTTTTTTTCAAAATGTTGAAGATTTTTTTTTGTAAATTTTCAGATTTTCAACTCTTTTCTCACAATTTCCAGACGAAATTCGTTAAAAAAACGTTTCAAATCTCGTAAATCGACAGAAAGTTAAAGGCGCAAGTCTAAAATTTGTATTTCGAGTCCCACCACGATTACAGTACTCCTGATTTTTTCCCCGCTTTCTGTTCATTTTTAACCGATTTTCCGGCAATTTCCAACGATTTTTAAACGTTTTCAGTGAAATTTCTGGTAAAAACTAGCTTTAAAAACGTTTTGCTTCGAAAATCGCTTGAAAAATCTGAAATTCGCTTGAAAATTCGGAATTTGCTAAAAACCTAGTAAATCGACACAAAAATAAAGGCGCAAACAGGAAATTTGTCGTTTGAGTCCCGCCACGATTACAGTACCCTTCTTGAATTCTTCTTTTCAGCTTTTTCTTCAATTTTTACCGATTTTTCACCACTTTCCGACGATTTTAAAGCATTTTTTGTGAATTTTCAGACAAAATTAGTTTTGAAAATCGATTTTTAACAACTTTTTCTCACTGAAAGTCGCTCAAAATTCAACGAAAAATCGAAAATTATTTTTAATACAAATTTTAAAGGCGCAAGCAGGAAATTTGTTGTTTGTGTACCACCACGATTACAGTACCTCGATTAATTTTGTTTTTCCGTTTTTGTTCAATTTTTACCGATTTTTCAGCAATTTCCGACTATTTTTGAGAGATTTTTTGGAAAATTTTAGGCAAAAATAGTTCGAAAAAAGACAGCGACGGAATTTCACAAACGAAACTGCGCATTTCGGTGGAGCGCAATCCCGCCCACCTCTATTTTTTAAATTTTTTTCCCGGGAAACAGCTTAAATGTTCAAAATGTTCCGGCTTAGAATGAAACTCCTTGTCGTAGGTGTTTTAGCCTAAGCATAAAATACAAACCAGAAAAACGCAATATTCTGAAAATTTTGCATTTAAAAAGTGTAAATTTTGCTAAATAATACTTGGGGATTTAAATACTTTTAGATAGGATTTTTCAGATTATTTCGCTTTTTGTTTAAAATTTGAGGCTTAGGCTGCAAAATCTTGTTTTTCTTCCAATGAGAAATTAGTAAGGTTGTGGCGATTGTCGATTTTTCAAAACAAAGTATTTTTTGAGCGAAAAATTCAAAAAATACCTATTCTAGTGTTTTTTTATGTCTATTCCGTATTTTTCTTGTCGGTATTACAGAAATTTTCTCGAAAATCTCGGAAATATGCGATATTACAAACAACAAATTCAAAAAATAGAGGTGGGCGGGATTGCGCTCCACCGAAATGCGCAGTTTCGTTTGTGAAATTCCGTCGCTGTCGAAAAAAGCAATTTTTCACATTTTTCGAACTTTTTTTTGCACTGAAAATCGCTTGAAAAATCTCTAAATTCAAATTTTAAAGGAGCAGGCCTAAAATCTTATCTCGGAATACCACCACGATTACAGTAATCCAAGTAAATTCCTTTTTTCGCTTTTTTTTCCCGATTTTTCAGCGATTTCCGCCCGTTCTTGATGTATTTCAATTAAAATTTCAATACAAACACACTAGCATTTTTATTGTATTCTCTTTTAAAAAATCCAACATATTCAAAGGTACATTGAAAACGAAAAAAGAGAGGAAACAATCAAAATTCTACGGCGCGCAAAGGGGGGAAATTAGAAAAAATAGCAAAAAAAAAACAGGGAAAATGGGAAAAAAGGGGATGGCGAATTTTTGAAAAAGTGGGAAAAAAGGAGAGAGAAATTAGGTGAGAGTTTGAGAAACCAGCGTGGATCGGGGGGAGGTTCGGGGTTGTTCGGTGGGGTGCTGAAGCGATTGGAATGCATTTAGAAGTCGTCGACAGATGAGAGTTTGACAGTCTCTCCTGGCTTGAATGGTGGCTGTCCGAGATAGGGGCACGTGGCACAGCGGAACGCGTCTCCGAGAGCGCACTGAAAAGTTTGGAGTATAGAAATGTACCAAAAACTTGAAATTTAAGGGTGGCTCCTGGACGTTTCGGAACCCGACGTTTCAGAACATCGACATTTTAGAACCGCGACATTTTAGAACCGCGACGTTTCAGAACCGCAAAATTTCAGAACTGCGACATTTTAGAATTGTAACGTTTCAGAACTACGACATTTTAGAACAGCGGCATTTTAGAACTGCGACATTTTAGAACAGCGACATTTTAGAACTTTTCTGCATTTTTGTATAGTGGTTTTTGCACACCAAATGAGCATTGCTCAGTTCAATTTTGCATAGTTGCAAACGGGCCGGCCCGGGCAGAGAGCGGGCCGGCAGATAACTTTTCTACAGAACGAGATATTCAGACAGTTTTAGTACCAAATGATAGATCTCGACAGGGCCCATCATGTCTATATCATTTCATCCGGATTCCGGTCCATCAACATGCCGCGGGCCGGGCTAAAATGGCAAATTTAGCCAAAATCGAGTTTTTCGCCATTCTAGCCCGGCCCGCGGTATGTTAATGGACCGGAATCCGGTTGAAATGATATAGAAGTGATGGGCCCTGTCGAGATCTATCATTTGGTATCAAAACTGTCTGAAGATCTTGTTTTGGAAAAAAGTTTTCTGCCGGCCCGCCATCTGCCCGGGCCGGCCCGTTTGCAACTATGCAATTTTGTGCTTCTCTGTTTTTTTTTGATTCGCTCTCATCTACCGTACTCCAATTAGTGCATACGTTCCCACTCGGAATCTCTCAAAAAAATCGAAAATTTCAAAATTTTTTGTGGTTCTAAAACGTCACAGTTCTGAAACGTCGGGTTCAGAAATGTCGAGTTCTGAAACGTCGCAGTTCTAAAATTTCGCAGTTCTGAAACGTCCCGGATCCAATTTAAGCCTATTTTGTCCAGCGGAGCGCGGTTGCGAGGTGCCTTTTTTTGAAAAATTTTCAGATTTTCGGAAAATTTTAAATTTTCGCCATTTTTCCCAAAAAGCAAACGCGCTCTACTGGGCTCCAAAATCATGAAATCAAATTTCAAAAAGTCTCAAAAATCCTACATTTCCACAGCTGCTCTTCGCAGCCGACGCCTCAGCAATCTTGCCCATCTTCTCGGCCTCCTCCTGCTCGGCGAGTCCACAGTTGCAGTTCTTGCACGCGCGCTTCTTCTTATTCGGGTCGTCGGGTCCACAGCCGCCGGCCTTGAGCTGATCGCCAGTTGGCTTCGCGTAGTCTTCCTCCTGAAATTCGGCCATTTTTTAAAGTAAAAATTGGCGAAAAGTCGATCAAAATTGGTCAAAAACAGTCCTAAAATCATAGTTTTGTCTTCAAAAATAGCGAATTTCAGGGTTAAAATGGCTGAAAATAGTGAAAAATTCAAATTTCTATCATTTCCGGATAATTTTTCAAGTTTTTTTTCTTCAAAATTGAACTATTTTCAGCCGATTTCAGTTATTTTTCAGCTAGATTTTTAGCGTTTTTTTTCGTACATTGACTGAATATAGGCTTAAAATTGGGTCAAGTTTGACCCCGCCCCTAGAAAATGGGCACAACCGACGGCTCCTGAACTCCCAAATTCTCAAATTCCGGTACCTGAAGCAATCCATCCTCATCAATCAGATCCTCCTCCACAGCGGCGTTTCCCAAATCCAACGCGACTTTATCCCCAAAATTGACGGATTTGACACCTCTGGCCGGCCAATCGGCGGCCTGCTCGGTCACACGGAATCCGGCGATTCGAAGTTTTCGATGGGCCGTGGTCAGGTCGGTCGAGAAGACCAACACCTCGCCGTTCTGTTTCATCACATCGAATACCGTATTGCACACTTCCGCGAGGAGCTCCGTCTCCTGAACTTGGATGATCGCGCGCTCCACCTCGCCGACGAGATCCTCGTTGTTGCGGATTTCTGGAAAAATTGGAAATCTAAAAGTTCGGAAGTTTGGAAATTCAGGAATTCAAAAACTCAGAAAATCGGGAATTTCGGAAGTTCCAAAAAATCTAAAATTAGAGAAATTATGAAAGATCAAAAGGGGAAAATTTCCAATTTTTCAAATTTTCATCCGTTTTTTTCAGCTTAAAAAGGCGATTTTCGTCAATTTTTAATACAATTTTTTTCGACTGAAATATCGATTTTCAGCCATTTTTAAGCCTAAAAATGTGATTTTCGTCTATTTTTAGCTAAAAAAGCCATTTTTATCCGATTCTCAGCTTCTCAGAAACGATTTTTAGCCATTTCAAGCGATTTTCATCCGATTTATTGGCTTGAAAATGGGATTTTCCGCCGATTTGCAGCTTAAAAATGGATTTCAGTCAGTTGTTATGATTAAAAATGCGATTTTTCAGCCACTTTTTTAGCCAAAAAATATGATTTTTAGCAATTTTTACAGCTAAAAAATGTGATTTCAGTCAATTTTTTTTTTGGCAAAAAATGCGATTCTCGTCAATTTTTAGCTTAAAAATGTGATTTTTAGCCAATTTTATCAACTTAAAAATGCAGTTTTCAGCCATTTTTTCAGCTAAAAATGCGATTTGCCGCCGATTTGCAGCTTATAAAATCCGATTTTTAGCCACTTCAAGCGGTTTTCAGCCAATTTTTCGGCTAAAAATGCGATTTTCAGCCAGTTTTAGCTTCTAAAAACCAATTTTCAGCGTTAGCTCCAAAACTCACTTCTCGCCTCGGCAATCGTCTTCACCACTCTCGTCCCCTCGACCCCGTCGGTTCCGGCAACCAGCGGTCCACCGTCTGTCACTTGAAGCACATTCGACTGCTTCAAAAAGTCGGACAGCGCAGCGGACATCTGGATAAACAGATTTTGTTGAAAATTTGAGAAATTGAAAGTCCAAAAAGTTGAAAAATTAGGTATAAAATATGGGTCAAAAACCCAGTAAAGTCAGGAAAAAAAGGAGAAAATGAGAGAAAATTTGGGTTAAATTGTATTAAAAATTAGGGAAAATGGAACAAGAAAATTTCAAAAATTCACAAAATTACAGAGAGAACAGGATTTGAGATACAAGTGATAAGAAAAGATTGATAAATTATTGATAAGTTAGGTTAGTCGAGATAAATAGTACTGAAAAATGAGAGGGGGAAAAGGGCGGGAAATTCAAATTTAAACAAAAATTGAACATTTTCAAATTCTCAGAATTTTTGGGGGTAAAAAATCACATAAAAATCGGAGGAAATTGGGAGAAAAATCGATATTTCAAAAAACAAAAAACATGAAAAATGAGCCATTTTTGGACGGAATTTTAGGGAATTTTAAGCAAAAATTAATCCGAATCCGATGCATCAGACGCTTCCGATTCCTCCTCCTCATCCTCCGATTCTTCCTTCGGTGCCGCCTTCTTCTCCTTCTTCTTCGGCTTCTCCTCCTCGTCAGAATCATCAGAATCACTGATGTATTCCTTGGAGATGGCCTTCGACGTCGATGGTCCAGATGACTTTTTAGAAGACGTCGATGGTTTGGAAGAGGATGCTCCGCCTCCGCTCTTCCGATACTCCTTCATCTCTGACTCATATCGACTCTTGTCCTTTTCAGCTTTTGCTTCCCATTCCTGAAGAAAAATTCATTTTTCTACAGTAACCCTTTTCCTACAGTAACACTCTACAGTAACCTTTTCCTACAGTTCTACAGTAACCCTTTCCTACAGTAATCTTTGTCGTAAAGTTCGGTGTTTGCACAGCCAACCTACCGTATCTCTTCGAAAATTGAAAAATCGATTTCTCTCCGATTTTTTAAAGCGTAATATAGCTATTTCAGCAAAAATGGGCGGAGTCAAGGAGGCGGAGCCTAAATGGCAAGTTGCGCTTTTAAAAATTTTAAAATGTCGCGGTTCTAGAACGTCGGGGTTCTAAAATGTCGCAATTCTAAAATGTCGTTGTTCTAAAACGTCGCGGTTCTAAAATGTCGTGGTTCTGAAATGTTGAGTTCTAAAACGTCGTAGTTCTAAAATGTCGCAGTTCTAAAACGTCGTGGTTTTAAAATGTCGTAGTTCTAAAACGTCGTGGTTCTAAAATGTCGTAGTTCTAAAATGTCGCAGTTCTAAAACGTCGTGGTTCTAAAATGTCGCGGTTCTGAAACATCGCGGTTCTAAAATGTCGCGGTTCTAAAACGTCTCGCGGTTCTGAAACGGTCACCTCTAGAATGTCGTGGTTCTAAAATGTCGCGGTTCTAAAATGTCGCAGTTCTGAAACGTCGGGGTTCTAAAATGTCGCGGTTCTAAATCGTCGCGGTTCTAAAACGTCGTGGTTCGAAAATATCGTTGTTCTGAAATGTCGCGGTTCTAAAACGTCGCGGTTCTGAAACGTCGCAGTTCTAAAATTTCGCAGTTCTGAAACGTCGCGGTTCTAAAATGTCGCAATTTTGAAATGGTCAGTTCTAAAACGTCGCCTACCTTCTTATCCTCGGCTCCCAACGTCTTCCACTTGGCTCCAGCCTTCTTCGCCACGTCAGCCACCGAATCTCCATCCTCCTTCAACGACAACCGATTCGCATTGAACCAATGGAAATACGCCGATTGGGCTCTTTTGGGAGCATTCGGATCCTTCTCCTTCTTTCCCTTCTTTCCTCCCTCCTTCTCTTTTTTCTCCTTCTTCTCCCTCTTCTCCTTAGGCTCTGATTTCCGTTTCTTTGACGGGACGTCTTCTTCAGAATCCGGTTCGGATTCTCCAGTTCCACTAGAATCTTGCTCGGATCCTGAATCGTACTCATCGTCTGGCTCCGATGCCGAGCCTTCTGATGAATCCTTCTCCTTGGTCTTCCGATCCTTAAGATCCTTATCAAGATCGTAGTCCTCGTCAGTGGACTCATCGTCATCGGATTCATCTCTTTTGCGACCTTCCGCCTGGAAATTTTAGATTTTTTTGAGGACCTCCAAAAATCGATAAAAATCGATAAAAATCCCTACCTTCACCGCCGCCTTATACGGATCAATCTCATCATCACTGGACTCGGCAGCCCTGGCATCCACCCTCGTCGGATTCCGAATTTTGATATTCTTCTTGCTCAAATAGTCAAACAACTTGTTATTCTCCTCCTTCTCCATAGTATTGAATATGATAGGTCCTCCAGACTTCATATCCACCTCGAAATCCACCGTTCGGGTTACTGTACCCCCATCAGACCTGGCTAAATGACACGAGCTAACGTCTTCATAGCGGAGGTACATCGCTGGCTTATGGATGAACAAGAATCCCTTTTCCAGTGGGTACAGTAATCCGGGATTCTGGCGATGCGTACATTGGATGGCCGGGGTGCCAGAATGGCCGATAAATCTTCCGGGTTCCGTGATTTTCAGGTTGCAAATCGCTTTGAACACAACGGACACTGTTTTGTAGATGGGACCGTCCATCGTGCGTTTTAGAGCACCATTGCTTTCTTCTAGTTGTTCGCTGAAAATAAGAAAATATTGTTTTTTGGTCATTAGGGATAAAAATTGGCTGAAATTCGTCTAATTGGGTCGAATTTTCAGAAAAATTGTTTTCAGAATTTTGATGTTATGGGAACAATTATGAGAAAATCTAGTGTTTTCTGGATTTTCCCATTCTTTAGGGGGGAATTTCTAAAAATCCTAAAAATTCAAAAATGCTGTAAATTCTGAACAAAATGTCTTAAAAGCTCTGAAAGTTCCAAAATTTCCGAAAATGCTCCAATTTCCAAAAAATGTTCTGAAAGTCCAAAAAATACAAAAAATCTCAAAAGTCCTAAAATCTCTGAAAATGCTTAAAATCTGGAAAAAAGTGGTCAAAACTCTAAAAATTCTGAAAACTCAGAAAATGACGGAAATTCTCAAAAATGTCGAAAATTCAGAAAAAAGTTCTGAAAATCCTAAAAAACGCTAAAAATTTAAAAATTCGCAAAAAGTTCTAAAATGCTAAAAAATCTGAAAAATCCGAAAATTTTGAAAAATTGCAAAAATCTAAAAATTTCGGGAAAAACGCTTCAAATGTACTGAAAGTCTTAAAAATCCCACAAATCTCAAAAAGTTGTAAAATACTAAAAACCCCCAAAAGTCCTAAAAATGCTGAAAATGGCAAAATTCCGAAAATAGTTCTGAAAGTCATAAAAATCCCAAAAATTCCCAAAATCTCTGAAAATGCTAAAAATCTAGAAAGAGGGCTCCAAACTCTAAAAATCCGTGAATTTCAAGAAATTGTTTTAGGATCCCAAACAGTCCTAAAAATGCTAAAACCTCAAAATTTCAAAAAAATTTCTTTAAACCACTAGAAACCCTAAAAACTCTGAAAATCCCTAAAATTCTGAAATTCTCTAAAAAAGTCCCAAAAAACGACAAAAATTGAAATATTCCGAAAATTCTTCAAAACGCCAAAAATCGGGAAAATGTTGAATTTCTGGTAGAAACGCTGAAAATGCCGAAAAAATTCCGAAAATCCTAAAAACGCTAAAAATTCGAAAATTCGAGAAAATAGTTCTGAGAATCCTGAAAAATACTGAAAAACCTGAAAATCTAAAAAATGTTGAAATCGTAAAAAAAATGCCGAAAACTCAGAAAAAAGTAGCTAAAAATCCCGAAAATTCCAAAATTTGAAAAATCCAAAAAATGCTCAAAATCTCATAAATCAACAAAATTTCCTATAAACCCTCTGAAAACAACTAGAAATGACTGAAAATTCGACCCAAAATTCCTGAGCCAACATCCCAGATTTCCTACAAACTCACTCAGTCAATGACAACTCCAACTCTTGCTCCTCATCCTTCGGAAAATCCATAATCAAATACGAATATCTAGTCTGCCCCTGCCGAATCGGTGGATTCAACGAAAGCACAAAGAACACACTCCGTCCATCCTTATGAGGCACCAAGAACAACCGATTAATCGATTTAATAGGAATCTTGTAGTCATAAGTCTTTCCATGCAGTGCAATACTCGTCGGATACACCTTGATATCATATCTTCCACGTGGCGTCGTACACAAAATATCCGTCAGGAGCACTATCGGTTGCTCAGTCTCCGCCTCCAGACCAGCATAAGCTAGCACTGCCTTTTTGAATTCCTCCACTTTATCCACGTCTTCTTCTGTTTCTGCATCAACTGGCATATGGAACCTCATCTCCATTAGAGCGATTTGAGCATTATCATTTTGATGGAATTCTAGAACTGCCTCATTTTTGTTGGCGGTGACATTAGAAACATTTGTGCAGGGAATCTCGAAAATCGGTTTGTCCTCCCACGAGAATTCGATATTTCTGCCCTTGACTTCTGCTTGACCGTAGGACCATCCTTTTATGAATAAATTGGATTGTTCGATGGGTTGGGACCAGTGGGCGTCCGTGAATTTTTGAATTCTTTCCAGGTCCTGAAAGATAGAAATTTGAATTTCGCGCCATTTTTAAGATGTCCTAGTGGAAGCATAAACATTTAATTTTGAGTAAAATGTGCTGAGAATCGCAAAAATTGGCAAAATTTCTGGTTTTTTTAAAGTGAAAATTCGCCGATTTATGCGATTTTCAGCGAGTTCCAGTCAGAAAAAAAAACGCTGAAATCAGCAAATTTTCGAATTTTAGTGAAAAAAAAAGTGTTTTTTTTTTTTGAAAAATGCACTTTTTCACTGATTTTTATGAAATTTTCGGTTTAGAAAATGAAAATTTTTGCCAGTTTTGCGATTTTCAGCGCTTTTTTTTCAGCAAAATTTTCAGATTTTTCGTCGAAATTCTGAAAATTTCCAACACATTTTCCGAAAAAATATTAAGAATTTGCCGATTTTTGCAATTTTCAGCGCTGAATTTGAATTTCGCGGCATTTTCAGGACCAGAAATAGCTGAAAATGTCGATTTTTGACTGCAAATTTTTGATTTTCTGGGTCAAATTTTTGAACTTGGCGCCATTTTTAAGGCGTTTCTGCTCCTAATTTTGAGCTGGAAACACCAAAATTTCGAAAAAAGGGCTGAAATCGACTTTTTCAGTGATTTTCTGGGCGAAAATTGACCATTTTTGATCAATTTCCTACCAATTTTAGGCTTATTTTCAGAATTTCAGCCGATTTACAGCTGTTTTTGGATCGAAATTCTTGATTTTTGTGTCTGAAATCGGTTTTTTGTCATTTTAAAAGTTTTTAGAGTCAAAAATCATCAATATTCTCAATTTTCCGCCAAATTTAAGCTATTTGCTGAAGTTTCTGAGTCGAAATTCTCGATTTTTAGTCATTTTTCATCTCAAAAATTCATCAATTTTCCTTAATTTTCCGCCAAAAAATCGGCATTTGTAGTCATTTTAAGCCAAAAAATCGACTTTTTCAGTGACTTTTTTTGAGTCAAAATTTGATAATTTTTGCAATTTTCAGCACATTTTTCACAGCAATTTTATAAAAATTATGGCACCATATTCAAAATTTTCGAATTTTCGGAATAGCTAAAAAATCGAAAAAACGAGAAAAATTCTCTTTTTCAGAATTTTAGGCTTATCCAAACCAAAAAAATGGCACTAAATTCGAATTTTAGATCTATTTTTAAGCCTTACCGCATCTTTAAACCCTCCGAATCGATGCACATTTCCATCGTTGACGCCCACACGAAGTCCCGGCTTATTTCCCAGCTTTTGCCACTTCAAACCATCGATATCGTCTCCAGAAACCGTCACTGATCTTCCCCCTTTTTCAGATTTGAAGCTTAACGATTTATCAGTAAGCTTAAGGGTCCCAAGGGCCAGAAGACCCACGTCTTCCAGATAGACTCCGGGAAATTCCATTCTGAAGAAAAGAAAATTTGGAAAATTTTCCAAAAAATTAAAAATACGAAAAAGAATTCGAAAAGTTTCGAAAAAAGGCATCACATGATCAATATTCACTGGAGCTGAAAATTCTAAAAAACAGGTGAAATGAAAAATATTGATTTTGAAAATTTCTCTGAGAAGCGGGGATTTTACATGATTTTTTATGGATTTTCATAGAATTTCAGCATTGATTTAGCATAGGTTTTCAAAAAAAAATATTTCGAAAGTCCCAAAACCATGAGAAAATCGATGGGGTCATTGTGTTGCATTTATTTTGGCGCGCCGCAGCTGCGATGAGTACGGTAGGCGGAGTACGCAAACACGGTGCGCGTTTCAGACGCAGATGCATTGGATTTGACGACACTTGAGAGTTGCAATTTTTAGAAGAAAATTCGAATGTTAACTTTAATTTTTTAGGATTTTCAGCGCCTCAAATGAGAAAAAACCATAAAATTCAAAAATTACAGATTATGGACGACGATTTGGACCAATATTTTCATTCAAACGAGAAGGAGAAGGTACACAAAACTTGAAAAATCGCGCCTACTCATTTTTTTTATTTTTTTAGGATAACCCCTCAGAATCCGAGTCCGACGAGGAAGCTCCAGACAACATCGATGCAAATTACGAGCTAGAACGCGCTGAGCCACCTTTTAAGCTCTCTGCAGACTTTGCAAAGTTTCTTCACGCCTCCGAGTATCCAGAAGACATTACTAAGTATTTAAAATCGCTGAAATTGTTTGAAAAAGACGCGAAAACGGCGGATATTGTTCCAACAAAGTCGTTGAAGTCCGTTGTTAGCGGTTTTGTACATTATCTTTTGGGTACGAAGCGGATTCAGAAACCAGTGCTTCGAGGAATCGCAAAGATCTTTGGGCGCTATGATATCTATCATTATATCTCCCAGGAGCTTATCAAGGCGATTAATGTGAGTTTTAATAACAAAAATAGCATAAGAGTCTTCCGAAACTTCCAGAATCTCAAAGAATCTCGAACATCGGCGTGGTTCAACCTCTTCAACTTCCTCCAATTCGTTCCTCACCCCATGGATCGTGTCACCAAACCCCTATTCCGTCAATTCTGTATCCGTACCCCATTCACTGAAAAAGCCATGAAAAAGAAGAAATTAGTGTGGATTTCAACGGACTATGACAATGTCTGGATGGCTCTGATGAATGGTCAGATCAGCGAGAAGATCACATTGAAACTAATTCCTTATATCACTCAAAATGTGATTTCTCGCCTGAAAACCCCCTTTAAATCCGCCGATTTCTTTTTCAAAATGTTCGATAAGAGTGATTATCACGGAATTTTATCGCTGGGAGCCATTTTCAGACTCATCTCGGAGCATAATTTGTGAGTTCTAGTTCGATTTTCGTGTGGTTTCAGTGATTTTTTTCCCAAAAAAGACGGAAAATGCACAATTTTTTAAGGTTACTGTAGTTTTGTTACCCTAAAAACTGCTAAAAATGACGAAAAAACGCCGATTTTAAACCCAAAAAATGGATAAAAGTCAAGAATTTCGACTCAAAAACCACCGAAAAAAAGCTGTGAATCGGCTGAAATTCTGAAAATTAGCCTAAAATTAGTAGGAAATTGATCAAATTTTGACCCAAAAAATTCCTGAACAAGTCGATTTCAGCTCTCTTTTTAAGCTGAAAATGACTGAAAATCGAGAATTTCGGCTTGTAAAATCGAGAAAATCTAAAAATTAGGGTTTTCTAGCCCAAAAAATCACTAAAAATGTCGATTTTTGGCGGAAAATTGAGGAAAATTGATGATTTTTGAGCTGAAAAATGGCTAAAAGTCAAGAATTTCGACTCAAAAACTTCAGAAAATAGCTTAAATTTGGCGGAAAAATGATGAAAATTGATGATTTTTGACCCTAAAAACCTTAAAAATGACAAAAAAAGACACCGATTTTAGACCCGAAGAATGCCAAAACCACCGAAAAACAGCTGTAAATCGTCTGAAATTCGGAAAATTAGCCTAAAATTGGTAGGAAATTGATCAAAAATGATCAATTTTGACCCGAAAAATCATTGAACAAGTCTATAATAAGAAATTTTTCCATTCCAGCGAGTACCCAAAATTCTACGACAAAGTCTACTCGTTGACCAACCCATCACTGCTCTATATGAGTCAAAAGGAGGCGATTTTGACGCTGTTGGATAGCTTTTTGTCGTCGACGTAAGTTTTGGGGATTTTCTCAAATCCGGATGAAAAATCTTAAAATTTTGACTAAAAATTCGAATTTTAGGAAAAAAATTAGGTAGAATTTGGCTGAAAATGACGAATTTTGAGTCAAAAATCCCAAAATTTTGCTGCAACATTCTGATTTTTCGTCCTGAAATTCTCAAATTTAGGGTTAAAAATCACAGGAATTCCCGAAAAAATTGAACAAAAATCTTAAACATGTGGTAAAAATGGGCTGAAAATCAGGAAAATGTGACTGAAAATGACGAAAAGTTTCCTTTAAATTCTGAATTTGGCTTTAAAATCCCAAACATTGGCCTAAAAATCCCAAAAATTGGTTTAAAAATCCCGAACATTGTCCTAAAATACCCAAAAAATGGCCTTAAAATACTAAAAATTGACCTTAAAATCTGAATAATTGACCTGAAAATCCAAAAAAGTTGGCTAAAAATTCCAAAAATTGGCCTAAAAATCACAAAATATGGCCTTAAAATTCTTCTTCCACCTATCTTATCTCATTTTCAGTCACATCCCGACCTACATCGTCGGCTCGTTCCTCAAACGTCTCTCTCGCTGCCTCCTACTCGCCCCAATCGATGCTCAGGAGCCAATTTTGGGTCTAATTAGGAATCTGGTCATCCGTCATCCGAATTGCTCAGACTTGGTCCATCGTGAGCAGCCTCAGACTGTCTACGATGATCCGTTTGATAATACGGAGACTGATTTGCATAAGACCAAAGCGATGGAATCCAGTCTTTGGGAGATGAAGTTGTTGCAGGTGAGAAATTGGTTGAAAATCGGCGAAAATAGTGAAAAAAAAAGCAGTTTTTGAAATTGGCGCCAAAATGGGAAATTTTGAATTCCAAAAAATCAGAATTTCCGGAAAATTCGAAAAAAGTTCTAATAGCTTGAATTTTCAAGTTTTAAAGACTACTGTAGATTTTGGATTTCCAAGATCACGGTAGATTTTCGATTTCAAGGATTACTGTAGAATTCGAATTTCAAAAATTACTGAATTTTTGAAATTCAAGACTACTGTGGATTTTGGATTTCAAAGATTACGGTAGATTTTGGATTTCAAGATTACGGTAGATTTATGATTTCTAATATTACTGTAGAATTCGAATTTCAAAGATTACTGTAGTTTTTGTGATTCTAAAAATCACTGTAGTTGTCGAATGGATTACTGTAGAATTCGAATTTCGAAGGTTACGGTAGTTTTCGGATTTCGAAGATTACGGTAGTTTTTGGATTTCAAAGGGTACGGTAGTTTTCGAGATTTTGAAATCACTGTAGATTTAGAATTGTAATGATTACGGTAGATTTTCGATTTCCAAGATTACGGTAGTTTTTGTAATTGAAGATTACTGTAGTTTTAGAATTTTAATAATTACGGTAGATTTCTAATTTCAAAGTATACGGTAGTTTCTAGATTTAAAGGATTACTGTAGTTATTGAAATTCCAGATTACTGTAGTTTTCGAATTTCAAGAATTACTGTAGATTTTAAGTGTCAAAGATTTCAGTAGTTTTTGAAATTCAAAATTACGGTAGATTTTGGATTTCAAGGATTACTGTAGAATTCGAATTTCAAGGGTTACGGTAGATTTTGGATTTACAAGATTACGGTAGATTCTTAATTTCGAAGATTACTGTAGTTTTCGAATATCAAAGATTACGGTAGTTTTCGAGATTTTGAAATCACTGTAGTTTTAGAATTTTAATGATTACGGTAGATTTTGGATTTCCAAGATTCCAGGGATTACTGTAGTTTTTTTTCCAAATAATTCCAAACAATTTGGACCAAATTCTTCTTTCCAGTGCCACTGGAACCAATCGGTCCGAAAGCGTGCCCATTTCGTCGACAAATCCCTTCAAAAAGTCGAGTCCTACGTTCGATTCCGTTGCTCCGATGAGCTCTTCTCTGTCAATATGGCAAAATCGTTCGGAGGCGAGGATGGCGAAGCCGAGAAGTACCGTAAGCTTCAGGACGGTGACGACGACGATGAAGGCGTCGGAAGAGGGGCTCCAGAAGCCAAGAAGCCACGGAGAAAAGGATTTGGAAAGTTCGCGCCGAAGCACGAGGAGAAGATCGTCCGGGCTGTTGGCATCAATTCAGAAGTGCCACGTGGCATTCTGGAGAGAAATGTGGCGGTGGTGGATGCGCCGAATCTGTGGAGAATTTGATCTTATTTGACTGTTGTTCTTATTGTTGAGAATTGAATTTTTGTTGATTTTTATATCTTTTTTGTTGGTTCTTAATTGAAAATATCATTTTTTAAAAGTCAATCTTTTGAAGTATAATTTCCATATTTTTGGTGTTTTTAACCAAATTTTGAATATCTTTTTTCTGATTTTTTCTTTTTTTTCAGCAAATTTTCAGCATTTTTTTTTCAGCAAAATGAACATGAACAGTCCGGCGAGCCGTTCGATGATGGGCGGAGAAACGCCGGCACACGGTGGTCCATCATCGGTACTCGGTGGACCATCGTCGATTCTGACAGGACACGGACCGAATTCCGTGATGGGACCCAACTCGATTTTGGGACCCGGAAGTATGGTGAATCCGCAGTCGATTCAACCGATGCAATCACATCAAATGCATAGTGAGTGTTTGGAGAGAAAAAGCGGGAAATTCAAATTTTTCGAAGATGTGAACTTAAGAAAATTGGAATTTTCTGAAAATTTTGGTTTTAAAAAATTGGAAAACCCAGATTTTTCAAAAAATTTTCCGAAAATTCTGATTTTCAGTGTTCGAATTTTGGAAAATTTCGCATTATTTTTCGAGAAAAAATTAAAAAAGTTTTTTCGATTTTTCGCAAAATTTTTAGACCTTTTTAGGTTTTTCAACTATTTTCGAAGATTCATCCTCTATTTTTCCGAATTTTTCGTCTGAAATTCGACTGGAAGGTGTTCGTGAAGATTACTGTAGGTTACTGTAGAGAAGCTTCTATTTTGTAGTTTGTGTTTTTGCAAACACAATCACGTCAAAATGCAGACGAAAAACTACAAAGGGGGTCTACAGTAATCCTCACGAATACCGTTCCATCGAATTTCAGACAAAAAATCCGAACAAATCGAAAAAAAAAATCTTCGCAAATAGCTAGAAAACCCTAAAATAGTCTGAAAATTTCGGGAAAAATCACGAAATTTTGATTTTTTCAGAATTCAAAATTTCGGGAAATTTCGACTTTTACGGAATTTAATTTTCATGAAATTATCATTTTATTCGAATTCAAATTAGTGGAGAATTTCGATTTTTCTATGAAAATGGCAAAAAATGCCTAAAAATTGGCTTTAAAATAATCGAAATTGGCTCAAAATGCCTTTAAATTGGCTTAAAATGACTGAAAACTGGCTCGAAATGGCTGAAGTTTGGCTCAAAACGATTGAAAATCGGCTTAAAATTACGGAAAATTGGCTTAAATTTTACTAAAAATTGGCCACATTTAGCTGAAAATTGACTCGAAATGAGTGAAAATTGGCTTAAAATTAACTGAAAATTATCTACATTTTCCAGGTCTGCAAGGCTCCTCGATGCAAATGCACTCTCATCTCGCCAACTCTGCCCTGAATCTCAACATAAATCCAGCATCAGTGGGTCCCGGAAATCCAGGCTCCGTCCTACATCACAATATGGATATCAACCCTCCATCAGTCGCCTATCAGAATCTGGCAATTCCAATGACTCCACTGGCATACAATAACTTTGAAAGGGACACCCTAATGCATCCACCAGCCAGTAATATCGCAGCCACAATGGTTCCAGCCACGCCAGCATCTCAATTGGATATTCCGATGCCAGCACTTCAGAATATTGTGTCTACTGTGAATCTCGGAGTTCCTCTGGACCTTAAAAAGATTGCGTTACACGCCAGAAACGCTGAGTACAACCCCAAACGTTTCGCAGCGGTTATCATGAGAATTCGGGAGCCCAGGACCACTGCTCTCATCTTTTCAAGTGGAAAAATGGTGTGCACCGGGGCGAAATCAGAGGAAGCCAGTCGTTTGGCAGCGAGAAAATATGCAAGAATTGTGCAGAAGCTGGGATTTCAGGCGAAATTTACAGAGTTTATGGTTCGTTTTCGATTTTGAAGGGGTCCGAACTTGCTGAAAACTTAAAATATTCAAATAAAAATTCCTAAAAATGCTCGAAATGCGAAAAAATAACAACAAATTCCGAAAATTTGAATTCCAGGCATCCTGAAAATCAAGGATTTTCTGAAAATTTGAACTTCTAAAAATCCGGATTTTTTGAAATTTTCAAAATCCAAAAATCGGAATTTTTGAGTTCCGAAAAAAACGGAAATTTTCGAACCCCTCTAGAAGTTTCCAGGGCTTTTTTCCGCATTTTTTAACTCAAAAATTTGGTCCCAAGTACCCAAAACCAATAACTACCGTACTCCAAAATGCATAAAATCAATATTTTTTCAGGTCCAAAACATGGTTGGCTCTTGCGATGTACGTTTCCCCATCCAATTGGAAGGACTCTGTATCACTCACGCTCAGTTCAGCACCTATGAGCCTGAACTGTTTCCGGGATTGATTTATCGAATGGTTAAGCCCAGAGTTGTGTTGCTGATTTTTGTGTCGGGAAAGGTGAGGGGGAATAGGCTGAAAATGACGGAAAATTGACAAAAAATTTTGCTTAAAATGACTAAAAACAGGCCCAAAGTCACTGTAAATGGCTAAAAACGGCTGAAAATCTGCTGAACATGACTAAAAATAGATCTAAAATAACTGAAAATTGACCAGAAATGATTGCAAATTGACCTAAAATAACTGCAAGTTAGCTTAAAATGACGGAAAATGGTTCAAAATGAATGAAAATGGCTGGAAATCGGCTCAAACTGTCTGAAATTTGCTTTAAATCACTGAAAATTGGCTTACAATGACCGAAATTGAACTGAAAATGACTGAAAATTGGCTTAAAATGACAGAAATTGGCTGGAAATAGTAGAAAATCGGCCAACATTGGTCCAGAATTGGCTCAGAATGCCTCAAAATCAGCTTGAAATTACGGAAAATAGGTGTTGAAATGACTGAAATTTTGCCAAAATACACTGAAAATGACAGAAAATTGGCTATAAATGACTGAAAATAGCAGAATGTAAGTGGAAATTAGCTTGAAATTAATGAAAATTAACTTAACATTACTGGAAATTGGCTAGAAATGACTGAAAATTGGCTTAAAACGAGCTAAAATTAGCGGAAAAACACTGAAAATTGGCTAGAAATGACTGAAAATTAGCTGAACATTACTGGAAAATTGGGTTAAAATGGCTGAAAATATAATAATGTATTTATTTGAGGAACTTGTGATACATATAGAAGAAATACCGGGGGAGAAAATCTACAAATAAAATATAATAAAATGACCGGTGGACCAGCTATAGTCCAAGTCAAGTGTGCGGGGCGAGGGAATCAAAGGGAATCTTTCCTAAGCGTCTAGAAAATGCCTCCGGACTAAGCCTAGACTTGATTATTTTACACACATGATTCCACATGGACAGATATTTATGAAGGAAACAGTCAATTAAAACAGAAAGGAAACATTCCCGTTTAATTTTCATTCCCGTTTAATTTTCATTCCCGTTTAATTTTCATTCCCGTTTAATTTTCATTCCCGTTTAATTTTCATTCCCGTTTAATTTTCATTCCCGTTTAATTTTCATTCGTGGGAGGTGAATTCGGACGTGGAATCAACTTTGGCTAGGATTTCGACTAGTATGGATACGAAAAAGGATGAGGAATGGTTCATTGAATTTCGCGAGTCGATGCGTAGAATTATTTTGGAATGGACCAAGGATTGTAAAGATTGTCAGGCCTGTAGAATGAAAGTAGAAGACGAAGAAAAAGCCGAAAGAAGAGCAAAAAGAAGAGAAGAAAGGAGAAAAATTAAGGAGAAAGTTAGGAAGCAGAAGAAGGTATGGAAATTGGCTCAAGATCGTGCTTGGGCAGCTAAGATCAAGGATAGAAGATATCGTAAGAAGATGAGAGTAAGTCGTCGGAAGAAGGTGAAGTGGCTGAAAAAACGCAATTGGATTCCAATGCGGATTTTCATTCTGATCCTTTGGACACGACCAATAAAAATGCTCATGTGCGACGCTCCCCAAGTTTACCATTTGGGTCTTTTCTCGATTGAATTCCACATTTCAATATCTCGATCGAGAAAAAAGAAGAAGAAAATTAGCTCGTAATTGTATGCTGGATGACACGGAGACCAACTTAAAGGAACACGGACTATTGAACTCTTTTGCCTCACCCATATACTTCACGTATTTTAGATACGTAATAAATTGAATTGAATTGAATTGAATATATTGACCATTAATTTTGTACATACAGGGGGCTCTGTTTGATTGACTGGGTAGAATATAGGTCGACACAGATGGGAAATGGTATGTGTTGGAAACAATTTTGTGGAAGGTACGTAGAACAAGTAGGATGCGTCGGTGGAGAATTGTTTGTGCATTTAGCTGCGAAAGTCTGTCTTCATAGGAACGGAAGGGCATATTACAACGTTGGAATACTTGTCTAGAGAAGTAGCGAAGGGGAGATTCTAGTTTGTTGGCAAGAGTGGAATTGGAAGGGTCAAAGAGCTCACAACCATATTCGAGAATAGGCCTGACATAAGTGTCGAAAAGGCGAAAATATAAGGCAGGGTTTTTGGACTGGAAAGCTTTCAGGATTTGGCGACATTTGAGTTTGGCTGAGTGAGATATCCGATTGATATGCTTGTCAAAGAGAAGTTGGTCATCAACCAGAATGCCAAGATCTTTGAATGATTTGTGGGGGGTGATGGGAGAGTCGTTGACACGGTAGACTGTGTGTGGGTTGCAATTCCCAAAGTGCATGACAGCTGTCTTGTTTTCGGCAAGATTAAGCTTCCAGATTTCACACCAGTTTTCGACAATTTTGATGCTTTGCTGTAGTTCATCTGGATTAGAACCCATGACCTTGAGGTCATCGGCAAAGGCTGAGACATGTACATTCTTCGGAAAAAGGGAAAGCAAGTCATTAATATATAACAGGAAAAGGAAAGGACCCGTAACAGATCCCTGTGGGACTCCTGATCTAACATCTATAGAATTAGCCGAAATTACTCCATTGACTTTGACATTGGAAGTTCTGTTGGTAAGAAATGACTCGAACCACTTGCAGCAATGGTCGTCAATTCCCATTCTTCGCATCTTTAGTATCAAGAGATTATGGGGTACAGTGTCAAAAGCTTTTCGGAAGTCAAAGTAGATTATGTCAACAAAATTATTTTTTTTGGCTAGGGCTAATTTGATTTTCGATGTACATTCAAGGACGGCGAGGACGCAGGAGCGGGAGCTTAGAAAACCGAATTGATTGGGGGAGATGAAGGGAGTGACAATTTTTTTCAATGCTTCAAGTACTATTCTTTCGAATAGTCTGGCTAAAGCATGAGTAAGGGAGATGGGTCGGAAATTATTTGCATCATATTTAGACCCCTTCTTAAAAATTGGAATTACAATTGACCTCTTCAAGGCCGAAGGAAAAGTAGCAGAAGTGTAGGATTCTTGGAAGATATGGGAAAGAGGGATGGTATGCTGAAAATAGTTGTGTTTAGGGTCAAAATAGCTGAAAATTGGCTCAACGTGACTGAAAATCGGCCGAAAATGACAGGAAATCGGCTCAAAATGAATGAGAATAGGCTTGACATTGAGGTACAACGTGACTGAAAATGACTGAAATTTG
The DNA here is from genome assembly GCA_027920645.1 of Caenorhabditis nigoni. NCBI lineage: Eukaryota > Metazoa > Nematoda > Chromadorea > Rhabditida > Rhabditidae > Caenorhabditis > Caenorhabditis nigoni. The sequence continues at coordinate 13,686,382 of CP115866.1, forward strand.
CTTGAAAATACTGAAAAATGGCTTAAAATATATGAAAGTAGGCTGAAAATGACTAAAATCGGTTTAAATTGGCTTGACTGTAAACTACTCAAAAATGACCGAAAATTGGCTGAAAAGTACGGACAATTGGCTCAAATTAACAGAAAATTTGTTCAAAATACAATTATTGCAATTTTCCAGGTAGTGATCACTGGTGCCAAGACGAAGAAGGACATTGACGACGCGTTCGGACAAATCTATCCGATTCTCAAGGGATTCAAAAAATAATTTTTTAAAACTGTTTTCTCTGTTTTTCCATTTTTAAAAATTTCCCATTTTTTGAAAAAAAATACATTTTTCACCCATTTTTTGTTCATCCCACCAGGCACCCCCGGATCTCTATTAATAATTCGGGTATGCTTTTCCTCAATTTTTTTGAATTTCTTCAAATTTAATTTTTATCACTTTATCATCTGTTATCACCCCCTTACCACCTGTTTTCAAGAGCACATATCCCTAGAATTTTTTGGAAATTTTGAGTTTTGCAAAATTCGGTTTTTTTTCGAAATTTCGAATCTTTAAAAATCCAAAAACTCGGATTTTTATGTAAATTTTGATTCCCAAAAATCAGAATATTCTGAAAACTTGGATTCCAAAAAATCAATTTTTTCGAAATTTTGAAAATTCGGAATTTTCGAATTCCAAAAACCAGGATTTCTCGAAAATTTCCCAAAAAAGTGTAATAATTTTTGGCAAAAAAACTGCAATTTTTATAGAAAAAAAGCTTCTAGAACCTTCCAGAAACAAAAATATCATAGAAATTTGTGTTAATTTTTGTGTCCCTTTCTTGTTATTTCTGCTACCTCCCTCTCTTTCTCTCGCCCCTCTCAATTTTACACACTCTCTCTCCCTCATTTTTGGAATTGTCACCATTTTTTTCCTCCTTTTCTAATGAACAAAAACTTTGTATGTCATCGCTTTTTTTGCTTTTTTGACCCAAAAAATCCGTTTTGAAAACGGCATATTTTCATACTGTATTTGATTTTTTTTTTCCCGTAATTCTGAAATTAAAGTTTCAAAAAACATTTTTTTGAAAAAATCGAAAAAAAAAATTTTCAGACATGACTGATTTGATAGCGACTATCGCTGGTCTAGCGGAGGAAAAAGCGGTGGAAGAGGTACAAAAAATTCAGAAATTTCCGATTTTTGGGAATTTGAAAATTTAGAAAAATGCAGATTTTTAAAAATTCGAAACTTTCTGAAAATTCCAATTTTTAGATCCCAAAATTCCAGAAAATTCCATTTTTCAGATTCCAAAATTCCAAATTTTCTGAAAATTCCAAATTTCAGATCACTAAAAAACAAGAAAACCCGTGGAAGCTGGTTTCGACACTTGTGAATCATGTGCTCGCCAGCAATCATATCGGATATACGGGTCAGTGGACATCCGGACAAACAGATTTGGCTGAAAATGTCTAGAAATCTGCTGAAAATTTCGACATTTTTCGAGAAAAAAATTCAGAAAATTTGGCTGAAATTGACTAGAAATCTGCTGAAAAATTGGATTTTTTGTAGAAAATTTCAGAAAATTGTGGGAAAAATCGTTTTTTAAAAACTGAAAATGACTGAAAATCGCTACCAAAAAATTTCGAAAATCCAAAAAAAAAGAAGTGGACATCTGGATAAAAAGATGCACAGACAGAAATGGCTGAAAATCGTCGGAAATAACTGAAAAAATGGGATTTCTGAAATTCAAAATTTTCGAGTTTGGCGCCAAAAAAATGACTGGAAATTAGTCTAAAATGGCCGAAAATTGGCTTAAAATAGCTGAAAATTAGCTTAATATAGCTGAAAATGGCTTAAAATAGGCTTAAAATAGCTGAAAATAGGCTGAAAATGGCCGAAAATTGGCTGAAAATGGCCGAAAATTGGCTGAAAATGGCCGAGAATTGGCTTAAAATAGCTGAAAATGGGCTTAAAGTAGCTAAAATTGGTTTAAAAAGAATATTTATTGGAATTCAAAATTTCGAAAAAATCGGATTTATAGAACCAAGAATTTCAGAAAAATTCAAATTTTTAAATATTCAAGTTTTCACGAAATTCCTATTTTTGGAATTCAAAATTTTCGAAAATGCTGATTTTTGCTGAATTCCAGTTTTCGAAAATCAGTGAAATCGACAAAAAACCTTTGAAAAAATTTATTTTTAGATTACGGTAGTTTTCGTTTTGAGACCATCAGCCACGAAAACTGGAAATCCTTAAGAAATTGAAATTTCCAGCCCGAAATTTTGCAAAAATTGGAAACTAAAACTATACTCCTGCTCTCCAGAAGTGCATTTCTCTAGCTTCTCTGGCACCCTCCAGGCGCCACATACTCTCTCGCCTCCCCCTGGAGACTGCGCCGGCGCCACGCTCGCTGCTCTTTCCTTTACTTTGTGTTTCTGTTTGCTCCTGCTCTCCTCGGCATCCATGGAAAAATGCTCGAAAAAATGCTGTGTGTGTGTAGAAAAAGAAAAAAAACGAAGCAACAAAAAAGAAAGAAAGCAGAGAAATGCATGCGAAAAGTCGGCTGCTGCTGCACTATGTGTGCCTGGCACGAGGAGCCGATGAATCGAGCGGCGATGGTCGGGTGGATAGAAGACGTCTAGTTGGGAATCGACGACTCGGGTTCGATTCTTTACCCCTTCCACGACGCGCATTTTTTCATTTGGGGGCCTTTTTGGGGGTTTTTAGGGGGTTGGGGAGGTTGAGAGGAGTAGATTGGTATCAAAGAAGTGGACATCTCGACATTAGGAAATCTGGATTCTTAGGTTCTGGGATTCCTAGGATCCTAGATTCTTAGAATTTCTAGATTTTGAATTCTAGCAATTTTTTCAATTTAGATGCGTTTTTGGGAGTTTTTAGGGGATTGCGGAGATTGGGAGGAGCAAAATGGTACTGAAAAATGGACATCTGGACATTGGGAAATGGTCCAAAGTCGACCTAAAATTGTAGGAAATCGGGTTTAAGTTAACCAAAAAATTAAACATCTGGACAATAAAAATGGTCCAAAATTGTTTAAAAAAACATCCTAGGTCGGCTGAAAATGGTCTTAAATCGTCCAGAATCATTCAAAATACGTTAAAAATGAACCAAATTTGACCAAAAATGATCCAAAATAAGCTGAAAATGGTCTTTAAGCCTTCCATAACAAGCATTTTTTCATCTGGAGACGTTTTTGGGGGTTTTTATGGGATTGGGGAGATTGGGAGGAGCAGATTGCTACTGAAACAGTGGACATCTGGACATTGGGAAATCTACAAGAACTGATTCTTAGATTCTTAGATTCTTGAATTCAGTAAAATCAGAATTTCATCTTGGAGGCATTTTTGAGAGGTTTTGACATCCGGAAATTGGGAAATGCTCCAAAATCAACAAGACAGGGTTAATAATACGCTATAAAATTGTCTAGAATTGTCCAAACATGATCAAAATACAGCTAAAAATGATAAAACATGTTAATAATCAGCTAAAAATCATCCAAATTCGTCCAAAATCGTCAATAATCGCACAAAAATTGTCCCAAATCGGATAAAAATTGTCCAAAAATTGGCCGAAAAATGATCAAAAATAGGCTAAAAAAGAAAAATGAACATCTGGAGTTCTGAACATTGGAAAATCTGGAAAAACTGATTCTCAGATTCTTAGATTCTTAGATTCTTAGATTCTTAGATTCTTAGATTCTTAGATTCTTAGATTCTTAGATTCTTAGATTCTTAGATTCTTAGATTCTTAGATTCTTAGATTCTTAGATTCTTAGATTCTTAGATTCTTAGATTCTTAGATTCTTAGATTCTTAGATTCTTAGATTCTTAGATTCTTAGATTCTTAGATTCTGAAATTTCTAAATTCTGTAAAATCAAAATTTTTCTAAATTTCGAAATCTCAAAAATCCCATTTTCCAGAATACAACACAGCTGGATGGATCTCCGAAGACATGGCTCGCCAATCCCTGTCCCGTGGTCTCAACTCCCCAAGTGCCGCCTCAAAATCCCTTTGGGCTCTTCATTTGGCACATCGCCACGTGGAAAATCTCCAGAATTCTACGGATTTATCGCCAGAAGAGCTGAAAATTTGTCTGGAATTTTATTTGGTATGGCAGCAGTTGTTGGTGGACCCAGAGCAAACGATTAAGACACAAGTTGAGGGAGTTGTGAGTTTTTTTTTTGTTGAAAAATCTGGACTTCAACAAAAAATCTAGAAAAAAACAATCTAAATTTCCAGATGACCCACCTGAAGACCCTCCTCTCTTCTGACTCCGCCCCCTTCGCTTCTGGAGACGTCAGATGTGAAGTGCTTCTAGAAATGGCGGCAGTGCATTTTCAATATTTCGAGTATGATAAATCCGATGAGCTGATTCAAAAAGCCACAGAGGCATGTGATCTGGATATCGATTTGAGTGGAATGATGGGAAAACGGACACGATTTCAGCAGAGAAATATTGCTCAGCTCGTGTTGGTCCATAAGGTTTCTTTTTTCAAATTTTTGGAAAATCCAAACTGCAAATTTTGGCTTGTCCAGTGGAGCGCAGTTGCTATATATACCGTAAAACCTGTTTTAGAAGGGCCGGCGGCCCTTCTATTGTTCCAGGGTATTACAGGGGCCCTTCAATTAGAGAGGGCCCTTCAATTAGAGGGGCCCTTCTAATACAGGTTTCACGGTATTTGAAATTTTAGGATTTTTCAGAAAATTCAAAGTTTCATAAAATTCCAATTTCACAGAATTCGGGAATTTCTGGGAACGTTTTGAAAAAAATCCCTATTTTTACAGAATTTTCACATTTTTCTAAATTTTCAGACTACTGAAAAACCTGTATTAGAAGGGCCGGCCCTTCTATTAGAGGGGCCCTTCTAATACAGGTTTTAAGGTATTCCGCATTTTTAGAGAATTCAGAATTCAAATTTTCAGAAAATTCTTATTTTTTAAAGTTGAAATTTCATTTCTCTCAGAATTCAGAATCCAGAATCCAGAATTCAGAAAATTCCGAAAATTTCAAGTTTTACAGATTTTGAATTTTCAGAAAAAAATCTGATTTTTACAAAATTAAAATTTCCAAAAATTCAAATTTTGAGAAAATGTCGATTTTTAACAATTTGAAAAATTCGAATTTTATGGAATTTTTTTTTCAAAAATTTCCAAAAAATCTAATTATCGATTTTTTTTCAGACCCCCACCTCCTCATCGTCGTCTTCTGCACTACCCCCAGACGCTGATATTCCACAGAATTGCAGTTTGAATGACGATACGCTTCTCGAGGAAATCGCCATTTCTACGGATTCAGAAGCGTCGAGAGTTGACGGACGGTGCCTGACACCTGCACAACTTTGCTGTCTTTTATGGATTGCTCGACACGAATCGGCGACTCATCGACACGATGTGTTGATTCATGAACGGTGTAGCCCGTTTCTGGATACGGTAATCGCCGCGAGACGGAGTTGGAGCATTCAGGTGAGCTTGGATCAAATCTAGTCGAATTTAGGCTCAAATTCAAGCTGATGACTTGAAAAACTAAGGAAAAAAAACTTTAAAACTACTGAAATGTAGCTAACACTCAATTTCATCGAGAAATCCTTGCTCAGCTGGCTCAGAGCTTCAAAATGAGTATAAACACGCCCAGGTTCTTTTTCAATTTTGGGTTACTGTAGTTTTTGTGGTGGCACCCAAACTTTCACTTGTTTGGGCTCATCTGAATCTAGGTCATAGTTAAAAGACTGAAATCTAGTTCATGAGCTCACGGCGCTCCTGACTTGAGAAATTTGAAAAATAACAAGTCAAATGATCTCCAGAAGTTTGGAAGGAGTTTAGCCATAATTTGAGGCTCTGAATACCCCCCCCCCCCCCTTGAACGGCTGAAAATCGCTGAAACTCAATTTTCACAAAAATCCTTTATATTCAACATTCTCAGCTTGCTCAGTTCTTCAAAATGAGTATAAACACGCCCAGGTTCTTTTTCAGTTTTGGGTTACTGTAGTTTGCGTGGTGGGATTTTTTTTTCAAGCTTTCAATGGTTGAAACTGGCTGAAACTTGGCTGAAACTCAATTTTCCTGAAAATCCAGCAACTCCAGTGTTCTTAGCTTGCCCAGTGCTTCAAAATGAGTATAAACAAACTCCTAGATACTTTTTCAATGTTGGGTTACTGTAGTTTTCGTGGTGGGACCCAAACTATGGCTTGTTTGTGCTTATTTTGAAGCTCTCAACGCTCTAAAATTGACGAAATATTAAAATTTCACATCAAGGCTGAAAATGGCTGCAAATCGCCTAGAAATAGTCTGAAAATAACTGAGAATCGACTAGAAATGACTGAGAATGGCTGAAAATTGTCTGAAAATGGACGAAAATAGCTTAATATAGCTGAAAATTAGCTAAAATTTTCATGAAAAATGACTAGAAAATGACCTAAAATTGGCTGAAAACTAGCTGAAAAATAACTAAAAACTCGAAATTTCCAGGCAGCGGCTCTTCTGGCTCGTGCGGACCTGGAAAAGGGGCGTGGTCGCCACGTGGATCGATCGTGTGTGCAGTCCGAGTTGGTGGTGAAGTTGCAGCAAGGTGTCGAGGATACTGTAGCTGTTGGAGGTGAGCAATTAAAAAAAAAGCTCAAAAATTTATTTCTAAAAAATCAAAATTCTAAAAAATGCAAGAATCTGTGAAAAGTCCTAAAAACTGGAACATTTGAAAAAAAGCCAATTTTTCAGAATTCTCAAATTTTGGAATTTTTCGAAATTTCCAAGAACTCCATTTTTTGCAATTTTCAAAATAATAAAAATTCATTCAGATCGCCTTCCCCGTACCGCTCACATCCTCGCTTCTGGACTCACTCCATTCTGGCAGTCCTCTGTTCTCCTGGCTGAAATTCTGAAATCCCTCGGATGCACATCTGAAGCGCTCCTCATCCTAGAACGTCTCGAAATGTGGGACGCCGTCATCGAGTGCTACAAACAGCTGGGTCAAATGGACAAAGCCGAATCGCTGATTCGACGTCTTCTGGAGCAGAAACCCGCGGATTCGATGTTGCACGTCTTCTTGGGTGACATCACCCGGAATCCGGAGTACTTTTTGAAGGCCATCGAGTTGTCCGGAGATCGAAACGCGAGAGCTCATCGATCGTTGGGACATGTGCTGTTGATGGATAAGAAGTACGAGGACGCCTATAAACATTTGAGAAGAAGTCTGGAATTACAGGTTGGGGATTCAGAATTCTGGAATTTTTCGGAAAAATCTGGAAAAAATTTGACCTAGATTCGAATTTTTGGGCCGTGACCTAGATTTGAATTTCTAGGTCATGACCTAGATTCCAATTTCTGGGGCATGGCCTACATTTCAATTTTTAGGTTATGACCTAGTTTCGAAATGACCTAGATTTTCAGGTCATCACCTAGATTTCAATTTCTAGGCCATGACCTAGATTTGAAATTTTAAGCCATGACCTAGATTCGAGTTTTTAGACCGTGACCTAGATTTCAAAATCTAGGTCATGACCTAGATTCGAATGTTTAGGCCGTTACCTAGATTTGAATTTCTAGGTCATGACCTAGATTCCAATTTTTAGGCCGTGACCTAGATTTCAATTTTAGGCCATGACCTAGATTTTAATTATTAGGTCATGACCTAGATTTCCATTTTTGGGTCATGACCTAGATTTGGATTCTTGAGCCATGACCTAGATTCCAATTTTTAGGCCGTGACCTAGATTCCAATTTCTGAGCCATGACCTAGATTTCAATTTCTAGGTCATGACCTAGATTGGAATTTCCAGGCCATGACCTGGATTTGAGTTTTTAAGCCATGACCTAGATTCGAATTTTTAGACCTAGATTGACCTAGATTCCATTTTCTAGGCCATGACCTAGATTTCAATTTCTGGGTCATGACCTAGATCTGAATTATTAGGTCATGGCCTAGATTTGAATTTTGGAATTTTTAGGTCATGACCTAGATTCGAAGTGACCTAGATTTTCAGGTCATGACCTAGATTTGATTTTTGGTCATGACCTAGATTTCAATTTCTAGGTCATGACCTAGATTCGAAATGACCTAGATTTTCAGGCCATGACCTACCTTTGAATCTTTAGGCCATGACCTAGATTTCAATTTCTAGACTATGACCTAGATTCGAACTTCCAGGCCATGGCCTAGATTCCAATTTACAGGTCATGACCTAGATTCGAGTTTTTAAGAGATGACCTAGATTTTAATTTCCAGGCAGTGACCTAGATTTGAATTCTTAGCCCACGCCCTAGATTTGAATTTTCAAGGTCGTGACCTAGATTTCAATTTTTACGTAATGACCTCGATTCGAAATGACCTAGATTTTCAGACCATGACCTAGATTCGAACTTTTAGGCTATGACCTAGATTTGAATATTTATGCAATGACCTAGATTTCAATTTTCTATGTCATGACCTAGATTTCAATTTTCTATGTCATGACCTAGATTTCAATTTTCTATGTCATGACCTAGATTCGAATTTCTGGGTCATGACCTAGATGACCATAACCTTGAAGCCATGACCTAGAAACTGATAGCCTAACTTTCGCCAAAGTGATTTTCTAGGCCATCTACCAATTTTTTTTCAGCCAATCCAACTGGGAACCTGGTTCAACGCTGGCTACTGTGCATGGAAACTGGAGAACTACAAAGAATCGACGCAGTGCTACCATCGATGCGTCTCCCTTCAACCGGACCATTTCGAAGCGTGGAACAATCTATCGGCCGCCTATATCCGTCACGGACAGAAGCCAAAAGCATGGAAGCTGCTGCAGGAGGCGCTGAAATTCAACTACGAGCATCCGCACGTCTGGGAGAACTACATGCTGTTGTCGGTGGACGTGGCCGAGTTTTCGCAGGCCATTCAGGCCTACCATAGGCTTTTGGATATGAATAAGCGGGGAGCGGATGATGATGTGTTGGAGTTGATTGCTCAGCAGATTCTAAGAAGGGAAGCGGAGATTACGGTAGAGAAGGAGGCGTCTGAGGAGGAACTCGCTGAAAATCAAAGGGTCAAAGAGGAAATGATCAAATTGTTGGCCAGAATCTCCGCGAATCATCAGACACTATCGCCCAAAACGCTGAGAGTTTATGCGTTGCTCAAAAAGCCGAAAATTCTGAATCCAGAGACGAGAACAGAATTTGAAAAGTATATCCAGCTAATGGAGAAGAGCTTGGCGGCGGCCAATGGAAAGATGACGTGGCCGAAGGAGGAGAAATTGGCGGTCGAGGTGGTCGAAACCGCTGTGAGGTTGGCCGAGGATCGTCTGGAATTGGCCAAATTTGTGGCGTCGGAAACGTCGGTTAAGGAGGTATAAATCATGAATTTTCTCGTTTTTTTTCCTCAATTTTATTTTTCCAGGCCTCCTCGAAAGTGCGTCTCTCCCTTCGTGGAATTCTCAGCCGCCTTGACAAAGAATCTGGCTCCAGAGTCGCTGGTGAAGACGTCGAGAAGCTCGCCGAACTTGTCGACGTGGCAAAACGTCTTCTGGAAAGCGTGTCGCTTTAAATTCTTGTTTTTCTGATTAATTATCCGGTTTTTTTCTTGTTGAAGTTGTTAATCCCTTTTCGTTACTGTTGATTAATAAATAAATACATTGTTTTTCTTATTTTATTAAAGAAAAAATGCACTACAGTATTACCCAGTAGACAACGTTGAAGATGAGAAACGACAATGGGAACATGATCATAAGGCACCGATCCACTTTTCAAAAGTCCTAAAAAAGAATAAAAAGCAATTTGGCGAGCAGTGGAATCGAACTCGGGACTTGTGGGTGGTGGACAAAAGCGGAGGCACTGCGCCACCGCGCACACGGGTGTAGCTGCCCGCTTTCCTTATTTGACTCACCGGCACACTCGGTCCTGTTGCGATCCGATGGGCACAACATGTAGACGAGTAACCTTATAAGTTTTGTGCTAGTAAAAATGAAAACTTTGGATACTTCCGGTAGCTGAAAATGAAAAAAAAACCGGGAAGAAGTACAATTTAGCAAACGTTGTTTTTTTCTGGAGAAGCAATGAAAAAACAACACTAGCCATACTTGTAGAAGAGCCGATTCCGGGCCGGTCCGGACCGACTGATAACTTGTTTCAAAATTGAAATTGTGAGCAAAGCAACATTCCAATGATAGAGCTCGACGAGTTCTACAACTTCCAGTAAGAATGGGCCTGCTTCAATTACTGTATTATGGTCCTGGCCGGTATTTCAAAGCCGGGCTGAACCATAAAACAATACAGTTTTTGAAGTCGGCTTGGTATATTGTTCTACTAACAATTTCAATTTTGAAGCGAGCTATCAGCCGGTCCTTACTGTCCCGGAATCGGCACTTCAACAAGTATGACACTAACATAATGAAGAATCAAATCATGATTATAACAATGGAAGTTATAAAAGGAATTAAATACAAATGAACAAAAATTTGTACATTTAAGGAATATATGGTACAGTTTCTCCTTGAGAAGCGAAAGGAGAGGTAAGCATAAAAGCATCGAATCTTGTACCAAGTGCACAAAGACAAATTATCGCCGTTAGTCCATCTTTCCGTGTCACCTCGAAACTTGCTTCAGCTACAGCATATTCCGGGAAACTGGAAATCAAGCAGTGAATGAGTTTGTTGTTAAAATCCAAAAACTCACCGGATTCTTGGTCCCATTCGGTACGGAATATCTTTCAGAGCAACCGCAATGAAATCATCTGAATCTTTGATATTTATTACGAAAGATTTCAAGTTTTGATGTGATTCCATGTCTATCCAACTTTTATATATTACGTTCATCTCTTGATTGTTCAAATGGGTGTCACAAAATGAAAATCGACTCATTTCCAAACTCATAACATAATCCAACGTAATCCATGATCCATTTCTGATTTGTAGTTCATTAAGGGTTTCCGGAATTCTCAACGGAAGTCCTTCAATTGTTTTTACAGAAGTGTACAAATAATCTTTGATCTTCAAGTTATCCAATATATATTGCACATCTTCTTGTCGTTGATTTTGTCCATAAATGTAAAAGCCTGAAAACTCCTGGCGAATCGACACCAACCAATCAACAATTTTCCTGCATTGTCCTCCGAAATCATCCATATAAATCGCTACAGAATCCACTTCAACACCCATCAAGCTTCTGGCATCTTGACACAATTTCTTCATAGCATGCAACGGGTCGCCTCGCGTCCGGAAAATGCGACTTATGGATTTGTCTTCAATCCATTTTATACCAGTGTTAAAGGGACCGTTCCAAAACCGTAAGTCGAAGAAATCCTTAAAAGTAAGATCAATTTCATATGGTTTTTTGATGGCTGAGAGACGTCTGCATGATTTTGAAGCTTTTGAGAAGTTGATACTGAAAAAAGCTAATATAAGTTTATGACTAAACCTTCCAGTTTGAAAATTGAAATCCTGGAATTTAAGGCAAAATAAACTCACTAATCAATTGGGTCCAGAGTGTTTAAAACTTCTCGAATGGCGACGTAATCAAGCTTCAGAAGGGGGAAACGCTCTTGCTTATTCATTGATTTACGAAGTTGATAAGACGGCGATTTTAGTAGGAAATAATAGTTTTTAATCACACCAAAAAGGCATGAAATGAGAGAAAGGACAGTGCTGAACATGTGGGGGATGGCAATAAATGATCTGCACAGGAATGACCAGAACCTTCGTAGTCGTCTATTTATGAACGTTACAGAGAAGGCGATACTGAAAAAGTGAACATAATTTTAGGTAACCTTCTATCTGCTATTGTTTGAAAATTAAAATCCGAAAACTATAAACAAAGTAAAATATACCAATCAAGGCGTAGACGGTGGAAACGGGCTCTATTCCTCATCGATTGTCGGAGTTGATCCCAAGGCAAAAATAGGCAGACGATTTGGGAAAAGAAAATAATGATCATACACATGAATGACCAGAACAATTGTAGTTGTCTGTTTATGACGATTACAATGAAGTTGACACTGAAAAATCGAGAATATGGTTGTGACGATCTTCTGTGCTAAATTGGGAAAACCCCCCATACTTGCTACTGGCCGACCCTATATGATTTTTCTAGGCATTCAATTATTTCGAAATAAATAGGAAAAAACCCAGGATACCGTAAATTCTGTATTAGAAGGGTCCCTGAAACTAAAGGGCCCCTGTAATTGAAGTGCCCTCCTATTGAATGGATCGTTTGATTTTCTGTTGTTTTGACCGAATTATTGAAAAAATTGCGCAGCTAAGAACAACGTAATATTTCAGGGTTTGGTCTTGTTCTTTATTTAATTGGATTTGTTTTTGGTTTGATTACTTTTATGGGGTTATTCAGGCTACCGGTAAAAACCCTAAAAATGGCAAAAAACTCCGCGAAAACTCGGAGAGTTAACCAATCTGAAACTTTGGGAAAAACTGGAGAAAACGATAAGGAACAACTTGCCAAATTTTGGGGTGAAAATATCCATTAAAAAAACAAAACTCACGAATCAGTTAGCTCCAGAATATTCGGATCTTTTCGAAAAACGACGTAATTCTCCATTGATTTTTCGGGATCGACCAGGAGGACTAGAAAGGTGCACAATATACAAGAATGAGGGAAAAGAAGGACGGTAGATGGCAGATGGCGAGGTGCATCGGAATGACCTTGAAGAGGAAAGTAGAGGGAAGAATCAGTTCGCCCTTCTCGGGGCTAACAGTTTAGCAGACTGAAAATTGATTGCTGGAATTCGTTTTGTGACTTTTTTGTGGACTTCCGAAGTTTCATATTCATCCGGTTTCTTCATTTGTATATTCGACTGTTGGCCGCAAGGTGAAAAGGGTTTCGCCTTCACGTCGATTCCGTCGTCGAGTCATGCTACAAAGTAAACCATCCTACAGAATAACCAAACTTTTCTGGGGAAGCAATAGCAAAAATAACACTATCATATTAAAGAAATTATTATATTATCATAGCAATGGAAGTTGGAAAAGGAATGTGATAAATATAAATGAATAAAAATTGTACATTTAGGGAAAGTATTGTACAAGTTCTCCTTGAGAAAGGAAAGGAAAGGTAAACATGACAGCACCAAATTCTATCCCATGTTCATAAACACAAATTGACGCTTTCAGTCCATCTTTCCGTGTCACCTCGAAGCTTCCTTCCACTGCAGCATAGTTCGGGATACTGAAAACGAATAGTTTAGCAATGATTAATTTTTTTGTTTGAATTCAAAACCAGGAAAAACTCACTTGATTGGTGGTCCCATTGCGTATGGAATATTGCTCAGGGCAACCGCAATGAAATCTGGTCGATCTCTAATGTTGATTTCGAAACATTTCAAGTTTTGATTAGATTCCATTTCTATCCAACTTTTATAAAATACATTTATCTCTTGATTGGTCAGATATGCGTTATTAAATGCTAATATGCTCATTTTTAAACTCATAACATAATCCAACGTAATCCATGATCCATGTTTGATGCTTAGTTGATCAAGGGTCTTCGGAATTTTTAGTGGAAGTTCTTCGATTGTTTTCACACCGATGTGCAAATTGTCTCTAAATTTAACATTATCCAATATATATTGCAGTTCTTGGTGTCGTTGATTTTTTCCGTGAATGACAAAAACTGAAAACTCCCGGCAAATCGATCGCAAGCAACCAACAATTTCCCTGCATTGTCCTCCGAAATTGTCCATGTAAAACACTACGTAATCGACTTCAATATCCATCAAGCTTCTGGCATATAGATAAAATTTCTTCATAGCATCCAACGGGTCGCCTCGCGTACGAGTTTTGTTCGTTTGCTCTGCTTTAATCCACTTAATATCTGAGCTAAAGAGACCGTTCCGAAATCTTAACAGAGGGAAATCCATAAAACTGATTTCAACTTTATAGGATGCCTTGATGTTTGAGAGGCTTCTGCATGATTTTGAAGCTTCGGAGAAGTGGATGCTGAAAGGGATAAGGTTATGACGATCTTCTTAAAAAAGGGGGACAAATGAATTTTGAAAAGAATCATCCAACGAGATTTCGAAACTTTTTGTTAACATGGTGTGTTTTTAAGCCATTTTAACATAGTGGTCTAACTTTTGCAAGTTGAGTTTTCTAGGCCACCAACTTTTTTGGTTTAAAAATGATCAGATATTCATCTGGTATGTTTTCTCGATCATTTTATATGGTGGCCTAGAAAACTTAACGCACGAAAGTTAGGACATCATGTTAAAACGACAGAAAAAACACACCAGGTGAACATCTGATCATTTCTAGGCTAAAAAGAATCGTGGCCTAGAAAATTAATGTTGTGGAAGTTGGGTCACCAAGCCAGATGGCTAATAAAGTTTGCCTGGGTAAGTTCAGCCACCATTCTAGACGTCCTAGGAAAAAATGGTGACGATACGATTTTTTACAAGTAATTCCGGCGGTTAATAGCAGTTTTTGTCGATAATTTATCGATAAATTTGTCGATAAATTGTCGACAAACAGCAATTTTATCGACAAATTGTCGATAAATGTTGTTTTTATCGACAATTTGTTGGTAATTTTTCGATAAATTTTCCGGTAAATTTGTAGAGAAATTTATCGAAAAGAGCGTTTGTCGACAAATGATTTACCGATAAGGCACCCTGCTGGTGGGTCAATTATTGGTTGGAGTTTAGAACCCCTCTCACAAGATACTATGGAAACCTCAAAATTCATTCGAAATCCAGAAAAAACAAAACAAACTCACTAATCAATTGGGTCCAGAGTGTTTAAAACTTCTCGAATGGCGACGTAATCAAGGTTTAGAAGGGGGAATCGATCTCGCTTATTCATCGATTTTTGACGTTGATCAGACGGCGACTTTCGTAGAAACAAAAATTCGTAAATCCTACCAAATAGGCAGATAATGAAAGAAAGGCAAGTGCTTATCATATGGGTGATGGTAGTAATTGACCTGCACTGGAATGACCAAAACAATTGTAGTTGTCTGTTTATGACGTTTACAGAGAAGTGGACACTGAAAAACGAGAACAAGTGTTTGGCGATCTTCTGTATTCCGATCTCTCTTTTCTTAGATTCTTAGATTCTTAGATTCTTAGATTCTTAGATTCTTAGATTCTTAGATTCTTAGATTCTTAGATTCTTAGATTCTTAGATTCTTAGATTCTTAGATTCTTAGATTCTTAGATTCTTAGATTCTTAGATTCTTAGATTCTTAGATTCTTAGATTCTTAGATTCTTAGATTCTTAGATTCTTAGATTCTTAGATTCTTAGATTCTTAGATTCTTAGATTCTTAGATTCTTAGATTCTTAGATTCTTAGATTCTTAGATTCTTAGATTCTTAGATTCTTAGATTCTTAGATTCTTAGATTCTTAGATTCTTAGATTCTTAGATTCTTAGATTCTTAGATTCTTAGATTCTTAGATTCTTAGATTCTTAGATTCTTAGATTCTTAGATTCTTAGATTCTTAGATTCTTAGATTCTTAGATTCTTAGATTCTTAGATTCTTAGATTCTTAGATTCTTAGATTCTTAGATTCTTAGATTCTTAGATTCTTAGATTCTTAGATTCTTAGATTCTTAGATTCTTAGATTCTTAGATTCTTAGATTTTTTTAATGCATGTTTGAAAGTACCAATGACCAAATTGTAACTATGTGACAAAAATCTACAAACAAACGACCTAAACTGAAAATTTTAGAAAGTGATGAAGCAAGCCCAGAAACAAAATGTTCATAGAAACATTCGCAAAACTTTAAAAACCGGTGAATCTCTCTAGAAGGCGATTCTCGTTGTGACGAACACAGTGGACAGGTACACAATGTGCAATTGAATGAGGGAAAAATGAGAATGGTGGTGTAAACGATGGCAGATGGCGATGTGCATTGGAATGACCTTGACAGATGCAGTCGTTTCTTTCGGATGGTTACGAAGGGGGTGTGAGGGGAGTTACGACTGGACAGTACCTCGAAGACGAAGACTAAGAAGGTACACGATAGGCAGACAATAAGGGGCAACGAAAAAGGGATTGTTGTCCCGCATGGGACTCGAGCTCGGGTCCTGTGAGTGGCAGGCATAAACGTTGGCACTGGCGGAATACGGCTATTCATCGCCGCTTTGCTTGTCTAGGGATGGGATGTAGTTTTGAACCAAAATAACCAACAGAACCAAACGTTTTTTTTGTGAAACAATAACAAAAACGACACATCATGTCAAAGAATGAAGTCATAATTATGTATAACAATGGGAGTAACCGTAAACGCTCTAATAGAACGCCACCCGAATCTTCCAATTTGAGCCCATGCATCTCATTTTCTGTGAGAGATATCAAAAAGTGGTCAACTGATAAAATGTTGCTCATATCATGAGGAACATTTTATCAGTTGACAACTTTTTGATATCTTTCAGAAGAAGTGAGATATATTGACTCAAAGTGGACGGTGGTCCGGGTGGCGTTCTATTAGAATGTTTACGGTGTATAAATAGGGCATGAAAATTAAAAGTTGTAGATTTAGTCGATGTATTGTACGAATTCTAATTCAGAAGGAAAAAGAGAGGTAAACATCACAGCAGCGAAATTGTTTCCATTTTCATAAACACTAATTGACGCCATCAGTCCATCTTTCCGTGTCACCAAGAAACTTCCTTCGATTGGAGTATAGTACGGGATACTGGAAATTAATATTAGGTTGGCCGGAAAGTAACTGTCC
Organism: Caenorhabditis nigoni; assembly: GCA_027920645.1. Classification (NCBI taxonomy): domain Eukaryota; kingdom Metazoa; phylum Nematoda; class Chromadorea; order Rhabditida; family Rhabditidae; genus Caenorhabditis; species Caenorhabditis nigoni. The sequence goes on from CP115866.1 coordinate 13,703,038, forward strand.
GTTTTTTGATTCGCGAATAACACAAAAACGAGATTAACCCAAGATCGACAGTAAGTACCGTCGTGGTCCACAACATGTTGCCAACATTCAGGTAACCTGTGAATACCATACCTCCAACAGCCAGCTAGCTGTGGATCAAAGAAGTCCTAAAAAGCAGTTTTTATCTCATCGACAGTGTTAAATTATTTTCCCTCCGGGTGGCTTTGTATATATCCAAATAACCAAAAATGAAAGGACCAAGTCAGGAGTTTAAGGAACGTTAAGCGCTATGCAGCTAAGGCGGCTTAGGACTGAATAAACTCACCTTAAATACCTCTAGATCATATGTCTCACGGAAATTCAAGTAAGTCCTGGACCGCTTCAGCTGGACGGTTTTTCTTTGCGCCCTTTAAACTCCTGATTTGGCCCTTCTATTATTGGTTATTCGGAGAAATGCAACGCAGTCGGGAGGGAAAATAATTTACATTCAGGTAACTTGTGGATACTATCCCTCCAACAGCCAGCTAGCTGCGAATCAATATATTTTGCATAGCAGTTTTTAATCTTATCTTCAGCGTTTCCTTCCAACCTAATAATAGTTTAGAAATGAACCGAGTGAATCCTAAAACTTTGAATCCTAAAACTCACTAGATTATTGGTCCTATTCGGTATGGAATATCGATTAAACCATCCTCAAAGAAATCTTCGGCTCTGTTCGATTATAGCGGGACCATGAAGAATGGACGGGACCATGCCCGAATGGACGGGACCATGCCCGAATGGACGGGACCATACCCAAATGAACGGGACCATGCCCGAATGGACGGGACCATGCCCGAATGAACGGGACCAATGCCCGAATGAGCGGGACCAATGCCCGAATGAGCGGGACCATGCCCGAATGAACGGGACCAATGCCCGAATGAACGGGACAAATGCCCGAATGAACGGGACCAATGCCCGAATGAACGGGACCAATGCCCGAATGATCAGGAAAATTAATTTTCATAATGTTTTTGCTGTTATTTTTGACTTTTTTTTCAATTTTAAAATTTCTTCAACAATCTTTTATTTATTTTGAAACATATTAAAAGGAAATTCAGAAAAAGCTCATTGGGCTGCTCCTCGGGATGCTCCTCGAACAGCTCCTCGAACAGCTCCTCGAGCTTTTCCTCGGCCTGATCCTTGAACAGCTCCTCGGCGTGTTCCTCTTGGAGCTCCTCTTGCAGCTCCTCGGGTTGCTTCTCGACCTGTTCCTGGCACAGCTCCTTGAGCTGCTCCTCTAACAACTCCTTGAACAGCCCTTCGGCTTGTTCCTTGTGCAACTCCATGAGCTGCTCCTCTGACTGCACCACGGCGTGTTCCTCGTGCAGCTCCTTGAGCTGCTCCTCGGGTTGCTCCTCGGCCTGATTTTCGCACAACTCCTTGGGTGGCTCCTCTTGCTGCTCCTCGAACCGCTCCTCTACCAGCTTGTCGGGTCGCTCCTCTACCAGCTTGTCGGGTCGCTCCTCTGCCAGCCCCTTGATCTGCTCCTCGGACTGCTCCTCGAACAGCTCCTCTACCTGATCCTGACCCGAGGCTCGTCCCACTAGCAGGTTGTACGGCTCCTCTCCTTGTTGATCCTGGTGCCTGTCCGGTTTTCCTGGCTCTTTTCCTTGCAGGAGAGGTGAGTGAGGTGGTCTGTTCCTCCTCCTCCTCTTCCTCCTGGTCCACTTGTTCGTCCTCCTCGTACTCCTCCTCATCTTCTTCATCTGTCATGACATTGTTAGTGTTGTCGATTTCAGTGTCGCTCTCTTCTTCTTCATTGCTGAATTGCTGCGAATTGCTGGGCATCTGGAACTGAGAAGATCCTGAATTTTGCAGTTGCGACCGCTGCGGATTTTGTTGTCTTCGTTGCTGCTGCATATGAGGAAAATTTGGATTCTGTGGAAGCTGGATTTGAGAAGGTCCTGGGTTTTGAGGCAGATGCATCTGAGGAAATCCTTGCATTTGCTGCGGATGCATCAAAGGAAATCCTAGCTGCTGCGGCTGCTGTGGAAATGCCAGACTTTGGTAAGGTGGTGGTGGGCCTGCCTGCAAGTGAAAAATATTGTTAAAAGTTAAAGCAAGATATATTTTTCGATACCTGTTGGAACACTTGTTGGTAAGGAGGAACTTGCTGGATGGGAAGAACTTGTTGATACACTGGAAGCGCGTTTAGATTGACTGGTGAAGACGTAGACGGAGCAGCATCTTCCACCCCACCGACGACCACGAATATGAACGATATGAAGAACAGAACGAAGATGCCGAACCAAATGAAGAGGACGATTATGAAGAAGATCCAAATGAGCAGTTTAATAAAGAAGAAGAAGAAGAAGAAGAGCCTAATGGGGATGAGCAATACGACGAACAGCCGAACGTATATTAACTTTCCGTCCAAATATCTTGCTTTTTATTATTTTTATTTATATATACTTTCAAAATGAATAAAACAATAATAAAAAAAATAAGAATAACACTTTTTCATTCAAAAATAATTAAATCCAATCAAAAAATACGGTCATGGTATATACGGCCATGGTCCCGTTCATTCAGGCATTGGTCACGTTCATTCGGGCATTGGTCCCGCTCATTCGGGCATTGGTCCCGTTCATTCGGGCATGGTCCCGTCCATTCGGGCATGGTCCCGTTCATTCGGGCATGGTCCCGTTCATTCGGGTATGGTCCCGTCCATTCGGGCATGGTCCCGTCCATTCGGGCATGGTCCCGTCCATTCTTCATGGTCCCGCTATAATCGAACAGAGCCAAATCTTCTAGATTCGTTAGATTGATTTCGAACCATTCCAAGTTTTGATGAGATTTCATTTCGATCCAACTTTTATAAATTTGGTTAATGTCTTGATTGGTCAGATTTGTGCCAGCAAATTGAAATCGGTTCATTTTCAAACTCATTATATAATCCAGCGTGATCCATGATCCATTTCTGATAGTTAGTTGATCAATGGTCTCTGGAATTCTCAATGGAAGTTCTTCAATTGTGTGTGCAAGGATATGCAAACTGTCTTTAAATTTCAAATTATCCAATATATACTGCACATCTTCGTGTCTTTGATTTTGTCCATAAATGTAAAAACCTGAAAACTCCTGGCAATTCGAACGCAACCACTCAACAATCTCCTCGCATTCTCCCACGAAATCATCCATATAAATCGCTACAAAATCAACTTCAACATCCATCAAGCTTTTGGCATCTAGATACAATTCCTTCATAGCATGAAACGGGTCTTCTAGATACCAGAAAAATCGAGCTATCCATGTGTCTTTTAATTTCCATCCACGATAAGAGCCAAAGGAACCATTCCAAAACCACAACATGGGGGGTTCCATAAAATTGAGCTGAACTTTATAAGGTTTTTTGATGGCTGAGAGACGTCTGCATGATTTTGAAGCTTTTGAGAAGTTGATACTGAAAAAAGCTACTGTAAGTTTATGACTAATCCTTACCGTTTGAAAATTGAAATCCTGGAATTCAAGGCAAAATAAACTCACTAATCAATTGGGTCCAGAGTGTTTAATACTTCTCGAATGGCGACGTAATCAAGCTTCAGAAGGGGGAAACGATCTTGCTTATTCATCGATTTTCGAAGTTGATCAGAAGGCGATTTTTGTAGAAACAAAAATTCATAAATCCCACCAAATAGACAGACGATTTGGGAAAGGACAGTGTTGACCATTTGGGGTATGCCCATAAATGACCTGCACAGGAATGACCAGAACCTTCGTAGTCGTCGATTTATGACCGTTACAAAGAAGTGGATACTGAAAAAGTGAACATCTAATCTTTTTTTTTTTTAATTAAGGCAAAGTTACCAATCAAGGCGCAGACTGCGGAAACGGGCTCTATTCCTCGTCCATTTTTGGAGTTGATCAGACGGCAAAACTAGGCAGATGATTCGGAAAAGGACATTGATGATCATACACATGAATGACCAGTACAATTGTAGTTGTCTGGTTATTACGATTACAATGAAGTCGACACTGAAAAAGCGAGAATAAGATTGTGACGATCTTCTCTACTCCATTCTCTCAGATTATTTTATTATAGTCATCCAATCAGAAGAGATATGAGCTTCAAAAAACCAAACTTACGAATCAATTAGCTCCAGAACATTCGGATCTTTTAGAAAAACGACGTAATTCTCCATTGATTTTTAGGGATTGATCAGGACGACTAGAAAGGTGCACAACACGCAAGAATGAGGGAAAAGAAGGACGGTAGATGGCAGATGGCGAGGTGCATCGGAATGGCCTTGACAGATGCAGACAAACAGTTATGAGGGGATTGGGAGGGGAGTTAAAAATGGACCATTAAAGTTCCTCTGCTACGCGATAGATTGCAATTGAAACTAATTTATGTTTTAGGTGCTCACAGTCTTCTGAAAATTGTGTCGCTTTAATTATTACGTTTTTCTTGTTGAAATTGTTAATTTTTTTTGTTGTTGATTAAAATTAACTTTTCACTAAAATAAAAAGCGGCACAGGCAAAAGCTCTCTTTATTTGACTCCCTTCTACACTAGTGATATTACAATCCAGTCGCGATCCTGTTATAAAGGTACAATGGGGTTTATATAATAAAAATAATGCATTACAACAAATTTTACATTTAGGGAATGCATCGTACAAGTTTTCCATGAGAAAGGAAAGGAGAGGTAAACATAATGGCATCAAATCCGATTCCAAATTCATAAACACAAATTGACGCAGTCAGTCCATCTTTCCGTGTCACCTCGAAGCTTCCTTCAACTGCAGCATAGTTCGATATGCTGGAAATTAATAGTTCAACAACGAATTACTTTTCGTTTGAATCCAAAAATACAACAAACTAACCGGATTGTTGGTCCCATTCGGTAAGGGATATTTCTCAGAGCAACCGCAACAAAGTCTTCTCGATTTGTTAGATTGATTTCGAAACATTCCAAGTTTTGATGAGATTCCATGTTTATCCAACTTTTATATATTATGTTTATCTCTTGATTGGTCAGATGGGTGTCATTGAATACTAAAATGCGGCTCATTTCCCAACTCATTATATGATCCAACGTGATCCATGATCCATGTATGATACTCAGTTGATCAATCGTCTCCGGAATTCTCAATGGAAGCTCTTCGGTTGTTTTTGCAACGATGTACAAACTGTCTTTAAACTTCAAATTATCCAATATATATTGCACATCTTCCTGTCGTTGTTTTGTTCCGCGAATGCGCAATACTGAGAACTCCTGGCAAATCGATCGCAAGCAGTCAACAACTTCTTTGCATTGTCCCCCGAAACGATCCATATAAATCGCCACAAAGTCAACTTCAACACCCATCAAGCTTTTGGCCTCTAGGTAAAATTTTTTCATAGCATCCAACGGGTCGCCTCGCGTCCTAAATTTGCCCGGTTTTTCAGATTTAATCCATTTCATACAAGAGCAAAAGGAACCGTTTCGAAACCATAACATGGGGGCATTCATAAACCTGAGCTCAACTTTATAAGGTTTCTTGACGGTTGAGAGACGTCTGCATGCTTTCGAAGCTTTTGAGAAGTTGATACTGAAAAAAGCTAATATAAGTTTATGACTAAACCTTCCAGTTTGAAAATTGAAATCCTGGAAATAAAGGCAAAATAAACTCACTAATCAATTGGGTCCAGAGTGTTCAAAACTTCTCGAATCGCGACGTAATCAAGGTTTAGAAGGGGGAAACGATCTTGTTTATTCGTCGATTTTCGAAGTTGATAAAACGACGATTTTAGTAGGAAATAAAAGTTTTTAATCACACCAAACAGCCAGAAAATGAGAGAAAGGACAGGGCTGAACCTGTGGGGGATGGCAATAAATGATCTGCACAGGAATGACCACAACTTTCGTACTCGTCGATTTATGAGCGTTACATTGAAGGTGATACTGAAAAAGGAAAGATTAATTCTTGTCTTAACATCGAGCACGTCCTATCTGCTACTCTTTTGAAATCAAAATCTGAAAACTAAAACAAAGCAAAATTACCAATCAAGGCGCATGCGGCGGAAACGGATGCTATTCTTCATCGATTTCCGGAGTTGATCAGAAAATAGGCAGACGATTCGGAAAAAGACATTGATGATCATATACATGAATGACCAGAGCAATTGTAGTTGTCTGTTTATGACGATTACAATGAAGTTGACACTGAAAAAGCGAGAATAAGGTTGTGATATTCTTTTGTACTCCATTCTCTCGAACTACAGTAAAATATGTATACTAGGACCGGAATTTTTATTGTTCCAAGGTACCTTCGGAGGGCCTTTCTATTAAAGTGACCCTTCTAATATGTACAGGTGTTACGGTATTTTCAGAACCCTCCAATTACGAGAAAGTGGGCAACCCTATACTTGGTACTGTCCGACCCTATATGATCGGGAGTTCATTCTTTCGAGATAAACGGGAAAAACCTATGGGTTTTGCATGATATGTGATTCAAAAAATCAAACTCACGAATCAATTAGCTCCAGAATATTTGGATCATTTCGATTAACGATGTAATTCTCCAATGATTTTTGGGGAATGATCGTGAGGCGATTCTCGTTGTGACGAACACACTGGAAGGGTGCACAATACGTAAGAATGAGGGAAAAGGAGGATAATAGATGGCAGATGGCGAGGTGCATTGGAGTGACCTTGACAGATGCAGTCATTTTTTCGAATGGTAGTTGTGAGGGGTTATGAGGAGAGTGAAGACTGGATTATTAAAATTCGTTTGATATTTGTTTTCTTTGATATGGTGACCGAAAAATTGAAATCTAGGTCATGGCCCAAAAACCGGGATCTAGGTCACGATACAGAAATTGGAATCTAGGTCAGGCCCCAGGCCCAGGCCCCAGGCCCCAGGCCCCAGGCCCCAGGCCCCAGGCCCCAGGCCCCAGGCCCCAGGCCCCAGGCCCCAGGCCCCAGGCCCCAGGCCCCAGGCCCCAGGCCCCAGGCCCCAGGCCCCAGGCCCCAGGCCCCAGGCCCCAGGCCCCAGGCCCCAGGCCCCAGGCCCCAGGCCCCAGGCCCCAGGCCCCAGGCCCCAGGCCCCAGGCCCCAGGCCCCAGGCCCCAGGCCCCAGGCCCCAGGCCCCAGGCCCCAGGCCCCAGGCCCCAGGCCCCAGGCCCCAGGCCCCAGGCCCCAGGCCCCAGGCCCCAGGCCCCAGGCCCCAGGCCCCAGGCCCCAGGCCCCAGGCCCCAGGCCCCAGGCCCCAGGCCCCAGGCCCCAGGCCCCAGGCCCCAGGCCCCAGGCCCCAGGCCCCAGGCCCCAGGCCCCAGGCCCCAGGCCCCAGGCCCCAGGCCCCAGGCCCCAGGCCCCAGGCCCCAGGCCCCAGGCCCCAGGCCCCAGGGGGGCCCCAGGCCCCAGGCCCCAGGCCCCAGGCCCCAGGCCCCAGGCCCCAGGCCCCAGGCCCCAGGCCCCAGGCCCCAGGCCCCAGGCCCCAGGCCCCAGGCCCCAGGCCCCAGGCCCCAGGCCCCAGGCCCCAGGCCCCAGGCCCCAGGCCCCAGGCCCCAGGCCCCAGGCCCCAGGCCCCAGGCCCCAGGCCCCAGGCCCCAGGCCCCAGGCCCCAGGCCCCAGGCCCCAGGCCCCAGGCCCCAGGCCCCAGGCCCCAGGCCCCAGGCCCCAGGCCCCAGGCCCCAGGCCCCGACTCTCCTTCTCTGAAGCCCAGAGAAGAGAGAACTGATTTGTTCCTCCACTTTCCTCTTCCTTTTTAGTACTCCTCCAGAGGTCAATGGGGCATCAAGGGTCGTGGGATTCAATTTTTTAATTTTTTCGAAATTTTCTTTTTTAATTTTTTCGAAAAACATTTTCATCCAAAAAAAACTTTTTCATCACGTTTAAATAACTTTTGAGACCTGTGAAACTCCTCCCTTTGACCTCAACTATCTCGTTTCCTGTTTGAGTTATCAAAAATTGTCAACTAATGAAATGTTACTGATTTCAAAACAAAAGTTTTCGCTTTAAAAAATAAATATTTTCTTACTTATTTTATTCAAAAAATGCACTACAGTAATACCCAGAATTGTTTGTTTTCTTGTTTTAAATAGTTTGGGGATTTTTGAAATCACCGGAATTACGGGGGAAAAGACAAGACAAATTGGTCTCAAGCAGAAAAAAAAAATACAAAAAAAAAGAAATTTCGATGAATTTAGGAATGAAGAAGAATTGCAATTTTTACATAGGACGATCCATTTTCATGAAATAAATTGACCAGTAGACAACGTTGAAAATGAGAAACGACAGTGGGAACATGATCATAGAGCAGCGATCAACCTGAAATGATTTATATAGGCTTAAAAAAGAAATAAAAATAGTTTGGCGAGCAGTGGAGTCGAACTTGGGTCTTGTGGGTGACGGGCAAAAGCTTTGGCACTGCGCCACCGCGGCACATGGCTACCCAGCGCCGCTTTCCGTATTTGACTCACCTGCACACTCGTAATCGTCCAATCGCGATCCGGTGGGCACAACATGTAGACGAGTTGCTGAACACGGTAACCGAATCCGCTCTTCTTATCGTAGGCGTAAGTATCGTGTTCTATCTGGAAATATTAAATTTTGAATAAAAATCTTGAATTAGCAAAGATGTATTTGCGCCCTCCTGCTAATAAACCACTCACCGATGCAAAGTTATTCGCGACCAGTTTATTGTTATCCGTATTATTTGAATTTGGCGCCGGAATCGCTGTAGTCGTCGTGCCACCGGATCCAGCGTTGGCGTCGGTCTTCAGTTGAGCAAGACCTTGCATTCGTTTCCTCAGAAGACCTCCGCCATTTCCTTCCTCTCCTTTTGTCTCTTTTTTCCGGGTTTTTCGAATCTGATTCAGCCAGTGACCGAGCACTTTTGAGCCGATTTGTCGTTCTCGTTCCCATCTGGAAAAGGAGTTTCTTTTGGCTTTAATTATTTAAAAAAAATTAGGATATCTTTTAAAAGCAGTTACGGTAACATATTTTTCTGAAAGTAGCCTACCCAAACCGTCATAAGCCGATTCCGCTAATCCGGCTATTTTTACGGCGCCTGATTTATAGGAGCATATTCGAAACTAATATCAATTTGTAGATCTTATCAAGTTCTACATGTTGCATGTTGATTCAGTGCGGAATTTCAATTTTGAGCCTAGTTATGCACGAAAGAGAGATAGAACGGGTCATTGGCGGGCAGCTGGCGGCCGAGAGTGCTCTTTTACTTTGGCCCTAATTATTTCGGTTCCTGTAAGAGATATCAAAAAGTAGTCAACTGATGAAATGTTGCTGATACAATAATAAACATATTATCAGTTTACTACTTGTTGATATCTTTTACAGGAACCGAGATAATCAAGCTCAAAGAGCACGTAAAGAATTTTATCAAAGTTGAAGATGCTTGAGCTTGTTTATCTTGGTTCCTTCAAAAGATAGCTAAAATCCGTTAACTGATAAAATGTTTGTTACATTATGATAAATAATTTATCAGTTGACAACTTTTTTGTATCGTTTACAGTAATCGAGATAAATCGGCTCAAAGTTAAAAGTTACGGTAGGTATCAGTTTTCAAGAATAACACCCACCTATTCAACTGACAAACAATCGCCAATTCAACCAATGTACAAAAAATGAAGATGACCGAGAAAATCATCCAAACATCGAGACATTTGATATAGCTGACACGTGGCAAGTGTCTTAACACATTTCCAAACTGGAATGTCAGCGCCAGCAGCGACGAGACGCCCAGAGTGATCCTTGCCGACACACTGCGAACGTCGAAAAAGAATCCGACCCATGAGGAGATTACGGTAAGTGATGTAGGGAAATAGGACTGGAACAGGTAGAAACCGTAGCGACGCGCAAATGTGAATTTGACCTGAAAAGTCAGAAATACTCATGGTTCATAATTTGATATTATGTTGTGGGTGGTGGTGCTTATCTTCAACGTGTCATATCTTAAAAACGGTGCTAGCTAGGAACAAGTTTATTATTACAAAAATATAGATTTCGAAATTTTAAACATTTTATGAATTTACAACTTTTCGCTATCTCTATTTGTTCGCTAGATATATGCGCTCAAAGAAAAACAGTGCCAGAAAGAGAAGCGCTAACTTTAAGGGTTTACAAAATTATTCAAATTCAAGTTTTCAAAAAAATTTTAACTGCCAAAATGTGTAGAATTTGACGAGCTACATTTTGTTAGTTAACAATTTTGTTCTATCTCTCTTCCTACGCGAGATAAGAGCCTTAAATGAAAAACCACAAATCAACTGTTTTTGTGCATTTGTGCGTAGGGTCAGGTGCATTACACACAATACCGTTTTTTCAGGGGTAAGAATATGTATAGATATAGGGTCATGCTGCCAATGACTTACAAACGCAGTCTTTGTGGATACTCTAGTCTGAAAAAAACACCATGACCCCTAACTACACATAACTACAGTAACCCAAAAAATGATTCAGAATTCTAAAGGCATACCTTCGCTCGATCCCAAATTCCATTCGGGTACTCTAACCGCTGATGGTCTGTGGACCATCCGATTAGATCGAAGTCGGGTAGCTCAACCTGTAAACCGCGCTCCATTGCAAATCGTTCAGTAGAGCGCACTTGCCTTTTCCATCATTGTTATGGGTACATCGTGCCACATCAGACGCACTTCATCGGTGTTGAATGAGTAGGATTCAAGGACAATTTCACAGGAAAGAGAATCAAATGGGAACATCTGAAATTAGAGATTTTTAGACATAGAGGAATCGAACTTGTGGGCGCAGTGGCGCCCGCTACTCACTGAGCTACGCGGCCACACAGATGAAATAGGCGGTATCTTTTGTTCTAGTTGAGATAGAAAAATTTGGTCAACTAATAAAATGTAGCTTATAAAATTTCACACATTTTATTAGTGAACAAAATTTTAATATCTTTTACAGAAAACGAGATAATTGGTGTCAAATTGTGCCGCCCGCCAAGCTACGCGGCTGCAAGCGCCTAGAGCGTCGTATAGATGAAAAGGGTGATATCTTTGTTCTAGTGAAGATATTCAAAATTTGCAAACTACTGAAATGTAGCTCATAAAATTTTCTACATTTTATTAGTTGACAAAATTTTGATATCTCTTACAGTAACCGAGATAATTAGGGTCAAATTGTGCCGCCCACCGAGCTACGCGGTTGCAAGCGCCTAAAGCGTCGCATAGATGAAAAGGGTGATATCTTTTGTTCAAGGCAAGATAGAAAAAAGTAGCCAACTAATAAAATGTAGCTCATAAAATTTTCTATATTTTATTAGTTGACAAAATTTTGATATCTTTTACACCCGACTAGATACTCTAGGTCAAACTGTGTCGCCCGCTAAGCTGCGCGCCGCCTGATGACTAAGAAGAAAATGGTGATATCTTTTGTTCTAATAATGATAAAACAATTTTGTCAACTAACAAAATGTAGCTTATAAAATTTTCTACATTTTACTAGTTGACAACTTTTTGATATCTTTTACAGGAAGCCAAATAATCAGGGTCAAACTGTACTCACCTTCAGATTCACTGAGCACGGCGTCTTGACGTTTAACCTGAAACACAAATTATTCAATTATCCAAAAGAAAGCAAACTACAAACAAAAAAAAACACACCTAAAATTACTCCAGACAAGTCCATTTTCATACAAAATCACAAAAGTATTCTCGCTGGGCGATGAGTGAATGGAGCTGGATTTCGAGTTGATGATACATGTGTCGGGCGTCCAGATTTTTTTGCGGAAGTCGGACTGAAAATTTTTAACATTTGAATTGAAGCTTAGTAAGTGGGTTATGAGGTTTCAAATCCAGTTTTCTGTTTTTAAAACGGTCATTTTTTCATCAAGTTATGGCTGTTTAAAGTTGATGGTCTAGAAATACCAACCTAGGCCACGAGTTTAAACTCACCTTTAATGTAATATTAGTCGCACAAACATTAAGATGTTTGAACGATAACCGTGGGTCTTGCCAAATCTCACTATACATCACATCCAACGAAAAGTCACCAGTGATTTCTGAAATTCCAGACACCCCCTGAAAAATAATTTATTTTTGCTGGCCTAGTTTTTTTTTTCCGGCCCTCTAATATACCTGCACATGAAGCTCAATGGTGACATTGACTCCTTCGGCTTCTGGCAACAAGTGTGTGTCATAATCAGTGAGTAATGTGTCGATGAGTTTGCCGAGGTTTATACTGGAAAAATCGATATATCTCAAAAACTAAAAAAGATAACCAATTTTTGTAAATTATAAAAATGTAGCTGATAAATTTTTTATACATTTTAATAGTTAACAACTTTTTGCTAGCTAAAGTGGCTGGCGAGATATTGATGTTTTAAAGAGACGCAGACATTCAGAGAGCTAGCCAGTTGCTCCTTCATATTTGATACCGGGGAAAGGGCATAACTTGGTTCAGACTTGAAATTTCTTTTCTCTCAAAAGAGAAAAATGTAGAATTTGACAAGATCTACAAAATGATATTAAATTAAACTATATTCAAATGCCAAGTTTTGAACCAGAGATGGTGAAAAGACGGGCATGCAAGATCGGCACCCGGAGGCGTCTTGCCAGGCCTCCGTTACGCGCCGGCGCATAACTCGGTTCAAACGCAAAATTGCAATTTAAATTAACAATTGAAATGTAGAACTTGACAAGATCTACAAATTGATATTAAATTCAACTATATTCAACCGCCGAGTTTTGAGCCGGATGCAGCAAACGAAGCCAAAGCTAACAAGGGTCGAGTTTGCCTACCCATTTTTTCACCGAATTTGAGGCAAAATTCGGATTTCAAATAAAGTCGATTTTAATATCGTTTTGTAGATATCGTCAAGATCTACTTTTTGATGTCAAATTTGTACAAAACTTTTGAGTTTCAGCTGAGTTATGCGCCGGCGCGTAGAGGGGCCGGGTTGGCGCCAACGAGGTCGGCGCCGGCGGGTAGCGATGTTGCCTACCCGTCTTTTCGCCTCTGGGTCAGAACATGAATTTTAAAAACAGACACATTTAACACCATTTTGTAGATCTTGTTGAGCTCTACATTTTGCTTCTTGATTCAAACCACAATTCTAAACTTGAACCGAGTTACGCCTTTTTCCGTAACATACCGGTGAGCTTCGGGTCCCTTCTTTTCAAACGCTTATAACTTGACTCAAAACTAAGCTATTTGAATTTCAAAAATTTGTAAAATGTGTAAAATTTAATACTCTACATTTCTGCTGTTTAACACTTTTTTCTACCTCTCCCAATTCAAAAGATACAAGCCAATTTCACTCACCTATTCCTGGAGCACTTCTTCTCGCTGACCGCCGCCAAGGAAAAATAGAAGAAAAAGAATTGAGCGAGTAGAAAAAATCGCATATCTTCTCTAGATCATATCTGGGTTATTCTCGACTTCTTGACGTCTTCTGATTATTGATGATGTGGTGGATTTTCTGAAATTTTTACTCTTCAAAATTGGCAAAAGTAAAAAAAAGTGAGTAGAAAAAAAAGTGACGAAAACGGAAAGAAGAGAAGAGCATTTGAAATTTTAATTGGGGGAAGCAGCAGTGAGCTCAGCAAATTTTCAGGAAAACGAAGAAAATTATAATGACACACACTTCAGAAATCATGTGAGCTCATAAAAAAGAAGACGTCGTTCGATTTCTTTGAAAAATTCAGAATAATTATTCAAATTAGAACAGGAATATTCATAAGATGAGCCAGAAAAATGGAAATTGAAGGTCAAAAAATTCTTTTCAGAAATTCAGAAACTTTAAAAATTCGGAAATTCTGAGATTCTGAGATTCTGGAGTTTTGAAGCCCTAAGATTCTGAGATTCTGAGATTCAGAAATTCAGAAATTCAAAAATTCAGAAATTCAGAAATAATTCAGAATTTCAGAAATTTTGAAATTCAGAAATTCAGAAATTCAGAAATTCAGAAATTCAGAAATTCGGAAATTCAGAAATTCAGAAATTCAGAAATTCAGAAATTCAGAATACTGAGATTCTGAAGTTCCGAGATTCTGAGATTCTGAGATTCTGAGATTCTGAGATTCTGAGATTCTGAGATTCTGAAATACTGAGATTCTGAAATTCTGAGCTTCTAGGATTCTGAGATTCTGAGATTCTAAGATTCTGAGATTCTAAGATTCTGAAATTCTAGGATTCAGAAATTCTGAAATTCAGAAATTAAAAAATTTGGAAATTCAGAAATTCAGAAATTCAGAATACTGAGATTCTGAAGTTCCGAGATTCTGAGATTCTGAGATTCTGAGATTCTGAGATTCTGAGATTCTGAGATTCTGAAATACTGAGATTCTGAAATTCTGAGCTTCTAGGATTCTGAGATTCTGAGATTCTAAGATTCTGAGATTCTAAGATTCTGAAATTCTAGGATTCAGAAATTCTGAAATTCAGAAATTAAAAAATTTGGAAATTCAGAAATTCAGAAATTCAGAATACTGAGATTCTGAAGTTCCGAGATTCTGAGATTCTGAGATTCTGAGATTCTGAAATACTGAGATTCTGAAATTCTGAGCTTCTAGGATTCTGAGATTCTGAGATTCTGAGATTCTGAGATTCTGAGATTCTGAGATTCTGAGATTCTGAGATTCTGAAATACTGAGATTCTGAAATTCTGAGCTTCTAGGATTCTGAGATTCTGAGATTCTAAGATTCTGAGATTCTAAGATTCTGAAATTCTAGGATTCAGAAATTCTGAAATTCAGAAATTAAAAAATTTGGAAATTCAGAAATTCAGAAGTTCTTAAAAACTTTTTCGTATTTTTCCCCTTTTTTCATTTTTTCTTTTTCTAAGGACCTAAAAAAATTCTTAGAATTCTGTGCCCCAAGAATGTGTTTTGGTATGGATGTTCCGAAAATTTTTCAGAGAAAATGTGATCCACAACAACACAAAAAAGATGATTATCAGAAGAACAGGAAACAGAATTTTCGGAGAAAAAAAAAACGGAACAAAATAGGCAAAAAAAAAGAAAATGGGGTGGGGGGCGAAGAGATGAATAATGAGGTATGGGAATGTTTTTGAAAATTTTGGAAATTTTCGGGAAATTGAACACTTTTAGATATTAGGAAAAACATCTTTTCAGGAGTTTTTTTTTCAAGAGGGTTCGACTTTCAGAAAATCAAAAAAAGTCTAAAGAAATATGAACTTTGAAGTGTTTTTTGAGATTCTTCAATTTTCAGATCCTTGATCCAAACAGACTTTTGTGAAAGGATTCCAAGCTAGGTATGGATTCTAGGTTCAAAATTAAAAATCAAGTCATATCGTTGTTATGAGTAAAGCTAGACAAAAGTGCACAACTACAAAATTAAAGCATGTAAAATTTAACATATTTTTACAATTTACAAAAATTTGATAGCTCAATTGTGCGCCAAAATACAAGCGCTTGAAAAGTAAGAAGCCACCGCTTCCCTTATACTTTTTAGGTGCCAAAGGGCATAACTCGGCTCAATCTTGGAATTTCGGTATGAATCAAAAACCATGACGTAGAACTCAAAAAGAGCTACAAAATTATATAAAAATCAATTATATTCAAATGCTAAGTTTTGGACCAAAAGGGGTTTTAAATATCTGCGGGTTGAAAAATCTGCGCTAGGTAGCGTCTGTCGGCTTTTTCACCGGTTATTTCGTATAATATTTCAATGTGAATGGATTTGACATCATTTTGTAGATCTTCTCATGTTCTACGTTTCATTTTTCGATTCAAGCAAAAGTTCCAAGTTTGAGCTGAGTTATGCGTCGGCGCGTATTGAAGCCGATTCGGCGGCAAAGAGGTCGGCGCCTCCAGTGGCGATTTCGCCCATCACCCTTTTCACCATCTCTGTGCCAAAACTTGGTGTTCAATAGTAATTGAATGTAATATCATTTTGTAGATCTTGTTATGTTCTACATATCACTTTTTGATTTATACAGAAATTTCCATTTTGAACAGAGTTATGGGCTTTCCCGTAAGACCATGGTGAGCGGGGGCAAGTAAGGAGGAGCGGTGGGATCCTACTTTCCTAGTCATTGTATCTTTGCACACAGTCAAGCTATCATAATTTTGTTAACTAATAAAATGTGCAAAATTTTCTGTTCTTCATTTTTGTAATTGTGCACTTTTTTCTATCTCTACACTTAACAAAGATATGATCCGATTTGCTAGCCTTGCTGTTTGACGGCGATGAAAAGCCTCTAATTACCAGCATTCCCAAATTTCCTGGTTTTGGATTCAAAAAACCAGCATTAGGGGTCTAAACAATTTTTTTAGAATTTAGAGAATAAGGCCTTATGAATGGGGTGCTAACAGCCTCACCTGATATCATAAGCCCCGCCCCTTTTGATCCGCGATAAAAAGTTCAAAGGGCCTATCTCTCATCAATCAACTAAACGGGCGGTTAGTTGAGGAAAAGCCACTGAGTAAAACCCAAAAGAAACCACATGACTCTTATATTTTGAGAAGGAGAGCAAGAAGGAATCACCCAAGTTTTGATTAATTATCAAGGATATATAGCTGAAGGGCTTGAGGAGTGTAAATTGAGAAAAGGTGAACGAAGAAACAACCAAAAGAACGATTGGATATGAGAAAAATTGAGAAAAATAAAAGTTGTTGGGAATGAAAAAATGGGTGAGGAGGTATTTCAGGGGAGCGCTGAAAATCGGGATTTTTTGCTGTAAATTGGAAATTTGGCTGAAATCGAAAAATCAGAAAATCCAAAATTTTGGCTGAAAATTGGTAATTCAGGCTCAGACTCAGAATCGGAAAACCGGATATTTTGGCTGAAAATCGAAAACATGGAAAACTGAATTTTGAAAAAATTCAGGAAAAAATATGCCAAAAATGACTTTTTGGGAGATTTTTTCTAAATTTACAGATTTCCGAACTTTCTGAAATTTGAAACCAAAACTTTTTTTTTCGAAAAATTTGACACCTGGCTCTCTTTTTTTTTTAATGACCAATTGACTTTGAACTAAGAATCTAAGAATCTAAGAATCTAAGAATCTAAGAATCTAAGAATCTAAGAATCTAAGAATCTAAGAATCTAAGAATCTAAGAATCTAAGAATCTAAGAATCTAAGAATCTAAGAATCTAAGAATCTAAGAATCTAAGAATCTAAGAATCTAAGAATCTAAGAATCTAAGAATCTAAGAATCTAAGAATCTAAGAATCTAAGAATCTAAGAATCTAAGAATCTAAGAATCTAAGAATCTAAGAATCTAAGAATCTAAGAATCTAAGAATCTAAGAATCTAAGAATCTAAGAATCTAAGAATCTAAGAATCTAAGAATCTAAGAATCTAAGAATCTAAGAATCTAAGAATCTAAGAATCTAAGAATCTAAGAATCTAAGAATCTAAGAATCTAAGAATCTAAGAATCTAAGAATCTAAGAATCTAAGAATCTAAGAATCTAAGAATCTAAGAATCTAAGAATCTAAGAATCTAAGAATCTAAGAATCTAAGAATCTAAGAATCTAAGAATCTAAGAATCTAAGAATCTAAGAATCTAAGAATCTAAGAATCTAAGAATCTAAGAATCTAAGAATCTAAGAATCTAAGAATCTAAGAATCTAAGAATCTAAGAATCTAAGAATCTAAGAATCTAAGAATCTAAGAATCTAAGAATCTAAGAATCTAAGAATCTAAGAATCTAAGAATCTAAGAATCTAAGAATCTAAGAATCTAAGAATCTAAGAATCTAAGAATCTAAGAATCTAAGAATCTAAGAATCTAAGAATCTAAGAATCTAAGAATCTAAGAATCTAAGAATCTAAGAATCTAAGAATCTAAGAATCTAAGAATCTAAGAATCTAAGAATCTAAGAATCTAAGAATCTAAGAATCTAAGAATCTAAGAATCTAAGAATCTAAGAATCTAAGAATCTAAGAATCTAAGAATCTAAGAATCTAAGAATCTAAGAATCTAAGAATCTAAGAATCTAAGAATCTAAGAATCTAAGAATCTAAGAATCTAAGAATCTAAGAATCTAAGAATCTAAGAATCTAAGAATCTAAGAATCTAAGAATCTAAGAATCTAAGAATCTAAGAATCTAAGAATCTAAGAATCTAAGAATCTAAGAATCTAAGAATCTAAGAATCTAAGAATCTAAGAATCTAAGAATCTAAGAATCTAAGAATCTAAGAATCTAAGAATCTAAGAATCTAAGAATCTAAGAATCTAAGAATCTAAGAATCTAAGAATCTAAGAATCTAAGAATCTAAGAATCTAAGAATCTAAGAATCTAAGAATCTAAGAATCTAAGAATCTAAGAATCTAAGAATCTAAGAATCTAAGAATCTAAGAATCTAAGAATCTAAGAATCTAAGAATCTAAGAAAAGAGAGATCGGAATACAGAAGATCGCCAAACACTTGTTCTCGTTTTTCAGTGTCCAAGAAAAAATGTCCCATCGTTTTTCAAAAATTTGTCATTCCATCTATCATTTTTGACACTTTCAATCCTTTTTTGCTTTTTCCAGAAAGAGATTATAGATTTCAGAATTTTTTGTTAAAAAAAAGAAAAATATTGGAAACATAGAAACAAAGAAAGAGAGATGACTCTTCTCATCATCATCATCATTTTGAGATGTTTCAAAAATTGGGGGAAAATGAGAGATAATAGATTTTGAAGAGACGCAGAGACAACAGTTGGCACTCTGAGTTCTTGGGGGGTTTCATTATGAAGTGGAGATGGGACACAGAGAGATGAGAAGAACAAAAAATGAAAAGAATATGGGAAGAATTTTTGGAAAAAAAAGTGTTTATTTGGAAATTGATGTAAACTTTTGGGTGGTAATTTATGAAATTTTTTTGGTTTTTGACTTTTTGATTTTCTAAGAAAGTTTTCGGATTTTAAGAATTTTTGAAGTTTTCAGAATTTAGCATTTTTTTATGTTGAAAATTAAAAATTTAATCCGAAAAAGTTTTTGCAATCTGTTTTTTAGAATACTTCAAAATTTTGAATTTTCAGGAGACTCCAATTTTAGGGGGTTTCAGACATTTTTGGGTTTCAGAATTTTTGGATTTTCCCATAATTTTGAATTTCTGGAAATTTGAAAATTTGGAACTAATTTTCTAGAATGTTCGAAAAATTTAAAAAAATTTGTTTAATAATCCGGATTTTCAAAAAATTCAAATATTTCTGGATTTTCCAGAAATTTCGGAATTTTCACAATTGGATCTGAAATTCTGAAAAATCTAAAACTCTTATAATCTAAAAAAACTTCTCAAGCTGAACAATGGAAAACCTTATATATTGACCACAATTTTCCCCCATTTTTGCAACAAAAAGTCCCAAAAAAGGTCAAAAATTACTTTCTTTTGGGGGTAATTTGATTAGGAAAATTGGGAAAAATAATGGATTTTTGAGTCAGAAGAAAAGGAAAAAGAAGGAAAAAAGTCGGCTGAACTTTGTCTAAAACTTCAAAGAATCAAAAATCACATTTTCCGAAAAAACAACTGGGATTCTAGGATTTTAAGATACTTAGATTCAGATGTTCTGGAATTCTTAGATCCCAAAAATCTCCAAATTTTTTCAAGACAGAAAAAATAATCCACAAATCCTCCCCCAACTTTCTCAAGTGGTTTTTTTTTCTCTGAAAATTCCAGAAAACACCAATTTTCAGTTACTTTACCAAAAAAAAACGTAGTAGTAGACACTTAGAAAAACACTTTGAGACATAGGCTCCGCCCACTTTTTGTGTGTCATCTTTTCCGGTTTTTTTCTGGAAAATGAGATGGTGAGCCGTTGAGAAAATTGGAAAACGAAAATACGTGTTCTTTTGGAGGAAATTCAGTTTTTTTTTTCTTAAAAAACGGATGATGAATGTAAAAAATTTAAGAGGGAAATTCGAATTAGTTATACGATGACATATAAATTATTTTCTAGGAAAAAGAGTTCCTAAAAATCTCAGAATCTCAGAATCTCAGAATCTCAGAATCTCAGAATCTCAGAATCTCAGAATTTCAGAATCTCAGAATCTCAGAATCTCAGAATCTCAGAATCTTAGAAACTTAGAATCAAAGAACCTCAAAATCTCGGAATCTCAGAATCTCAGAATCTCAGAATCTCAGAATCTCAGAATCTCAGAATTTCAGAATCTCATAATCTCAGAATCTCAGAATCTCAGAATCTCAGAATCTCAGAATTTCCGAATTTCAGACTTTCAGAATTTAAGAACTTAGGTATCTAGAAATCCGCGTTTTCCAGTATCTGGAGTTTCCGAATCGATTTTTAACTGAAATTAAAAATTTCAAAATCCAGAACTTCAAAATATAAGGATGGAAGAATCTGAAGACCTAATTATCATTCCGCGTATTTTTTCATTCCGCGTATTTTTTCATTCCGCGTATTTTTTCACACGCGTACGAGTGTCTCGATGAGCGGCTCTGAGAAAACCAAAAAGAAGAAAAAGATGGAGAACGGAGAAGAAAAGAAAACTGATATCGAGAACTCCGTGAATACGTTTCTGGAGTTGAAGTTTCCCGAACTAGTCAAAATGACGGTAGATCAAGCAGTCAAGGTGTTGTTTGTGTCACCGGAATTCAAAAAGGGGCTTGGAGAAGCCATGGCAACATTTCAAAAACAACAAAAAGAGGCTTTTGATATTGAGTTGGATAAGATGAAGACAAAAATCGATAAATTGGAAAAAATGGTTCGAGAACAGGCGGAAGTGGTGAAACAGCTAGGATTGGATTTGAAAACTGGAAAAGTTGGAGATTCGGAGGATGTGGCAGAGAAGAAAGAAAGACTTCGTTCAGTTGTGACGTTGAATGTCCCGGAACTTAATTCCCACTTTGAGCTAGAGAAGAATAAGTGTGATTTGATCTCAGTCAATTTAATTATTCAGCATCTAAATATTGGTGTTCAACCCATGGCTGTGTATAGATTGGGGAGACAGCGACAAGATGGAAGACCGAGACTTTTGAAGGTGGTGATGCCCAACAGTATGAGCCAAAGAGAATTGCTGAATCGAGCTCCAAAATTGAAAACATTCAACACCAATGGACATCCGCCAGTCTATGTCCGTAAATCAATGAGCAGAGAGGAGTTGGTTGAATTTCGTGCGATGAGGGCTCAGCAAAAACCTAATGGGATTATGGTTAATACACGTGGATCGAATTCAACAGATATGCAAGTTGACGATGATAATTCTAATATTAACGTGACCCAAAAAAACTAATTTCGAAAGTAGATCGTGTTGTTCCTAAGCCTAATTTTAAGCCTAATTCTAATTCTAACTACAATTCTAATTCTAATTTTCATTGCTCGCCCCCTCCAGAATTATTTCTACATTTTTTATCAGCAAATATTCGCTCAGCAGTAACTAATCGTCTGGAAATTCAGAATATAATAAGTAAGCAAAATTATGATGTCATAACTCTACAAGAAACATGGTTAACTAGCAAACATAATGACGCACTTTTAACAAACAACATTCACAGTTTCAAAGTTTTTAGAACAGATAGAGAAAAAGACCATAGGGGAGGAGGGGTTTGTAATTTAGTTAATTCTAGCATACTTTGTAACGTGATTAGTTCAGAATCAAAATACAAATCCTATGAGATATTAGTCAATGACTTGAACATAGATGTTTTTCCACTGAGAATTTTAAACATATATCGTCCTCCTTCGTGCACGCATAAAGAAACTATACGCCTTCTAAGTAAAATTTCCGATCTGATAAACTATCCAGGAAAAGTAGTAATTATAGGTGATTTCAACATCAGCGGGATAGACTGGAGAGAGAGTGACATTGAAGGGGCATCTCAATTAGGGACTTTACTTATTGAATTTTGCAAAGTACATAATCTTAAGCAATTTGTAAAACAAGCAACTAGAAAAGATACTATATTGGATTTGATTTTTGCTAATACACCAGTACAGAATGTGAAAGTTCTCTCCCCTATTGGATCGAGCGATCACAGGAAAATTGAATTCGCTATAGATATTCTCCAAGCCATTCCTAGCCCAAAACTAAAAATGTTTGATTTTAAAAACGCGAACATTCCTCTATGTGTTGAACATTTTAAAAACGTGAACTGGTCCACAATCTTAGGTGCTAATATGACAGTGGAGCAAATGTATAGTAGTTTGATGAGTGAAGTACGGTATATCTTTAGTAAATCTGTTGAAGAAAAATGGGTTCCGCTAGGAAAAACTAGTGTACCACAGTATCTTCTATCCTTTGAGACAATTGTAGAATCCGCATATTGGCAGTCTAAAAGATCAAGAAAAGTGGAAGATTTTTTATTGTATGTCAAACTAGCTAGAAGGTACAGAAAAAAGCTTATAAAATTCCAATCTAATGCTGAACTTAAATATCTAGAAGAAAACGGGTCAAGTAGGTTCTCAAAATATGCTAAAACCATTCTAAAACCCCGATCAAATTCAATGCCTAATATTGTTAATGATATGGGAAAATTATTGGAATCTGATTCTGAAAAAGCAAATTGTATTGCGGAGTCATTTGAGCGCCAATACATTAATGAAAAATCCAAACTTTTCGAACTTCCAGATACCTATGATTCTATTCAGCCAACCATATGGGTAACTGATGATGAAGTTTATAAAACAATAAAACGCTGTAAAAACTCATGCTCAAAAACCAGCGATGATGTTCCATTCACCTTCATCAAAATGATTGCCCCATTGATAAGTAGTGCGTTAGCTCAAATTTTCAATTTTTCGATGATTAAAGGTGAAGTACCAGAAGCATGGAAAACATCAATTGTCATTCCACTAGCAAAAACAAAAAATCCTTCTACTGCGCTAGACTTTCGCCCAATTTCATTGACATCACACCTTTGTAGGATTTATGAGAGATGTATATTGAATCAGCTGACTCCATTTCTAAACTATGTCGAATTCTGGAGTCCTAGTCAGCATGGGTTCCTGCCAAAGCGGTCAACGGTGACGAATATGTTAGAGGCTATGAATGATTGGACAGAGGCGTTAGACAGAGGAGAGCAAGTAGATATAATATATATAGATTTTGCGAAAGCGTTTGACCGTGTACCACACGACAAATTATTAGAAAAATTAATAGATCTAAAAATTAATAAATATCTTGTCATTTGGCTCAATGCATACTTAGAAAATCGGACATTCAGAGTAAAAGTTGGAGAAACATTATCTGATTACAAAACTTCGATCTGTGGAGTTCCACAAGGAGCAGTTTTATCTCCAATATTATTCGGTGTCTACGTTAACTCGATGTCAGCAATACTTCCCGCAGAAGTTAAAATGAAACAGTTCGCAGATGACACTAAGATCTATACTGCATTAAAAAAAGATAGTCACACAAGTCCTCTCCAAGATGCCTTGAACTCTCTCTCCAGTTGGTGCGATGATGCAAAACTTGATCTAAACCAATCTAAAACGGTAACTTTGACGTTAGGAAAACGTAGAAACGAAATTAACTATCAGATAAGGAATCAGGATATAAAAAGAGTAACTATCACAAGAGATTTAGGCTTTCTAATTTCTAGCAACCTAGACTTCAGTGAGCATTGGAAAAAAGCAATCAATGCTGCTAAACTTATTACGACACGTGTCTTCAATCAGTACAGTAGTAAAAAACCGCGCTTAATGATACTACTCTATAAAACATTCATTCGTCCACTAGTTGAATACGGTACTTCGATAAGTTATCCACCCAACAAAAAAGAACAAAGAAATATTGAATCTATTCAGAATTCCTTCACAAGAAGGCTTTATAGTAGGAATATAGGCAGATATATTACTCCACAAGACTCAGATTACATTAATGCTAGTGAACGTAACCTCCTTTATGGTCTCTCCTCTCTCGAACACAGACGACAAACAATTGATAAAAAACTGATATCTAAAATTATGTTAGGAAAAGTGGGTCTAAATCAGACTGACTTTTTCCAAGTGTCCACAAATAATCGAACAAGATCAAAAACAAGGTACAAATGGAAAAGAGCTAAAACAAAAATTAGGCAACACTTTTTCGTCAATAGGGCGCTTTCTAGAATGATTTAGTTACTGCTGAGCAATTGCTCAGCTTTCTGGCCCCTACTCTCAACTCTCAATCCTCTATTTTATGTACTATTTTTCTATGTTAATTTATGCTTATCATGTGTCATTTTCTCTCCCTATTTCTTTCTTTTTAATGTTCACTCTTGTTTATTCTATTATCTTAAATTTCCTCTCACTAGAATTCATGATTTATTCATTTAGACTCTGCTTATCATGTATTTTAATGTATTTCTTTTTTTCTTTCACGATTCTTGCAATCGTAAATAAATAAATAAATAAATAAATAAATTATCTAAAACTCGAACTATGAATATATTAGACTTTCAGAATCTTAGATAAAATTTAAGTTTTAAAAATTCAGCACTCAAAAAAAATTTGGCCCCAAGTTTTTTTGTACAAATTCGATTTTCCTTCAACATAAATTTCTCAAATTTCATTGGAACATCAAATTTCGAGACAACAGAAGAAAACCAAGGTTTCAGGTTCCAAGTAAAAAAAGAGGAACCTTTTCTTCTCGGGACCAAAGATTTTTTTTCATTTCTTTGTGACATCACAAAAAAAATGTTGAAGTTGCTAAACGCGATTTTGACACCTCTCTTTTTCTTTTTTTTTCGCAGCTGAATGGGACAAAAATTTTCGTTGAATGATGATAGAAAAAACCCCCCTTTCAATCATATTACCTCTTTTTTGCTGAAGGATACGAA
Source organism: Caenorhabditis nigoni (assembly GCA_027920645.1). Lineage (NCBI taxonomy): Eukaryota > Metazoa > Nematoda > Chromadorea > Rhabditida > Rhabditidae > Caenorhabditis > Caenorhabditis nigoni. The sequence goes on from CP115866.1 coordinate 13,727,701, forward strand.
AAGTTGAAAATGCCCTTGGAGAGAAAAAGAAGAAGAATTTGGCGAGTCATGAGGATTCTGATATTCTGAATCACTAGTAGTAGACATTTCTGAGTACTAGAAGAAAGGGGAGGTGGGGGATCGGATCCTTGAAAATTCTGTTTTTTTGGAATCAAATTTTCAACAAAAAAAACCGTAAAACCTGTATCAGAAGGGCCTCTTTAATAGAAGGGCTCCTTTAATAGAAGGGTCCCTCTAATAGAAATTTGTTGAAACTCTATTTTTCGATGAAAATCTTGCTGAATTTTAGTGAAATTGGCAGATTTTCATGATTTTTGAATGAAAGTTTGTCGAATTTCTCGATGCAAATTTTCGGAAAATTTTGGCCGGGAAAAGAAGGGAGGACCCCCTCTATTTGAAGAGCCCCTGTAATAGAAGGGCCCTCCGGAAGTAGCTTGGAACAATAGAATGGGCGGCCCTTCTAATACAGGTTTTACGGAAATCAAAACCTTTTTGAAATTCGAAATCTGTCTAAATCCCAAAAATCTGAATTTGCATGAAAAAATGCTCTGAAAGAATTTTTTAAAAATTCGAAAATTTGGATTTTTTGAAGATTGGAAGAATTTCGAAATTTCAAATACTTCAGAAAATTTCGATTTTCTGAAACTTCGAATAAGCAGAACTATTGGAATCACAAACTTAGAATTTTTCAAAACATACGGTAAACACTCTAATAGAACGCAACCCGGATCGTCTATTTTGATCCTAAATATCTCACTTCTTTCGGAAGATATCAAAAAGTTGTCAACTGATAAAAGGTTTATCATAATATCAGCAACATTTAACTAGTCAACCACTTTTTGATATCTCTCACAGAAAATGAGATATATAGACTCAAAGTAGACGGTCCGAGTGTCGTTCTACTAGAGTGTTTACGGTAAGCTTAACTTTTGGAATAACCAAATTTTCATCATTCTGATTTCAAATTTCCAAAAAACCGAAAAATTCCAAAAACCCCAAAAATTCTTTGAAAATAACTATCCCTTTAAACTTCCAATGTTTAAGAAATTCCAAAAAATAGGCAAAAAAAAGTTTCCACAAAAAAAATGATGGTTAAGAAAAATGGGACCAATTCCTGGGTGGATCTTGTAGGATTAGGCAAAGGATTAACAAAAACGAAACAAAAAATGACAGAAACTTTTTAACTTTTCAAAGCAGACACACATACAAAAAATGTCAAAAAAGTATTATTATTATTATGTCAAAAAAGTAGATAAAAACTCAGGAGAAGAGCAAAAAATAGTCTGGTTATTATGGCTCAAGAAGTCACGTTGTTTTGCAGCTAGAAATCAGAAATATGAGATTCTAGTTTTCGGTTTTTTTCAGAGAAAATAGTTATGTTTTTGTGATTTTTGAGTTAGAAGTTCGTATAGATTGTTCTGGAACATTTTTCTGAAATTTGAGATTATTTCGAAAATTTGTCTGAAAAAAAAGATCTAAGAATCTGGAAGTTTCGAAATCCCAAAATTCGAAGTTTCGGAATCTTGGAAATTTAGAATTCGAGAATTGAAGGTTTTGAAATTTCAGATTTTCCGAACTTCTTAACTTCTGATATTCTGAATTTCCGGATAAAATTATTTTGATCCAACAAAAAAATTCCTGAAATTCGATATTTTTGGATTTGGCACGTCGTCTCCGGTACTTGAAATTGGTCTTCTAGACATTCAAAGAACTCTTTATTCAAAACGAAAAAAATCTCTGATTCTTGGTATTTTTCTTCTGAAAGACGTCTTCTTACCCCCAGAATTCCTATTATTCTCTCATGAATATTCAATTAAAATGACTTTGGAATGAGGAAATGAGAAGAAAAAGTCTTATTGATTGAGAAAATTCAGAATCTCAGACATCTAGGAACTCGGAAATTCAGAAATTCAGAAATTCAGAAATTCAGAAAGTTTGAAAAATTTGAAAAATCTAGAAATTCCAAAATTCAGAAATTCAGAAATTCAGAAATTCAGAAATTCAGAAATTCAGAAATTCAGTAATTCAGAAATTCAGAAATTCAGGAATTCAGAAATTCAGGAATTCAGAAATTCAGAAATTCAGATATTCAGAAATTCAGAAATTCAGAAATTCAGAAATTCAGAAATTCAGAAATTCAGAAATTCAGAAATTCAGAAATTCAGAAATTCAGAAATTCAGAAATTCAGAAATTCAGAAATTCAGAAATTCAGAAATTCAGAAATTCAGAAATTCAGAAATTCAGAAATTCAGAAATTCAGAAATTCAGAAATTCAGAAATTCAGAAATTCAGAAATTCAGAAATTCAGAAATTCAGAAATTCAGAAATTCAGAAATTCAGAAATTCAGAAATTCAGAAATTCAGAAATTCAGAAATTCAGAAATTCAGAAATTCAGAAATTCAGAAATTCAGAAATTCAGAAATTCAGAAATTCAGAAATTCAGAAATTCAGAAATTCAGAAATTCAGAAATTCAGAAATTCAGAAATTCAGAAATTCAGAAATTCAGAAATTCAGAAATTCAGAAATTCAGAAATTCAGAAATTCAGAAATTCAGAAATTCAGAAATTCAGAAATTCAGAAATTCAGAAATTCAGAAATTCAGAAATTCAGAAATTCAGAAATTCAGAAATTCAGAAATTCAGAAATTCAGAAATTCGGGAATTCAGAAATTCAGAAATTCAGAAATTCAGAAATTCAGAAATTCAGAAATTCAGAAATTCAGAAATTCAGAAATTCAGAAATTCAGAAATTCAGAAATTCAGAAATTCAGAAATTCAGAAATTCAGAAATTCAGAAATTCAGAAATTCAGAAATTCAGAAATTCAGAAATTCAGAAATTCAGAAATTCAGAAATTCAGAAATTCAGAAATTCAGAAATTCGGGAATTCAGAAATTCAGAAATTCAGAAATTCAGAAATTCAGAAATTCAGAAATTCAGGAATTCAGAAATTCAGGAATTCAGAAATTCAGAAATTCAGATATTCAGAAATTCAGAAATTCAGAAATTCAGAAATTCAGAAATTCAGAAATTCAGAAATTCAGAAATTCAGAAATTCAGAAATTCAGAAATTCAGAAATTCAGAAATTCAGAAATTCAGAAATTCAGAAATTCAGAAATTCAGAAATTCAGAAATTCAGAAATTCAGAAATTCAGAAATTCAGAAATTCAGAAATTCAGAAATTCAGAAATTCAGAAATTCAGAAATTCAGAAATTCAGAAATTCAGAAATTCAGAAATTCAGAAATTCAGAAATTCAGAAATTCAGAAATTCAGAAATTCAGAAATTCAGAAATTCAGAAATTCAGAAATTCAGAAATTCAGAAATTCAGAAATTCAGAAATTCAGAAATTCAGAAATTCAGAAATTCAGAAATTCAGAAATTCAGAAATTCAGAAATTCAGAAATTCAGAAATTCGGGAATTCAGAAATTCAGAAATTCAGAAATTCAGAAATTCAGAAATTCAGAAATTCAGAAATTCAGAAATTCAGAAATTCAGAAATTCAGAAATTCAGAAATTCGGGAATTCGAAAATTCCAAACGTTCTATAATCTCTGAGTCTCTAGGGCGAGGCTCAAACTTTATACTAGTGTGGTCGGATACTGAGAATCCGGAAATCCTGAAGACGTCCATGAAGAAGAAATCCGAACCCTTTTTGTTTCATGCTCACGTCTTCTTGGGAAGAGGAAGAGAGCAAAAGTGAAATAAAGGGAATTGGACAGAGAACAAATAATATAAAAAAAAGGATTTTTGAGCATTTTGGGAGAAAAAAAAATGGATGAGAAATTGGAATGTTTTAGGATTCTGGAAAAATATTTAAAAATAAAAAATTCTCAAAATTTTCCAAAAATAAAAAGATATCCAAATGTTTTTTTTTTTGCAAATCTAACAATTTTAGAAACTCTGAAATTCGAAAAAAAAACGTGCAGGTGAAAAATTTTGATCTAAATTTGATTCAAAAAACGTCATTTTTTGTAAAATTTCAAATATTTTCCCGGTTTTCAGATCAAAAAACTTTCGAAAATTTGGAAAATTTCAATTCAGGATTCGATTTTTTGAATTTCAGAACTTTTTCAAAAACCGGAAAAAAGGGAAAAAGTCAAAAAGAAGGTTTTTTCCTTCTTTGTCAAATTTTGAAATCTGATTTTTGGGGGAAGAAAAGAAAAGAAAGTTCAAAAGAAGGAAGATTCAAGTTCAGTTTCACTTTCTTCTTCTCCTTCTTTTTTTTTGGAAAAACTAGGAAAAGATTACTGTAGAATCTAAGAATCTAAGAATCTAAGAATCTAAGAATCTAAGAATCTAAGAATCTAAGAATCTAAGAATCTAAGAATCTAAGAATCTAAGAATCTAAGAATCTAAGAATCTAAGAATCTAAGAATCTAAGAATCTAAGAATCTAAGAATCTAAGAATCTAAGAATCTAAGAATCTAAGAATCTAAGAATCTAAGAATCTAAGAATCTAAGAATCTAAGAATCTAAGAATCTAAGAATCTAAGAATCTAAGAATCTAAGAATCTAAGAATCTAAGAATCTAAGAATCTAAGAATCTAAGAATCTAAGAATCTAAGAATCTAAGAATCTAAGAATCTAAGAATCTAAGAATCTAAGAATCTAAGAATCTAAGAATCTAAGAATCTAAGAATCTAAGAATCTAAGAATCTAAGAATCTAAGAATCTAAGAATCTAAGAATCTAAGAATCTAAGAATCTAAGAATCTAAGAATCTAAGAATCTAAGAATCTAAGAATCTAAGAATCTAAGAATCTAAGAATCTAAGAATCTAAGAATCTAAGAATCTAAGAATCTAAGAATCTAAGAATCTAAGAATCTAAGAATCTAAGAATCTAAGAATCTAAGAATCTAAGAATCTAAGAATCTAAGAATCTAAGAATCTAAGAATCTAAGAATCTAAGAATCTAAGAATCTAAGAATCTAAGAATCTAAGAATCTAAGAATCTAAGAATCTAAGAATCTAAGAATCTAAGAATCTAAGAATCTAAGAATCTAAGAATCTAAGAATCTAAGAATCTAAGAATCTAAGAATCTAAGAATCTAAGAATCTAAGAATCTAAGAATCTAAGAATCTAAGAATCTAAGAATCTAAGAATCTAAGAATCTAAGAATCTAAGAATCTAAGAATCTAAGAATCTAAGAATCTAAGAATCTAAGAATCTAAGAATCTAAGAATCTAAGAATCTAAGAATCTAAGAATCTAAGAATCTAAGAATCTAAGAATCTAAGAATCTAAGAATCTAAGAATCTAAGAATCTAAGAATCTAAGAATCTAAGAATCTAAGAATCTAAGAATCTAAGAATCTAAGAATCTAAGAATCTAAGAATCTAAGAATCTAAGAATCTAAGAATCTAAGAATCTAAGAATCTAAGAATCTAAGAATCTAAGAATCTAAGAATCTAAGAATCTAAGAATCTAAGAATCTAAGAATCTAAGAATCTAAGAATCTAAGAATCTAAGAATCTAAGAATCTAAGAATCTAAGAATCTAAGAATCTAAGAATCTAAGAATCTAAGAATCTAAGAATCTAAGAATCTAAGAATCTAAGAATCTAAGAATCTAAGAATCTAAGAATCTAAGAATCTAAGAATCTAAGAATCTAAGAATCTAAGAATCTAAGAATCTAAGAATCTAAGAATCTAAGAATCTAAGAATCTAAGAATCTAAGAATCTAAGAATCTAAGAATCTAAGAATCTAAGAATCTAAGAATCTAAGAATCTAAGAATCTAAGAATCTAAGAATCTAAGAATCTAAGAATCTAAGAATCTAAGAATCTAAGAATCTAAGAATCTAAGAATCTAAGAATCTAAGAATCTAAGAATCTAAGAATCTAAGAATCTAAGAATCTAAGAATCTAAGAATCTAAGAATCTAAGAATCTAAGAATCTAAGAATCTAAGAATCTAAGAATCTAAGAATCTAAGAATCTAAGAATCTAAGAATCTAAGAATCTAAGAATCTAAGAATCTAAGAATCTAAGAATCTAAGAATCTAAGAATCTAAGAATCTAAGAATCTAAGAATCTAAGAATCTAAGAATCTAAGAATCTAAGAATCTAAGAATCTAAGAATCTAAGAATCTAAGAATCTAAGAATCTAAGAATCTAAGAATCTAAGAATCTAAGAATCTAAGAATCTAAGAATCTAAGAATCTAAGAATCTAAGAATCTAAGAATCTAAGAATCTAAGAATCTAAGAATCTAAGAATCTAAGAATCTAAGAATCTAAGAATCTAAGAATCTAAGAATCTAAGAATCTAAGAATCTAAGAATCTAAGAATCTAAGAATCTAAGAATCTAAGAATCTAAGAATCTAAGAATCTAAGAATCTAAGAATCTAAGAATCTAAGAATCTAAGAATCTAAGAATCTAAGAATCTAAGAATCTAAGAATCTAAGAATCTAAGAATCTAAGAATCTAAGAATCTAAGAATCTAAGAATCTAAGAATCTAAGAATCTAAGAATCTAAGAATCTAAGAATCTAAGAATCTAAGAATCTAAGAATCTAAGAATCTAAGAATCTAAGAATCTAAGAATCTAAGAATCTAAGAATCTAAGAATCTAAGAATCTAAGAATCTAAGAATCTAAGAATCTAAGAATCTAAGAATCTAAGAATCTAAGAATCTAAGAATCTAAGAATCTAAGAATCTAAGAATCTAAGAATCTAAGAATCTAAGAATCTAAGAATCTAAGAATCTAAGAATCTAAGAATCTAAGAATCTAAGAATCTAAGAATCTAAGAATCTAAGAATCTAAGAATCTAAGAATCTAAGAATCTAAGAATCTAAGAATCTAAGAATCTAAGAATCTAAGAATCTAAGAATCTAAGAATCTAAGAATCTAAGAATCTAAGAATCTAAGAATCTAAGAATCTAAGAATCTAAGAATCTAAGAATCTAAGAATCTAAGAATCTAAGAATCTAAGAATCTAAGAATCTAAGAATCTAAGAATCTAAGAATCTAAGAATCTAAGAATCTAAGAATCTAAGAATCTAAGAATCTAAGAATCTAAGAATCTAAGAATCTAAGAATCTAAGAATCTAAGAATCTAAGAATCTAAGAATCTAAGAATCTAAGAATCTAAGAATCTAAGAATCTAAGAATCTAAGAATCTAAGAATCTAAGAATCTAAGAATCTAAGAATCTAAGAATCTAAGAATCTAAGAATCTAAGAATCTAAGAATCTAAGAATCTAAGAATCTAAGAATCTAAGAATCTAAGAATCTAAGAATCTAAGAATCTAAGAATCTAAGAATCTAAGAATCTAAGAATCTAAGAATCTAAGAATCTAAGAATCTAAGAATCTAAGAATCTAAGAATCTAAGAATCTAAGAATCTAAGAATCTAAGAATCTAAGAATCTAAGAATCTAAGAATCTAAGAATCTAAGAATCTAAGAATCTAAGAATCTAAGAATCTAAGAATCTAAGAATCTAAGAATCTAAGAATCTAAGAATCTAAGAATCTAAGAATCTAAGAATCTAAGAATCTAAGAATCTAAGAATCTAAGAATCTAAGAATCTAAGAATCTAAGAATCTAAGAATCTCAGAATCTCAGAATCTCAGAATCTCAGAATCTCAGAATCTCAGAATCTCAGAATCTCAGAATTTCAGAATTTCAGAATCTCAGGATCTCAGAATCTCAGAATTTCAGAATTTCAGAATCTCAGGATCTCAGAATCTCAGAATCTAAGAATCTCAGAATCTTAAAATCTCAGAATCTCAGAATCTAAGAATCTAAGAATCTAAGAATCTAAGAATCTAAGAATCTAAGAATCTAAGAATCTAAGAATCTAAGAATCTAAGAATCTAAGAATCTAAGAATCTAAGAATCTAAGAATCTAAGAATCTAAGAATCTAAGAATCTAAGAATCTAAGAATCTAAGAATCTAAGAATCTAAGAATCTAAGAATCTAAGAATCTAAGAATCTAAGAATCTAAGAATCTAAGAATCTAAGAATCTAAGAATCTAAGAATCTAAGAATCTAAGAATCTCAGAATCTCAGAATCTCAGAATCTCAGAATCTCAGAATCTCAGAATCTCAGAATCTCAGAATTTCAGAATTTCAGAATCTCAGGATCTCAGAATCTCAGAATTTCAGAATTTCAGAATCTCAGGATCTCAGAATCTCAGAATCTAAGAATCTCAGAATCTTAAAATCTCAGAATCTCAGAATCTAAGAAATTCTGAACTCCTGGAATTCCCAAAAAGTCCAAAAAGCTAAAAACCAGATTAATAAAAATTTATGAGACCGAAAAAAATCGACGTCTTCTTCTTGACGTCGTCTGGTGTTTCTAGTAAGAAGATACTTTTCAGAATGTCTGCGTCTCTCATCTCTTTCTCTTTTTTAACTGAACAAACTATCGTATTACTTAATTCCACATTTTCAGACTGAACTTTTTTTTATATCCGAAAAAGAAATTCCAATTGCTCATCCTTATTTATTGCTGTCAGCCAAAATCAATGAATACATTAACACAAATGGAACAGCAAAATTTGGAAAAAAATTTGAAAATTAGGGAAAATTTCGGAACGAAAAACAAGGAAATTTGTTGTTTTTAACCCGAAAAATAACGTTTTCGAATTCTTGTTTTTTTGGGAAAATTTCGGAAAAAAGGACCTCGTTTAGGAGGTTTTATGAGATGGGGCATTTGAGCCAAATGAGCAGAAAACGTGAGATTTTTTGGTGGTTTTGGTCAAGAAGCTTTTATCCTATTAGAAGAGAAAAAAAAGAGGAAGATGGGAAAATCGGGAAAAAAAGTGGAAACTTTTTTTTCTCTTTGACCGATTAGAGCCACACGATAAGTGCACATACATGGAAGATTCCTTCCGGAAATCGGGAAGTGGGAAGAGATTTTTTGGAAAGATTAAGGGGAAACATAGACAACATTTGAGGGACTTTTCGGAACTTTTTTTGGGATTTCAGAAGGCTTTTTTTCAACATTTCTAATTGGAAACTGAAAGTTCTGAAATTCTAGAAAATCCAACAAACTCAAAAAAATCGAGGGAATTCAAAAGTTTGAAGAACTTTTCCAAGTCTGGGAATAAAGAATTACGAATTCCAATTATACAAATTTCAGATTTGTAATTTTGAGAAATAAGGAAAATGATGTTTTCTGGCAAAACAGATTATCGGAAACTTTAAGATTCTGAAATTCTGGAATTCAGACAAGAATTTCAGAGTTTGCGAAGCTCCATGAAATATGAAGGGCTGAAATCCTGAGAATCGGTATTCCAATATTCCAGAAGCTCAAAAAGTCAGAAAGTCAAAAAGTCAGAAATTCAGAGATTCAAAAATTCAGAAATTCAGAAATTCAGAAATTCAGAAATTCAGAAATTCAGAAATTCAGAAATTCAGAAATTCAGAAATTCAGAAATTCAGAACTTCAGAAATTCAGAAATTCAGAAATTCAGAAATTCAGAAATTCAGAAATTCAGAAATTCAGAAATTCAGAAATTCAGAAATTCAGAAATTCAGAAATTCAGAACTTCAGAAATTCAGAAATTCAGAAATTCAGAAATTCAGAAATTCAGAAATTCAGAGATTCAGAAATTCAGAAATTCAGAAGTTCAGAAAAAAATTCAGAAATTCAGAAGTTCATTTTTGGAAATTTCATTTTTCTCAATTTATTTTCAATTCCAAGAACTCCCATTTTTTTCTTTACTAGATCCCAAAAAAAAGTGCCACCCAATTTCAGAAAATAAATTGGACCTATAACAGAACTAATGGAAAATGAAACATTTCTTCAAAAAAAAACTAATTTTATTTTCTTAATCCTGGAAAAGCCCTTTTAGAGGAATAAGGGGAAAATGGGAGAAAGAAGAAAAAAGAAACAAAAAAAGTATTTTTGGAGGGAAATCTCTTTTTTTTTTTCATTTCCGCTGAAACACCTATAAGGATATCCATAAATAGACATTTTTTAGGAAATCTTTATTTTTGGGAAAAAATTACAAATTACAAATTCAATTTCTTTCTAGAAGGTTTCCAATAAATGTGTCTAGAACTTCTCCAGACAGAATTCAGAAGACGTTGGAGATTCAGAAGACGTCAAACGGGAGAGAAAACAAACGGATAGAACAGAGCAAAAGTGTGCCCCGCGGCGGCGTCGAAACGCTCATCAAATCTCTCCATTTGCACTAAAGGGAAAATGAGAAAAATAATAGGAGAAGGAGAAGGGAAAAGGACAAATTCATGGGAACAAAAACTCTCAGATTTAATGGGGCCGAACCGAGAAATGAGCAACCGAAAATGAGCTAAGGAGGCGGGAATTCCTTATCCTTCTGAAGACGTCATTAGTTTTCTGGGAAAGGGATTCTGGGAATCATTAGAGAACTTAACTATTAGAACCTTAATGAACAATTAGAACGTCTAGATCGTTTTATGACAGTCCTACACAGTCAAATGTGTAGTTATCGCCTTTTTATTATCTGTAACCTGAAATTAGTGAAGAATTGAACATGTGGGAAAAATATCAAAGGTACCGCGCCGCTACCGTTTAAGCTACGTGGTCGCAAAAATGACAAATGAATGGGCGGTATGAATGGTACCTTACGGTAGTAATGTAAAGTCTACAATGTTCCAAAAAAAATGCGCTTTGAAGATTTTCTCGGAATTTCTAATGTTATATTGTCGCTTTGAAAAAAAATCTATGATCCTATAATTTTTTTAAAATCTAATTTCTAACGATCATTTTCGGATTTCAGCGTTTTTTCAGATTATTTGATTCCTAGATTCAGAATTTCAGAAATTCAGAAATTCAAAAATTCAGAAATTCGGAAATTCAGAAATTCAGAAATTCAGAAATTCAGAAATTCGGAAATTCGGAAATTCAGAAATTCAGATATTCAGAAATTCAGATATTCAGAATTTCAGAAATTCCAAAATTCTAAAATTCGGAAACTCAGAATGTCGGAAATTCAGAAGTTCAGTAATTCAGGGATTAAGGAATTCGGGGATTCGGGGATTTGGGGATTCAGGGATTCAGAAATACAGAAATTCAGAAATTCAGAAATTCAGAAATTCAGAAATTCAGAAATTCAGAAATTCAGAAATTCAGAAATTCAGAAATTCAGAAATTCAGAAATTCAGAAATTCAGAAATTCGGAAATTCAGAAATTCAGAAATTCAGAAATTCAGAAATTCTGAAATTCGGAAATTCGGAAATTCAGAAATTCAGAAATTTTTTGAGGATTCTGGAGATTCTGAGGATTCGGAAAATTCTGATGACCTAAAACTCAAAATTTCAAATTTCAAAATCCTAAAAAAACCTACAGTAATCGTTTCCTACGTTTTCCAAAAAAAAAAGAGGAAAAAGTGAAACTGAACTTGAATCTTCCTTCTTTTGAACCTTCTTTTCTTTTCTTCCCCCCTAAAAATCAGATTTCAAATTTTGACAAAGAAAAAAACCTTCTTTTTGACTTTTTCCCTTTTTTCAGGTTTTTGAAAAAGATGGAAAAAAGCGGAAGCAAAAAGTGTAAACAAAAATTTGTGAATGGGATCACAGAAGCATGTGATAATGTTCTTTTTTCGGGATTTTTTTGGAAATTTTGAAAAAAAAATATTTTGAACATTCCAGGAAAAAAAACTGATAGAATCGAGAAAGTTGTCTAAAATCTGTACTTTTTTTGAAGCGGAAAACAATTGGAAAATTTAAAAAGCACATTTTTTCCAGAAAAACCCGCAAGAACTACAAGAAATGCCAAAAAGAGAAACAACACAATTGCTTGGTGTTTCCCGTTTTTCCGATATCCCATAAATCAAAATATTCATAAAGCTCCTCGGGACACTTTTTGGGGAGAAAAGGGGGGCCTCTGGAGAACGGCAAAAAATTGGAAGGGCAGAAAAAATGAGAGAAAAATGGGAAAATGTTTTTTTTGCTGGAAAAAATGGCTGGGGATTCGAAAGGAAAGTTTATCTTTTTGAAATTATTATTTTTTCAGGGAAGTGGAAAAAAAGGGAAAATTATGGATGATTTTAGTAACGAAGGTTTTGGAATTTAGTGGTTTTTAGTATTTCAGTTCCCAGATGATTTCTAGAAATAGTAATACGCGAATCAGTCTTAATAATCTTTTATTGAAATACAATATTTCTCTTGTAAGGATAAAAAATTTTTTTTTCGTAATACAGAAATAATCCAAAAAAGAATCACAAATACATAAAAAAAGAAGTGCATTAAGCTTTTTAGTTCGGAGTGGTGTTCGAAGTAGGCATGGAATTTCCATCGGTATTACTGGCACTTTTCTTCTGGCCCCTTTTGCTTCTCCTGCTCCTTTTCACAGTCCTCGACCTGCTCTTACTTTTATCCGTTTCATCCTCTGTCGTAAACGAGTCGGGATTCATGACATAATCCTGATCCAGCTCGATATCATCAATTTGAGAGCCTATATCATATCTCTCATTGTATCTAGCATCGAACTGAACTGATTGCAGAATCACATTGTCTGGAAGCGTCACAGGCGGTGGAATCTGAAACCGGATTTACAATCATCGTCATTTTTTCTATAAATACCGCAAACATTTTGATATAAGGCCACCCAAACCATTAACTTTGAATTTATTTATCTCGGTTTCTGTGAAAGATATAAAAAAGTTGTCAACTGACAACTTTTTTATCATAATACCAGAAACATTTTGTCAGTTGACCACTTTTTGATATCTTTTGCAGGAACCGAGATATACGGTAAATGTTGAAGGCTTGGGTGACCTTCTATTAGAGTGTTTACGGTATCTGAAGTTGTGTCTCTTTCTCTGCCTGTCAGTGTGCCGGCATGATTTTTGAAAAGCATAAAATTAAAGACAAACGCGACAAAGGCACGCCAGCTAGGTGATTTAAAAAGTCAAAAATTATTACCTCCGGTTCCCGTGGGATAAATATTGCGCCCTTTTTCGCGAACTTTGTGCTAGCTGCATCTTCCCTATGATCATCAATACACTTTTTTGCATGTTTTCTAAGATGCTGCAAGTCCTCTTGTGTTTTCATCAATTTCTTCTTCAATTCCATTTCTTTCTCCTGTTTCTTTTTATCTTCCTCTCTTTTCTTGTCTTCCTCAAGCTTCTTCTGATCATTCTTATCAAAAATAGGCTCGGCTTTCGCTTCAGCTGCCTTCTTGGTCTTCTCTTCCAGCTTGTTCAACTCGTCTAGCTCTTTTTTCATTTTCCTTGTATCGTAATAAAGATAAATTATCAATGGAACGCAGACACAAATCATTAAAACGCCTGGCAAAAAGCGCCAATCCGTTCGTGCTGCTGGACGACTGTTCGCCTTTTTCAATATCTGGCACAGTGACGGGCAAGCTTCATTTTCAGTTTCTTCGTCTTCACAAGAGAAATCATCCAGAAGGACTTCTTCGGAAGGTCGTGCATCATAAACTTGAACAGACGAAGAAGTAGTTGAGGTGTGGGATGATGGGGTAGTAGTTTTGGGCACTGGAAATTAGAATATTGTTTATCTGACTTGTTCTATAAACTCACCGCAACTGAGACCTGAATCAATCGAGCAACTAGGGAAAATCTCTGCAAAAACACATTTTTCAGATCGAAGGGTTCAGATAAAACTTACTTAGCAAAAGAATTGCAATTGGAGTATCCGAACGGCATGGTTTATTTTTCGCACAAGTTTCTTGTTTTTGATGAAGTAAAACTTCCAATGAACTGACAGCTAACACTGGGCAATGTTTCTTATTATCAAGGCATCGGAAAAAGTGTTGAATTTGTTTCAAAGCTGAAAAGAAAACGATTACTTTATAATGAAGACCATACGGCTCCTTACCTTTCTCGTAACGAGTCTTCTTTTTACGTTGCATTTGGTTTTTACGGTATTCTTAACACAATCAGCAAGCTCATCGAAAATTATTTTATCAGAACATGAGTCGAAGATGGGAAGCAATTGTAATGTAGCGGGCGTTGGGTCTGAATTTTTAAAAAATTGAATAATTTTCAACGGAGTAAAAATTTTTCTCAATTTATGAATTTTCTAATTTATAAATTCCAGAATTTCAGATCTTTAGAATTTTATAATTTTTTCTGTCATTCAGAATTCCTGAATTTCGAATTACGGGATCATGGATTTTCTGAATTTTAAACATTCAAAATTTTGGAATTTAGAACTGCAGAAAAAAGTTGGAAATAGAATTCTTGATTACCGAATTGTGAATTTCAGAATTTTTAGATATTTTTTTTTTGAAAATGAATCATTGAAAAATAGAAGTTCATCCTTTAATTGAACCTCCAATAGAAATCCGCCCTGAGAGAAATAGATTGAAAATAGAAGCCTACGGACTTCTGTAAGAGGAAATACGGTACTTTTACTTTGAGCTCAATCATCTGAATTTCTGTATGAGATATTAAAAGTCTGTAAACTTTAAAAATGTTCATCATAAAATTACCAACATTTTACTGGTTGAAGACTTTTTGATATCTCTTTTAGGAATTGAGATAATTGAGCTTTTACAGAATTTTTGGACAAAAAATTTAAAAAAAACTCTTTCAAGAACATTTTTTTTTCTCAAAAAACTTTGGATTTTTTTTTGGAAAATCATTTGAATGGCTAACATCTCAATCTGAGCATAAAATTAACAGCCCTATATTACCTGTGCCATTTATTTTTGGAGCAGATGTATATTGTGAAGAATTTGTGGTCGCTGTAGTAGTGTCGGTTGAATTTGTCATTAGAAGAAGAGAAACGAGAACCGTCCACATATTGACTGGAGCTGAAAGATTTTCACTCTAAACTTTTTTTTAATTCGTACTATTTTTGAAGGCATATCTGAGAGCAATCATAGATCTAGATTTTCCGACAAAAATTGAAAATTTTCAGGGTTTTATACAATGTAAACTTCTCATACTTAAACTTAAACTTCTCAGTCTGATTTACTTGCAACCAAAATAATATGTCAAAAATTACACCGAATTCAAAAACGGTCCCAATAACTAACCCAGAACCATTTAAACGTTTCTCTTTGAGCAGAGGTATTGGGTCGCAGAGCGATATGGTTTTCTTGAGAAATGTGGAATTCAAGAATTATTTACTCGCAAAACTGGGCCGTCTGATATGTGAAAACCCAAATCAGCGTTAAAAAAAAACTAGGAAAACCCACGAACTACAAGTGGGTTACGGTAGGCAGGAGATTCAGCAGCGAGTAGTAATGAGATCAATTTTGTTCTTTAGTTCATGACTTTCTTATAATCATTCAAAACATTTACATTATAATTTTTTATAATACAGAACCGAACAACAAGAGCGTTGACAAGAAAAAACTTTTAAGAGTGCCAAAAGGGAGAAACACATGACTGATTATACGAAGTCAAAAATGTAAACAGCGAATCATTTTTTTATTCATTATGTCAACTTTGGGTTCAGTGAAAGCATGGATAGTATGTAGTTAACGGTGGTCCAAAAGATGAGCTCCAAGAGCAACCAGAAATATTAAGAAGGTTCCCATTCCATAGATCATAGAAATTGCTGAATTGGTCTCACTGGCTTCTGCTTCACTCTCAAGTTGCTGTGATTTTTTGTTCACTGAAATCAGAAAAACAAACTATGAGAAGTTAATCGAAGACTATTTTTTAGATTCTATTGTTGTAGGGGCTGAAAACTCAAATTCAATAAAAAATTCCCCAGAGCTAAATTACCTGATTGTATCTTCTTCCGAAAAAGTGAATTAAAAAAGGAATGAAGAAACGATTTCTTAATTCGATTCAGTTCTTACCGGCTGTAGTAGTTGCAATTGTTGTGGTTGTCGTTGGTGGAGCAGAGGTAGTAATTACTGGAATTTAGAATTTTGTTGATTTGAGTTTTTCAGTGCACCAAATAAAGATACCATAAAACCTCTATTAGAAGGGAGACTTTAATCGTAGGGCCCCTCTAATAGAAGGGCCCGTTAGGAGATGCTTGGAAAAATAGGAGGGCCCCCTGTAATAGAAGAAAAATGTTCCGAGAATTCCACAATTTACAAAATATTTGTTGAAACACTAGTTTTTGATTTAAAAATTTGCTCACTTTTGTTAAAATTGACAGATTTTCATAAATTTTTTATGAAAATTTATCAAACTTTTCGCTAAAAAAAATTCCGGAAAAATAGCCTGAATATAGAAGGGACCCTTCTAATTAAAGGGCCTCTGTAAAAGAAAGGCCCTCCGGAGGCACCTTGGAAAAATAGAAAGGCGGGCTCTTCTAATACAGGTTTCACGGTAAGTTCATAGTCTTAATTTGAAGCACCGTATTAACTCACCGCAGTTGAAACCTGCATTCATATAACAGCCAGGAAACATCTCTACAAAAAATCAAAATTTTCAGATCGAAGCGTTAAGATGGAACTTGCTAAGAAGGAGAATGGCAACTGGGGTGTCTGAACTGCACTGTGCATTGTTCGCACAAGATTCTACTTGGCTCAGTAAAACTTCCAACGCACTGACGTTTGGTATATCGCAATGTTCCTTATTCTCAAAACAACCGAAAATTTCCTCCATTTGATCCAAAGCTGAAAAAATTAATGTGATACAAGTATATTCCTATACCATAAGCTGTCTCACCTGAATTTAAAACAATGCCATATTCACAATCCAAGTCGCCTTTGCATTCAATTTTATGTTTATTCCTCACACAACTTGCGTACTCATCGAACGTTTTTTTGCCAGAGCAAGAGTCAAAGATGGGGAGCAGTGCTACTGGTGTTGGGTCTGAAACAGGGTTAGTTAGAAGAAGAACAACAAGTTTTTGCCGGAGAATCGGATATTGAGTTTTCTCGAAGAATCGAAGAGTTTCATGGTAAGTGCATACCAAAACAGTGAAGTCAAATCTTTAGAGCTTCAAAAAATATTCAGACCTCGCAAAATTACCTGTCGCGAGTCCTGTGATCTCGGTGGACTTTGCGATAAGAAGAACCGCGAGAAGCGTCCACGTCCTGCCTAGTACTAAAAAAATAGAAGGATAAGAATAACCATAATTCAGAATCTGTCTCAAAACCTAACCTGGAATCATTTTAAAGATCGCGTTGAGATCAAAGGTAGAGCAAAACAACACTTCTCTGAAAAAAGAGCCAATGTATTCTCCAATTCTAGCCGTCCAAGAGGTGACGTGTGGGCTGGTGTCGTTCTTGAGAAAAACGGTAGAATTTATGTCGAGAAAAGGTTACGCGAAAATTTGAACGTTTTTTTTTTCAGACAATAGGTTTTCAGAAACGCTGCAAGTCTGAAAACACAGTGGAACATTCCTTTTGACTATGAGATCAATTTTCTCGATCTGTAAGAGTTCGCCAACTAAAAAATGTTTATCATAAAGTTAGAAACGTTTTATCAGTCGACAAGTTTTTCTATATCCTATCTAAAAGTTAAGATAATTGAGCTCAAAGTGCATTTGAAATATTATGAATTCAAAAACTTTTAAAAAATGGTCCAGTATTCTTATTGTCCCCCGAAGTGTTCATTGTTCTTGTCTCTTGTCCTTTCATGTATTTTGTGTCAAATGTGTCAAATTATTGTTCATATTCGAGGAATATCATTCTGAAAATCACCTGTTCTATCTTTCTACCCCTCTATTTTCTCATTTCTCTGTTAAAAACCCAATCAACTTCCTTATACTCCCTTTCATAATTTTCCCGTTCTCTCTGAATAAGATAATTTAGCAATTTTCAGCAGTAGAGAATTTTTTATTTTGTTAGACATTACGACATCATTGATTTCTACCTGAAAGAGACGCAGAGAAACGAAGCGTGCTAACTTCTCTGCGTTTCTCGTGGAGCTATGACTTCAAAAGCGCAAACCTAACTTTGAGCTCAATTATCTCGGTTCCTATAAGAGATATCAAAAACTTGTCAACTAATGAAATGTTTATCATAATATCAGCAACAATTCATCAGTTGAGCACTTTTTCACACCTTCAATGATTACCGAGATAACTAAGCTTTAAAAAAATTGGCTTCCAGATGCTGACGTGTATTTTCGAAGACACCTTCCTCGAATCTTCCCGTTTCCTGGCTTATGCATTGCACACCCTAACCTCCATTGAAATGCCTTTACACATATTTGGTGCCTATTTGATTATAACTAAGACTCCACGGAACATGAAAACTGCAAAGTACAGTATCCTACAACTACATCTCGCTTGTACTGTTATGGATCTAATGATCACAAGTCTTTGGATCTTCTATTCTTGGATTCCAAGTAGTTCGGGTTATGCAGTTGGACTCATGAGCAATATAGGTGTCAATCCCTTGTTGCAGTCCTTTTTGGCGTTTAATACTATGCTGGGTGGGTCATTTTCTGCAACAAAAAAACAATAATTTTTATATTCATTTATCTCAAAAACTAAGAGAGTTATTGAAAAACAGCCTACTGATCAAACGTTTGTCTTGAAATTCTACACATTTTGGTAATTGACAAAGTTTTTGTAGCTTTTTTAGTTTTTGAGATATGCGCCTTTAAAGTAGACTGCGCTTCAGAGTGAGGGAGAATAGAGAGGAGAAGGCGATCTCTTACTTTAAAGGCGCATATCTCAGAAACTAGACAAGCTACCAAAAAGTTGTTCACAACAAAAATGTAGATCTTAAAACGCTAAACATTTTTGCAATTGATAACTTTTCTGTAGCTCCAGTAGTTTTTGAACTATGTGCCTTTAAAGTGTGAGCGCGCGCTTAGAGTCGTGACGACGATGTGTTAGCGCGCTTTCACTTTAAAGGCGCATATATCTAAAACTAAAAAAGATATAAAAAAGTTGTCAACTACAAAAATGAAGCTCTATTTTTGCTTAGTATACTACGAAAATGTCAGACAAATCCAAAAACATTTAAGTACTTTTGTACCTAATTATTATTTCAGCAGTTGCGGTATCTTATGTCTGCTTATTCGAAAATCGATATGACGCTGTTGTGATCGGAAGTATTGGTAGATCAGAAAATCGAAATATCTATCGTATCATATACTTTATAATCAATATCATAATCCTAGAAACCATTCTCGGATACATTTTCTGGAAGGTTCCAGAACTAAACCAAACAAGAATAGCAGAAAGACTTCCATGTCTACCACAGGAATATTTCGATAATCCAAATTTAATAAATATTAACTCAGGAGACACAATAATCCCTTACTTGGCACTATCCATAATGTGCATTTTATTTTTTCAAGGGGCGTATTTTCTGGTTTATACTATTTTTCACCTATTCAAGGATACTGTATACGTTTCGAAGAGCACCAGAAAAATGCAGCAGAAATTCTTCATCTCCTTGTTTCTGCAAGCGACTATTCCAAGTTTTGCACTGGCTGCGCCAATGTATTGCTATTATATGTTGTATAGAATGGACTATTTTTATCAAGGTACGAGTTTACAGCTGAAATTCTAGGAAAATGGTCAACTTTAAAGGTTTACAATAGTAGTTTAGAGTTTTTAAATTTGTCTGAAAATTTTGGAGTATACTAAGCAAAAATAGAGCTTTGTTTTTTTAGTTGACAACTTTTTTGTAGCTTTGTTAGTTTTTGAGATATGCGCCTTTAAAGTTAGAGAGTGCTGAGAGTGCTTCACTGAGTCTACCTGAGCGCGCTCTCACTTTAAAGGCGCATATCTCAAAAACGAAAAAAGCTACAAAAAAGTTTTTTAATAATACAATGTACCTCTTGAATTTTTACACACTTTTGTAATTGACAACTTTTTTGTAGCTTTCTCAGTTTTTGAGATATGCGCCTTCAAAGTGAGAGCATGCTTTGAGTCGAGAAAGGAGACGCAGAGAAGCCGGTGCGTTAGCGCTCTCTTATTTTAAAGGCGCATATCTCAAAAACAAAAAGAGCTACAAAAAAGTTGTCAACTACAAAATTGAAACTCTATTTTTCTTTAATATACTCTGAAATTTTCAAACACAACGAAAAATATTAAAATACTTTTGTAGAGCTTCAAAATGGACTATTTTCTATTTCAAATAATTTCTATTTTTCAGTCTACAACAATTTTCTAATGATTGCCATCGGATGTAATGGATTGCTAACCACACTGGTTATGATTCTGGTCCATCGTCCTTATAGAATGTCGGTGCTAGAAATGTGTGGAATCGGAACGAAAGCTGAGCAACTATCGATTCAAGCAGTGACGTTGTGGAAGATGAAGGCGTTGGGCAGGGTTTCTGGAGAATAGCTGCAAACTTTGCAAACTTCTTTTAATTGACAAAAAGCTTAACTTTTAGGCAGCTGAAAAATAAAAGAAAGTACAGCAAATTGTTTCTATTGTTTCTATGATCCCGATTTTTAGAAGTTATAAAATTGTTGCAGGTGGAATTTTTTGATAAATTATAAAAATGTTTAAAGAAAAGATCTTTGAAATCGCCCTTGCAAATGAGACAATTTGGCAAATTAGAGTTTCGGACAAACAGATTCACAGACATGCCGAAATTATCATTTTTAACTCCCCCACCACCCACGCTTTCCGCGCGATTGGCTACCACCTCAGGTTCGAATCTCGCAGGTGCACATTCGGTGTCTGTGGTTAGCGTTTTGCCCGTTACTCTCAAGGCCGGGGGTTCGATCCCCATTGGAGCCAATATCTTTTTTTTTTCTTTTTTAAAGTGCGTACAGATATTCAAACTTGTCAGAAGTGTTATCAGAAGCTGTTTTAAATTCTAGATAATTCTAAAATTCTGGATTTCAATCTAAATTTCCATTTCAAAAGTTGAGAAAACCAGAAAAAAACGGTTTTCGAGGTTTTAAGATTTCTATGGAAACCTGAGAGCTACAATAATAAAGTTCGATTTTTGTTTCGTGTACTCTGAAATGTTCAGGCAAATCTGAAAATTCTGAACTAAAAGTTTGTGTCAGTTATTAATAATCAAATCAATCAGAAATGATTAAATCACCTGTTCCATCTTTCAACCGCCTTTCTTCTCTTTTTTCTTTCTCTTGAAAATTGATCAACTACTTTTTTTCATTTATTATTTTTTCCGGTAGTCTCTGAATTTATTCAGAAATTTTCTTACGTTAGTTACGCATTTACATATTTTCAAATCTTCAAAAATCGCGCTTCACCTCGCAGATACACTTTTTTATGTTGACCCAAAAGAGAAGCAGAGAAACGAGACGCACTAACTTCTCTGCGTCTCTCTTGGCGCATAGCGCCGCCTAACTTTGAGCTCAATTATCTTGGTTCCTATGAGAGATATCAAAAAGTGGTCAACTAACAAAATGTTTATCATAATATCATCAACATTTTATCAGTTTGTAGATTTTTGATATCTCTGATAGGAACCGAGATAATTGAGCTGAAAGTAAAAGTATTTCTCCGCTGAGCGTTAGAGGTTTGATACTCAGCGAACATCACTGGAGCGCGATTTCTGACAATATGATTTGACAGCTTTCCAGATGTTTACATGCATTTTCGAAAACACCTTCCTCGAATCTTCCCGTTTCTTGGCTTACACTATGCACATTCTAACCTGCATCGAAATCCCTTTACACATATTCGGTGCCTATGTGATTATAGCTAAGACTCCACGTAACATGAAAACTGCAAAATACAGTATCCTACAACTACATCTCGCTTGTACTGTTTTGGACTTAATGATCACGAGTCTTTGGATTTTTTATGTTTGGATTCCGACCGCTGCGGGTTATTCAGTTGGACTCATGAGCAGTATAGGTGTCAATCCTTTGTTACAGTCGTTTTTGGCGTTTAATTCTGGTTTGGGTGGGTCTCTTTTTTGAAGTTAAAAGTATATATGGTTGAAAAAGAAGATTTTTGTTTCAAATTGATTTATCTCATAAATTAACCGAGTTATGCAAGTTCTGTTAACAGCAAAAATGTAGCTCTTTAAATTTCACACAATTTTGCTGTTGATAACTTTTTTGTAGCTTTGCTAGTTTTTGATATACGCGCCTTTAAAGACAGAGCTTGGAGAAAAGAAGCACTCCAAGCGATCTCCCTCTTTAAAGGCGCATATCTCGAAAACTAGAGAAGCTACAAAAAAGTAGTCTATTACAAAAATGAAGCCCTTGTTTTGATCAGTGTATTTCGAAATTTTCAAACAAATCGAAAAATTTCAAACTACTTTTGTAAGCCTCCAAAATAGACCACTTTCAGCAGTAGCTGTATCCTTTGTCTGTCTATTCGAAAACTGTTATGACGCTGTTGTGATCGGAAGCATTGGTAGATCAGAACATCGAAACCGCTATCGTGTCATATATTTTATAATCAATATCATTATCCTAGAATCTATTCTAGGATTCATTTTCTGGATAGTTCCAGATCCCAAACTAAGCAAAACAATATTGACAGCAAAACTCCATTGTCTTCCTCTGGAATTTCTCGAAAATCCAAATTTAATAAATATCAACTCTGGAGTCCTACTAGTCCCCTCCTTATCAATATTCATAATATGTTTTTTATTTTTTCAAGGGGCTTATTTTTTCTTTTTCACTGTTTATCACCTATTCAAGAATACGGTATCTGTTTCGAAGACCACCCGGAAAATGCAGCAGAAATTTTTCTTCTCCTTGTTTCTACAATCAATAATTCCAAGCTCCGCACTGGCTGCGCCAACATTCGGCTATCATATTTTGTTTAGAATAGACTATTTTTATCAAGGTATGAATCTTGCACCAAAATTCTAGTGGTGGAAAATAGTCAAGTTTGAAGCCCTACAATAGAATTTTAGAATTTTTAGATTTTCTTGAAAATTTCAGAGTGTACTGAACAAAACAAGATCTCCATTTTTGCAGTTGACAACTTTTTTGTAGCTCTATTAGTTAGTGAGATACGCGCCTTTAAAGTGAGAACGCGCTTTGTGTCTAGAAAAGAGGCGCAGAAGCGGTGTGTTAGCGCGCTCTCACTTTAAAGGCGCATATCTCAAAAACTAACAAAGCTACAATGAAGTTGTCAACTGCAAAAATGTTTGAAATTTAAAAAGCTTCATTTTTGTAATCGACAACTTTTTTGTAGCTTTGCTAGTTGCCGAGATATGCGCCTTTAAAGCGAGAGCGCGCGTAGAGGGGAGAGAAGCCGATGTGTTAGTGCGGTCTCACTTTAAAGGCGCATAGCTCAAAAACGCACGGAGCTGCAAAAAAGTTGTCCACTACAAAAATGTAGATCTTGCTTTTTTCAATATACTCTGAAATTTTCAGACAAATCAAAAACTTTTGAAATGCTTTTGTAAATCTTCAAAGTTGACTAATTCCATTCCATTTACTTTCTGTATTTCAGTATACAACAATTTTCTAATGATTGCAATTGGATGTAATGGATTGCTAACCACATTGGTTATGATTCTGGTCCATCGTCCTTATAGAGTTTCGGTGCTGGAAATGTGTGGAATTGGAAAGAAAGCTGAGCAACCATCAATTATACCCGTTTCGTCATCGAAGAGGAGAGCAGTGGGCGTCGTTTCTGGAGGATAGCGGACCTGTGAACCTTTTTTTTGCTAAAGATGTTTTAATTGACAGAAAAGTGCAGCTGAAAAATAATAAAAAGTTCAGAAAAACCAAATGTTTTTATGATTCT
Source organism: Caenorhabditis nigoni (assembly GCA_027920645.1). Taxonomy (NCBI): domain Eukaryota; kingdom Metazoa; phylum Nematoda; class Chromadorea; order Rhabditida; family Rhabditidae; genus Caenorhabditis; species Caenorhabditis nigoni. The sequence goes on from CP115866.1 coordinate 13,751,185, forward strand.
GATTTTTGGGAGTTTCAACTTTGCAGGTGGAATCACTCGGAAAGTTCAAACAAAGATCTTTGCAAATGGTAAAACTGTAAAAAGTTGTTGTGGACAAACAGATTTACAGACAGACTTGCCAATAAGGCTAATTTCCAATTTTCTCCCGTCGCTCCCCACCACCACCGCTTTCCGCGCGATTGGCTACCTCCTCACATTCATCTCTCCCAGTGGGCTTCGTGGTGCCAGTGGTTACAGTTTTGCCCACTAATCTCAAGGCCACGGGTTCGATTCCCCTTGTACCCAGTCTCTTTTGTTTTCTTTTCAAAGCTTTGTAAAGGTGTTTAAATTCGTCAGAAGCCAATTTTAGATAGTTTTCATAATTCTGGTTCCAGTTTTTTCTCAAAAAAAACCTTCAAACTTTTGATTCCTTGATGTTTCTTATTTTTTCCAAAAAGTTTCAAAAAACCCGAACAGAAAAATGTCTATGGAGATTTTCAAATTTCCATGGAAATTCCATGGAAATTTTCTCTTTTTCTACTCGTGTTTTTATGTGAAAAAAGGAAAAAGAGCTCTCACAAAGTTTTTTTCAAATTTTTTTTCAAATTTTCAGTTTTAAAAATAGAGAAAAATCACAATTTAGTATGTTCAATCAATACGGGAAGCTAATTAGTTAGCTAATTTACATAAAATTTACATAATTTGCTCTATTCAAATGTTATGGGGATGTGGAAAAAATGACAGTTTTGTTGTCGATTTTTTGGCTTTTTAGGTTAAGCTTACTTTAAGTTCGATTATCTCGATTACTGTAAGAGATATCAAAAAGTGGTCAACTAAAAAAATGTAGATCATAAAATTTCAATCATTTTATTAGTTATCAAACTCAAGCTAGCTTTCAAAGCTTTTGAGAAATGCACCTTTGAAGGAGCCCAACGTTTTGTGTTAGGCAACTTCTAAAAAAGATACATTTGAAAGCTTATATCTCGAAAACCAAAAAAGCTATCAAAAAGTAGTTAACTGATAAAATGTAGATCATAAGATTTTTCACATTTTGCTAAAGTTCAAATTTTAGCTAGCTTTTATAGTTTTTGAGATATGCACCTTTAAAGTTGGCACCCCTCGCTTCTTCGAGAAGAAGGGCACTACACCTCAAGTTCGAGCTAAGTTATCTCGCTTCTTGTAAAATATATCAAAAAATTGTCAACTAGTAAAACGTTCATAACATTATCACAAATATTTTATCAGTTGATTACTTTTTGATATCTCTTACAGAAACCGAGAGGAATTGGATCAAAGGAAAGCGCGCTCCACGGACTACTTGAGTTTGAAAAAGCGCGCCGTATACTTTGACCTAAGTTATATTGGTTTCTATGAGAGGTATCAAAAAATTGTCAACTTACAAAATGTTACTTATATTATGATAAATGTTTCACCAGTTGACCACCTTTTAATATCTTTCACAGAAACCGAGATAAATTAGCTTAAAGTTATAAGTGAGTTCTCTTTCAGAAAAATGCCATCTGCATCTTCTCTGAACAAACGGAAAATTCTGTTCATTCTATGTTCTTACTATCTAACTGCCCAAACATTCTGCTTCATTTTCACATCGGAACTCTGGATGGTTATAATTTTCCATGCCTTGGCTTCATTCCATTTTGCCCTAATGTCTTATATGGCTGGAAATACCCAAGCATCATTGTCCCTGTTTTATTTCACAGAGGTAAGGAATCCCTAAGGATCTAAGAATCTTAAAATCCCCAAAAATTTCCAGTTCACTCTTCTCTTCTCCTCTTTCATCTGGTCCGGTTTTGTCCTTGGTCTGAGATTCTACGTAAAAAGTGCTGAAATCCAAAGATCCGATGAGTACTCGATCTATGCGAACTTTATAGGTGTTGGATCTCAAAATTTCTGGAATTTTTTAAATTTTTTTAAGGAATCCTAATCCATTTCATAATTTTCCATTGCTATCAATCGAGAGTGATGAAAATGGAACAAGAGGGAAATGAGAATCGATTTGAGCCATTGGTGGTTTATGATGCCACTGCGACTGATGAGGAAGATGAGGAAGATTAGGAAGTCGTTAATTTTTTTTGTTGAAAGTTTTTTAAATAAAAACTCTCCTTGTTGCTGCCTGGTTTTTTTTCGGAGCTGGTGGAGGTGGAATCGGAGCCGGTAAACATTTCTTCAGATCACCATTATTTCTTACAGTAACCCAGATAAATTGGGTGAAAGTCTAACAATAATAGAACTTTCCAGTAGGTAATACCAGCTACTCGCAGATGTGTGTGATATTGCTCATCTGACGTCATTTGAGTGGGGTACTGTAGATTGGGCCTTTCAGAACCAACCAATGAATATGATAGAAAAACTCAAGAGCTACGAAATTATTCTATTTAGAATACTGTAGCTCGTCTATGAGCAAAGTTACAGGATGCCAAAAAAAAAACCACCTCCACCAACTCCGATCCTCCGATTCCACCTCCACCAGCCCCGACCATCCGATTCCACCTCCACCAGCTCCGATTCCACCTCCACCAGCTGCGATTCCATCTCCACCAGCTCCGTTTCCACCTCTACCAGCTCCGTTTCCACCTCGACCAGCTCCGATCCTCCGATTCCACCCCTACCGCTCCGATCCTCCGATTCCACCTCCACCGGCTCCGATCCTCCGATTCCACCTCCACCATCTCCGATCCTCCGATTTCACCTCCACCAGCTCCGATCCTCCGATTTCACCTCCACCGGCTCCGATCCTCCGATTCCACCTCCACCAGCTCCGATCCTCCGATTTCACCTCCACCGGCTCCGATCCTCCGATTCCACCTCCACCGGCTCCGATTCCACCTCCACCAGCTCCGATCCTCCGATTCCACCTCCACCAGCTCCGATCCTCCGATTTCACCTCCACCAGCTCCGATCCTCCGATTTCACCTCCACCAGCTCCGATCCTCCGATTTCACCTTCACCAGCTCCGATCCCACCTCCATCAGCTCCGATCCTCCGATTCCATCTCCACCCATTCCGATTCTCCGATTCCACCTCCACCAGCTCCGATCCTCCGATTCCATCTCCACCCATTCCGATTCTCCGATTCCACCTCCACCAGCTCCGATTCCACCTCTCTCCGATTCCACCTCTACCAGCTCCGATCCTTCGATTCCACCTCCACCCGCTCCGATCCTCTGATTCGACCTCCACCAGCTCTGATTCCACCTCCACCAGCTCCGATCCTCCGATCCCACCTCCACCAGCTCCGATCCTCCGATCCCACCTCCACCAGCTCCGATCCTCCGATCCCACCTCTACCAGCTCCGGTTCCACCTCCACCAGCTCCGATCCTCCGATTCCACCTCCACCAGCTCCGATTCCACCTCCAGCTCCCAGTGCTCCTGATCCTTGAGCTCCGGATCCTTGAGCTCCGGATCCTTGAGCTCCGGCTCTAGAAGCTCAAGCTCCCAGAGCCCCAGCTCTCCAGCCGGAGCTGGAGAACTGACAGATTCTCTCTGTTTCTCGCTTCCCTTATATACGAAAACTCCAGGGAGATTCTTATCTCTTCGCTCCAATTCTTTCACTTTTTAAAACATTTTATTTTTCCGAAACGTGAAATTTTTCTTTGAAAATTTTTTTTTTAATTTTTTGAAAAGCAAAGATTGATTTTTTACGCGTGCCATGTTTTATATTTGCGTTTTCTTCTTTTTTTTATCTTTATCTTTTTTTTTATCTTTTCTTTTTTTTTTTTAATTTGGTTTTTGTATTTTTTGTTTTTTTTTGTGTGAACGCGTCGTGCACCAAGAGTTTCAGATTGAACGAATAAATTTACAGCTTCATATTCATTAAATTGTTAAAGGATAGCGATATTCACAAAATTCAGAAGCAGTGCTCAGTGGTGTCCTGAACATTGACATAGATGGCCTTGGTCTGAGTGTGAGCACGAAGAGTGTCGATACAGTTCTCACGTCCGTGTCCAGAATTCTTGAATCCTCCGAATGGAACGTTCACTTCAGTGTCGTTGTAGGTGTTGATGAAGACTGTTCCAGCTTGAAGGCGAGCAGCAACACGGTGACCGCGAGCGAGGTTACTGGAAGAAAATTCTGATTTTGATGGGTTAAATGTGGACTAAGTTAAGATTTAGCGATTTTTTTTTCAGATTTCGCGGCTTTTAGTTTTTGAGACATGCGCCTTTAAAGAGAGAGAGCGCGCTAACACACCGTCTTCTCGACTCTAAGCGCGCTTTTACTTTGTAGGCGCATAGCTTAAAAACTATGACAGCTACAAAAAAGTTTTCAACTACAAAATTGTAGCTATTAAAATTTTACACATTTTGACAATGGCAACTTTTTTGTAGCTTCATTAGTTTTTGAGATATGCGCTTTTAAAGTAAGAGCTCGCGCTTAGAGTCCTGACAGCGGTGTGTTAGCGCGCTCTTACTTTAAAGGCGCATATCTCAAAAACTAACAAAGCTACAAAAAAGTTGTCAACTGCAAAAATGTAGTTCTTCAATTTTTACACATGTTTATAGTTAACAACTTTTTTGTAACTTTATTATTTTTTTGAGATATGCGCCTTTAAAGTGAGAGTATTTCTCTGCCCCTCTTTTCTCGACTCTAAGCGTGCTCTTATTTTAAAGGCGCATATCCTAAAAACTAAGAAAGCTAAGAAAAAGTTATCAACTATGAAAATGTAGCCCTAAAAATTTTACTCCAAAACCAACCCTGAAAAAACTCCAGCCGCCAACCCATAGGTGGTATTATTGGCTCTAGCGATAACCTCCTCCTCGGTGTCAAATGGAAGAATTAGCATGCAAGCTCCAAAGATTTCCTCTCGAACCGCCTTAGCCTCATCGGTCAGCCCAGTGATAATAGCTGGATCGAAATAGGCTCCGCCTTCTACTCCTTCCGGATGAACACGTTCTCCTCCACGAAGAACAACTCCTCCTTCCTGTTTGGCACTTTCCACGTATCCCAAAATTCTTTGAAGGTGTCCCTCATTGATATTAGCTCCGACGCGAGTGTCCTCGAGGAGTGGATCACCAACCTTCAACTTCTCATTGGCCTCCTTGACAATCGCCTCTGTGAATGATGCAAGAATGCCCCGCTGAACAAAAACTCTGGTGGCATTTGTGCAAACTTGTCCTTGATTCAAGAAATTTGCTAGCATAGCAGCGGCTACTGCACTTTGAACATTGGAATCGTCGAAAATAATAAGCTCAGATTTTCCTCCAAGCTCCAGAGTAACAGGTTTAACGTTCTTGGTGGCCGACTGTCTTTGAACTGCTTCTCCAGAAGCTACGGATCCAGTAAACGAGACCTTGGCAACCAATTGATGCTCGCAAAGGGCGATTCCAGCTTCTCCTTCTCCTTGAATCACATTGTACACTCCATCAGGGACACCAGCAGCAGTCAAGATCTCTCCAAGAAGGACCGGTGAAGCTGGGGCAAATGGAGATGGCTTATAGACAACTGAATTTCCAGCAGCAAGAGCTGGAGCCACTTTCCAGACGCAGGTTTGGAATGGGTAGTTCCATGCTCCGATGCATCCGATGACTCCGTATGGCTCACGACGGGTGTAGGCGATACGTTGGGATGGTCCACCGGGAAGTTCAAGGGAGTCTCCTTGAAGAACGGCGGTGGCGATTCCTCCGAAGAAGTCAAAGGTGTCGGCGGATGAGGCAATGTCGCAACGGGCCTCATAGATTGGCTTTCCATTGGTTTTGACTTCCCAGACAGCGAGCTCTTCAGCGTGTTCCTGGAAATTTGGTGATTTTCTCGTCACTGAAAGACGAGATAGTGCTCTTTAGGCTTAATTATCTCGGTTCCTAGTAAATCGCTTCTTGACATCTTTCAAAGGTACCGAGATAATTGAGGTCAAAGTCAGGTGTTGATATGCGTCAAGAAAGATGTAGAGCCGTTTTTCAGCGGTATTCCACTTTCAGCTCAATTATCTCGATTCCTGTTGTAGATATAAAAACTCTGTCAACTAACAAAATGTTTGTTATAACATCACCAACATTTTTCAATTAACAAATTTTTGATAGCTCTGATAAGAACCGAGATAATTGAGCTCAAAGTGGGTGTATCAGTTCGCTTATATTTCGTTATTTTTTGAAACGAGAGACGCAGACAGCAAGAGTGTCTAGATGTCTGAAGCTTCAAACAATTATATCTCGCGTCATAAAAGACCTTGAAAAATTGTTTTTGGAGAGAAATTTGTAACATTTTGGCACTAATCATACCACTTTAATATTTTTTCTAGATCCAAAAAGTTTAGAATCCCTGGACACTGTAAGTAAATTCAATTTCAGCACAACTCCCAGACACTTAAGAATAGGCTAAATTGTTTAACAAATGACTCATCGAATTGTCTGTCTGAAATAATCTGTTTGAAAACACAGAGAACAGACCAAGGAACTAAAAAAGAACTGGTTCCTTGGTCTGGCAACTTGCACTTTTTTTATTGTTATCAATGGAACAAAAGAGAACATAAAAATTGTGTTTTGATTTGGGAAAGAACAAATAGGCAATTTGTGGCAAAGTTTTCTAATTTTAATTTAGACAATTTTACTAGGCACTCTAGTTGTCTGCGTCTCTCGCTTCGAAAAAAGGAAACCTACTGCATCCACTTTGAGCTTATGTATCTCAGTTCCTGTGAGAGATATCGAAAAGTAATCAACTGATAATATATTTCTCATTTTGAGATAAATACTTTGATAGTTGGTCATTTTTTAATATCTCTTTCAGGAACCGAGATAATTGAGCTCAAAGGAAAGCGCGCTCCACGGACACCTTGAGGTGGCGCCTCGCATAGCATCCAATTTGACCCAATTTATTTTGATTCCTGTAAGAGATATCAGAAAGTTGGTAACTAACAGAATGTTACTGATTTTATGATAAATATTTTGTCAGTCGACCACTTTTTGATATCTCCAACAGGAAACGAGAAAACTGGGCTCAGAGTTAAGGTCCCCTTTTACTACATTGGTAAGGTACAAGGTTACAACAGGGGAAACGTTCTTAAAATTATTTGGACACACAGATATACAAACAGACGCTTACCCTGATCAAATCGGCAACCTTGTGAAGGACCTTTCCACGATCTAAAGCAGTGGTCTCGCCCCATGCTGGCTGAGCCGCCGAGGCGACTTTGACGTACTCATCAACGATTTGAGCAGTGGCTTTTGGGCACTGAGCAACCACTTTTCCTGGAAAATTTTGAATTTGCTTAAAGGTGAATGACAAAAATAATTTTCTAGAAGTTTCGTTCATGACTTACCAATTCTTGGCTCAATGACATCAAAAGTCTCCGAAGCTTTTACAGTAGTACGCTTTCCATTCAGAAAATAAAGTCCGCCAGACAGATCCGATGGAGCGGTGAAGACCATGATTCCTGAAATTTTGAGATTATTTTCAAATTTTGTGTCAAAAAAGTGTCTAGTCTGTTTGAAAAAAAAAGTTGAAATAAAGAGCAAAAGGAGCTTGAAGAGTGTAATGAGACAGTTGTTGGGGTCAGAAGAGGTGAGAGATAAGATAAAAGTAAGAGAGTGCAGAGAAAGAGGCAATCTTATCAATTTGATTGGCATGACACAAACACTTTGTGATCTACGATGTAATGGGGGAAAATGAAGATGGAGTGAGAATTGGTAGTTCAATCAAAGGTTAAAGGTTTCTTCTGATAACATTTAATATGATTAAAATTCAAACTTTCAGTTTTCAGAAGTTTAATGAGATCAAATTTGAATCTGATTGTAGACATTTTTATCATTCCGAAATTCCGAATTCTAAGCTCACAGTCTAGATTTTTCTAGACCATACCGCAGAAAATTCTAGACTGAAAAAAGTTATTTACGAAAAAAAGAAACGAAAAAAAGGGAAAATCAATAATGGGACATAGAAAGAACCAGAGGGGACAGAATGGCTGACTGTGCAATCCTATAAATATGCAATTGACTATATTTATTGACTTTCTATTACCTGTCACACCTGGAATTATTAATAGATAGTGTATTGATTTGTTTCCGAGTACGAATGTAATTTTTTTAGGAACTGTGTACAGTAACCGGTGCTTAAACACTAAAATTTTTTTTTAATTGAAAAATCTCAAAGTCCAAGGCCAGGGTCTAGCTTTTTCTAGGCCGTAATCAAAAAAAATTGGATTTTCAGACTTTTTTTTTTGAAAAAACTTCTGAATTCCTCAATTTCTGAATTTCCGAATTTTCTGGAAATTCTGCGATTCTGAAAATCTGCCGAATCTAAAAATCTCAGAATCTAAAAATCCTAGAATCTCAAAATCTCTGAATTTCTGAATTTCTGAATTTCTGAATTTCTGAATTTCTGAATTTTTCTGAATTTCTGAATTTCTGAATTTCTGAATTTCTGAATTTTTCTGAATTTTTCTGAATTTCTGAATTTCTGAATTTCTGAATTTTTCTGAATTTCTGAATTTTTCTGAATTTCTGAATTTCTGAATTTCTGAATTTCTGAATCTCTGAATTTCTGAATTTCTGAATTTCTGAATTTTTCTGAATTTCTGAATTTCTGAATTTCTGAATTTCTGAATTTTTCTGAATTTCTGAATTTTTGAATTTCTGAATTTCTGAATCTCAAAATATCTCATAATTTTAGAATCTCAGAATCTCAGAATCTCAGAATCTCAGAATCCAGGATCTCAGAATCCAGGATCTCAGAATCTCAGAATTTCAGAATCTCAGAATCCTGGAACTCAGAATCTCAGAATCTCAGAATCTCAGAATCTCAGAATATCAGAATCTCAGAATCTCAGAATTTCGAAATTTCAGAATCTCAGAATATCAGAATATCAGGATCACAGAATCTCCGAATCTCAGAATCTCAGAATCTCAGAATCTCAGAATCTCAGAATCTCAGAATCTCAGAATCTCAGAATCTCAGAATCTTAGAATCTGAAAATCGTAGAATCTCAGAATCGCAGAATCTTGGCATACAGAATCCTGGAATTCAGAATCCACTCAGAATATTAGAATCCCAAACTCCTCCCTAATTTCATCATCTCCCAAAAGTACATATCCAACACGGAACCAAAGTTTGACAATTTGACAATTCCTCCAATTTCAGTAGCCATGCAGAATTAAAATGAATCACTTTATCTATTCAGCCAACTTTTTACTATCAACACATGACTGTCTACTATCCCTCCGATGGTTATAAAAGCAGACCAGTGGGGTACTGTAACTTATCGAATACAAAACATGAAAATATTCTTATTCTGTATTCTCTTCTTGTCGTTGAGATGTCTTCTGGAGGTGGAAGGCGTCGGTGTGAAGCAGGTAGCTCCGGCTCCATCCACTGCACTGGACCCCAATTTCGGACATTCGAATTCTGAGTTGTGGAGGGCAAGAGGAAGAAGGTGGGTCTTTAATTCAGAAATTGTCTACTGTAAAACCTGTAATAGAAGGGCTCCCTCTTTTGAGGCGTCATGTAAATGCGCTCTAATGCGATTACTGTAGTGAGTCAATTTTACGGAAAACTAGCGTTAGACTAGAAGAAAATCACTGCTATCGCTTAGGCTTAGAGACGCAGAGAAACGAGATGATCTAACTTCTCTGCGTCTCTCTTGGAGACCGAGAGGCGCAGTTACAAAGAAGGGCCCCATATTTGACCTAATTTATCTCATTTCTCGTGTGAGGTAGCAAAAATCGGTAAACTGACAAAATATTTTTCAAGGTATTTTCGATATTTTATCAATTGACAAATTGTTGATACCTCTTACAGGAACCGAGATAAATTGGCTCAAAGTTTTGGGAGCCATAAATTTGTTGAGACACTTTTTATACGATTTTTTCAACGTTTTCTTGGGTCCTTTCAAATTTCAAAAGTAGCCAAAACTTAAATTTTTAGAATAATTCACCCTAATTAAGAAACTAATTAAAACATTTTCCAGAAACAAACGCTATTACTACTACCGTCGCCGCTACTACGGAGGTCGTCGTTACTACTACTATTGGTATCGTAACTACTACAGTAACTACTACAGTAATTACTATAACAACTACTATTATTCCTATTATTATGGGAAGAAGTGATGTTTCCTGTTTTTTTTGGGAATACAATGAAGTTTTTTTTCGAGCAGTTTAAATTGTTACAATCTTAAAAAGACTAATTGGCTTAAATTAGCTGATCTAATCTTGGATGGCTAAATGTTCTTTTTTTTTATTTCCACGCTTTTCCAGCCATCTTTCTAGCCATCTCATTTGCCTCTTCTCTAAAAATGATCCATTACCGTATTGTATTTCTGTTTACTAGATAGATATTCTTTGTAAAAGGTAAGTGCGCTCTATTGAACCAAACACCCAGATTTTCGAATTGCTCAGAATGGAAAACAGCAAGCTGCAACCCATTCAATCGATGCCAAAAACACCAAATAGTGGTGGGAAAGACAAAAATGGTGATGGTGATGAGAAGGAGAAAGATAAGGATAAGGAGAAGGAGAAGAAGGCGGAAGCGGCAAGAGCAGCTACTAAGAAACAGCAAGAAGCAGACATGCCACGTTTTGATAAGGGAGAGAATGAGATATTCACATCCAAAGATTGTTATGAGGTGAGGGTTCCTTACTTCCTTACTTAGGAAAATGCGCTCTATCGATGACTTTTGCTTTGAGGTCAATTATCTAGGTTCCTGTGAGAGGTATCAAAAAGCGGTCAACTAATAAAATATTTTTGATTTTATAAGCTAAATGTTATCAGTTGACAACTTTTTATTACCTCTTACAGGTCCCTAGATAAATTGAATTAAATTTGGTCTGCGTCCCTCGCTTCAAAATGTGACACATGAACTTTTAAGTCAATTAATTTGGTTCCTGTGAAAGATATCAAAAAGTGGTCAACTAACAAAATTTGTATCATATTATCAAAAACATTTTGTCAGTTGACCACTTTTTGATAGGTCTTACAGAAACCGAGATAAATCAGGTCAAAAAAATGGGAAACGAAGCTGCCGTTTTACAGTCGCCGCGCAGCCGCCGTGCGCTTGGTCTCTCCTTATCACTACTTTAAGCTTTAGTATCTCGGTTCCTATAAAAGATATTAAAAATTGGTCAACTGACAAAATGTTTATCACATTATCAGCAACATTTCCTCAGTTTATTACTTTTTGATAGCTCTTACAGGAATTGAGATAATTGAGCTCAAAGTTTAAGTATTGTGTAGCGTCATTTGAAACGGAAGACGCAGACAGCTAGCAAGCTTCAAACGATGATTTCTTGGCTCTTAGAAAGTCTAGAAAGGGCGTTTTTTGACAGAAATGTTGAAAATTTCCAAGTCTTCAAATTTGATGCTCTATCAACGATTTCAGGTTGTCACCGAACTCGGTCAAGGATCATTTGGAGCTGTCTACGGCGTCATTCGTAAATCCGACAAACAATCCTTCGCTCTGAAATGTGAATCTTGCCACCTCAAAAAGTCCATGCTCCCCCATGAAGCAAACGTTCTCCTGGCATTGAACCTCCTTAAATCTCCACATTTCGTAGAAATGATTGACTACGGTACCGTTGGTGATCGCTTCCTGTTTGTGATTATGAAATGTGTCGGCAAGAATCTCTGGGACATTCGAATGACACTTCCCGATAGACGGTATACCTTGAAGACCGTGCTCCGAATCGCCGAGCAGACATTGGCAGGACTACGGGATCTTCATAGGGTAATCTAGACCTTCAAGTTCAGTGGAGCATATTTGCATTATTTTTTAAGGTTGGCTACCTCCACAGAGACATCAAGCCACCAAACTTTGCAATCGGAAGGGACGCATCTGATATGCATACCATTTATCTTCTAGATTTCGGGCTTTGTCGGCGAATCGTGGAGAAGGGAAAGGATTTGAGAACGCCGAGAAGAGAATGCGCATTTCGTGGAACTACAAGATACGCATCACTGGCAGCTCATGATAATGTTTGTAGTTTTTTTAGCTTTTGTAGTCTCTAATTTTCAGAAAGACCAATCTCGAAAAGATGACATTGAGTCTTGGTGGTATATGATTGCTGAAATGATCATTATTGAAATTCCATGGAAGCAAAAGAAGGGAACCGATCGGGATGGTGTTCGGGCTGACAAGCAACGTCTTCGAGATAGCGATGACTATTTTAAATTTGTGAGTTCTCAAATTTTTAAAAATGCAAGTTTGCCCTATTGTAACCTTGTTTAAGCTATTCCGAAAATGCTGCTACGAACAAATGGCTGCAATCCTGAAGTATCTGGACTCTCTAACCTACACCAGCATCCCAGACTACGACTATGTATACCATAACATTACTGCTATCGCTGTAGTCAATAAGATTCAACCGTCAGATCCACCAGACTGGGATTCGGATGCAAAACGATACAAGGGACCAGTCTACAGAGAGAAGCAACCATACATTGTCAAAGAACTTGAATGATTTTTGGGGGTTTTGAAATAAAGAATGTGCCTTTAAATGCTCAAAAATTCATTATCATCATAATAAAAGTGTCCATCGAATCGATCAATCTCTTAAGACTTGTTTGGGTTGTTGGATCCGATGATAATGGCTCCTCCACGTCCTCCACGACCACCTCCTCCATAAGAGCTTCCACGGCAACGGTGTCCAGAGACAGAAGCGACAGCAAGGATGGCGAAGAATGCGAAGATGGTGTAGAAGTTCATTTCTGGAATATAAGAACTGATTAGTGATAAGATGACCACCTGGAGATAATATAAGTTATGTAAAAAAAGGCCCATGCGCCTTTAAGGGGTGTGCAGCTCTAATAGAAGTTCTTCTTACTTTGAGTCAGTTTATCTCGTTTTCTTTGAAAGATAGCAAAAAGAAGTTAACAAATAAAATTTTACTGATAATATGATAAACATTTTGTTAATTGACTTTTTTCTCTAACAGGAACCGAGATAAATCAAATCAAAGGAAAGCGCGTTCCACGGACGACTTGGTGGTGGCACCCGCATAGCGGCTACTTTAAGCCAATTTATCTCGGTTTCTGTAAAAGTTATCAAAAGGTTGTCAACTGACAAAATATTTATCGTTTTTTGCTGACTATTTTGTTAGTTGACCACTTTTTGATATCTCTTACAAAAAGCCGAGATAAATTGGGTCAAAGAAAAATGCGCTCCACGGTCGTCTTGAAGGTGGCGCCCGCATAGCGTCTACTTTAAACCGGTTTATCTCAGGTCCCATAAAATATATCTAAAAGTTGTTAACTAACAAAATATTACTGAATATAAGATAAATATTTTGTTAGTTGACTGCTTTTTAATATCTCTAACAGTAATCAAGATACAATGGCTTAAAGGTTTCGCTCCCTTGCCGCACCCATCCGCAGGGTGCGGCAAAGTTGCGGCTTTTGCTGGTTACGGTAGTTTTAGAAAAATCTAGTGAAATAAAAGAAAGCCTTTGAAAGTTAGCTACAAAGCACGAAACCAAAAATGTTGCCTATTTTCAAAAACCATGCTCGTTTTTATACCCCCGATGCTTTTTTTCTGCAAAACTGAAGAGGGGTGATCTTTTGGTTGCAGAAATTTGGAAGCATACATCAAAAAACGTCCCTTTTTATGACCGTGTAGTTTGAGGTAGCTTGAGGGATTCCTATTGTATAAATACGCATTTGAAAATGAGAAAAGGTACGATTCAACGTCAACTGAATTGAGGTGAGTTTGGTTTTCTCATAAAAATAGCACTGTTGCCCTTTGAGCTTATTTATCTCGGTCCTGATAAGAGATATCAAAAACTTGTCAACTGATAAAATGTTGGTGGTATTACAAACATTTTATTAGTTAACAAGTTTTTTTATATCTATCATGGGAACTGATATATTTGAGGTCAAAGGAAAGCGTGCTTCCACCGACAATTGGAGCTATCGCTCCGTGTGGCGTATATTTTTTAGTATCCCAAGATAATCATATTATCACTGATATTCCAGAAATGAACTTCTACACCATTTTCGCATTATTCGCCATCCTTGCTGTCGCTTCTGTCTCTGGACACCGTTGCCGTGGAAGTTCCTATGGAGGAGGTGGCCGTGGAGGGCGTGGAGGAGCCATCGTCATCGGATCCAACAACCCAAATAAGTCTTAAGACTGTGATCGTTTCCATGGACATTTATTTTTTTTATACTTCTAATAATAATGAATTAATATTGAGCATTTTAACAATCGCACTTGCGGGTATAGTATCAGTACGTAGTTAATCCTGAAACTCTTGAGAACCAAAAATATACACAATATACGCATAACAAGGGGCAAAGAGGAGGATAGTTCTGCCCCAATGGCAGATGGTGGCATGCACAGGAATGGTCTTGATAGATGTGTGTTTGAGATTGGACCATCAGAGTGCCTCCAACAGTTTTCTCTGTCTTCATCCCCTCCCAGTACCTTGGGTACCTGTTTGGTTTTTGTATTCTCAAGAAAATCGATGAAGAACTGTGTCCGTTCCCTCATTGGTGTAATTCATAGGTTTCTTTTTCCACAAAAATCACTTTCTGCTAAACTAAAAATAGCGAAAAAGAATCGATACCGCTTTCCTCTTCTTCACCTCCATTACGTCGCTATTCGAGAAGTTTTGAATACTCTGGACCCGATTGATCTGTGAGTTTGGCGAATTTCAATTCCAAGGAAGATCGTTCTTTTTCAGTATCAACTTCTCGAAAGCTTCAAAGTCATGTAGGATCCTCTCAACCATCAAGAAACCTTATAAAATTAAGCTAACTTTGACTGACTCACCCGCGGTTGTGATTAAAAACGTTCCCATGAATTCTGTGGTTAAATGGACTAAAGAAAGGAGAAATATTGCCGGAATAACTCGGTCGACCCATTTTTATCAAGACCAGTCGTGGGAATATCTTTGCATATATTCGGAAAGTTTTTGGAATCCAATGAGAGAATATTTTCTGTATGCGAGAAGCGTGATGGGTGTTGACATCGATGCTGTATGGTTTTTTATGTGCTATTACAAAGGAGAATACAAGAATGTTGTTCATTGGTTGCGCTCGATGTGTCGGGAAATTCCATTTTTACGCATTTGCGGATCAAATCAACGACATAAAGAATTGCAATTTATATTGGATCACTTAAAGGTCAAAGATAGATTGTACATCTATGTGAATACAATTGAACAGCTTCCACTGAGAATTCAGGATACTATTAAGGAACTAAAAATATCACATGGATCATGGATTACGTTAAATTTTGTCATGAGTTTAAAAATGAGCAAACTTGGACTTCGTGGGACGCATCTCACCAATCAAGACTTGAACGTAATTTATAAAAGTTGGATAGAAATGGAATCTCTTCACAATTTGGAATGTTTCGATATCAATCTAACAAATCGAGAGAATTTCGTTGCTGTTGGTCTGAGAGATATACCATACCAAATGGGACCATCAAGGCAGTAAGTTTTGTTGCGTGCTTTTTATGTTGAATGGATAGGCATACTTGTAAACCGGGTCTTTGCCGGACTTTCGTAAGCCTTGCCATACTTTCCCTTAGAATAAATATTTTTGTACCAACTAAATTAGATATGATAGAACTCGACGAGTACTTCAAAATGATACTAGTTGGAAAACTGTATCTTGTCTATGAACAAAGTTACAGGCCAAAAACCACCCCAGCTATGTGGTCGTTCTTTAGGCCTCTATTACAGGTCCTGTAACTTTGTTCATAGACAAGATACAATTCTCCAAATAGTATCATTTTGTAGTACTTGTCAAGTTCTATTTCAGTTGGTCCAAAACTATCTATTCTGAAAGAAACTATGGCAAGTCTTGCGATGGTCCGGCTAAGACCCGGTTTACAAGGATAATGATCCCCACAAGAGCAAGAAACTTCAATGTTTAACGATTTACTTCCAGCTTCCCGGACTATACTCCAGTGGAAGGAAGCTTCGAGGTGACACGGAAAGATGGACGGACAGCGTCAATTTGTGTTTATCAGCGGTACTCATCATTTGTGGCTATTATGCATACTCGACTTCCGGATCTCGATAACTTTTTCCCATTTTTACGTACTAGAAATTTCCGCTTCCGTTTTCCGGATTTTACTAATCCGTATCTTCATCAACTTTATTGTTACAGTTTTGCTTTTATTATCACTTCTGTTTCTCTTTTTACAAATGAATTTGTTAATGGAATCAGTCGTTTTTTACAGAAAACCTCAACAAAACACTCTAATAGAAAACCATCGAAACCGTCGACTTTGAACCTATATATCTCGGTTCATGTTAAAGATATTAAAAAGTAGTCAACTGACAAAATGTTTGTCATAATATCAAGAATATTTTATCAGTTGACCACTTTTTGATATCTCACACAGGAACCGAGATACATAAGCTCAAAGCTTGGCGGCTCGGGTGGCCTTTCATTAGAGTATTTACCAGAGATGTCCGGAATGACTTTTTTGAAAAACGGAATCCGGAATAAAATTATTTTCCCGGAATCCGGACAAATAAAAATTTCACAGAATCCGGAATCCGGAATACGGAATCCGGAATGTAATAATTTTTCCGGAATCCGGAATGCAGAATTCGGAATTTCGAGGTCTCCGATGGGCATAAAAATGTTTAAGAACACAGTTTGTGCTTTATTTTTGCATTTTAAATCGCGGAAGTTCAAAAACGGCAGAGAATTCATGCAGATTAAAAATTTTTTGAAAAATCCGGAATAAATAATTTTCTCGGAATCCGGAATCCGGAATCCGGAAAAATGAAAATTTTCCGGAATCCGGAATACGGAATCCGGACAAAAATATTTTTCACGGAATCCGGAATTCGGAATCCGGAATGAAAAAAAGCACGGAATCTGGAATCCGGAATACGGAATCCGGAATCCGGACATCTCTGGTATTTACGGTATTTACGGACTGACTGTAGTTGTTAGACAAGTCATAACATGAATGGTGCATTATACATTCTCAATAAATTTGTCCGTTGGGAAGGTCCATAGGTGTCCCCCAGAAGATTGGCTATACGGTGACGTTGACCTCTAGTAGATGTATTTGTGGGTGCGAGCAGATGGTGTAGATAAAGAAGAGGACAGGTACGACAATCGCATTCTGCCTACATACAATGGAACGTCGTCGGATTTCGCTCCTTTCTCTCCCCAATAACATTTTGTCGCTCATATTGATTGAATTAAGTATCTATAAAATGTGAGTTTTTTTTTAATCCAAAGTAAAATCTTTGTGGCCGGCCGACCAATATTCAACAACCCTAAAATTTCAGAATCGACTTGTCGCTTTGCTCCAAACGCTCAAGGGCTCTGATTTCGAAAAACTTCTGGCGGCACCTGCGCGTGTCATGTTTCCTGGAATTCTCAGAAGACATCCGACTACAACTTAGCATCCCACATCATCACATTCATATTAAATTTGAGATTGATCCTAGGCAACCAACTCCTCGAAATATAGAGAATATTACACAAATTGAGATTCGGCAGAATTATTGGGCTAGTACCAAGGTGCTTCGAAAACGAGATAAAGTCAAAGTCGGAGACTGGATTGCTCACTTTATGGATATTTTTCACGGAAATAATGAAAGTGTTAGGATTCACTTTAGACCCTCATGGCAATACTTGGAGCTCCGTTCGATTCGCGATATTCTTAAAGGCATTAGTCGAGTGAGATTCGTTTTTGGAACCGCTGGTAATCAAGCGTTTATGCGGAAAGCTCTGGAAATTCTTCCGCCAGCAAGCCAGTACGATATAAGCCGTCATTGTTGCCTGGACAATGATACTAGACAGAGATTCTTGACACGAAACTTATCCTGGCTTGGTTTCGATCCCACAGTCCTTTGGAAACATTTCGAGGATATTTTGATAACGAACGCTCAATATATAAACGCAGATAAGTCAAGTATACGCCTGGAATGGATGAATCGATTTTTGAAGTTTTGGATTAAAGGATCAAATCGACGACTTAAGTACCTTCGCGTTGGCGTTGCTCATCTTTATAAAGTAGGCATCTTGATGAAGGGTATACGGTACCATGAGATGACACAAAGGAGACAGTTCAATATCATTCACGTCTACACCGCTGCCAATGTTCCTGTATTTATAAGTAAGGGAATCGAGATTCATAGATTCGATGGAAGAGCAACTGCCACTTTAAATATCCGTAATGATGATATTCTTGAGATTTTTGTTACTGATTAATATTGATAACTTTTAATTTATCACAAATGTTTCTTATGTATGCTTACCTGATGTCAACTTTGAGCCGATATATCTCATTTTCTATGAAAGATAGCAAAAAGCGGTCAACTAACAAAATATTGCTGATATTATGATTATAATTTCATCAGTTGATTATTTTTTGTTATCTTTGCCAAGAAGCGAGATCAATGAGACTAAAGAAAATTGCGCTCCACTGACAATTTGAGGTAGCGCGGCAGATAGCATTACTTTGACTCTATTTATCTCAGCTCATGTCAACGATATCAAAAAGCTGTCAACTAACAAAGTATTTCTGATATAATAATAAACATTTTATTAGTTGATTACTTTTTAATAGCTTTTACAGAAAGCGAGATAAGACAGGTTAAATTAAGCGCACCGCCACTCCAAGTTGTCCATGGAGCGCACTTTTCTTCAAACTCATTTTTCTCGCTTCCTGTGATAGATGTCAAAAAGTTGTCAACTAAAAAAATATTGCTCATTTTATGGTAAACATTTTGTCAGTTGATTACTTTTTGATAGCTTTTACAGGAACCGCGATAAATTGGGTTAAAGTAGCCGCTATGAGCGACGCCTCCTCAAGTTGTCCGTAGAGCGCACTTTACTTTGACCCAATTTATCTCATTTTCTGCGACAGATATCAAAAAGTAGTCAACTAACAAAACATTGCTGATTTTATAATAAACAATTTATTAGTTGATTACTTTTTGATAGCTTTTACAGGTGCCGAGATAAATGGGCTCAAAGTAGACGCTATGAGCTGCGCCACAGCAAATTATCCATGGAGCGAACTTTTCTTCAATCACTTTTTTTTCGTTTCCTGTGAGAGATATCAATAAGTAGTTAACTAACAAAATATTGATAACTTTATGATAACAATTTTATCGGTTTACCACTTTTTGCTATCTTTGCCAGGAAGCGAGATAAATGGGCTCAAAGCATTATAGTACTGTATTTCAATCTTTGTACGTATATTTTAATCGACTTCAATAGATTAAAAGAATGAAGAAAAATATTATTTTTGAAATTCTTAAATTTTCTATTTTTCAGAATTTCTCGATTTTCCGAAAATCAAAAAATGCGAAAAATCAATCGAGTTGTGGGCGGAGCTTACGCAACTTTCAGATCAAAAAATGCATTTTTCAAGATTTTTGAAACTTTTTTTGGGACATATTCTAGAATCCGATTTCACTGAAAATCCAGAACCCTTTTTCCAATCTTCTCGATTTCCCTGCTATAATAAAATGATCGTAAAACACTATCAAATTGCACACACCCCCCAACCACCACCACCAACTCCGATTGCTCATCAATTGCCCCGCACACGTGTCCAGGACGAGAATGAAATGACAAATTGATGGGATTACGGTAGACGTGTGTGCTGTTGGAGATGACAACGACGACAAACTGCCAGATGTAGGGAAGGAGCTTCAAGTTTTTGTGAGATAAAGACATATGGAAATCGACAAGACACTGGGAGCTTTCATTGGGAATCACCAATCGGCTCGTTTTGTTTTCTCGGGCTGAGATGAGTGACTATTAGGAGAAGAATTGCATCTTGATGAGATCCAGAATTTCTCTTTCGTCTTCAGAATAGAATAGTTTTCTACACTATGAAGCCTCTGTTTAGCGACAATAGAAGTTAGAGGACTTTTCAGTCGTGAACTCAGCAACGCTTCCACTTTGATTCAATTTATCTGGGTTACTGTAAGAGATATCTAAAAGAGGTCAACTAACGAAATGTTTATCATATTATCAGTTATATTTTGCCAGTTGGTCACTTTTTGTTATCTTTTACAGGAAACGAGATACAATGGTTCAAAGTTAGGGGACCCTCCTATTATCGGTTTCGATCACTATTGTCTAGATTCTTCTATAAAATTCTTAGAATTTTCTAAAGATTAAATTTCGGACTTTTAGTGATTTTTGAACCGGATGTTAAAAATTTAGTTCGAATAGAAAGTTTTTTTTTTCATAATTTCTAAATTATCCGCTGTCACCAAGAAGAGTTCGTACCACAAATAAAATGACCTCTAGCTTTAACTTAATTTATCTAGGTTACTGTAAGAGGTATCAAAAAGCGGTCAACTAGCAAAATGTTACTGATATCATGATAATCATTGTCTCTGTTGATTTCTTTTTGATATCTCTGCCAGGAATCCAGATATACTTGGTCAAAGTTGAAAGCACTCCGTTGGCGTTCAAAGGGTCTCCTAACTTCGACCTAATTTATCTCGGTTCCTGTGAAATATATCGAAAAATTGTCAACTGATAAAATGTTTATCATTTCATCAGTAATATTTTACTAGTTGACTACTTTTTGATATATTTCACAAGAACTGAGATAAATTAGGTCAAAGCCTCAAAAACTGATTTAAAATATTTCAGAAAAATGAATCGAAGCTTCTCCATAGATGCCATTCTGGCCAGAAAACCGAAACGAAAAATCGGAGAAGACCGTTTGATTCGTGTCTTCCTGCAATCTTCAAATCTCTGGAGACGATTTCATAGTCTTGGGACGGAGATGATTGTGACCAAGAGTGGCAGGTAAAACGGTGCAGCTAATGCGCTCTAATGATAAACAATGATTTTTCCAGAAGAATGTTCCCAACACTATCGGTCATTATAGCCGGGCTGGATCCAGTGAAGAACTATGTGGTGATGGTGGACCTAGAATGCATCGAATTGAAACGCTTTCGGTACTCGTTTCATCAAAGCAAGTGGATTTCTACGGGTCCAGGTGAGATATTCGGAACTACAGTAACCCAAAAAACGTAAATGATTCAGGAGAAAGCGAGCTTCCAAGCCGAATGTTCGTCCATTCAGATTCCCCGGCTCGTGGAGCCCACTGGATGAGGTCACCTGTTAGTTTTGACAAAATGAAGCTAACCAACAATCAGTTGGATAACAATGGACATGTAAGTTGTCTCTCTGTGTGTCTGTTGGTCCTAATATCCGGAATTTTCAGATCATAGTAAACTCAATGCACAAGTACCGCCCAAGGGTTCATGTCATAGAACAAGACGACGCGAAAACTCGTCACACGTTCTCCTTCGAAGAGACTGAATTCATCGCGGTGACTGCTTATCAGAATCATAGAGTAAGGGTACAGTAGGAACTACAGTAATCCAAAGTTAACTTTTTTAGATAACAAGTCTGAAAATCGAGTCCAATCCATTTGCCAAGGGGTTCCGGGAGTGTGAAGTTCAGGATATGGCACATCTACAAGTGCCCGCCAATTTTCAATCAGTTCTTCCTTTCATCTTTCCCTATTTTGCTAATTTGACAGCTAATGCTGAGCAATAAATGAAGATTTTGTACATACCACTTTTTTCACAGCGGAGCGCGGTTGCACAGAGCCTAAATTTAAAAGAGTTGCGGGCTAAAACACGCAGACTCACTTGAAGTGCTAAAACGCGCTTTCGTCCACTAAAAAATCGAATTGCAAGCTTTCTGTGCAGCGGAGCGCGGTTGCGCTTCGAAAAATTCAAAAAACTGTTTTTGTGCTTAAAATAATTGTGTTTGAGCGAATGGTATCGAAGAAAATTCGGGAAAATTGATCGTTTTTGCCAGAAAATGGTGTTTCGTACGAAGTTTTCGAAAAAGGCACCTCGCAACCGCGCTCTGCTGAACAAACAGCTAGTAGTTTGCATAGAACGATTTAAACTAACGTTTTTCGGCTTAAAATGTGTATTTCAGCTTAATGAACAATTTGTAAATAATGATGAAATTTCCGGAAAAGCAATACATTTTGCCGAAAATTGGCGTTTGCAGCAGAATGTTCAAAAAATAGCGTCAAGCAACCGTGCTCTATTGAACAAAAAACTTGAAATGCGTGAAACTTTATCAGAAGACACAGAACACATCAATGGAATTAGTCCTTGGTGGCTCCGATGACGATTCCTCCTCCACGGCCACCTCCTCCATAGGAACTTCCACGGCAACGGTGTCCAGAGACAGAAGCGACAGCGAGAATGGCGAACATGAAGACAGAGTAGACGTTCATTTTTCTGGAATACGGTAGTTAGGGAATCAGCAATGGGAGCTGGTTTTTGCTTACCTTGATGAGATTCGTTGAATCGTGATTTTTCACTAGGCTTTTTGGGGTTTTTATACGCCGAGGGGTCGGGATCGGTAACCACCCCCGAAATCATAAAACTTGTGGTTTTTGCTGCAAGTTTCGTGCAAAAAAGGGGTGATTTCTTGATTTCTGAACGCCTTAAAGGATGAAAAAAAAAAGAAAAAAATGTATATAGCTTGAAGAGGACTCGAACTCATGCGGTTGCGCGACCGCGGATTTGTAATCAGCAGTGTTGCCTCTGCGCTACTTTGTCCAATCCTGCATATGTGTGATTTGTTAATTATAACACTTCCGCTTTTGAGCGTTGGAAAGAGAACAGTGGTGCTTGCTAATGGAACCCAAAAAATCAAATTTTCAAGCGAATTTTTGAAATCAACGCTTCTTTTTTTCCTGAGTTTTTGCAGATTAATTCCCTCATCAATCCTCGAAGCTTCGTACCCATCAGTTTTTCTCGTGATGAAGTTTCACTTCTGGAGCACCAACACACATTTACTAATCAATTTCCCACCCCAGATGTGATGATTTATTGCACCAATTGGAAGCGAATTCCTCGAAAATTTAGAGAAATTATTTATGTCAATAAGAGGGGTTTTCTGTCTGTATGTCCGGATGTCCGCTTTTTCTAATCCCATGAGAAGTTTTTTCTGATTTTCCCTTCTTTTTTCTTTTCTTTTTTCCCTCCTTTTTCCTCTCGAAAAGTTGCAAAACGCACGTTTTCCCCCTTCTTTTCTCGCAAGTGAGATTTGCAAGTGCGCTCCACTGCACTCCGCCCAACCCGTTTTTTCAGCGAATTTTTACACCTTTTATCGTCAAAATTCAACGAATTTTATTGATTTTTGGATTTTAATAAAAATGGAAGGACAACAACACAGTCTAACGATAACAACCAATTATCCCCCAGCGCCATTGTCACCGAATCCTCAAGGTATTTTTTGAAATAAGGGAAATTGCTGAAAAAAGGCTGAAAATTGACTAAAAATTACAAATTTTCATAGAGAATTGAGCTAAAAATTTGCCGTTTTTTTTCCAGATGATCGCGACAAAATCCGCCAAAACAAGGACGACGAGAATCTCTGGATTCAACGGCACGACATTGAGAAGACGTTGCGTGGAGCACTGGGCCATCTGAAGACGTGCTGCACGATTCTGAATCTATCGGCAAAGTGTGACGAGCGTCTGAAGATTGATTTTAGTCATGGCACCACCGAGAAGTATCAGTTGATGTCGAGAACTGGAAGTTCCGATAATTTGAAGGTATTTTTTTCTATTTTCGAGGATTCAAAACTTCTAGAATTTTCTAGGCCAGTGTAACCCTCCTTGACGACAATGTAATCCAAGCAGAAGTCACTGTAAAATACCCGAAAGCCGGTGGCGGTTACTATCGAGCCGTGGCTCAGCCCGACGTTCAATGGAAGCTCCAACAGCTTCAAGATCTTGGAAATCACATTGCCCGCGTCACAATTATGCTATGCGATTTGCAAGAAGAGCTACAGTTTCTACGTGGCAATGGGGAAGGCACCGATTCGTTCAGTTTGAGCACTGGAAAACGGATTTTGGACGAGCTGAAGGTGACAATGAATGAGATCTCGTTGGCGAGAAACTCGATTATGTTGCCCAGAAAAAGGAGTCTTCTGGAGTTGTGCTATTTCCCACCAACTCGAAAATTTGTGCCGCCACTTCCACAGGATCAACTGATTTCTTTCTATATTTCCTGTTGTCGATTGGTACGGATTTTTCAGGATTTTCTCGGAAAAAATCGATCAAAAACGGACTGTAAATGCTTGAAAAACACATTTTTCCGTTGAGACAACATTTGCTCTTTTTTTCAAATATTGACTATGCAATCCGCTTGAATTGGCTCTAATAACCCTAATTCAGCTTCTAAATCCTCAGAAATGCTGAAAATTCGACAAAATTTTTTTTCTCGTTGTCCCTAATTTTTTTGCTTTTTTTCCTTTTTTTCAGCAATTTTCCAGGTCCATTGGTACGCATTTTCAGCTCAGAACGTGAAAAATCCGAAATTCTGCTTCTAAAATCGTCAAAACTGCTGAAAAGTACCTGAAATTTGATGAAAATAGGCCGAAAAACCTTGAAAAACCCTTCTGTCGGCGAAGTCGTGTCGAGACCCTGCCTCATTAATGCGTGCGCCTTTGAAGATCTACAGTAACCTTAAAGGAACATATTGCGATATGAGATTGGGTCTCGACACGAAATTGCCGGAATGTTCGCTTTTTTGGATTTTTTTCGTGTTTTTCCACCAAAATTTTGTCATTTTTTTCAACTTTTTCAGGTCTGCGCTTCGTACCAAATGGTCCCAAAAACCGTACATCCTCAAGGCCTGTCCGTGTTCATGGCCGAATCGCAACTTCCCCATCTCGACGAAGTTATCAAACATTTGAATATTGTCATGACGATTTTGCAGAAATTAATTAATTATTTGTCGGCTACTATGTAGATTTTATTATGATTTTTAGTGTATTTTGTACAGAATTTGTGTAAATTTTTCATTTTAATTCACTAATTTTTGACCCGATTTTCCATGTTCCCGCCCATTCCATGCATTATACAGATGTCATAATTTAGTGTTAATTTCGCATAGATTTTCCTTAAAATTGTATTTTTCGTTCTAGAAAAAAAACTTTTTTACCATTTTTTAAATCCATTTTTGACCTCTAATTTGGTTTAATTTTCCCGGTTTTACCTGATTTTCCAGCCGATCGCACACTTATTTTTTTTGTTTGTTTGTCCCACAAACAATCAAAGATCATATTTCTCTCGAAAAAATCGTCGAGATTTGACCTTGAAAACCACTAACTTCTCACCCGAAACGTGAGAATTCCTCTGGCTTCTCTCGCCACTCCCCTCTCTTACTGTCTGCGTCTCTTCAAACCTCTCACTCTCTCGCTTATAGAATGCTCGCTCGTGGAGGCGCCGTCATTGCCCGCGGAGCGTCTCTCGTTGCTGCCCGTCACTTATCGCGCACCACTGTTTCAATGGCTAAGGTAAGCGTTCTGAAAATAGAGGAATTTAGCTAGAAATTGGAGGAAAATCCCAATTTTCTGCTAAAAAATCGGAATTTTTCGAAAAATTTCAGTAATTCCTCCGAACCTAAATCGCTGGAATTTAGCTAGAAATTGTAGAAAATCACAATTTTTTCAAAAAATACGAATTTTTCAGATCCGCAAGGAACGCGACACCTTCGGCGAGCTTGAGGTTCCTGCCGACAAGTACTATGGCGCTCAAACCGCCCGTTCTCAGATGAACTTCAAGATCGGAGGACCAGAAGAGCGTATGCCAATCCCAGTCATCCACGCTTTCGGAATCCTTAAAAAGGCCGCCGCTCTGGTCAACACCGAGTTCGGTTTGGACAAAAAACTCGCCGACGCCATCTCCCAAGCCGCCGATGAGGTTGTAGCTGGAAAGCTCGACGATCACTTCCCACTGGTCACCTGGCAAACTGGATCTGGAACTCAATCGAATATGAACGTCAACGAGGTTATTTCCAACCGCGCTATCGAGATTTTGGGTGGAGAATTGGGATCTAAGAAGCCAGTTCACCCTAACGACCATGTTAATATGTCCCAATCTTCCAATGACACATTCCCAACTGCCATGCATATCGCTGTAGGCCGTGAAGTCAACTCTCGTCTTCTTCCAGCTCTCAAGAAGCTTCGTACTGCTTTGAACAACAAGGCTGAGGAGTTTAAGGATATTATTAAGATCGGACGTACTCATACTCAAGATGCCGTTCCATTGACTTTGGGACAAGAATTCTCGGCCTACGTCACCCAACTTGACAACTCCATCGCTCGTGTCGAAGCCACCCTCCCACGTCTCTACCAATTGGCTGCTGGAGGAACCGCTGTTGGAACTGGGCTCAATACCCGTAAGGGATTCGCCGAGAAGGTTGCCGCCACCGTTTCTGAGCTCACTGGCTTGCCATTCGTCACCGCGCCAAACAAGTTCGAGGCTCTTGCCGCCCACGATGCTCTTGTTGAGGTCCATGGAGCTCTGAACACTGTTGCCGTCTCCTTCATGAAGATCGGAAACGATATTCGATTCTTGGGATCCGGACCAAGATGTGGATTGGGAGAACTGTCGTTGCCAGAGAATGAGCCAGGAAGCTCGATTATGCCAGGAAAGGTGAACCCAACGCAGTGCGAGGCGATTACGATGGTAGCAGCTCAGGTTATGGGAAATCAGGTGAGCAATTAGGGCAATTGAATTAGGGTAATTAAGCAATTCAAAAAATTCCAGGTCGCCGTGAGCGTTGGAGGCTCCAACGGACACTTTGAGCTCAACGTCTTCAAGCCACTGATCGTCAGAAACGTCCTTCAATCGACCCGTTTGTTGGCCGACAGCGCCGTCAGCTTCACCGATCATTGCGTCGATGGAATCGTCGCCAACAAGGATAACATTGCCAAGGTTTGTAGGGGTGGCCTAGTTTTTAGTGGCCTAGAAACCTCACTGATGGCCTAGAAACTGCACTGATGGCCTAGAAAATGGAGGGAATGGCCTAGAAACATCACTGGTGGCCTAGAAACATCTCTAATGACCTAGAAACGTTGTTGGTGGCCTAGAAACATCGCTGATAACCTAGAACCCTCACAGGTGGCCTAGAAACATCACTGATTGCCCAGAAACATCCCTGATGACCTAGAAACATCATCGCTAGCCTAGAAACCTTCTTGGTGGCCTAGAAACATCACTGGTGGCCTAGAAACTGGCATTATGGCCTAGTCACCTCACTCATGGCCTGGAAACCTCACTTATGGCCTAGGAACCTCGCTGGTGGCCTAGAAACTGGCATTATGGCCTAGAAACATCCCTTATGACCTAGAAACTTCATTGATAGTTCTTTTCCAGATCATGAGAGAGTCGCTTATGCTCGTCACCGCCTTGAACCCCCATATTGGATACGACAACGCTGCCAAGATCGCCAAGACCGCCCATAAGAACGGCACGACGCTGGTTCAAGAAGCCGTGAAGCTTGGAATCCTCACCGAGGAGCAGTTCGCCCAATGGGTGAAGCCAGAGAACATGCTTGGACCTAAATAATTCCATAAAGTACATTTTTAGTTCCCTTCCAGTAGTTGAAAACCCCCTTTTTATGTCTCCGAATCTCTTCTCTCTACCCCGATTGAAATTTCCCTGTATAATTAAACGATTTTATTCATTATCTTTATTAGCAGCGGAATTCTGATTCTCTGGATTCGTTATCCTCAAAGCGTCGCCTTGAAATGTCAACTCGACGTTGGGCGACGACGACAGCCGCTCCCGCAGATACCGCATCACTTCGCACCGTCGCGAGGAGAAGGGTTTGGGCACCAGACCTGGAGAAATCGATAATTGATTTATCGATTTTTTTAAATTCTAACCTGTTATCGTCAATTCCTGAATCGCGCCCTGCGGCAGATTCTCATCAAGAACGGTGATGATATTTGAGGTTTGAAGGCGTGAAACGTTGATGTGGTCTGGGTGATGAGCGTCGTTTCTATAGAAAAAAAAACTAGAAAATTCTCGAAAAAAAATTTGACCCACTGCCTCCGGAAAATTTCCCTCCAATATCGATCGGTGAGCTTTGAGAATTGCCCATTGAACGTTTGAAGCTCAACCATTGACAAATTTCGAAGCTCCATGACGTCGTGTAGCTCCAGAAGGGTTTTTAGGGTGTCAGATGACTTTCTAAAAAGAGAAAAAAAAATCAATATTCATCTTGTGATAGCAGGAGGAATCGAACTCGGGAGTCCTTTTTTCAAAACAGCGGCGCTACCGCCTGCGCCACAGGGCCCACTTGAGGACAAGGAAGCAAAAGGAAATTATAAGGGGGCGACTGGCGCGGCTAACTCACCGATTCGTCATCGCCGCATTCACTGTATTATTGTTATTTTTTCTCACTTCCTTCGTATTTTGAATTCTTTTCGTTTTTTCCGGAAAAACGACGGATTTAATAAATAGAGAAAGCATTATTGAGATCAACACCGCACAGAACATTTGACTCGAATCCAGGGGCATTTTTTTAATCTAAAAATTTCCATTTTAAAAAAATCGAAAAATTCCATTGAGAGCGGAATGAAAAGTATTAAATAAACACTAATTAAATAAACGAGGTGCTTATCTAGAGAAAAATTCGTGCAAATTATTAATTTTTAAAGGCGATTAGTGTCACTTTTTTCGAGATGATTTTTGAGTTACTAAAAAAATGTGTGTGATTTGTCCGGAAAATTAGAATTGCTAATTCGGAAAAGCAGGTGACAGAACTAATGGAAATTCTAATAAGAGTGTTGATGAGAAAGAAAAACAGTAAATTTCAAAAAAAAAATCATAGAAACCAAGATTTCCGGAGCTGTAACGTTGACTCAATTTATCTTAATTTCTATAAGAGATATCAAAAAGTAATCAACCGATGAAATGTGTTTGAGGTTATAATAAACATTTTGTTAGTTGACAAATTTTTATTAGCTCTTACAGTAACCGAGATAAATTGCGTCCAAAAAAGAACACCTGATTATGCGGGAGCCACCGGTCGGCAGCCGACCGATGGCTCACAAAAAGTGTGCCAACTTTGACCTGATTTATCTAGGTTACTGTAAGAGATATCAAAAAGTGGCCAACAAGTAAAACAATACTGATATTATGATAAATATTTTCTCAGTTGACTACTTTTTTCTATCTTTTACAGGAACCAAGATATAACGCGTCAAAGAGAGGGCGCAGACCGAGTTTGGGACCAAAGGATCTCAACTTTAACTTAAATTATCTCGCTTTCTTTAAAAAATAACAAAAAGTGGCCAACTAACAAAATATGGACAATTTTATGATAACCATTTTGCCAGTTGATGACTTTTTTCTATCTTGTACAGCAATTGAGATAAATTGTGTTAAAGTTAGTACAACATTCTGTCAGCGGGTGCTACCGGTCGGCAGCCGGTCATGGACTCATAAGAAAGGGGTATTTACTTCTAGATGATGTATCGTGGTTCCTGTGAGAGTTATCAAAAAGTAGTCAACTAACAAAATAATACTGATATTATGATAAAAATTTCATCAGTTGACAACTTTTTTCTATCTTTTACAGAAACCGAGATAAATTGGCTCAAAGTTAGAGAAATTTCATAAACAGCAAAGCAAGTCAGTAAAAAGTTCAGTAATTTTTCAGGAGACGGAACTAAACGAAAAAACACGTATGATCTGATAATTTGACAACTTTTTGAATGATAAAAAAACTGGGTCGTAAAGTTTTGAAGCAATCACAAATAGATAATTCCTCTTAAAAATGACGTTTGATCTGGAAAAAAGGTCAAAAGGTAACATTTCCAGAAAACAGAAGAAGAAAAAGATGAGTCAAGAAAAAAGAAAACAATATAATTCTTTTTCTTCTTTTTCTCTCTTTTCACTTTTTATCACCGTTTTTCTTTTTTCTTCCTAGCGAAAAGAGGTGTGACAAAATTTTATCATTCTGATAAGAGCAAGAAGCCTGACTCAAAGAAAAAAAGAACACTTTTATTGGATCAAAAAAAATTAGAAGGAAAAAAATCGATAAATATTGGGAAACAGGAAAGAAACTGGAGGAAGAATGGCAGGAATTTTGAAATTTTTTTTGAAAAACAAATTTTAAAAAGTGAGCACTGGGATTGATTGCAAATCAAGATATTTTGAGGATGATGGATGGACAAAAAGTTTCTAGAAAATTCTGAAAAAATGGTGCTAGCGAGATGATACTTCGTATTTCAAGGGGTTGGTGGGTATGTACAGTAATCCCGGAGGGTTGTGCAAAACTGAGCAATGACTCTAATTAACTGAGAAAAAAGGATTTAATTAGAAATAGTTGACTTCTTCGGCCTTGGTACTCGTGACGAATTCACGCTTCGTTCGCTCGGTTCCGGTTCGTGGGTCTGCTCCTGGCTCGAAGTCGTGGGACTGGAATTTTTAATTTTTTTAGAAATATCAAAATTTTCAATGAACTACCTGATTCGTTCTTGTCGTCCTATCATAGACGGCGTGTCCGGCATCAGAATCCTCGGAATCCGAAGCGTATCCTTGATTGTATGCGGATCTGCTGGCTGATGAGCTCATTGCTCCGCCACTTTGATGATAAGCGGCTCCAGAAGCCGACGCGGACATGGCGGCGTCCATGGCTTCAGAAGCGGAGGTCTTGTAGTGATCCGATGAGATCATTCCGTATTGTTCAGTGTCGGTTTCGTGTGGATTTCCGTGTGAGACCGTCTGGAACAAAACTTTTGGTGTTTGTTGGTATTCAAGGTAAGTTTTCTAGGTTCATGTAAGAGATACCAAAAAGTTATCAACTGATAAAATGTTTATCACAATATCATTAACATTTCATCAGTTGATTACTTTTTGATACCTCGTACAGTAACCGAGATAAATTGCGTCAAAGTTAAGGGACCCTTCGGCATAGGGGCGGACGGGGCGCCAACTTTGACCCAATTTATCTCGTTTTCTGTTAGCGGTATAAAAAAGTGGCCAACTAACAAAATGTTTATCATAATTTTAACATTATTTTGTTAGTTGACAACTTTTATCTATCTTTTACAGGAAGCGAAAGAAATTGGCTTAAAGTTAGGGACCCTTCTGTCGTGCTCTCGGCGGCGCCAAAAGGGGCGCCAACTTTGACCCGATTTATCTCGTTTTCTGCAAACGTTACAATAAAGTGGTCAACTAACAAAATGTTTATCATAATATCAGAAATATTTTGTCAGTTGATCACTTTTTGATAGCTATCATAGCAACCGAGATAAATTAGGTCAAAGTAGGCGCTTTGACGAGCATTGGCCGTCGAGCGTACTTTTCTTTGAGCCTCATTTTTCTAGTTTCCTGTGACAGATATCAAAAAAGTTTAACAAACAGCATCTTACTGATGTTATGATAAACATTTTATCAGTTGACCACTTTTTTCTATCTTTTACAGGAAGCGAGATAAATTGGCTTAAAGTGAACCTCGATTGGGCACAGCCTTGGTTACTGTATTTCCAACAAAAAAGAAACACTCACCTGACTCTGACTAATAATATTTCCACTCTCATCCCTAACCGTCGTCGTTCTAACTTCTCTAGTCGTCACATCAGTCGTGACTCGTCTCTCGATCTCCTCAATACTTCCATCCGATGAAATCGATGCTCCGTCATCCAAATAAGCAGCCAGAGCTCCAGCATGATCATCTCCCATATCGTCTCCATACAATGGTCTCGCCAATTTAGCACGTGGAATCGTGTAATAATCCGATCCCAGAATCTCCTGACCACTTGCAGAACCCTCAGATCGTCCGCGTGCTCCGAAGCATCGACATCTGGCGCACATGTATAAGCAGCAGAGGAGAGTGAGAAGGAGGAAGAGGAGAGCGAGAAGAAGCATAAGGATCAGTGGAAGCTGCGATGGAGCAGTCTGACAGAACTCTCCAGTGTAGCCGTCGAGACAGGCGCAGGTGACATTAGCGGATTGTGCGTCATGGATACAGTCTCCATGTCCGTTGCACAGACCGCAGAGTTGGGCGGCGCAGATTCGACCAGGGAGTGCTGGGTTTCCGTCTTCGTATCTGCAAAGAACGGAAGAAATCATTTGGGGACCACTTTTCCTTGAAAATTCTAAAATTTTGATTCCGCGGACACTGCCACCTGGAGGTGAGGGAGCGGGCGCGCGACAGGGGGGTAGGCCCACCTTAAGCTCAATTATCTCGGTTCCTATTAAAGATATCAAAAACTTGTCAACTGATAAAATGTTTTTCATAATATCATTAACATTTTATCAGTTGAAACATTTTTTATATCTTTCATGGGAAGCAAGATAAATTGAATCAAAGTTGACACCATTTGTCGGTCGGCTGCCGACCGGCAGCGCAAGCTAACAGAAGGGTGTACTAACTTTGAGTCATTTTATCTCGGTTCCTGTGAAAGATAGTAAGAAATAGTCAACTAACAAAGTGCTTATCGCATTATCAAAAACATTTTATCAGTTAACTACTTTTCAATATCTCTTACAGAAGCCGAGATAAATTGAATCTAATTTAAGTATCCTTTATCAACCTACCCTTCTTGACACTTGCACTCATATCCATCCTTCTTATCAATACACGTGGCAGCCGCAGAGCAGTTGTGAAGTCCCAATGCGCACTCATCAATATCAAACTTTCTGAGACAAATGGCATCTCCGAGTCCGGCAGTCGACAATTGCTCCGATTTACGAAGATCCACAAATCCAGGTTTGCAGTCGCAACGAGCCTGTCCATCATAGGTCTTTTATTAAAGGGTGTAGAAGTTAGAGTTCCAAATACTGGATGAATTGTTAGTAGAGGAAAACTAGGTTATTTGGAGGAGCTATAAAGTTCATTTAAGTTTAGGTTAGCTATCTATCACCTGACCCAGGGAACAAAAGGAATATGGAGTACCTGTTCGTCGACATTGACGCAAGTGGAGTTCAATGGGCAATAGTTGACGTCTTGGCAGTAGTCAATAGAGCACACGGATCCTGGAAGGGCATCTCCTAAGGCAGAATTGACGTAAGGGCGGATGCATTCACACTTGTACAAATAATCCAAATCGATACATCTGGCATGTGGAGAGCACTCGTTGAGCTCTGGCTTCTCGCACTCGTTGACACCACGGTAGGACAGACAGTTTCTTCCCGGACGAGATGGATTCAAGTCACGGAAACCGTCTGGACAAGTGCATGTGTATCCCTTTCCGACTTCTTTGCAAATTGCATCTGGATGGCAGTCAGAGTGGTAGCAGGCGGAGAATGGGTTGAGTTGTTCGGGGGAGATGAAGAGCTTCGACTTTCCGACCTGGAAGATTTTAAAGGTTAAATGAGAAAAATATAAGGTTGGGGAAGGTTGCAGTTAACATTTCAATAGCTGATTAACTTTTGATATCTCTTATCAGAACCGAGATAAATCGAATCAAAGTTAAGGGATCCTTCGGTCACCTTTATCAGAAAGGAATCTCCCGTTGACACTATTTATCTCGGCTCCGGTCCGAGATATAAAAAAGTTGCTAACTGATAAAATGTTACTGATATTATAATAAACATTTTGATAGTTGATCACTTTTTGGTATCTCTTATCAGAACCGAGATAAAAGTTAAGGCAAGATAAAAGTTAAGGAAAGTTAAGGGACCCTTCGGTCGCCTGTACCAGAAAGGACACCTCACTGTGACGCAATTTATCTCGGTTCCGGTGAGAGAGATATAAAAGTTGCCAACTAGCAAAATGTGTTCTATATTGTGATAAACATTTTATCAGTTGATTACTTCTGGGTATCTCTTACATGAAACGAGATAACTTGGGTCAAACGTAGCATCCATCTCGGGTGTGCAATTCTATCCATACTTTTATTGTCACCATTTGAAACTACTGTATCTCGGAAACTAAGCAAGCTAGAATAATGAAATTTGTATGGTTCATAAAGAACCCAGTCCAAGATTTAAAAATTTGTGCGAATTGGAGACCTTAAATGTTTAGATCTCAAGAATTGAGAAACCAAGCACTAATACTGTATACCTAAACTTTGAAACTACCGTATCTCAGGAGCTAAAAAAGATAGAGCGTTGAAAATTGTATGGTTCGAAAGCCCTTTTCCAGATCACTCACCTCCATATTATTTCTCTTCTGAATATAATCAATAAGCTCAGTGAACACACTGGATGGCTCGGCGACTCCTCCTCTAACAAAATGAGAAGTGAAGTTGTACAAGATTCCAGTATCCCACGACTTCTTTCTGCTCTCTGGATTCTCAATCTCATTGACTTCGGCAGTGACGAATGAGCTCTTGAGTGGTGTCTTATCATAACTCTGTCCAATTCCCGACTCAAATCTGGTCACCAAATCCTTATGCTCGTCGTTCAATGGATTAGACAAAGCTGGAGAGTAGGTGATCTTCTCATGTCCATCTCGTACCACGTAAAGTGGAATATTCCAGGACTCAACTGCTCTGCATGGACTGCTAGCATCTCTTCTCTTCTGACCCTTTGGACATCCACAAATTCTTCCAGCAATGCATTCCTCGCCAAGCTCAATGGAGCAGAATGTGTTTCCACATGGAATTCCCTTCTTCACATCTTCCTTCCTACATGGATCCAAGTCTGCGTCATCCGACAATTTGATTCTATCCACACGTCCTCCCATCTCTCGTACAACCTCAGCGAATTGCTCATAGAGTCTGCAATTGTCGACGTCTTCTTTTCCGGCGAGTTGAACAGTGACGTTTCCCAGAAGTCCCTTATCCCAGTCGCTATTCTTGACCTTTGGATTGGTAATGTAGTTGACATCGGTGGTGACGAATCGTGGAGCGAACTCGGTCTTGCCAATGATCTTTCCAACGCTCTGAAATTTATAGTTATGAATCTGATAGCAGAAAAATCAGAATACCTTCTTAACAGCATCCACAATTTCCACATGAGCCGGAGTGTCTGGTTTCGAGTAGTCGGTTCTATACTGGATTGGTTCTCCATCATACTCCATAACTCTCACAACCAAAGGAATCGACGTCACTGGCACACACTTCTCCTTATCATTATCACGGCTTTCTCCTGGTCTGCAAGCGCAGGTGGCTCCGCCCACACAAACTTCTCCGAGGTTCAGATGGCAAAGTCCGTTGCCGCATTTGATGGTGTTTGGATCGGGTGTCGTTGGGTCTTCGGCTTGGTTTGGTGCTTCGATGACGAGACCTACTTCTTTAAAAGTTAAGGGACGGGGTAGAGAGTGTTCTAGAAAATGTTCTGGGTAGTGGTGCTAGTGTGGCACACAGCGTTCTTGGCTCCGAGGCCGGGGAGAGTTAAGCAGGGGGTTAGTTGGTTCGCGGGCGCGTAGCTTGGTTCAAAATTGGAATTTCGTTTGGAATTAAAATGGAAAATGTAGAACTCAATGAGATCTACAAATTGATATTAAATACAGTGGTTTTTGAACGCCGAGTTTAGACTCAGAGATGATGAAAAAGTGGGTAGGCCAAATCGGCCGACCTCATTGGCGTCGACTTGGCGCTCACTACGCGCCGACGCATAACTCAGCTCAAACCTAAAATTTCTTTTCAAATTAAAAAGTAAAATGTAAAATTAAAAAAGATCCACACAATGATATACATCTTGATTGTATTTGATTGCCGAGTATCGGCTCAGAAAGCGCGAAAAGAAGGGTTTGCAAAATTGGCCCCAGGAGGCGCCTATCTCGTTTGCGGCCTCTGCTTCAAGACTCGAAATTCGAATATAATTGAATTTAATATAATTTTGTAGCTCTCTTCAAATTCTACATTTCATTTTTTAATTCGTATAGGACTTCCAAGTTTCAGCTGAGATATGCGTTGACGAGTAGTGGGGGCCGCTACCGAGGTGAGCGGTTTTGCCTACCCGCCTTTTCACCGTTTCTGAGCCGAAACTCTGTATTGAAATATAGTCGAATTTAGTATTATTTTGTAGATCTTGTTAAGTTCTACATTTTACTTTTTGATTCAACACAAAAATCCTAGTTTGAACCAAGTTATGCGTCTTCAAACTTTGTTGTGATGGGACCACAGTACCGTAGACGACCCATTTAGGTTCCAAGTACCGTAACAAACATTGTCTAATTGATTTAAAAAATTTAAATAGTTTTTCTAGAAGTCGA
The DNA here is from genome assembly GCA_027920645.1 of Caenorhabditis nigoni. Classification (NCBI taxonomy): domain Eukaryota; kingdom Metazoa; phylum Nematoda; class Chromadorea; order Rhabditida; family Rhabditidae; genus Caenorhabditis; species Caenorhabditis nigoni. The sequence goes on from CP115866.1 coordinate 13,787,005, forward strand.
AAAGCATCAGAAAGTTTTGAAAAATTTAAAATGTTAGTACCCTCTTGTCTCGTTCCCCTTACTCACCAATACAAACTCTTCCCGGCTTCTTAGGATCCGAAATCTCGTCGAAGAATCCTTCCTTACACTGGCAGGTGTACGAGTCATCAGTATCGATACAGATAGCGTTCTTATCACAATCATTATCCTTTGGATTCGCGCACTCATCGAATCTACAGATTCTTCCAGCATTGGACGGCATCATGTCCTCAAATGGAGCTTTGCACTTGCACTCATAACCATCGATCTTATCAATACACATTGCATTTGGACTACAGTCATTGAGATTCTCAGCCAGGCATTCGTTGATAATGAATTTGCACTGAGTTCCCGGTTGCTCTGGTTTCTGATCGTAGTATTCTGGTTTGCACTTGCACTCGTATCCCTCTTCCAAATCAATACATGTGGCAAAGTGAGAGCAGTTGTTAAGGTGTGGAATGTTGCACTCATTCACCAATCCCTTGCAGGATCTTCCTGGCAACTTCGGGTCTGGAGACTCATCCTTAGATCCCAATGGACACTTGCAGGTGTAGCCATCATCCAAGTCGATACAAGTGGCAGCAGCATCACAAGAGTTGAGGGAGGATGAGAGACATTCGTTGACAAGTTCCTTGCATTCTCTTCCAGCCTTTCCACCGCCCGTCACTGATCCAACGTCCAAGTATCCATCGCGACACTTGCAGGTGTACTTCTCTGGCACTGAATCATTCTCCTCGCAGATTGCAGCAGAGTGACAGTCGTGTTTCGAGTCGTCTGAACAGATTGGCTCGACGCATTTACGTCCTGGACGATGGACCAATGGACTCTTGTCGATGAATCCAGCGTTACAGACGCATTCATAGTCGTTGGCACCCTTCTCAACGCAGCGGGCATTTTTGTCGCATTCGTGTTTGCCGGATTCACAGATTTGGTTCACTAAAAAAAATCAGATCATGAGAAAAATTCATTATTTTGATAGGCCATTATTTCGTAGGCGCTTCTGCCGTCGACCAATAACGCATAAGAAAAGGGGTACCAACTTTGAGATCAGTTTTCTCGCCTCCTGTTAAAGATATCAAAAAGTTGTCCACTGATAAAATGTTTATCATAATGTGATAAACAATTTGTCAGTTGACAACTTTTTGATATCGATTGAAAGAAGCGAGATAAGTTAGATCAAAGCTGGCGTCACATGGTAGTCAGCCGAATTCGCGCCCGAAAGGGATGCTAACTTTGAGCCAACTTATTTCGGTTACTGTAAGAGATATCAAGACGTAATCAGCTGATAAAATATTAACCATAACATTAAAAAAATTTTGTCCGTTGACAACTTTCTGATATCTGTTACAGTAATTGAGATAAATCGAGTTGAAGTTACCACTCTTTTCGTACGCGCCATTGGTCTTCAACCCAACCGAGAGGTGTGCTATCTTTGAGCCAATTTATCTTGGTTCTTGTAAAAGATATCAAAAAATAATTAACTAACAAAATGCTTACCATAATCTCAAAAATATTTTTTTAGTTGACAACTTTTTGATATCTTTTACAGGAACTGAGATGAGTAGGATCAAATGTGGCACCCACGCCATTTGTAACTTCGAGCAGGCATAGCTGGCCACAAGTTCAAATCCCCCATAGTGTTTTTTTTAATGATTAAAAAACGCAGGTGTAATCGTAAAAATTGAGCTAACTCACACTTCTTGCAAGTTCTTCCTGGATTGCGAAGCTCATCATGATCAACATATCCTTCCTTGCACTGGCACTTGTAAGAATCCCGTGTATCAATACAGATGGCATGTTCATGACAGTTGTGTCCTCCTGGAATCAAGCACTCGTTGACGAGAGCTCTGCAGTCAAGTCCTCCGAAGGCGCTTGGGTTAGGTGAGATGTCGACGAAATCTTCCTTGCATCGGCAGAGGAATCCATCTGGCAAATCGATACAGTCAGCGTTCATGGAGCAGTTGTGAGTTCCGTCGAGGCATTCGTTGCGTTCTGGAAGGATCTGAGGTTTTTAAGAAGATACTAATGAACTTACGCTTCGAGCAAACACGTCCCGGCTTCTTGTTCTGTTCTGGCGACTTGTCGAGGAATCCTTCATTACAAGTACAGATGAAAGACTCGTCAGTGTCTGTGCACTTGGCGTTTGGATCGCAATCGGCGACTCCGGCAGCACACTCATCAATCAAACAAATATCAGTGACTGGATGTCTCTTATGGTGTCTATCACACATGCAGGCGAATGCTCCACGTCCATCTGGAAGACACTTCTCCTTCTTTCTGGCATCACAAGAGTCTGGCATCCTTGGGTCACAGGTTCCTGGTGCCTCGCATTTGTTGGTGCGGCCGTTTCGTTGGAATCCAGCGTCACATTTACAGATGAACTCTCCGCCGGCTCCCTTTTCGCATTTGGAGTTTGGTGGACAGCTGTGGATGTCGTTTGGTGAGCATTCGTCGGTGCTTTCGGATGTTTCAGGGGCTTTCTCGCCGATTTCTGAAAAATAAATTAGACTGAAAAGTTTGGAAATTCTCGAATATAAAATATTCCCACCCCAGACATTCCCTTTAAACTCACTACAAACTCCAGTGAACTTGTCTCTCCATCCCAAATCCGCTGGACATGTGCATCTCCAGTTTCCGAATGGCGTCTTCTCACAAATCTCTGGATCCGGGCACGATGTGGCAATCTCTGGATTACAGATATCTCCTCCGCACACCTTGGTGACTGGATGGATGTCGAATCCAGCTGGACACACGCACACAAACTTTCCATTTTTCTGTTGGCAGACTTGATTCAAAGATCTATCACATCCGTTGTGATTGCTTGGGTCACATGGTCCCTTGTTGTAGGTGTCCTCGTTGTTTTGATGTGGGCAAGCGACACGTTGGATAGCTGAGCGAAGGCGGGTATTCAAATCTTCGAAGCCAGAGACATGGAAGGTTCGGTCTTTGGATCCAGAGATCTCTTCAAGTTCGGCATCGAGGACGTGGTTGGTGACTCCGACGGCGAACAGTTGAATGTCTTGCTTGCGAGCGTTGTTGGATGGACGAGTAACGTTGTCCTGGGATCTTCCATCAGTGATAACAATGGCAACTCTGGAGACTTGTCCGACTGGTCTAGCACCTCTTCTCTCGCTGAATGCTTCATTGGCAACATGCTCAATAGCGGCTCCAGTTCTAGTGAGTCCGGTAAGGTATTCAATGTTTCTGATGGCATTTTGAAGACTCTTTCTATCCGAATAGTTATCCAATCCGAATTCGTGACGGATTTGGTCCGAATATTGGACAACTGACACCCGGGTCTTTTGTGGTGCAATATCAAAAAGCTCAGTGAACTCGGCCAAGAATCTGAGGACTTCTGTTTGGAACACATAGGATCCAATCGATCCAGATCCATCAATCAAGAAGACCAAGTCGGTGGGCTGAGCTGGGCAAGCGGTGGACAAGGTGCACACACGACCAGGTGGAAGGTTGGCGTTGGAGGAGACGTCCACGTAGCCGGAGAAGCATTTGCAGGTGTATCCGTCGGGAAGTTGAACGCAGTCGGCGTTCTCATCGCAGGAGTTGAGGGATTTGTCAGAGCATTGGTTGGCGGCTGAAATTGAGAGGGCATGGAAGTGAGGAGGGAGCGAAGTTCGCTGGAAAAAGGAACCCAACCAGCCAAGCTCATGCATTTTCTAACTATGCTAATTAACATGCGTACTTACCCGGATCCCGATGCATTTCTAAATGAAAAAAAGGATAGAGAAGATAGAAAAATATAAATAGGCATACTTATAAACCGGGCCAATATTTTTGAACCAACTAAATCAGAACTCGACAAATACTACAAAATGGAATTATTTGGAAAGCTGTATCTTGTCTCTGAACTAAGTTACAGACCAGACAAACCGAAAAACAGCACGGCCTGGCGTGGCACGGCGAGGTTCGGTCCCTTTATGGCCTGTAACTAGGTTCATAGACAAGATACAGTATTTTAAATTAGACCAATTTGTAGCTCTTGGGTTTTTCTATCAGATCAATTTTAGTTGGTCCACAAATATTAGTTCTGAAGCAAACTATGACAAGATCCGTTTTTGGTCCGTTTTTGGCCTGTTTGTAAGTGTATAACCTGGTAAAACTTAGAAATCAAAATTGCGGGTTCAAGAAAATCCTGGTTTACAAGTATAGAAATAGGAATAGAGATAGAGTCAGAATGCATAACCCCCACTCACCAACACTGCACTTTCTTCCTGGTGGCAAGTTGTATCTAGACGACACATCAATACAGTTGGATTTGCAGCTACAGATGTATCCAGTTGGTGTGTCTTGACAATCAGCCTGATGAGAGCAGTCATGGGATCCATCAGCACATTCATTCTTGATCTGTTGGCATTTTCTTCCGGGAAGTCTAACTGGATCTGGGGAGACATCTAGATATCCATCCTTACATTGACACTTTGGTCCGTCATAGGTGTTTGAGCAGAAGGCGTTGCGATCACACTCGTTGGCCTGTTCACATTGGCTGAAGACCTTGCAGACTCCATTGGATTGTTGGACACTTCCACGACGGCACTGGCAGACTCGCTCTCCTGCGGTGTTGAATCTGCACTCCTCGTTTGGTCCGCATCCGGAACCTTCGGAGCATTGGGGTTGACGACTTTGTTGTCCGTAGTATTCTGGAGCCTTCGGCTTGTTGCACACTCTTCCTGGGTATTTGTCGACGTTTGGTGAGGCGTCAACAAACCCTGGTCGACACTTGCACTCGTAACCATCGGCACGATCGAAGCAGTCAGCGTTGTTGGAGCAATCGGCTTCTCCGTTGGTGCATTCGTTCACAGACTCGACGCATTTTCTTCCTGGAAGTTTGGAGATGGAGGTGGAGACGTCAACGTAGCCAGGTTGGCAGACACATTGGAAGCCTTCTGGAGTATCGACACAAGCGGCGTTCTCATCGCAATCCACTCCATAGGTGGATTTGGCACCACACTCGTTCATTGTCTTTTGACATTGACGTCCTGGTTTGTTGACCTTGTCTGGAGAGGTGTCAGCGAAGCCAGAGTTACAACGGCATGTGTATCCTTCGGCGAGATCGATACATTGAGCATCTTTGTGACAAGCGTTTAGGGAGGGACGGGCACATTCATTGACTACCATACAACGACCATCGGGGAGACGTGAGACTCCGACTGGGCACTCGCAACGGTATTGGCCGTTCACAAAGACGCACACCTGGAAAATTCGCCATAACTTGCTTCAAATCTGGGATTTTTGAATAATGTATGTTGAAAAACGTAGTGCTTGAAAAGATCTACAAAATGATATATGAATGACCTGAAGTTGAATATTGCGTTTCGAAGCAGAGGCTGCAAACGAGGTCAGAGCTAACTGGTGCTCATTTCGCCCACCCGTTTTTTCATTCCCTCTGAGTCAAAACGCAGCAATCAAATCTAGTCGAAATTAGTATCATTTTGTAGATCTTGATGTGTTCTATTTTTTGGTATTTAATTCGTATTGAAATTCCAAGTTTCAGCTGAGCTATGCGTCGGCGCGTAGTGAAGACTAAGTCGACGCCCCAAGTTCGGCGCCGCTGGTGCCGATTTAGCCTACCCGCTTTTTCACAGTCTCTGAGTCGAAATTCGAATATTTGATGTAGTCGAATGTAATATCATGTTGTAGATCTTGAAAAGTTCTACTTTTTTCTTTTTAGTTTTATTTGAAATTTTGAGTTTGAAGCGAGTTATGCGCCGTCCCGCGAGCAACTCAAATCTGCCTATTCGCAATTTGGCAAAGGCTAGTTCCTAACATCGTAACTTGCTTCAAATTCAACATTTTGAAATATTCTATATTGGAAAATGTAGAACTTGATGCGATCTACAAAATGGTATAAAATTCAATTATGAAGAAATGGCAAGTCTCGAACTAGAGGTATAGGTAGCGCCGGTCGGTCAGTCTTCTTTACGGCGGGATGCTATCGAAGGTTTTTGGCTCAAATCCAACAGTTTCGATGTAGTCGAATTTGGTACCATTTTGTAGATCTTGTCGAGTTCTACATTTGACAATTTATATCAAATGGGATTTTCTGGTTTTAGCCGAGTTATGGGCTTTCTTACCTCACTCTTTGCCTGATTACATGATAGGGGATCGTTGACTCGGCATTGTAGGCTGGCTGAAATTTCTTTTCTTTTTTTTTTGAAATTTCGGCATTTTTCACATTCTGTTCGCCCGATTTTTAGTCATTCGATCCCTTTCCCAAAATTTCTCAACGTTTTCTTTTTTTTCCCAAAATGGGCAATTTAGAGTGTTCACACAAGGTCACCAGAAGGTGTGTCCCATCGCCACGCCCTTCTCTTTTTCTCTGACACTCTCCTCGATTCTTATACTATTTCTCCAAGGACTTCTGTTAGAGAGACTGGTAATGATAATGAAAATGCCAAAGAGATGAGAAATGGAAGGGAAGGAAGCTAACGGAGAAGAAGGAGAAGGAGAGGGCAAATGGAATATTACACAAAAGAAAAAAAAAGAGGAATTGGGAAAACAATCAGGGCTAATCAGTTTTCAGGGAAAGAGAGAGAAGTGTGACTTGTAAACGTTTTTATAGGAATGGGAATGGGAAATTCAGAATTTTCAGATTCATCACTAAATTTGGTGGCCTAGAAACCCAAAAGCTCGGCCGCCGACCATGAGCTTTGAGCTCAGTTATCTAGGTTACTGTAAGAGATATCAAAAATTGTTAAACTAACAAAATGTTTGTGATAATATGATAAACATTTTATCAGTTGATTACTATTCAATATCTTTCACAGAAACTGAGATAATTTGAATCAAAGTGAACGCGTTTCTGATACATCCCGACAAAGGGCCCACTAACTTTGACCCATTTTATCTTGGTTCCTATAAAAGATATCAAAAAGTTGTCAACTGACAAAATGTTGCTGATATTATGATAAACATTTTGTTAGTTGACAACTTTTTGATATCTGTCAGAGGAACTGAGATAACTAAGGTCAAAGATACCACCCGGTTTCGTATGTGCCAGAGGTCGGCGGCCGGAGCTGCGCTTCTAATAGAGGTGGTGCAAAGTATTCAGGGGATTTGAAAGGTTCTAGTTTTCTGATAATTTTTAATGTTCTCAAAGTTCAGAATTAAAATGGAACTTTTCAGGAAAATCGAGAATAAAAATTGGTTTCAAGAAATCTTACTGTAGATCAACTTTGATAACTTTTTGAACTACAGTAAGATTTAATTTTGACCTACAGATATCTACAGTAATCCATCTTTTCAAAACCACAGTAACTTCAAAACTCACAATAAGTCTGCCGATGTTGATACGTGGATCCGGCCGAGGCGATCAACGGCAGGAGCACTAACGGCACCCACCTCATGGTTGTGATCCCTGAAAACTCGAAAATTTTGAAAATCTACAGTAGGACCGAAGTTGTTTACAAGTTAGTTTAAATTTAACAAAAAAGAAGCGAAAAGTTGATAAAAAAGATAAGGTGATACGGAATTGACTGGTTTAGGAGTCGAATTCTCTGATCATTGGCATCATCAACAGAAGAGAAGACGTGGGAGGAGAAACAGATGCCCAAAAAAAAGAAGACGTGAAACAAATACATACACAGAAATCTGGAAGGTGTGGCTGATGAGAAGAAGAAGAAGGAAACCAATTGGAATTGTGGGGGAGAAATAGTGTATGAGATGAAGAGACGCAGAGAGAAGATATGTTGGCGAACCTGACCGATAGGAGTGTCTTTTCTCTTCTTCTTCTCATTTTCTGATTGTGATAGGCTGGTTTTGAGAAAATGCTATTAGATTTCGAAAAGAAGAGGAATATGATGCGAGAATAGCCAGATGGACAAAATTATTGATATGATTAATGATTCGGGAATGGGAGGAAAATGAGGGATCTCGAATTTAGAGATTCCAGATTCTTGAACTTTGAGCTCAATTATCTTAGTTCCTATGAGAGATATCAAAATTTTGTCAACTGATAAATTGTTACTGATGATAAGATAAACCATTTGTTAGTAGACAAAATTTATATATATCTTAAGGGAACAGAGATACAAGCTACGCAGACGCAAACTCGGTGAACGACCAATAACGCATACAAAATGGGCCCTAACTTTGAGCGCTTTTATCACGCTTCCTGTAAAATATACCAAAAAGTTGTTAACAGATAAAATGTAGCTGACATTATGACAAACATTTTATCAGTTTACAAATTTGTGATATATTTCAAAAGAACCGAGATAATATACGATTTACAGTAGCTACGCGGTCAAGAACTCGGTCGCCGACCACTAGCGCATACGAAAGGGGTTCCAACTTTGAGCTTAATTATCTCGGTACTTCTGAAAGATATCAGTTAGTTGTCAATTAGCAAAATGTCGTTGATAATATGATAAAAATTTTTTAGTTCAAAAGTTTTTGATATCTCTTACAGGAACCAAGTTATATTTGATCGAAGTTAGCATCCCTTCAATTAGTCGCCGGCAGAATTCGTCGCAAGTGATAAGCTCAGAAATGGCGTTCCGAGCATTACATCATCAGAGCATAACACCAAGGTCTAAAATTTAAATCTTCCAAAAAAAACCTTGAAAATTTTGAAATGATATTTTTATATTTCCAATTTCAGAAAATGTGATTTTCAGACAGTCGGAAAGATCTATGATCCCTTGGCAACGCCCAGTCTGAAAATTCAGGTCGTCTAAAGACTGATTGAAATGACTAATGGTAAGGTTCAGAAGTATCAAAATAACAAAAAGAGAAAGAAAATTCGAAGTGATAGCAAAAGGAAAAACAAGAATGATTCAAAAAATCTGTACCTAGACATCTGGGTACCTAAAACCTGGAGAGTAAATCTATGCAACTTTGAGGCGTATTCCCAGAAAAGAGAAATGAATAAGATCAAAATTAAAGTTTCAGGGATACTGTAAGGACCAGTAGAATAAAAATAATTGAACAAAAAACTGACGGACCGGACTATATCAGGACCAATGGTCATAGATCTAAAAATCTAGAGCCGCTAACAGCAAGACTGGGAGCTTATGAACTGGACCAATGCATGAGGGATTAAGTTCAGGATCAAACAGAAACTATGACATTAGCAAAAATACAGTAATCCTAAATCTAGGTGGCAGAGGAAAAAACCTAATCTTGAGACACCAAACCTACCGCATAAGGTGCTTATGGGTCATGAACATTTGGAACTTAAGATCAATGGACCGATAAGATCTAGGGAAACTGAACCTATGGGACTTATGGGTTTTGAACATATGGGACCAATGGCATAGAAACCTATAAGACTCTATGAATTATGAACTAATGGGACCTATGTTATATGAACCTATAGGATTCATGGATCACAAAACCCAGAACCCTATGGCTAGATTCACTCTAACTTGCCTACCCTCCCTTTTTTCGGAAATCGTGCCTAACAAGAATTGTGAACTATTTCCTAACCCTTGGCATCGTGTCGTTCATCTTCCCCGCTCCTAATCATCCGCACCTTTCACTTCCTTGCCTAATCACCATTAACAACATGGCTGCCCCCGGCGCCTATATCAAGTCCTTATCAGAAAGAAGGATTGCGTAACACTGACATGAACACCGGTTGAAGGGGGAGGAAATTCGAAGAAGAAGAAGGGATGGATGGCAGAAGACTTCAAAGGATGAACAAGAAGAAGAAGAAAAGAAAACAAGAGAAATCGAAAGGCAACAACATAATCGGAGGGGGTGCCCGGTTGATTGGTTAAACGGAATGAATGGGTGTCCCCTTGTATTCCGAAGGCTTTCAAGTTTTGGTGAAGGTGTACGTGGGGCGGGTAGTATGTGTCGTTTAATTGCGTGTGTCCCTGACTGTCCGTTGGGAGGAGAGGGCGTGGCAGCAGCAGCACCTAGCAAAACTTTTTGACGCAACTTTTTGATTGATTAGCAGCACGCACAGGTGTAGGGTGTAGGAGGGGCATTTTTGTATGGGGCCTAAGGTTTACACAAAAGAGACAAATAGTTTAGAAGATAATGTGATCGGTGGTGTTCTAGAAAAGAAACATGCGCGGCGTGATTATGAATGTGAATGGCAGAAGCTGCGGCATATAGTACAGGATATACACGCTGGTAAACTGGCTAAATGAACTGGAAGGGTTGGAGGGGAGAGGAAGAAGCTTAAGCTGTAAGAATAAGCTACCAAGCTGAAATAGAAGTTTCAAAGCTGGCTGAGAATGAGAGCTAATGTGCTGTGTGAAGGTTTGAGCTTGTATGACTTCTCCAAAATTTGGTCAAGGTTTGCCATGCTGCCCTGTAAGCCTAGTTTGACCTAGTATGGCTCCGACAAGACTCCAGCTTTGGTATGTCGGCTTGGCCAAGGTATTGGCATGTTGTCCTAGCTAGATCATGGTTAAGCTTAATTAGTTATAATTTTTGACTAGGTTAATTCGTCTTGTAGGGTTCAAATTGGTTAAAATGGCTAATTATGATCAAGTACCTAATGGTAAGCCTAGAACAACAAATGAAGACTTTAATTAGCTTTGTTAAGGTAATTATGTGAATGGGTCAGTTATAATTTCATGAGGTAGCTTCATTCAAAGGACTACACTAGTCCCTTTTCGGTATGTAAGTCGTTGATGGCCTAGAAATCCGAATTCTCAAAATTAAATTAGATCTTAATGTATTTTATTGAAAAGCTCTTGCTTTGATGAATCCATAACAGTTTTCAGAACTCAAAAATCTTTGTTTTGAAGTGAGTTACAGCCATTTGAGCGCTGTGGCCTAGTTTTGGGTTTCTAGGTCACCAACTTCAAATGAACATAACTCGCTTCAAAGTGGAGGTTTCTGAAATCTGAAAACTGTGTTGAGTTTCTCAAAACATGAGCTTTCAAAAAATATACATTATGACACATGTTCAATACCTGACTTTGAAAAAATGTGGGATTCTAGGATATCAACTTCAGTTTGGAGTTGGATGGACTAGAAGAGGATTTCGAAAGAGTAAAAAAAAATAGGAATAGACCGAATGAAACATAAACGATTTTAATTCAAAATGGATTATCAGGCCAACTATAAGTAGTATAGTAGGTCAGATTACTACATTAAAAAATGGAGAAGAAGAAGACAAATGCGTTTTAGTGCCCCTAACCACACCTGGAGATCCGAGATCGAGATAATGAGAAATAATGGGTGGAGATTTGAGGTGTATTAATGACCGGAAACGCCCAAAATGGAAGAAAAAAAGGTTCATGAATAATGTTAAGAGATATTGAACTCTAAATTCGAAGCAAATGCAAGCTGCGCGATTACAAACTCGGCCGACGACCGATGGAAGGAGTGTTAACTTTGACCAAGTTTATCCCCCCGGATCTTGGTTCCTGTATCTTGGTTCCCGTAAGATCTATCAAGAAGTGGTCAACTAGCAAAATGCTAATGACATTATGATAAACATTTTATCAGTTAACAACTTTTTGGTATCTTTCACGAGAAACTAAAAAAAATGGCTCAAAGTTAGCAATACTTTTTTCTTGTTTACAGTACCGCACAAGCCCACATCTTCAGAATCTTAGATCACCCAGAAAAATTGGAATTCTTGACTGATTCAAAGAAAATAAGTTATTTACAAAACATTTTCTATCAAATGAAAAGACATTGGTAACATCTACTGATAAGGAAATGGTACAAAAAACGAAGAATGAAGTTTTAAGGTCCAAGAAAACCCGTCACCTTTGAGCCCTTATATCTCAGCTCATGTCAAAGATATCAAAAAGTGATTAGATATAAAAATGTTTATCATATCAGCAATATTTCAGTAGTTAACGAGTTTTTGATATCTATCTCAGGTACCGAGATAAATTAGCTCAAAGTAGACGCTATGCGGTGCACCACCTCAAGTTGTTCACGGAGCGCACTTTTCATTGATCTCATTTATCTCAGCTCCTGTCAAAGATATCAAAAAGTTGTCAACTGATAAAATGTTTATCATAAAATCAGCAATATTTTATTGGTTAATTACGTTTTGATATTTTCCACAGTAACCGAGATAAATAGGGTCAAAGATGGCACAAATTTTGTTTGCGGTATTGGTCGACGGCTACGTTCTTAGCTCGTATCTCGGCTCCTGTTGAAGATATCAAAAAGTTGTCAACTAACAAAATGTTTTTCATAAAATCAGCAATATTTTGCCAGTTGACAACTTTTTAATATCTTTCACAGGAACCGAGATAAATAGGATCAAGAATGGCATATACACAAAAATCAGCCATCCGTCCAATCAAGGCTAATCAAGAAAATTCCCGAAAAGAAATAGAAGAAAAAGAACAAAGTTGATAAGAAGAGAAAGTCAAAGAAGACATTCGCTTTCGATTCAGTTTCACCTATTCGCCCTCTTTGCCATTCTAACAGCTTCAGAAGAGGGGGACGTCTTCTGAAGAAGAAGAAGACAACAAAAGTATAGAATAGAAACAAATTAATCATTCTGTTAACAGGTCTCTTTATCAACATGTAGAAACAGTAGGCGGGGTGAAACACGTCTTTTTTCTTCTCATTTTTTGGATGGCAAAAGCCGGAATATCGTTTAGGATATATCACTTTTGACGACCTTTTGGAGGAAGAAGGAGAAATTTTTGTGTTGCGTAATCATCAGAAACAATGATTAGGAGGCAATCAGTTGGTCATAAATCTGAACACTTTTTGGACAATAAAATGAAAGAATCTTCTAGAAAAAAAGGCTTTTTTGGATGGGTGGGGTGGGAAAATGGGTTAGAAAAGGTGTAATATGTTTTATAGTTAAATCAAAAAAAATTTTGAAATTCAAGTTAAATAGTTTTATTGTAAAAATGGGAATTAAAAAAAGAAATCGAGTTTTTTATTAAAAAAAGAAAACCGATTTTTTTTTCAAAATTGATTTTTAATGGTCAAACTGATGAAACCAATTTCCATGAATTGCGATTTTTCGAAAAAAATTATTAGAATTGTGCTGTAAAATTACAGCATTGTAATAGGTTTTCCAGGTGAAATTTGGGAATTTAAACGAAAAATGAAATTTTCGAATTTTTGAATTTTCCCCATTTTCCAAAAATTTGGGACTCTGAAATTCAGAAATTCAAGAACTTGTAATCTCAGAAACTTCAAAAATTCGGAATTTCCCAATAAAACTCACTATCAGAAAATCAGAAAAACTTCCAAAACTCGGAAAACTCAAAATTTTGAAAAATTCGAAAATCCAGAAAATCGAAAAGTTAGAAATTCAAAAAAGTATGAAACAACTTAATTCAGAAATTCTGAAAGTCCGAGAAATCGAACATTTTGGAAATTCGAAAATATCAGAAATTCAGAAATTCAGAAATTCCGAAATTCAAAAATTCAGAAATTCAGAAATTCAGAAATTCAGGAATTCAGAAATTCAGAAATTCAGAAATTTAGAAATTCAGAAATCCAGAAATCCAGAAATTCAGAAATTCAGAAATTCAGAAATTCAGAAATTCAGAAATTCAGAAATTCGAAAATACTAAAAATCCGAAATTCGGATATTCAGAAATTCATGTAATTAGAAAGTCCGAAAAATTCAAAATTTTGGAAATTCTGAAAATTAGAAATTCAGAATTTCAGCCATTCAGAAATACCTGAATTTCGAAAAAATCGATTCGAAGCTTATGGATTTGAGACTTTTAGAAAATTTTAGTCTTTTTTAAGGTAAAATAGACTACAAATCTTCTTTTACTCTATAATATTTTTTTCAACAAAAACACTTTTTGAAGAAATAATTGTTGGTCTCTCTCTCCGTTTTAAGTAAGCAACATGGAAGGAACTAAGGAAATTGTTGTGCGGTTAAAAAAGAAGCGAAAAAAAAACGAACACAACGAAAAAATAAAGAAACAAGATCCGGTTTTTCTTACTATCCTAATAAAATTGGCCCCAAAAGAAAAAATTCCACTTTTTTCGAAATTTGAAAATCGCTGAAATCTCTAATTTCGTATTGTTAATTGACGCATTTTTGCCTCAAAAATGCTCTACTTTTTGGAAAATTTCTTAGTGTCAAGAGCTACAGTAACTTAAGCTTTGAAAAAGTTTAAAAATCAAAAAAATTTCAATTTTCTCAAAAAAAAAAGCGAAAAAACAAGCATTCTCCATTCCATTCGAGAGATGTATCTAAATATCTCAAACCACTTCTTCTTCCTTCTCTTTGAATTCAAAACCGTTTCTTTTTCCTTTTTTTGTATTACGCTAACACTTCAAAAAATGAGTGGTCGTCAACACTTTAATACACCTTCTCCTTCCCTTTTTAACAAAAAATTGAAACCAATTATGTCATATTTTAATAGACTATACAAATGGGGATCATTAAAAATAAGAAATTCATGCTTGAATTGGTTTACAAAAGTTACAAAAAATGTTTGGCAGCGAGGGGAAATCGAACCACCGACCTCTCGCTTTAAAACCGGGAGTTCTACCACTGAGCCAGACGGCCACAATAAGCGAAGAGGAACACAAGGCGTAGATTAGGTGTCGCCTTTCTTTAAAATTTCAAGAGCGGAAGCGCGGGAATTTGAAAAAATAACAAAAAGCAAAAATCACAATTGTTACGATAAATATATCCTCAAATCGAAAAAGAAGAAGAATGCCTGCCAAATCCAATTCAGACCGGTTCGAGCCGCCTGTCATCGACACGGCAGCGTCGGATACGGCTTGTTAACATTTGCATATATATGGGGAAATTCTACGAAAAAGATGGAAAATTCAGAAGACGTTCAGAAGAAGAGAAATTTTCCGAATATATTCGGAATACACTAATAAGTTAATGTAGGTTTGTGGTGTTGACCTCTCTCCGCAACTATCAACTAATATTCCTCCGCTGGAGGTGCCGATACGGATGGCCAATCACCTCTCCTCTCCGGATGACGCATACAGAAGAGGAGAGGGAGAAGTAAATTGACTGTTGACGCCTTCCACTGGTGGGATGCCAAGAGAAAGAATTGAAAGTAAATCGGTCGCGTTTTGCTACTTTTCCATTTCACCCTCTCGCGTGTGGTAATGCGTTAATGTGCTTTAATGTATCTCGTGTGGGTTTTCGGTTTTTCTCAAGGCTTTCACTTCTCCTGTCCCGGTTTGTCGTCTGAAAATAAAAGAGGTGTGAGAAAAGAAAGAATGGTTTTCGACTCGATGTTTTTATTGGCAGACTAGCCAGCTTGCATCCCGAGGGAAGCTTACCAGCTAGACTGAGAATCGAAATTTTGTGCGAACTTTAGGTCAACTTTTACAAATTATACAATAAACAAGAGTGGGAACGAGGCGGATTTGGGGGGACAAATGGTTTTTGAGGGGGACAGTGTGGTGGGTGGAAGAGCTGTAAGCGAGACACATGGCCAGCCGGAAGCTTTCCAAGACATATAACGCCTTTGAACGCCATTTGACATGAGAAAATGTTGCAATAAATATCTATGAGATTAGGGAAGATGAACAAGTTGAACTCAAGTGCACAAGAGCGGAGTAAAACCCTACAGATGGGCAAGGGAAAACCGCTGGATGGTATATTGGATTTTTGGAAATTTGTGTGGGGGAATTTGGGATGCAAAGGTAGAAGGGCATGAAGAGAAATGAGGGGAGATGAGATGAAAAATTACAGGATTGATCAATTTGGAGCAACTCGGCTGCTCAGAAGAGCCACCGAGACACTTACCCAATAATGAACACGTCAAAGAGGGACCCGAAGTGAAGGAACAATCGACCTCTACTTCCACAGAATATCATGACGATATTTTGCGAAAGTAGAGATGAACTTAAATGACTATGTAAACACAACGACTCGGAGGATCTGCAGTCCAGGACTGCAATTGGGGAAGAATGCGGGGGAAAAAAGGGACAAACTAATGAGAATTAGAGTTTACACCGCATGAAACTATAACGGGTTGAGGGGGATTCCGGGAGAAAAAGGATGGGATTCAAGGAAAAAAAGAATTGTGATAGGAAAGGGAACATGAAAAAAAGATGCTTATGTTTGAACAATATTAAGTTTAACACAAACTGTGCAATTAGAGGATGGGAAGGTAGGGGATGTATGAGAGAACGTACACAATCTGGAAGAGATCACTAGGAATGAAAAAACGTAGAGAAACCAGTGTGTTTTAGAGGATTCGAGTATATATAGGGGGATAACTGGGTGCTTAGGCGGTGGTGTCCTCGGCAGCATCGACGAGTTGCTGGTCGGCGACGTAGAGCTTTGGATCAACCGTCTTCGGGATTGGCTCGATGCGAGTGCGGAGCTCCTGCTCGATACGGCGAAGAGTGTGGCGGTCCTCGTAGGTGATGAGGTTGATAGCAACTCCGAGGTGACCGAAACGTCCAGAACGACCGATTCTGTGAAGGTAAGTCTCAGCGTTTCTTGGGAAGTCGAAGTTGATGACGACGTTGACAGCCTGGATGTCAATACCTGAAAAACAAATAATAAGTAAATTTTGAGTTTCAGTTTAGATATTCCGAAAAAGTGAAGGCGCTCAGATATCCGTTCTTAATAATTCTCCACACGAAAATTCGGAGTGTGTGTGTGTGATGAATTTCCTCATCGCGGCCTCTAATTTACTAGCAAATGTGCTTACCTCTGGTGAGCAAGTCGGAGCAGACCAAGTTTCTGCAGTTTCCTTGACGGAAGTCGTGGAAAACGCGGTTTCTGTGGTTCTGAGCCATCTTGGAGTGGATGTAGTAGCACGAGTATCCGATCTCGGTGATTTTCTTGGCAAGAAGTTCGACACGTTGAGTGGAGTTGCAGAAGATGATCGACTGGTTGATCTGGAGCTTGCGGAACAAAGTGTTCAAGCAGTGAACCTTCTGTTTCTCTTGGACGAAGGCATAGTATTGAGTGACTCCAAGAAGAGTGAGCTCCTCCATGAGGTTGATCTCGTATGGCTTGTGCATGTGCTTCTGCATGAAAGTGGTGACGGTTTGTGGGAAGGTGGCCGAGTACAACATGATTTGGCGCTCCTTTGGCAAGAAGTTGATGAGACGGTCAAGGATTCCCTGGAAAAATAAATTTCACTTTTGTTACAACACAGAAACTATTAGTACCTGGAAGTCCTGACTGAGGAGCTTGTCGGCTTCGTCAAGAACAAGAGTCTTGCAGTTCTCCATCTTGGCAACTCCCTTCTCCATCAAATCGAGGATTCTGCCAGGAGTGGCGATGACCAAGTGGACGGTTCCGTTCAAGCGCATGATGTCGTCACGAAGATCAGTTCCTCCGGTGGTAACCATAACCTTGAGTTGAATGTGCTTGGAGAGTTCGACGCAGATTTGGGAAGTCTGGAGAGCCAATTCACGGGTTGGGACGATGACCATAGCTTGGATAGCCTTGAGAGCTGGCTGGATCTTCTCGATAACTGGGATGCAGTAGGCTCCGGTCTTTCCTGTTCCGTTCTTAGCTCTGGCAAGAATGTCTTGGCCGGTCAAAGCCACTCCGATGGAAGCCTCTTGAATTGGACTTGGCTTTTCCCATCCCTTCTCGAAGATTCCCATGAGAAGATCGCGTCCGAGGCAGAAGTCCTCGAATTCGACTCCCTTGGTGTCAGTAACATCCTGAAAAATAACACCTGATTCTGGAGAAAATGATCGATGAAACTTACAGCTGTCTTGAAGCGCCGGTCCTTAGCTGGCAAGTTGAGAGCTGCCTTCCAGTTTTCGTCGCCGTTAGCAGGAACGAGTTGTTGTTGGTCCGCTGCACTCATTTTACGGTGTCGTTTTAGGTTTGATTTCCTGAAGAGATCTGAAAAGAGAAAATATTAGAGGGAACGAGTATTCGAGAGAAGACAACAGTGACAGGAGTGAGGAAAAAAAGATAACGTAGCGGCGCCATAGCGCATCGATTTTCGATAAAGCGATGACGAGCTGCTTTCAAAATGGAGATGTGGGAGGCGCTACCGGTGTCTCACTCCATTCTCGCCTTCGCGCACGATCAATGACGGTTAGAAAAAGCAGAACGAGCGGTCGATATGGGAGAGGGGCTATAGAGACGCACAGACATGTCGCTTGGGTAGGCATGGACAGCTGAAGTAGCCAGGAGAAACGTCTGTCTTACTAGAAATCGATTCGAAGAAGTTGCCGCCATTTTGATTAGCTTGGCAGATTGAATGGCAAAAAAATTAGTTAGGAGGTGAAAAGAGGAAGCCTAGGCGAGAAAGAAAGTTCCTTTTCTAGATGTCGGTTCAAAAAACAGTTTAGAGAGAACTTCTGCATCGCCCGTGGTTGATTGCAGGCTAGAGATTGTAGCCTAAAATCGAAGAACCATGAAAAATAAGGAGATAAAACGCAGCGGTGGTATAGAAACATTCGATTCCCTAAACTCTTTTTTGTTATCTCGCCACACTTGCTCTCTCTCTCCCAGCGCTCGCTTTCTATGCCTAAAACTCTTCGAAACACATGCACTGATACACGTGGCGAACGACGAGAAGACACTAGGCGTGATGATGAGAATCTTCGTGCGAAAAGAGAAACCCAGAGACCCAAAGAACCGAAACGACGCTCGCTCAAACACACGAATCGAAGAAGAAGAGCGGGGTCGTCGAGTGTAGGCCAGAAGAAATGAGTGAAAAAGGGAGGCGAGGCGGCGATTTCGCTGCGTACCTCTCAACACGCAAAAGTTTGATCCTCAGTCAAGTAGAGCGCTTTTGCGCGGTTGTTTGAAAAATAGTTTTTTTTTGTTTCGTTGATCGGAAAGGGGAAAACGGAAAAAAAAGGAAAAACAAAAGAAAATTTTAAACATTTTTATTGAAAAACGGTTTGTAAAAATTATTTAAATCGAACTATTTTTCTTTTCTTCCCCCAGCAAGCCGGTTTTCCAGTCTCATTCGCTATAATACGACCAATTCCCGGAGTAATCTTGTCTTTATCCTTCTTTTTCTCCGTTTTCACGATCACTGGCTCTTCCGGCTCATTTGAATCTTTTGTAGCATAATTTGTATAGAAATCACAACGAGCTCCAATATGACAAAACACACAAATGGTTAGAAATCGACAGATTTGAATGAGATAGTTGATTTGGAGCACATCAAATATTTTTAGAGGGTGTGAAAGAGCAGCTGAAGCGTACGAGATAGTTTCGACGACGAATTTTGTGTACTAAAATTCACAATTTCTGAGGAATCATTGGAAAAATTACATTGAAAAATGTCAGAAGCAATTGAAGACGTCGAGTTCCGGTGTAGGAGTAGAATAAAAGGGCGACGAGGATACTGGTGATGAAAAATAGACCGAATTGAGCAAGAGCAAGAGCTAGAAAGTTGAAGGAATCACCATGGATATCTAGAAATCACAGGAATTTGGTTTCTTTTAGACATTTTCTCACAAAGAAACAGATATTTAATGATAAACACTTGAAAAATCACTTGTAGAACTTCCATAATAATTACAGTCCAGTTTAGAGGGCTCCATTCTTCGGTACACACTGATGGAGGGCATCTAGGGCTCATTTTGGCATGTAAATCTCAGATTTTTTGTCGCCTTTTGACACGTTTTTTTCAAACTCCCGCTCAAAACCGGAATTGCGCCTTGCGACCTGTTTGCGCGTTTTGCGATTTTCGTTGGCGCGTTTTCTGATATTGCGAGAATTAAATTTTTTATGCTCTTTCCAGGTCACAAAAGATCCTCAAAATGAGTATGGAATGGGCGAAAAAGCGGAAAAAAACTGCTGACGATGAAGAAGCGAAACTGAACGACGCTCTGCTAGAATTTCAAGCAGATTTCGGGCAATCGAGCTCGGCAACTCAGCCGAAATCGTTTTTAAGAGGAAATGTGGTGGAAGGCAATAAAAGCAGTGAGTTTTTTCCGATAAATCTAGATGATTTGAATCTAAAAAAATATGTTTTCAGCCAGCACCGGTGGCGAGGGAAGTGTGTACGCTCCGAAATTCAAAATGAACATTAACACCTCGAAAACCTCTAATGTGGGCTCCAAAGACCTCGATGAGGCGAAAAAGTTAGCAGCGGCAAAGGCGAGACGGATGCTAGAAGATGCTGCGAGATCCAAGAAAATGGCAGAAGTCCCAAAAGTGGTGTTACCGACAACTAAGCCATTGCAAAGGCCGCCGAAGCCAGGAAGTTTTAAAGCGAAGCAGGATAAGCCGAAGTTGACTCAGATGGAGATGTTTAAGATGGAATTGCAAAGGTTTGTAGTGGAAAAATCTTCAAAAATCTGGAAACACCCCCCCCCCCCAACCTCCCAATTTCTTGAATTTCAGAGTCCAGGAAGATCGAGAAAAGCGCAAAGACCTCCGGCAACACCTTGAACAAGTGGGTATGGATCAGGCAGTTGTAGAGAGGCTAGCTCCAACTGTGGAGCGTGGATTCCAAGGCACCAGCGAGTTCGACGACGATCCGTACACCACAAACGTCTACGTCTCCAATATCCCACATTCTGTCACCGAACAAGACCTTCTTTTCACTTTTGGCTCTTTCGGGCCACTAGCAGCGCTGAAAATTCTATATCCGAGAAGTGAGGAGGAGCGCAGAAGACCGCATATTTGTGCATTTGTGGCATTTATGAATCGGAGTGATGTGGATCGATTTATGGCTGAAGTGAGGGTGATTATCATTCGGAATGAGCCAATCCGATTCGCATTCGCTAGACCTGTACAAATCCCAGTGGTTCCTTATTACACCCCACCTGTTCTTCAAGACCTTCAGCACCCGGATCCAGTTTCTGGGCTGCCATTCAACGCCCAACCTGATGCAGAGCTTGCCAAAGAGTTTTTGAAGAAGTATGGGTCATTTCCCCCGATTGCCGTTACTCCTACAGCTGGTACATATGGATATGAGGATTTCATGGAATTAATGAGAAATTCTATAGTGAGAGTAGTGATACCTCCTGACCGGAAACTGGTGAGGATTATGGATCGAATGGCTGTCTACGTGTGCACCGAAGGCCCCCAATTTGAAGCTATGATCTGCGCAGACGAGTATCAAAACCCAATGTTTCAATTCCTCTGGGACAATACCAGTGCTCTCCATGTCTACTATCGCTGGAGAATCTACTCACTTCTTCAAGGGGACACCCTGAAAGAATGGCATCGTCAACCCTTCAGAATGTTCAAAAATGGGGCGTGGTGGGTGCCCCCTTATCATCTGAACGAGCTGCGAGAGGCAATGCCAACAGAGCTGTATCAGATGAACTGTTTGAAGACGTATCCGGAGAAATGGATGAAAGTTAGGGATGGAGGACAGAGAAGAGGAGGTGAGAAGCCACAGAGGACACGTCAGGATTCAGAAGACGAGCGGGAGGATCGTAGAAGAAAGAAGAGTGAGGAAAAGGAGAGAAAGAGACAGGAGAAGAGAGAGAAGAGGAGGAAGAATAGGATGTCGGATAAGAGGAGGGATAAGTTGGAGGCGATGCTTCGGGAGATGACTCCGGAGAAGATGTCAGTGGGTGCTGGCATGGTTTGGTGTATAGAGAATGCAAAGTATGCTGCCGAGATTGCTGAGTGTATTTATGATAGCTTAACGATTGATGATACTCCATTATTCAAGAAGATTGCGAGGTAAGAGAAGTCCTTTTTGGAATTTTTCGAATAATTGGGAATTTCGAATTTTTGGAATTTTCTGAATTTCGGAATACCTTGAAAAACCTGTATTATAAGAGGCGATCCTTCTTCTGTTCCAAGCAGAGATGTCCGGAATGAATTTTTTGAGAAACGGAATCCGGAATCCGGAATAAAATAATTTTCTCGGAATCCGGAATCCGGACAAATAAAAATTTCACGGAATCCAGAATTCCGGAATGAAACTAATTTTCCGGAATCCGGAATAAGGAATTCGGAATGACATCGCGGAAGTTCAAAAAAGTCAGAGAATTCCTGCAAATTAGCAAATATGTTTAAAATCTGGAACCCTGGAATCCGGACAAATACAAATTTTCCGGAATCCGGAATACGGAATCCGGACAAACAAGTTTTTTACGGAATCTGGAATGAAAAAAGCCCGGAATCCAGCATACGGAATCCGGACATCTCTGGTTCCAAGGTACCTCGGGTGCCCTTCTATTGCAGGGACCCTTCAATTGGAGGGCGGGGACTTCTATCAGGGACCCTTCAGTTAGAGGGGGCCTTCTATTGTTCCAAGCCTCTGTCAGAGGGCCCTTCTATTAGAGGGACCCCTCTGTTGAAGGGGCCCTTCTAATACAGGTGTAACGGTATTCCGATTTCAAAAGTTTTGAAATTTCCATATTTTGAAAAAGTGGGATTTTTGAAATTTTTCGATTTTGGAAATTTTAGAAAATCGAAATATTCCGAAAATTCCGAAATTTGAAAAATCGGAAAAATTTAAAATTCCAAAATTCGGAAAATCTGAAAATTCTGAAATTCTGAAAAAGCCAAAACTGGATTATATATCTGAAATTTGAAAAATCTAAATATTCCGAAATTTTTGAAATTTCCAAAAATCGGAATTTTCGACATTCCGAGATCCCTGTACCCTTACAAACCTTCTATACATTTCCAGACTGTACCTAATCAACGACATTCTCTCCAACTGTGTCCAGAAAGCCATCCGCGACGCCCATATGTACCGTTCCCACTTCGACGCTCTCCTCGAGAAGATCTTCGTGGCACTTGGCAAAACTTATCGATCGATTGCCTCTCGAATCAAACAGGATCAGTTTAAGCAGCGAGTGATGAATGTGTTCAGGCAGTTTGAGGAGATTGCGTTGTACCCAACTGATAAGCTGATCTTGAGCCAGAATATCTTCTTGGGACTTATCGAGTATGGCAAGGAGAAGGAGGAGGAGCCAGAGAAGGTACAAGAGGATTCAGATGAGGATTTGGATGGCGTGCCGATTGAAGACGTCGGAGAGAAGAAGGAATCCCTTTATGATGACGATGATATCGATGGAGTGCCGCTGGAAGAGGCGCCGTCGACATCCATAGCGAGTAAATTCAAGCCGGTGGAGGTTAGAATTTTGAATTTCCAGCCAATTTTATGATAATTTTGATACTTTCAGAGCGCTCCACGCCGAGTACCCTCTCCGATTTTCTCTTCCAAATGGGACAACGACGGACGCAAGTCTAACGAAGAGGACGACGAAGACATTGACGGTGTTCAGATTCTTGAAACCCCTGAATCACAAAACAGTCTGTCTCCAGGAGAAATCAAAGAACCCCCTGCTCCACCACTGGCGACGACGTCGTCAGTGGCGCAAGGACCCCTAGAAGAGAAACGTCGTCAGCTGAAGAGAGACGTGGAAGTTCGAGCGTTAGCACTGCAGGATGATTTGGAGGCGAAACGGGATCCAGATGTAAGGAAGAAGGTTGACGAGTTCAAGAAGGCGGAGATGGAGAAGGTGGAGAGGATTCTGGCGAAGGAGATGACGTCAACGCCGTCTGGGAAGAAGGATCGGAAGAGTGAGGAGAGGAGAAGCGAGAAGAAGGATAAGAAGAGGAAGAGGAGTCGTTCAAGGAGCAGAGAGAGGGATAGGGAGAGGAGCCGGAGAGACCGTTCTAGGGATCGCGATCGTTCCAGAGACAGATCAAGGGACAGACGGGATCGGGACAGAGATCGGGATCGAGATCGTGATCGTGATAGAGATCGAGACAGGGACCGAGACCGAGATCGTGATCGCCGCTATCGATAAATTAATTGCTGAAATCTTAATTTTCTCTGAAAATTCTTAATTTATTTGTTTTCTGTTTTCAGTGCTTTTTTGTGATCCAACAATGATCTTTTCTCTTTTTTTCATAGCTTTCCAAATATAATTTTTGCAATCTTTGCCCATTTTTCCGAAATTTTTTCCCGTTTTTCCTTCAAAATCCACCGCCCTTTTCCTTGATTTTTTTTGACTAGTTGATGACAGAAAATGCTCCAGAAATTGAAGCAAAAGAAGAAGAAGAAGATCTTTTTTGACGTTTGATATGTTTCCTGCTTCTCTCTTCCGAGGAAAAAAGAGGTGGATTAGTGTAATTTTTTAGGATTTTCGGGGTCCTTTCACTCTCTTTTTCTCCGGTGTCAACCTTGGATGAACTCGAATGTTTCTTGAGCAGAGAGAGGAGAAGAGTTCTTTTTTCTTTCTCTCCGGTTTTTTAGTTTTTTGATCATGGAAATTCCAAAATTGAAGCTTTTTTGCAGGATTTTTGTGAGAATTTTGGGTGAAAAAAATTAAGAAAATCGCTTGAAATTTCCTCGGAAATCGTATAAAAACGGTTTTATGATCTAAAAATCAATAATTTACGGTAAAATGTGCATAAAGATGAAGAAAATTGTCGAAAAAATGCTTCTGAAAACTTCGAAAAGTCTAGAAATTCGAATTCCCGCCAAACCTAGAATTTTGTATTTTCTAGAATTTCCCAGAAATGGTCGCATTTTGAAGCCATTTTTTCGAGATTTCTGCAAATTGTATAAATCCATTTTTCGAAAATTCACATTTTTGTAATTTTCTGAAAATTTCAAATTTTTGCAATTTTTTGAAAAAATCTTGTCAATTTTCGATAATTTGAGTTTTTGTAACTTTTTGAAACTTCAAATTTTTCGCAAAATTCAAATTTTATCAATTTTCGGAAAATCTTTTTTTTCAATTTTATCATTTTTTTTTTGCAATTTTCCGAAAATTCAAATTTTCGCTATTTTACGAAAAAGTTCAAATTTTGCAATTTTTTGAAAATTTAGGTTTTTCATGGTATGAAAATTCAAATGTTCGCAATGTTTTGTAATTTTTAGATTACAAACAGTGTGTGTCTCTCGAAAGAAAATCTCGAGGAATGACCACTTTCGAGAGATTTCTCGAGAATTTCCTCGAGAGATTCCTCGAGAGATTTTTCCTCGCGAGGAATTCCTCGAAAATTCCTCGAGAAAAATCTCTCGAGAATTGGTCTCTCGAGGAATCTCTCGAGAGAATCTCTCGAGAGATCTCTCGTTACTCTCGAGAGATTTACGAGGAACACCGCCCTTTCGTCTCCCCCTCCCTTTTCTGTCTGCGTCTCTCTGTGTGTTTTTCGAGGGAACGCTAAACAACGCGCGCGTCGGGATTTCGGAGCATCGTTGTTTTTGTTTTTAAACAAATTTCGTTTTTTTTTCATGATTTCCTTAGTTTTTTTACTGTTTTCTCTGCCAATTTCAAACAATTTATTTTAATTATATTACTCAGATCACCGAAACGCACGATGGTTCCAATCACACCGCCTACACCGACCAGAAAACGCCCACCATCAATCACATGGCTTTTCTTCCAAAAACCGAGTGATCCCAAAGCGAGTCATATTCGGTGCTCAGCGTGCCAAACCAAAAGAAACTGAGTTTTCAGTTTGGAGAGAGGAGTCAGAAGAAATTCCGGCGGAAATTCCACAGAAAACAGAATCGGAGGAGAGCAACCAGGCACAAATTCCCCCGGAATTTGAAGAGGAAGGAGGAGAGAGTGGATAAACGGAGGAGGCAGTAATTACAGATTTTAATGATAATTGATATTCCCTTTTTTAAATGTTTTCTTCGTTATCTTTTAATTTGATCTCTGTTTCTTGAATATTTTCTTTTTTACACTGGAATATAAATCAATTTGTTTGAAATTTTTCGTTGACTCACTCACTATTGATACCGCCGCTCGTATCAGTTCGAAAAAAGCAAGAAAAAAAAAACAGATGTAATTCTAAAATTCCTCGAGAGATTCCTCGAAATCTCTCGAGAGATTTACGAGAGATCTCGAGAATTCCTCGAGAGATTTTCGAGAGAAATTCCTCGTAAATCTCTCGAGGATTCCTCGAGAATTCCTCGAGGAATCTCTCGAGGATCTCTCGAGAGATTTACGAGGAATTTCTCTCGAAAATCTCTCGAGAGATTTCGAGGAATCTCTCGAGGAATTCCTCGAGGAATCTCTCGAGAGCATTCGAGAGACACACACTGATTACAAAATTCCAATTTTCGCATTTTTTTTCAACATTTCAGGTTTCCAGAGTCTCATGACCCAAAAAAAAGTCGAAAGTCACTATTTTTTCCGGATTTCCACATCACTTTTTTCTCCTTTTTTCTTTTTTTCCCAATGCATCCAATGAACCGTTAAATCCGCCTATTTTTCGCATTTTTCCACTAAAAGTTCACCCATTTTTCGCTTTTTTTCTTCCCGAAAATCCGGTAAAAAGTGGAAGGTCCTACAGCGACAACTACCATAACTTTTGAAAAAAAATTAGGTTACGGTAGTTGTCGTTGTAGGACCCCTTTTTTGCCCAAGAATAATATTATTCCAATTTGGAATTTCTTTTTTTTTCCGAACAGAAAAAAATCAACCAGGTCGGCGCCATAGTTTTCCCTGATAATAACCCTAATATGCATTTTCTTGTTGCTTTTCTCCGTCTCTCTTTCTCACACACTATTTCTCCCATAGACTGTGTTCTAAACACATGTGCCTTTAAAAAAGGCGTTCTTTTTGAGGTTCTTCGAATTTCTAGATTCTTCGAATTTTGCCGAAACACATGTCTTTTCTCTTTGGCCATTATGACATATGTTTTCTGCAGATTTCTCGGGGTTCACCACTCATTTTTCGCGCTCATTTTACACTATTTTTTTTCAATTAGATTTTGGCACTTTGGCAAAACCTTTTTGTGCTTTTTTCTGCAGAAATTTGGAGAAAAACGGGATTTGAAAGCTGAAAATTCTTTAAAATCTAGATGCTGACCTGATAGATAGCGCGCTTATACCGTATCGCAACTTTAAAGGCGCATATCTCTAAAACTAAGAAAGCTAGAAAAAAGTTGTGAACTACAAAAATTAAGCTCGGTTTTTGTTTAGTACACTCTAAAAGTTTCAGACAATCTAAGTAGTTGAAGCTTGTTTTGCAAGGCGTTTTAAGTTAACTAGCATGCTCTTACCGTATCACAACTTTAATGGCGCATATCTTAATAACCACAGAGGCTAGCAGAAAAATGTTAAATGCAAAAATATGTAGAATTTTATATTCTACAACTTTTTAGTTGAAACATTGTTGCTAGCTGTTTTTGTTCTAAAGATATGTACCTTGAAAGATAAAAAGCTCGACGCCCATAGGCCAGGCGAGACATACCTCAACTTTAAAGGCGCATATCTCAAGAAGTACAAAAGCTAGCAAAAAAGTGTATATAACAAAATATGTAGAATATTATGCTCAACAACTTTTTAGTTGTCAGTTTCTTGCTAGCTGTTTCCGTTTTTGAGCTATGCGTTTTTAAAGATAGCGAGTTCGCATAAGACGGTACTCCTAACTTTAAAGGCGCATATCTCAAAAACCACAACACCTAGCTAAAAAGTGTTAACAAGGGAAATATGCTAAATTTCATGTTCTATACTTTTGCAGTTTAAACTTTCTTGCTAGCTTGTGTCGTTTTTGAGCTATGCGTTTTCAAAAGTAGAAGACTATAAGTTTGAATATCCCTCCAGACGATTTCTCCAGTTTCACCTTTCAGCAGCATTTAATGTTTGTATGCCGATTTTCCATTCTTGTCTGTGACCTCCCGGGAATAATGGCAAAACGATTTCTTCTTCCTCTTCCTTCTTCTTCCCATTGCCCAATTCTTTAATGACCCTTTTCAAATTTATTCCTCTCTTCAATCAATTTTCCAGTTCCAATAGGAACCTTGGAAAATGTAAAAATTGGAACCAATTTTCCCTTATTGTTTTGTTGTTCTAGGCAATTTCGAGAAAAAACGATGACACATAGGTACAGACACGAAACATTTTCAGGTGATATAAAAATCAGAAGATGGCGGCGGCGAGAAAAAAGAGAAAATTGGGATTTTTATGGGTTTTTTTTTCCAAAGTTTGGAGAATTTTCGATTTCTGATTATTTGTTCTGGAATTATCGGTTTTTGTGCCTATGTATTACAGTATACCTAGTGACTACGAAAGGGGCGGAGTCTATTTTGCGGAGCCGACTACTTTATACCAACTTATTATTGCTGAATAAAGAAAATACATTTTCCGAATTTCTGAATTTCTGAATTTCTGAATTTCTGAATTTCTGAGTTTCTGAATTTCTGAATTTCTGAATTCCTGAATTTCTGAATTTCTGAATTCCTGAATTTTGGAATTTCTGAATTTCTGAATTTCTGAATTTCTGAATTTCTGATTTTTTGAATTTCTGAATTTCTGAATTTCTGAATTTCTGAATTTCTGAATTTCTGAATTTCGGAACTTCTGAATTTCTGAATTTCTGAATTTTCAAATTTTTGAATTTTTGAATTTCTGAATTTCTGAATTTTGGAATTTCTGAATTTCTGATTTTTTGAATTTCTGAATTTCTGAATTTCTGATTTTTTGAATTTCTGAATTTCTGAATTTCTGAATTTCTGAATTTCTGAATTTCGGAACTTCTGAATTTCTGAATTTCTGAATTTTCAAATTTTTGAATTTTTGAATTTCTGAATTTCTGAATTTCTGAAAAATCCTCCGTTTGTCGGCAACCGATGATTGTGACCCCGTAGCGCAGCAGCTCAGACCTCTTTGACCTTATTTATCTCGGTTCCTTTAAAAGATACTAAAAATTTGTCAACTGATAAAATGTTAAGAATTTCACGAAGATCATTTTATCAATTGACAAGTTTTTGATATCTCTCAAAAGAGCTGAGATAAATTGAGTCGAAGTTAAGGTACCCTTTGAGTATCTGCCAAGTTATGCGTAATCAAGATAATTGAGTTCGAAGAGGATTAGAGGACCCAATTTTTTTTTCTTGACAACTCAGAAAATGTCATTCATTGTAAACTCAACTCCAGACGTTTCAACAATTCTTCTCTCTCCCTCTCGTTTTCCCGTCCCCCACCAAATCACTTCTTATCATTTTTTGTTGCTCTTCTCTTCTCTCTCCTCTCATTTTCTTCTCCCCCTTTTTTCCCGTTCGTACAACAAACACTTACCCAAACAACACAAACATTACTTCTTCTTCTTCTCATGTTTTCTACAACAATTCAAGCCATTTTTCCTATGAGTCACACTTCTATACATTATTTGTATCACATTATGCAAAAATTCGTCTTCAATTTCATTCATTTTTTCCTTCTCCTTCTGCTTCCTATTCCCCAAAATCTTTAAACCCCTTCTTCTCCTCAAGGTGACTGATGTTTGCCATTGGACTTTTTGGAAAATGAGAGAAACGGTGAGAAATAGTGTGGGGTTCGAGGAGAGTGGCTAGACATATTCAGGAGGGGTGACGCCCAGAAACTGTCGGAAGGAAAAGGAGAATCAAAAGGGAATGGATGTTCAGTTGACTGAATGGATTAGGAGGCGCCTGGTCTCCCACCCTCCCCGGTTTTGCACCGTTTTTAACACATTTCGAAAAGCCCTTTTGAAACTGGTTTTAGCTAGTTTGGCTTGGTTCTTGTTTCAAATTCAAAATATCTCAAAAACCGAGCTAGCTATCAAAAAGTTAATAACTAGTAAAACATAGCCCTTGAAATGTTACACATTTTGTTAGTTTACAACTTTTTGATATCTTTCCCAGGAACCGAGAAAAATAGGGTCAAAGTTTGAGGTGCAATCTCAGCCTGTAGAACAGTCCTCTAACTTTGACCCACTTTATCTCGGTCCCATTTGAAAATACTAAAAAGTGACTAACTAACGAAATGTTTACTATAAAACAAAAAATATTTTGCCAGTTAACAACTTTTTGAAATCTTTCCCAGGAACCGAGAAAAATAGGGTCAAAGTTTAGGGTGCCTTCAGTCGCGAACTCAGCCTGTGGAATGGTCCCCTTACTTTGGCCTGCCTTATCTCGGTTCCTAGGAAAGATAGCAAAAAGTGATCAACTAACAAAATGTTATTCATAATACGAGTAAAATTTTATTTGTTGACAACTTTTTTATATCTTTCCCAGGAACCGAGATAAATTGGGTCAAACTTTAGGGTTCCTTCTACGGCCGCTTCTATAGTATCCTTTTAAAAATATCTGTATCTTTACAACCAATAAAACTATCAAATTTTCATAAATTACAATAATATAGCTCATAAAATTGTCTTCATTTTTGTTATTAACACTATTTTGTTAGCTATTTTAGTTTTTGAGTTGAGTTGGCTTTTTGAGTTGGCTTTAAAGTTGACCCGCTTGAAGTTAGTGCGCGCGCATCAAGTGCATTAGGCTCCGCGCTAGGCTTTATCTCAAAAACTAAGTTAGCTATCAAACAGCTGTAAAATACAAAAGTGTAGCTCATAAAACTGTCTACATTTTCTTACTTAACACAATTTTGCTACCTATCTTAGCATTTGAGGTATGCGCCTTTAAAGTTGACCCGTTTGATATTAGTGCGCGCAAGGTTAGTGCGAGCGCTGAGTGCTTTATCTCAAAAACCACGCTAGCTATTAAAAAATTTTTAACTATTAAAATATAGCTCTTAAAATTTCACACACTTTGTTAGTTGACCATTTTTTGGTAACTCTACAATTTCAAAAATTATGAGAGCTCAAACTTTTTGAAAGAAGATTTTGCCCATTTTTTTCAGAATTTTTCGAATTCAAAATCAATACAATTTTTTTGGCTCTTTCTGAAATTGCTTAAAAAATCGTCGTCATCAAATTTTTAAGACGATTATTTAGTTTTTTTCCAGCTGCATTGGGGTCATGTTGTGCAAACAATACTTGTCTCAAACACATTTTTCCACTTTACCCCCATGACATTTTTTTTTAATAATTGTGAATTTTTTCTCGAATTTTGAAGTCTGTCTAGATTTCCAGATATCCGGATTTCCAAGCTTTTTCCATTTCTGTCTATCGTTCCTCTCGATTTATGTCGAAAATATTATGCAAATATTTTGCTCATAAAAAGTTTTATTGACCCAAAAATATGAATAAATATGCAAGGCGAACACACTTTTTTCATTGCATTTTTTCAAAAATTTTCGAATTTTCTTCCCGATTTATTTGTAAAATGATTCATAGAAATGTTCTGGAAAGCAACCTCAAATTTTGGTCCATTTTATCTCGATTCCTGTAAAAGCTATCAAAAAGTTGTCAATTAATAAAATGTGTGGAATTTCATGATTAACATTTTGCTAATTGACACTTTTCTTCTAGCTCCTCTGGTTCCCGAGATACAGAGCTTCAAAGTTTTCTCTCTCTCTCTCTCTCTCTCTCTCTCTCTCCACCCTCCTCATGTTCCATACTCTCTCATTGTCACTTTCAGGTATCAATGCCAGCTTAAAACACAGTATGGACAGCAACTGGTTGTACGTGCTGTTGCAAAAGAGTACAGCGGATCCGTTGGAACGGCTAAAGCTCGGAAATGTGATACTGGTCAGTTGAGGGACCATAACTCTGCTCAATGTTGGAATTTTAAAATGGATTAAAAAGTAAAACATAGACCTTGAAAAGATCTACAAATTGATACTAAATTTGACTAGGTTGAAATTCCGAGTGTGGGCCCAAAATTGGTGAAAAGGCGGATAGGCAAAACCTCGCTGCCACCGACTGGGTCCTTGTTACGCGCCGACCCATAACTCGGCTCCAACTCCAAATTTTCAATTGAACTAAAAAGTAAAATGTAGAACTTAAAACCAGCTACAAAATGCTATTAAAATCAACTATATTGCAAAAAATTCCAGAACGAGATCTCCCAACGAAAAGTGTCACCACACCCAAAACTGGTCAATGACTTCCTTGACGTCATGTCCGGCTGGCTGACCGGCAGCAATTTTAAGGTATCACTTCTTATCAGTAGCAAACAAAAATTTCTGGAATTTTTCTGTTATCAATAATCAGTGATGATTAATTATTAATTTTTAGGTGACGATAATTGGTCTAGAGATCCTGGATGCCGCTCTTCGAACGTCTCCAGAAGTACTGGCTAGCTACTACTTTGATAGGCTGTCGGTGTTAATTGAGAGGTAATTATAGGGTTAATTGGGGAAAGATAATTAAGGATTGTTTTCAGAATGGGAGATGCAAAAGTGCAAGTTCGAGAAATGGCAATTAACTTGTGTAGACAATTGGCGTATTTGGAAAATTCGTCGCCGGTGGTGAGTAATTTTTTTGGAGCCTTCGACTTTGAGTAGACTTATCTCATTTCCTGTAAAAGATATCAAGAAATTGTCAACTGATAAAATGTTACTGATATAACGATAAACATTTTGTTAGTTGATTACTTTTTGATATTTTAAAAATGGACCGAGATAAATTAGGTCAAATTTTATATACCATTCGAGAGGGATACGGTTGAAGTTCTGACTTGTAGCCGTCAAGATTTTTTTGCTAGATTTTCGCTTTAAGATTTTTATTATGAATTTTTTTTCAGATGCTCCTTGACAGACTTTGTGGACATGGAACTGGATTCGAGCATAAACAGTGGCTGGTGAAAGTTGGATCATTGAATATTTTGAGAGATTTTTTGAGTGATAGGTGAGCTTGGAATTGGTTTATCTCGGTTGATAAGAGAGATATCAAAAAGCGGTCAACTGATAAAACATTAAGCATAAGGTAAGACATACTTTGTTAGTTGACCGATTTTTAATATCTTTTATTGGAAGCGAGATAAATTGGAGAAAAGTTGAGGGGTTTTTGGTCGACCTGTCAAAAATGGGCCACCTAACTTTGAGCACATTTATCTTGGTTCCGGTAAGAGATATCAAAAAGTTGTCAATTGATAAAATATTTATCACTTTATCAGTAACATTTCATCAGTTGATTACTTCTTGATATCTCTTACAGTAACCAAGATAATTTAGGTCAAAGTTAGAGAGTCCTTTCTGATACGGAGACGTTCCTTGATTTTAGCTATAAAACTGAATTACAGCCCCTAAAATAACTAAATTTTCTAGTTTTGCATTGGTTATTCCTCAAGCCATCAACCTGATTCCCAAACTATGTCGTCTGACGAACGATCCGAATTCTGAAGTCCGTGATGCATCAACGAATTGTTTGGTAGATTTGATGGTATACGGTGGAAAGCCAATAATTGCGAAAATTGCGAATACAAGGATTCTAAATGAGCAAAAGTGAGTTTTTGTTTCAAAACTTAAGAAAAAAATAAAATTTGGGAGAAAATGAGGTATGCACCTTGAAAGGCAGGGTGCTTTTACAGTATTTCAGTTTTAAAGGTGCATATCTCAAAAACCACAAAAGCTAGCAAAAAAGTAAAAACTAAACAAATGTGTAGAATTTTATGTTCTACAATTTGGTAGTTGAAGCTAATTTGCTAGCTTGCCTCTCTTTTGAGCTATGCGTCTTGAAAGAAAAAACGTCCCCATAGAACCCGTATCTCCAATTTTAAAGGCGCATACCTCAAAAATCACAGAATTTCACTTTTCCATAAATATTTTAATCAAATTTCGGTAATCCTATTCTCCTTGATCAACTATACGAGTATGCAAAATGACAAGAAGAAGACGATTTCCTTCTCTCTTTTCCCCGTAAACGCATTCATTTTCGGAATCGGAAATAGTGTGATTAGAAGAGAGACGCAGAGAAAGAGAGGGGACAAGAAATGAACAAGAGGATTGAGATTATGAATATTCCGAATGTACAGGAAGAGGGGGTTCTCGAATCATTTTACGCTCTACATACTCTAGTCACCATTCCATATTATTATATTTTATACGGAATGATGATGACCATTTTATGATTTTCCTCCAGGTTTTTCGAAATTATCGAATTTAGACCCTTTGATGAATCCAAGAAATCTGAAGTTCAAGTTGGATAATTTTTTGAACGGTTTAAAAATCGAATTTTAAAATTTAATGACCTATATTTTATCATTTCCTTTGGTTTTGCAGTACTCTCAACTTTGACTAAATTTATCTGGGTCCATGTAAGAGATATCAAAAAGTGGTCAACTAACAAAATGTTTTTTATATTATGATAAAAGTTTTATCAGTTGACAGGTTGTTGATACCTTTCACAGGAAAATATATAAAGCAGGTCAAAGTTTAAGGACCCTTTTATGTTTGCTGCCACAGTAGTCCTTTTAAAAGCTTTGTATCTTGAAAACCAATCAAGGTATTAAATTAAAAATTATTACAAAAATATAGCTCAAAATATTGTCTACATTTGTGTTCTTGGCATAATTTTGCTAGCTATATTAGTTTCTGAGATATAGGCGTTTGAAGTTAGTGCGCCCAATAGCGGGTGATCACCAAAATAAAGATTCTCCTAACTTTGAGCCAATTTATCTCGGTTACTGTAAGATATATCAAAAAGTGGTCAACTAATAAAATGTGTAAAATTTTATGGAAATTATTTTGTCAATTGGTCCTTTTTTGATATCTATTACAGGAGCAGAGATAAATTAGGTCAAAGTTAATAGACCCGCCTACGCTCGGGAAGGATCTAGATTTGGCGTTTAAATGCTTTTATCTCAATTTGTTTTATTAGGGTGGGGAGAAAGTTTTTTCCGAAATTTTATAGGTTTTTGTTTTCTAATTATCTTCAGTTTCTTTAACGATCAATGAACAATATGTTCACCATTATCGACTACAACTGTGAGCCACCTCTTGGGAAGTTACTCGTTTCCAGTCTTCCAGAATACGGGCGTGTGGGAGTGAATGAAGACGGTCACTGCCATTTTGAGGTGGCTTAATGTTTTGAACTGTTTCTCTCTCAGGAATTCCTTGAACGGGCAGAACAGGTGTTAATTTGAAAGCGTAACATCTGGCGAGTATTACAATTAAAAAACCATAGTCCCACCCAGCTTCCGCCGTTTTGCCTGGGTGTCTTTAGTCACAAGCGGGCGAGCAATATCAAGTAGAAGGTGAACGGCTGACTTGGCGGGTCGCAGCCGCGAGGAATCCAAATTTCATGAT
Organism: Caenorhabditis nigoni; assembly: GCA_027920645.1. Lineage (NCBI taxonomy): Eukaryota > Metazoa > Nematoda > Chromadorea > Rhabditida > Rhabditidae > Caenorhabditis > Caenorhabditis nigoni. The sequence continues at coordinate 13,821,696 of CP115866.1, forward strand.
GGGTGTTATTATTGCAGAGTATCCAGCTCTCATCTCCGGTTAACAAGTCGGCCAAAAACTCTTTCCTCTGCGGAGTAAGGAGGATAGACTCATTTAGGTCTGTTTTTGAAGTAGAGAGAAATCATAGGGTATCCTTTGAGCCATCACTCTTTGGAAAGTAAGCCTATGGAGATGATTGTTGATAATGTGGTAGCCGCAGTAGAACATTGTCTACAGTTTGTGATTAGTCTTATCCTGATTCTCCCTCACGGCTTCAAGCAGCAGCTCGTCAAACTCAGCAGGTTTTGGATAGTGTGAGGGTTGTCTTCGAGGCGCGTATCTCCTGACTCAAAAGAAGCAGACCGATTGCGGACGGTGCAATTGGTGACGGTCCTCTCTCCGAACATATGAAATATTTTCTTAGCTGTCTACGTAGCTCAGGTGCCGTGAGATCACTTGTAGAAAATAAGAAGCCGAACATGAGGTCTCGAGAGATCGCTCATGGTTGTTTTACCAGTGGGCACGAGCGCCTTATATAGTCATGAGGGAGAAGCTTTCATGACGTTCTACACTAATCTATACTAGGAAAGTTCTAGAAACTCGGGGACTTTCCGTGGGAAATATTTGAAAAAATTCGGAAAAAACTTTCTCCCCACCCTAATAGATAGCAAACAATTTTAACTGCAGAAATGTGCGAAATTTTAAGAGCTATATTTTGATAGTCAAAAGTTTTTTTATATCTTTATTGATTCTTGAGATATTCTAAATTTGAAACAAGACCCTTACAGCTCGCTTGTGAGAGAGTTGTTAAACGTGCTACCAGTTGAGCTACGCGGTTTCAAACCAAGCTTTTCCTGTCCTGTACCTTTAAACCACTCTTACATTCTACAAAAGCAATTTCCAACAAACCCCTTTATTTCCAGAATGGCAACACTCCTCCAACGGTACGAATCCACGATAGCCACTCGAGGAGACCTCCCTCCGAAACACTCAATCCCCATGGAAACATCCTCCATCCCAAGGAACAACCTCCTCCGTCGCTCTCTTCGCTCCCCCGCGAAAATCATTCATCCATCTGCCTCCACAACCTCATTCACGTCATCCGCTCGTCTTTCAACGCCTCCGAGGACTAATGCTCCATCATTGTCCCCCGCTCCTTCAACTCCATCACCGTTATCACTTCCGGCGGCTAATGGTCGGTCAAGGGACCTGGCTCGAAGCTCCCTCCGAGCTCCAGCCGGAATGTCCTTGTCCAGATATCGAAGCTCAAGTTGTGCTCCAGCGGCTCAGTGTGCAATCACTCTTGAGGACTTTAAAAAGGCCTTTAATGCAGTCCCCAAAATTGTGAGTTTCTGGGTGGGGGGGGGGGGGCAGATTTTTGACTTTGAATAACTAAAATCATTTCCAGTCCATCTACTCAAACTCTGATGTTCGTGAAAAGCTAGAAACCGCCAACTCGGTACTGCGAAACGCCAGCGAAGACTGGAGCAAGCGGGCCAATCAACTGAAATTGATAAGATCGGTGATTCTGAATTCCGACGACTCCATCGATCAACGTCTTCTACTTTCGTTGATCAATGAGTTGGCAGATGCCCTGGAATTCTCTATTCGAGATTTGAGATCACAGATTGTTCGAGAAGCCGCTATAACTTGTAGTTTCTTATTTGAACATTTTGGGATGGATGTGAGAAATGTGGCTGAATGTGTACTGCCAGCAGCACTAGCTCAAGTGGCAGTCAGTACCAAAATCATGGCTTCCAGTGCAGCAACATTAACAGTTTTTATTGTGCAGGTATAAACTATAAAATTTGGACCTTAAAATTTGGGAAAGTTCCAGAAAATCCAAACCCGCCAAATTTTCCAAACCCTCTTTGATCTATCTAACTCGAAGTCTAAGGAACAAAGACGCCAACTTGCCAACCTTCTGGAAGTTCTAATCTCCTCCTGGGACCTGAAAGTCAAACAACCGATTTTGAAATCGATTGCTCAGCTTGTGCAGAATGCGATTTGTGATGCTGATGGAGAGACTCGAGTGGCAGGGAGGAAGGCTTTTGCAAAGTTGGAGCAGTTGCACGGAGCAGCGGCGGATCAAATTTTTAGAGTTAGTGTTTTTGAAGAGCTTGGAATTTTATTCTTTTTTTGTAGTTGACCAAAATTTTGTAGCTTGTTTGGTGTCAGAGATATATCGTGTGGAAGTTGAGGTTTGCGTTTTTTGGCTTGCAAAGCGCATAACTCAGCTCAAGCTTAGAATTTTTGTACGAATCAAATATCAAAATATAGAACATAAATAGAGCTACAAAATGATATGCTATTCGACTGATTTGGAGCATTGAGTGTTAGCTCAGAGATGATGAAACGGCGGGTGGGCAAAATCGGCGCCCAGCGGCGCCAGCCTAACTGGCCCCCACTACGCGCCGGCGCATAACTCAGCTCAAACTTAGAATTTTTGTTCACAATAAATTTAACAATGTGGATCTTGAAAACAGCTACAAAATTATATGCAACTTGACTAGATTAAAATGACGAGTTTCAAAATACTGAGCTACAAACGCGGTCGGCGCCGCCGGTCGCCGAATTTGCTTACCTTTCTTTTCAGCATCTCTGAGTCAAATCTTGCTTGTCCAACATAGTCAAATTTAATATTGTTTTGTAGCTCTACTTAAGTTCTACATTTCACTCTTTGATTCAAAGCGAAATTCTAATTTTGAGCGGAGTTATGCGTCGGCGAGTAATGGTAGCCGGGTAGGTGCCAACGAGGTCAGCGTCGATTTCGCCTATCCGCCTATTCACTATTTTTAGGTTAAAACTTGGAACGCTAATATAGTTGAATTGCATATTATTTTGTAGCTCTTGTTGAATTCTTTATGTTTCTTTTTGATTCAACCCGAAATTCCTATTTTGAACAGAGTTATGACGACCCGTAGGACGCCGGAAAGATAGGCTCTTTAAAAGCTCTATATCTCAAAATCCAGAAACGCTATCAGAAATGTTTCAACTACCAAAATAATCTACCTAAAATTTTACACATATTTCCCATTAATTTGTATACCCTTATTTCTCCACAGGAACTAGACCCGGCAAAACAAAAAATGCTTCGCGACGGCGTCTCATCCTCCTCCTCCAGTCTCAACAGCGATCGAGATAATAACAATCAAAAGCAACCACAGCAATCTCAACAGAATATTAGTCAAAGTATGATTAATTACCCATAATTATCCCTTCTAATTATCTCTTTTTCAGAGTTTTTATCCCAACGATCCGCATCGGCGCTGGACAATAAATCTCAAGTGTTATCCATTGCTAAGCCACAGTCAACACCCAGACCGACAGCGATGCCAGTGAATAATCGACTTCCAAAGTCTTCAACGTCATCTAGCTTTTGTGAGTTTTCAGTTTTTTAAAGCGATTTTAGAGATATTGATTTTTCAGCAGCCGTCAGATCCAGTGGTTATGGTCAATCGAGAGCGAAGACGCCGAGTGATGGATTTGGAGGTGAGGGTTTTTTAACTTTCCATTGTTTATGTCTGAAACGTTTTAAAGATAAATTGATTATCAGTTTAAAATGTCAAAAAAATTATACGAAAAAAAAAATTAACCGCTAGCTACGCGGCCGCGAATTCGGTCGACCCCCAATAGCTCATAGGCTACCTTTGACCTAATTTATCTTGGTTTCTGTGAAAGATATGAAAAAGTTGTTAACTGACAAAATAATTTTCATAAAAACAGCAATATTTTATTAGTTGACTACTTTTTGATATCTATCAGAGAAACCGAGATAAATTGGATCAAAGTTAACGCTTCAGTCCCGAACTCGGCCTCTTTCTGAAAGGGCATGAGAAAATTCGTGTTTTTGGAACAAAATAACACTAAAACTCAGCTTTGGAACCGCTGAAAATCTACAAAACTTTCAAAAATCAATGAAAATCGAAACTTTTCGAAAATTTGCCTCGGTGGCGTAGTGGATTTTTGGACATAGATCTTTTCGAATCTCAATACCAGGGTTCAATTCCACCCGACGGCAAACTTTTTTAAATTTTGTTTAGAGCAGAAATTGGAGGTTCTAGAAGGTTCCAGGCTTATGGTTTCCCTTTTGTAGTGTAGGGTACTGTAGTTTTGCCTGCTCCAGTAAAGGTACCGTATCTTGAGCTACGATAATCCTAGAGATATGAAATTTACACCAAAATGACAGGGCATGATTTTTTTTGGGTTACTGTAGTTTTGCGACAATTCTACATCAATCTTGCAGGCACCAACTACAACAATAACAACAACAACAACAAATCGTCAAGCTCCTCCCCCTCTACCTCCACACATCAGACTCCTATCCAACGCGTTGCTTCAAATCTCGGAAGCTCCTCCTTCGTGGCTTCCCTAACTCATGAGCAAGCGAGTAACCTTCAAAACGCAATGGATTTGGCGAAAGATGAAATGTCGAAGAATAACGAGGATGATGAGTTTCTTCTAGCCGAAGTTCGAAAGACACCGCCCAAGGAGACATCGCCACCAGCGTCGCTTTATGCAAGGGGATATGGGAATGGATCAACAAATGGCTCCAACAACTCTTCCAACAACTCTATCCAAAGCGTCGAACACATTCTCAAAGCATGCACGAGCTCTTCTATCAATGAGAAGCGAGATGCTATCATCTCCCTGTCACAAATCCTCCTTGATCGGAATCTAGACTCTCTAGAATGCAAGAACATTGGGGACACCTTATCACGTCTTCTGGCTGAAGGGAACACCACCCTTATCATTTCGATTCTGGAGACCATTTCAATTTTTGTCAAATGCCATTATAAGAAACTAGATGGTTGGCTGAAGCTAGCTCTAGGCAAGCTTTTTGCCAAAATGGGCGCCGATTCTCTGCCAAATGTGAAATCGGCACTTTCCTCAACCCAAAAAATGTTCCTAACCACATTCGACCCATCTACTCAACTCAAAGCGGTCTGTGATTTTATGTGTGATCCTGTCCATCTTTTGGCACCAAAATCAAGGCTAGCATTGCTGGAATACATTTGTCTTTTGTTCGAGGAGATCTGGCCGGAGGATCCGAGATGTTTAGAGAGGCAGACGCAACTGGATACTCCTTATACAAGAGCGGCGGTGAGAAAGATGTTCGCCTGGATGTTTGATCCAAGGATCGGAGCTATTTTGATGCCGGTGAGTGATTTTTTCTCATACCTGAATTCGACCTAATTATTCTCGGTTCCTATCAACGCTATTAAAAATTATTTAACTGATAAAATATTTATCATTTTGTCATTTACATTTTATCTGTTGACTAGTTCTTGATATCTTTCACAGGAGCCAAGTTAAATGCAACCAAAGCTAAGGGTACTATTCTCGCCCGTTCGTGATCTCGGTCACTGTAACAGATATCAAAAAGTGGTCAATTAACAAAATGTTTATCAGTTTATCACTAACATTTTGCCAGTTTCTCACTTTTTGATACCTGTTACAGTAACCGAGATAAACTGGTTCAAAGTTGGAGTACTAGTCAACGCACCCAAAAGAGAGACGCAGAGAAGTTAGCGCGTCTCGTTTCTCTGCGTCTTTTTTTTCAGAATCTAAATCACGGATTTTCAGGCTTGTGAACGTCTTGTATGCGCTCTCTTCGCTCTAAACGCCGCGGATTTCACTATGATTTTCGGAGATCTCCCACCGGAATGCCGCGATTGGGCCTACCGTATTCTCCAGCTCAATGGGCAGCAACAGAGTGCTCAACGACAGGTGATGATGGAAAAAGAAGCAATTAGGTACTTTTCTTTTAATTTCTAGAATCCTTTAACTTAGAAAGAAAATTTCCAGCACCAACAACAACTACAAACCATGTCCACCGGAAGTGGAAAAGTTTGAGAAGGTTTCAGTCAAAGCTTCATTTTCAACTTATGAATCTGCTCGAGAGACTACTCGATCCTCAGAGCCCCAAGACTACCGTAAACCTACAGTACACCTTGCCAAAAACCATGTCGAGCAGGCTGCCTACATTCGGAATCAGATGGATTTGATGAGAGATTTCCAGAAGCCAGAGAGGGTCAACGAGGCGATGGCGAATCTTCATGGCATGATGTGTGAGGGGTCGTTTACACTTTGGAATCAGTTTTTCGATGAGTTGTTGGATGAGATTTATCAGGTAAGGAGCAGTGTGTTTTTGAAAAAAAATTATTTTTAGAAAAACCTATAATTTTAAAGATCATGATTTGACAGATCTGATTCAGTTTTCTGATTTCAAAAATGTTAATTTTGAAGCGAGTTATGATCATTTCAAATTTAGAAAAATCTAGTTTTGGATTCCTAGGCCACCAAACTAAAATGGGTATAACTCGCTTCAAAATCAATATTTTGAGAACCTGAAAAGTGATTTAGGACGGTCAGAGTTTTGTCTTTCGAATGATGTACATCATGACCTAGTTTACTCAGATTTTGGATTCTTAGGCCACCAAACTTAAAATGGGTCAAACTCGCTTCAAAATCAATATTTTGAGAATTTGAAAAGCGATTTGGGACTCTCAGAGCTTGCCATTCAAAACGATACACACAATGGCCTAGTTTTCATACTTTTGGATTTCTAGGCCACCAAACCAAAATGGACATAACTCGCTTCAAAATCAATATTTTGAGAATCTGAAAAGTGATTTATGGCTGTCAGACATTGCTCTTCAAAGAAATGTACACGATGGCCTAACTTTTGCAATTTGAAATTTCCAGCCCACCATGGTAAAATTTTCAGAAAACACTTCGGGAGCATGTTAGGCCATTTATAGGTGAATTCATCATAGTGGCCTAGAAAAGTCTTATTGCAAAAGTTAGGCCACCCTGTCAAGTGACCTAGAAAACACATCAGGTGCATGAAAGACAATTTCGGAATCATTAACTACTGTGACCTAGGAAAGTCATGTTGAGAGAGTTAGGCCATCATATTAAAAGACCTAGAAACGGCCTGACATGACCCTGATGTGTAGATCATTTGAAGTGCTGGCCGAACTTTTGAAGGTAGAATTTTCTAGTCCACGACAAATGGCCTAGAAAACCTACCGATTGAATACCTGGTTATTTCTAGGTGATTTGAAATGGTGGCCTAGAAAACTTGACTTGAAAAGGTTAGGCCGCCATGTTTGGTAACCTAGGAGAGAAAACGAAGACATTTAGCAAAATTTTTCAAAACATCATTCTAAACTTCCAGATCCTGTCCACACTATCCCAATCCATCCGCAAGAAGCTCGCCATGCGAATTCTCCAAAAAATGTGCACCGCGCAAGCCACCAAACTATTCGACTCCACTGAAATCGCCATTTCAAAAGTGCTCCAATGTGCGTGCACTTCAGAAGACAATACGATGAGTGTGGCAGCCGAAGATTGTCTTCGAATCCTTGCCACCCATCTTCCACTGCCACGTATCGTTCAAATCTCCAGAAGAATTCTGTCTCAAGATGACGATGATCAACGAGGAGTGTTGATTCTGAAGATGTTGACTAGAATGTTCCAGGACATTGATGTCGACGAGTTGCACATGATTGTTGATGACGTGGCACCGTGTTTTGTGTCTGCTTACGATTCGACGTCTTCTTCAGTTAGAAAATGCGCTGTATTCGGTCTTGTCGCATTGGTACAACGTGTTGGAATGCCTAGATTGGAGACGCATTTGAGAAAGTTGAATGCTACAAAGGTGAGCGTTTTTGGTGGCCTAGAAATCTAAAATTATCGACTGTTAGACCATAATGTATATGGTTTTGAAGAGCAGTTTTTGACAATTCCAAATCAGTTTTTAGATTTCAAAAATATTGATTTTGAAGCGAGTTATACTCATTTAAGTTTGGTGGCCTAGGAATCCAAAACTCGGCCACATTCATAAGTTGGCTCAAAATCAATATTTTTGATATCTGAAAGTTGATTTAAGACCGTCACAGCTTGCTCTTTAAAACCATATACATCATGGCCTAGTTTTCGCAAAATTTTGGTTTTCTAGGCCATCAACTTAAAATAGGTATAACTCGCTTCAAAATTGATATTTTTGATATCTGAAAAGTGTTTCAAGTTTATCGCAATTCGTACTTTCCAAATACATCATGGCCTAGTTTCTGCCAAAATTTGGAATTCTAGGCCATCAAACTAAAATGGTCATAACTCGCTTCAAAATCGATATTTTTGATATCTGAAAATTGGAAATTTTTCGCCTATTTTAGCGATTTTGTCGTCTTTTTAAGCGATTTTTCTAGAATTTTCCATTTTTCAGCTCAACCTAATCGATTTGTATGTCGGCCGTGCGAAATCCAGCGAATCTGGAACCTCTTCAAATTGATGATTTTTTTGTATTCTGAAAATTCTTGTCCTATTTTTATGTTATATTTTAACGGGTTTCTTCTTTCTTCTTGATTTTAATGAAATTCTTTTGTTTTTTTTTAAACTTTTTTCCTGCAAAAAATCGCAAAAAAAAGTAATTTTCCGCGGGGTTACTGTAAAAGAGAATGTGTGCGGGTGGGGTGTGTGTGCGTACAATGCACCACACTTTACGACGCTTCGCCATTTTATCGATTTTTTGGCCGTTTTTCATGGGATTTTATCCGTTTTTTTCACTTAATTTAAGGGATTTTTCATGCAAAAATTGAGAAATTTATTGATTAAAAACCAGAAAAGTGAAAAAATACAAAGGAATGCAATAAAAAGGGGCAAGAAATCACAAATTTAGCACACTAATCTCCTCGTACTGTTGTGCGCGTGCCTTTAGAATCGACTCCATTTGATGGGCCATCGTGAATTCCAATTCTGTAGAATCCTTGAGTCTCTGAATTCCCTCCGCCCAATCCATCCATTCTTGACGCATTTCTTGAGAGAAGATTTCTCGAAGAAGCTGAAAAACGCTTATTTTTTGAAAAATTCAAATTTCCCGCGGTTTTCCTACCCCAGCCGGTACTGTACACAACACATTGAGATAGGCGGCGAGGCTGGCAGAGCGAAGTTTCGTATTTTCCGAAAATCGGTGGGGTGCCGCGTAGGCGATGAGTTCTCTGGAAAAATGGGAATTTATGGACATCTGGACACATTTTCTTCGATTTTTAGGTCATTTTTCATGATTTTAAGGCGATTTTTCAGTTTTTTTGGGTAATTTTTCATGATTTTTCACACAGAAACACTTACGTAGACATTCGGGCGGTCTGTTCGGTGACACCGCAACGGACATAGACCATTGAGGCGATCATGATGATGTAGGCGAGCAGGTCGGAGTCTTTTCTCTGGAAAATTGGATCTTTTTTCAGCCGATTTTACACGATTTTGAGTGATTTTTCTGGGATTTCTAGCTCAATTTTCATGGTTTTTGGGATAATTTTTCATGATTTTTAGGTCAATGTTTCTAAATTTTCGGGTCATATTTTCATTAAATTGACGATTTTTCGTACATTTTCTGTTTTTTTTTTTTGGATTTTTAAGTCATTTATCAGGAATTTTGGGTCGATTCTTCTTGATTTTGGAGTAATTTTCCTGAATTTTTGGATAATTTTGATGGATTTTCGGGTTAATTTCCATGAGTTTTTGCTAATTTTTGTGGATTTTCAGACGATTTTCAGGAGTTTTAAGCTCAATTTTCATGATTTTTGGGTCAATGTTCTAGAATTTCAAGTCACTTTTAGAGATATTTCGGTCAATTTTCATGATTTTTGGGTCAATTTTCATAAATTTTGGTCTTTTTTTATAGTTTTTTGATCATTTTTCTTGATTTTCAAGGTAATTTTTCTAGATGTTTAGCCAATTTTCTCTAGGTTTTGAGTTAACGTCAGGAATTTGGATCGATTCTTCTTGATTTTTTGGTTAATTTTCATAACTTTTGGGTCAAATTTCCATAAATTTTGGGTAATTTTTATGGATTTTTAGATGATTTTTCAGGATTTCTAGCTCAATTTTCATGATTTTTGGGTCAATTTTCTAGAATTTCAAGTCACTTTTAAAGATATTTCGGTCAATTTTCTTGATTTTTAAGTCAATTTTTATAAATATTGGTCTTTTTATAGTTTTTGAGTCATTTTCCATAGATTTTGGGTGATTTTCCTAGATTTTTGAGCCATTTTCCTGGATTTTTGGGTCATTTTTTCCATGAATTTTTGTCAAAAGCTATGAATTTTAGGCCAATTTCTATGAATTTTGAGCGAATTTCCTCGATCTTTCTTGATTTTTGGGTAATTTTTCATGATTTTTGAGCGATTTTATTAGATTTTCGGGTCAATTTTTCAAGATTTTTCGGTCATTTTAATGATTTTCAGCCGAATTTTCTGGATTTCAAACTCATTTCCAGGACATTTCTAACTAGAAAAAACTAACAAAAAGCCCCGCATTATCGCCTCTCGGCATCACCAACAACGGATAGAACATGTATTTGGCGTTCCTCGATAATTGATTAACACTTCCGATCGCTGGCTTTTGTCTTGTTCCAAATCTCCGCGTTCTTTTCAGCATATGCTCATGAGCACTGGTTGCTAAATTGGGTCCTCTTTCTTCTGGATCTAGACGACTCGCTTGTGTGAACGTTTCCATTGTAATCGCTTCGAATATCAGTTCCTGGAAAATCGAATTTTCAGAAATTTCAGAAAAAAAAACCATTTTATAGATTTTCAGTATTTTTCGCTAATTTTCATCGAGAAAAAACCGGAAAATCAGAAAAAACCCGTTTTTTAATGTGGAATTGCTGCAAAAAATTTCCAAATTTTGAACTCAAAAACTTCGCGGGGTTTGAAAGCGCGCTCCACTGAGAAATTTCGTCGTGTAGTCCTCTCGGACAAGAGAAGACAAAAAAAAATTTTGGGTCAGGAAAATCGTTTTTTCAGCGTCGTTTTCAGGTTTTTCAGGCAATTTTCGCCAATTATTTCCCCAAAATTCTGAAATTTTACCTGCTGCAACATCGAATTCTCACTTCCCGGGTCCAATGTGCCGAGCTCGTCGGCGGCTCGATGAATCAGATGAAGGAGGTGATTCTGCTTCTGGAGTCCTTGTCCTGGTGACAAAATCAGCCGGACTAGCGCCGGAACGATTTGTGGGCGGTGCTTGATGCACAACACCGCACAAAGATCGCAGGTTTCCGAGAAGTTCTTCGTGCCGAAGAGATTCTGAAATTTTCGAAAATTGACCGAAAAATTAAGGAAAATTCTATGACAGTTTACCTAAAAATTATGAAAAATGATCTGAAAACCTTGAAAATTAACTTGAAAATCACAAAATCTGAACCCAAAATCCTGAAAATTACTCAAAATCATGAGGATTTTTCGGCCTTTTTTCACGGTTTTCGGGCCAATTTCCATGAATTTTTGGTCAATTTCCTAGATTTTTTTGAGATTTATCATGATTTTCAGGTCATTTTTAATGAATTTGGGAAAAATTTCCGGAATTTTTGGATCAATTTTCATGATTTTGAAGCCATTTTTCTAGATTTTTGAGTTATTTCTTATACATTTTTAGCCATTTCTCGGTGATTTTCAGTCGATTTTCTAGATTTTTAGGAGATTTTTCACGATTTTTCATAATTTTAAAGTGATTTTTCTTAAATTCAGGTCGTTTTAAATGAATTTCGGGAAAATTTTCATGAATTTTGAGTCGTTTCCCATGATTTTCAGGTCATTTTCCGTGATTTTCGGGTAATTCTTTATGACTTTCAGGTGTTTTTTTTATGAATTTTAGATCTTTTTTCTTTGATTCTTAGCTTATTTTTCAGGATTTTGAAGCCATTTTTCCAGATTTTCGAGTCATTTTTAGGTCAATTTTCATGATTTTGGGGCGAATTTTTCTTTGGTTTTTTAGTCAATTTTCATCATTTTTGGGTCATTTTCCATGATTTTCAGGACCTTTTTCATCGATTCCAATCTCACCTGCAAATTAATCAACCTCACAAACAACTTCTCAGCAATATCCGCGAATCCAATCGCTTCCCGCTCAATGAGCTCCTTCAAACTATGCAATGCCTCCTCAAAAACCTCATATCTCTCTTTCTCCAGCAATTTCTCAAAGGCATCCTGAATATACACAATTCTCTCCACTTTCCGTCTCGGCTCTTCTCCGGGCTCCAATTTCGTCACATTCTTTTCCGCTTCTGGCACTTTGTACGTGGGAAAGTCCTCATCATCATCTGAATCTAGCTGGGGGCGTGGGGGAGGGTTGTACGGTAGGAAGGGCTCTGGTTGCTCTCCAGTGATGGGATCCGGGCGGAAGGGGGTAAGACGACGTCGTTGTGGAGGTGGAGCTTCCACTTCTGGAGCTCCAGCAGCTTCCTCGTAGTCTGAATCATCGTCTGGAATCATCAGAATACTGCCAACCGGGTCCTCTCGCTCCCCTTCCATCTCCCTGTGCGCTTCTGGCGACTCCTCTACAGTAGCTGCTGCCACGTATTTTGTCTTCTTGGCTTCTCCCCATCCAGAATCTGTCATAATCGCTTTCATCTCCTCTTGCCACGCCCCTTCAATCTTCACTTCTTCCGAATTTCCATTCTGAGGGGGCGGAGCCATTTCTGGCATCTGACTCTGCGCCATTTTACACAGAACGTCTGTCAGATAGAGCGCACTTTGAATGTGCGTTGGCATTAGATTATTACGGTAGTGGATGCCGTCCATTGACAGGATGAAGAGATCGTTCCATTGGATTCGGGAGGCTAGGGAGGGGGATCTGGAATTTTTCTTATTTTGGAAAAATCATGGGTCTAAAGAGCACAATTTTACAGTAATAGATCAATTTTCCGATTTCGAAAATACCAATTTTAAAGCGAGTTATGACCATTTTTTGATGGTGGCCTAGAAAACCAAAGTTTGGGAAAACTAGGCCATGAATGTACATAATCTTAAAGAGTAAGCTCTGATAGTTCCAATACAGTTTTCAGATTTCCAAAATATTCATTTTTAAGCGAGATATGCTCATTTTAGTTCGGTGGCCTAGAAATCCACAATCTGGAAAAACTAGGCCATGTTGTACATAGTTTTAAAGAGCAAGCTCTGACAGTTCCAAATCAATTTTCAGATTTCCAAAATATCGATTTCGAAGCGAGTTATGAATGTGGCCTAGTTTTGGTTTTCTAGGCCACCAAACTAAAATGGTCATAACTCGCTTCAAAATCGATATTTTCGAAATCTGTAAATTGATTTAGGACTGTCAGGGTTTGTTCTCTAAAATCGTGTACACCATGACCTAGTTTTTCAGAATTCGGGTTTCTAGGCCACCGAACTAAAATGGGTATAACTCGCTTCAAAATCAAGATTTTAAAAACCTGAAAATCGTTTTGGAATTGTCAGAGCTTGCTCTTGAAAGTGGTGCATCATGGCCTAACTTTTCGAAGTTTTGATAATGGCCTAGAAATCCAAATTTCGGAAAACTAGGCCATGGTGTATATGATTCTAAAGAGCATGCTCTGACAGTCCTAAATAAGTTTTCAGATTTTTAAAATATTGATTTCGAAGAGAGTCATGATGATTTCAAATTTGGAGAAATATGGCCTAGTTTTGGAGTCCTAGGCCACCAAACTAAAATGGTCATAACTCGCTTCAAAATCAATATTTTCGAAATCTGAAAAGTGATTTGGGATCCTCAAAGCGTGCTCTTCAAGACTATATGACAAGACTACATCATCATGACCTAGTTTTTCAGAATTCGGGTTTCTAGGCCACCGAACTAAAATGGGTATAACTCGCTTTAGAAGCAAGATTTTAAAAACCTGAAAATCGTTCTGGAATCGTCAGAGCTTGCTCTTGAAAGTGGTGCATTTAACTTTTCGAATTTTTGACGATGGCCTAGAAATCCAAACTTTGTGAAAGTCAGGACATGGTGTGTATGGTTTTGAAGAGCAAGATTTGACATTTCCAAATCAATTTTTAGATTTCGAAAATATTGATTCTGAAGCGAGTTATGACCATTTTTTGATGGTGGCCTAGAAAACCAAAGTTTGGGAAAACTAGGCCATGAATGTACATAATCTTAAAGAGTAAGCTCTGATAGTTCCAATACAGTTTTCAGATTTCCAAAATATTCATTTTTAAGCGAGATATGCTCATTTTAGTTCGGTGGCCTAGAAATCCACAATCTGGAAAAACTAGGCCATGTTGTACATAGTTTTAAAGAGCAAGCTCTGACAGTTCCAAATCAATTTTCAGATTTCCAAAATATCGATTTCGAAGCGAGTTATGAATGTGGCCTAGTTTTGGTTTTCTAGGCCACCAAACTAAAATGGTCATAACTCGCTTCAAAATCGATATTTTCGAAATCTGTAAATTGATTTAGGACTGTCAGGGTTTGTTCTCTACAATCGTGTACACCATGACCTAGTTTTTCAGAATTCGGGTTTCTAGGCCACCGAACTAAAATGGGTATAACTCGCTTCAAAATCAAGATTTTAAAAACCTGAAAATCGTTCTGGAATCGTCAGAGCTTGCTCTTGAAAGTGGTGCATCTAACTTTTCGAATTTTTGACGATGGCCTAGAAATCCAAACTTTGTGAAAGTCAGGACATGGTGTGTATGGTTTTGAAGAGCAAGATTTGACATTTCCAAATCAATTTTTAGATTTCGAAAATATTGATTCTGAAGCGAGTTACGATCCTTTAAAATTTGGAAAATCATGGCTTAGTTTTGGATTCCTAGGCCACCAAACTAAAATGGTCATAACTCACTTCAAAATCAATATTTTCGAAATCTGAAAACTGATTTGTGACCGTCAGAGCTTGATCTTCAGAGTCATGTACACCATGGCCTAGTTTCCCGAAATTTGGATTTCTAGGGCATCAAACAAAAAAGCTTACTTTTGAACCAAATGAACCGAATAGAGAATAATCCGAACGAGATGTCGTTCCTGGGTTTCCGACGCTTGGCGGGTGTAGTTGGCGTCGCTCCATAGCTGGATAGCAGTCTGCAAACTCGCTCTAGTGCACTGTTCTCAATAGAGCGGATTTCCTACCTGCAACAGCTCCACTGCCGATGCTTCACAGGTTCGATGAATAAAATTAACCAAAATTTTGATATTTCGAGGGATCAGAATTCGTTGGAAAGGCAGTTTTACGAGCACAACTCTTCTCAGAACGCCTTCTAGTCTCTCTGCTTCAATACATCTTTGCAACGTGGCATCTGTTTTGGCACACAAAAATACAGAAGTCAGAAGGGATTCATGGACTTGAACGCCGAGTTCTGTGGGCTCCAAAAACAGAATTTTCATGATTTTCGACCAAATTTCGTCCCAATTTTTGATTTTCCCTATCCACGAAATGAGACTTTCCAGGAGATGGTGCTTTTCGGTGATTCGCATATCACGACCCGCCGAGATAAGCTGAGCAATGATTTTGAGGTTTTCGGTTTTTGATGATTGTTGATGAGCGGTGATGAGGGCTTGTTGGATTCCTTCGAGAATTGTGGTCTAGAAAAATTGAAGTTTAGGTCATGGTGGCCTAGAAAACCAAAAACTAGACCATGGTGTACATAGTTGCAGAAAGCATGTTCTGAGGGTTCCAAGTCAGTTTTCAGATTTGCAAAATATTGATTTTGAAGCGAGTTACGACCATTTTAGTTTGGTGGCCTAGGAATCCAAAACTAGGCCATATTTTCCCAAAAATTTGAAACGGGTATAACTCGCTTCAAAATCGTCATTTTGGAAATCTGAAACTTGATTTAGGACTGTCAGAGTCTGATCTTTAAAATCATGGACATCATGACCTAGTTTTCCAAAATTTGGGTTTCTAGGCCATCAAATTGAAATGGTTATAACTCGCTCCAAAATCAATATTTTGGAAATCTGAAAATTGATTTGAAACTGTCAAGTTGTGCTCTTTCAAACCACATACACAACGGCCTAGTTTTGCAGATTTCGGATTTCTAGGCCATCATCTTACAATGATCATAAGTCGCTTCAAAATCGAGGTTTCGGAAAACTGAAAATTGATTTGGAACTGTCGAATCCTATTTAGCCTAAAAACTGGAATCTAGGTCATGGCCTAGAAAAAATTAGACCATAAGCTGGAAAAATCTAGGCCATGTTTTTGAAACTTGAAATTAAGGTCATGACCTAGAAAAATATAAACCGTGATTTTGAAAAATGGAAATCTAGGTCATGATCTAAAAACCTCAAAAATGGAAATCTAGGCCACGGCCTGAAACCCCGAAAACTGGAAATCTAGGTCATGACCTAGAAAATGAAATCTATGTCATATAGCATAGTGGTCCATCTTTAACAGATCCTAGGTCATTTTTCGGGTGATGGCCTAGAAAACCCCCTGTGAAGAAAGTTAGGCCACCACTTCAAATGACCTCGAAAACACACCAGGGACACGTCAGGCCATTTCTAGGCCATATTTTGTCTGGTGGCCTAGAAAACCTCTCTGGTAAAAGTTAGGCCACCATCTGCCTACCTTCAAAACGTCCTTCACACCGTGAATGAACTGAATATGCTCCATTGTCGTCGCTTTCGCTTCGCAATTCGAAATTTTCTCGGGCAAATTGATGCAGGCTTTTGCGAACTCCTGGTGGAGCAAATATTGATCTTCTGGAAGAAAAAATTGGTGGCCTAGGATTTCGAAAAACTCGGCCAGCGAGTTTTCTAGAGCAAAATTCACTGGAAAATGATGAATTTTGGACGAAAAAAGCGGCAAAGAAGGCAAAATTCTCAGTAGATGGCCTAGAAATTTCGGGAAAAAAAACTCGGCCAGCGACTTTTCTAGGTCAAAATTCGCCGGAAAACTCGGCCATGGGTACTCACCATCGGATTGTCGAACTTTTAAACTATCAAAAATCACTGATTTCATAAATTTTTCCACTAGATATTTTAGCCACTGGAGTACTGTCATAACGTCTCGAAATGTGTTGGTATTCTGTGGTGAGGTTACTGTAGCCATGCTTTTTGAAATTCCAATTATCGATTCCGCCGGGTTTTGGGTGTCCAGAATGGGGAGGAGGATACTGTAGAACTGGAAAAAAATGGGCTAAATTTCGTCGATTTTTGCCATTTTTTCTGGGAAAAATCCATGATTTCTGGCCATTTTTGCTCAAAGAAATCAGCGAAAAATGGAAAAATACAGTAATTCAAAGGCGCATACCTCTTTATCCGTCAAAAATTTGCTAAAACAGTCCAACGACACCACGAATTCTCGCACTGCATTACGGTATTTGGATGGGTCCTAAAAATTGTTTTTAAATCAAAATTTTGAATTTAATCGATTTTTTAAATACTTGTGCGACATCCTTAGCAATCTGAAACAGAACCGCCCGTTCGGTAACGTTCGTTAGCCGATATCGAAGGTCCATTTTTGCTGGAACTATGCTAAAAATTAGGCTAAAAATGGGAAAAAAAGACAAAAGAAAGTTATAAAAATGGTTGGAACCAGTGAAAAAAATTGGACAAAAATCAAGAAAATTCAAAAAAGATCAGAAAAATTCATGATATTTGAGATTCTGGAATAGGAAACAAGTGATGATAAAAAATATATTTTTTAAAAACCCGAAAAAATAAAAATTCTCAAAAACCGAAAATTCAGAAAATTTAGGATCCACGACGTCTGGTCTTCTGATGACGACGTTCGTCACGATGATCATGATGGCGTCGTTCGCCGCTGCTTCGACGCTTCCGACGGTAGCGACGACGTGATTCAGAATCCGTGGATTTTGATGACGTGGAGGAGGATTCAGAATCCGAGTCGCCAGAAGATGATGAAGATGAGGATGAGGAGGAAGCTGGAAAAATCGTTTTTTAAAGAAATGGCCTAGAAATTTCACTTGGTGGCCTAGAAACCCAAATTTGAGAAAATTAGGCCATTAGGTATGGTTTTGAAGAGCAATCTCTGAAAGTCCCAAATCAATTCTCAGAATTCCAAAATAATGATTTTGAAGCGAGCTATTTTATTTTGGTGGCCTAGGAATCCAAAATTTGGAAAACTAGGTCATGAGAGATATCATTCGACAGCTCTTGTTTTTAGAAATTGGTAACACTTTTTAGATTTCAAAAATATTGATTTTGAAGCGAGTTATGACCATTTTAGTTAGGTGGCCTAGAAAACCAAAACTCGGCCACATTCATAACTCGCTTCAAAATCGATATTTTTAAAATCTAAAAACTGATTTGAGACTATCAAATCTTGTCCTTTCAAACTATATACCTCGTGGCCTAGTTTTATCAGAATTTGGTTTTCTAGGCCATCCTTTTAAAATGGTCATAACTTGCTTCAAAATCAATATTTTTGAAATCTGAATCGATTTGGAACTGTCAGATCCTGTTCTTTAAAACGATGGCCTAGCGTTTCGGGTTTCTAGACCACAAATCGCTCCAAAATCAATATTTCCTGAATCTAAAAATTCCACTCACTATCATGCCGATTGCTCTTCCTCTTCCTCTCCTTTCTCTTCTCCTCTTTTTTCTTCCTTTTCTCCTTTTTCACACTTTCCGCCTTCATTTTCTCCTTCAACCGTTCCCGCATCCGAATCTCTCTTTGCTGTAACAACGCCTGTCTCAGTGCGTCCTCCTGCTCTACCGGTTGCTCCACGAGCTCCTTAATCTTGCTCAACTCATCAGCCAACTTCTCCTCCTCCTTCCGCTTCCTTCTCTCTTCTCGTGCCTCAATCTTTTCGAAGAGAAACTTCAGAAGACGTACGCCTTCTAGACGACGATTCGCTGCCGAACGATGTTCCATCTCGAGACGCTCCTTTTCCAGACGCTTCTTCTCTTCCTCAGCCATTCGTTCCAGTTCTCTCTGGAACAAAAATTATAGATTTTGAGACGAGCTATACTAATTATAGAGTGGTGGCCTAGGATCCCAAAGCTTGGAAAACTAGGCCATGTTGTAGATAGTTGCAGAAAGCATGTTTTGAAGGTTCCAAATCAGCTTTCAGATTTGCAAAATATTGATTTTGAAGCGAGTTATGCGCGTTTTAGTTTGGTGGCCTAGAAACCCAAAACTAGGCCACCATTTTCCAAATTTGAAAGGAATGCTCATAACTCGCTTCAAAATCAAGATTTTCGAAATCTGAAAACTGATTTGGAAGTCGCAAAACATGCTCTTCAAAACCATGTAAACAATGACCTAGATTTTCCGTTTTTGGATTTCTAGGCCATCACCTCAAAATGGCTATAACTTGCTTCAAAACCAAGATTTTTGAAATTTGAAAACGGATTTAGAATTGACGAATTGTGTTTTTTAAGACCATACATAATGGCATAACTTTTCAAAATTTTACAGTGGTGGCCTAGGAATTCAAAAGTTAGGCCATCAGGTAAAAAAGTGCGTAAAGCACAGATTCTCAGTTATTTCTCACCTTCTCCCTCCGCTTCCGCTCTCGATCTTCTCGTCGTCGATTCTTTTCATTCTCCTCTTCCTTGATTTTTAGCTCTTCTTGGCGTCTGAAAATTTGTTCATTTTTAAGATTTTAAAGATTTTCATACAATTTTAAAAATTCAAAAATCTTGATTTTGAACCGAGTTATGACTGTTTTAAGATGATGGCCTAGAAAACCAAATTTTGCAAAAGCTAGGCCATGATGTATATGGTTTTGAGGAGCAGGTTCTGACAGTTCCAAATCGTTTTTTAGATTTCAAAAATATTGATTTCGGAGCGAGTTATGATCATTTCAAGTTTCTGGACAAATATGGCCTAGTTTTGGATTTCTAGGCCGCTAAACTAAATTGGGTATAACTTGCTTCAGAAGAAAGATTTTGAAAATCTGAAAACTGATTTGTGACTGTCAGAGCTTGCTTTTTGAAACGATATACATCATGGCCTAGTTTTCGCATTTTTTGGGTTTCTAGGCCACCACTTTAAAATGGCTGTAAGTCGCTTCAAAATCAAGATATTTGAGGTTTGAAAACTGATTTGAGACTGTCAGAGCTCGCTCTTCAGATCCATGTACATCATGGCCTAGATCTCCAGAATTTGGATTTCTAGGCCACCAAGCTAAAATCCGTATAACTCGCTTCAAATTCAAGCATTTTAAGCCATTTTTCCTCCACTAACTTCACATTCAACTCCTCCTCCTCCTGCCTCAACCGATCCGTTTCGATTTGTCGTCGTTCGTCGGCCCGCTTCGCGATCTGCGCCTCGCTGAGATGACGTGACCGGTCGAAATCCACCTAGAAAAAAACTCTGAAATTTCAGAAAAATTCCAGAAAAATTACCTGCAGAGTGGTGTTGGTCGGATTTCAGCGAGAGAAGCGATATGCAATTTTTTAGAGTTAATAGGAATTTTTTGGGGGAAAATGGGATTTTTTCAGAAATTCTACCTAAATTTTCTTCTATTTTTCCAATTTTTTACCTTAATTAAAGCCTGAAAAAAGCGTCCATCTATCCGTTTCGCCCATTTTCGATTCCTCAACGAATCCATAGCTGTTGCAAATCCCTTATACTCCATATATTGCACATAGGCCTCGAAGAAGACGTCTTGTCCCAGGCCAAAACCTTTTTGTTGAATTCCAGAGACTTTTTGGCTCATTTGAGCTCTTAGCGGATCACAAATAGGAATATCTACAGCTCGAACGGCTCCAAACTGCTCCATGGCTACACGGAGACGTCGTTCGGAGGGTAGATCGTTGTAGCCATCGCAAAACCATTTGACTGGAATCTTGGCGAGGTATACTGTATCCGGACGCTCTCCTGGCTTCGTCTCATCAATTTTATTCTTCATAAACCAGACATCCCAATCGTGTCGGCTGGGAAAATCGAGTTTTGCCTCTTTAGTCTTCACTTTTAGTGGCTCCGCGAATCCAGACACTTTCATGGAGAATCCGTCAAGAATATTCATGGTTTTTTGCATGATTCCTAGTGATAAGAGCTCTGCTTCGAAGATTACAGAGTCTATGTTGCTCTCCCTGACTTTACAAGAATCCATTTGAATCGGATCGATTGCTCTTTTCAGTCTCTCCATTAGATCCCAATTTGAGATTGATTGACCAGGTATTGTCATCTGAAAACATCGAAAAATGATTTTTAAATCTTTTTAAAATTTTTTTCTCACCCTAGGCAAAACAACGGTAATTTTGATCACAGCCATTGGCTTCAGATACAAATGTTGTGCTTTATTGAAATCTTCGGCTTCCGATCCCAAATAGTCCAACGCCGCTGGCCCGGATCGAGCCATTTTTGAAATAGAATTTGTATTTTAAAATTTGCGAAAATTGTGCATTTTTGTCCGAGAGGAGTCCGCGCGCTCGGAGGGTCGTCGACTTTTTTGGGTTTCTAGGCCCTCCGCTGCGAGACGCAACTTCGTGTATTCCTCGAGGACAATAATTTTTCATGTGATTTTTCTATGGTTTCCCTTGTTGTTTATTAATGTTTTCTGGCTGTTTCTAGAGCTTTTTTGCCGGATTTTTGCCATTTTTACATGTATTTTAGCTCCTGAATTTGATTTTTATTGATTTTCCCCCAAAAATTACGAAATTTGTGAAGAAAATCTCCAAAAACAGAAAATTCAGTTTTTTGTTGTTTCTAGAGCTTTTTTCCCGATTTTTTGTCGTTTCCCATGTAATTTTAGCTCCTGAATTCAGTTTTCTCAGATTTTCCATCAATTTCCCTCGATTTCTCCCCAAAAATTACGAAATTCATGAAAAATCGCTGAAAACAGAAAAATATAGTTTTTTGTTGTTTCTGAGGCTTTTTTTTCCTATTTTTTCTCCTTTACATGTAATTTTAGCTCCTGAACTCGATTTTCATTTTAAATCAATTTCCCTCGATTTCCCCCCGAAAATTACGAATTTTATGAAAAAAAAATCACAGAAAAAATGAGCCACCAACAAACCGCTTCAAGCACCACTACCACCACAACCACAGTCACCATCCCTCCACCGGAACCCGAGGAGAATCTCGTGCTCCATCTGACCTCCGGAGACCGTCCCGCAGAACGCCGTCACGTCGTCTGGGCCACAGAAACCGTCGACAACGAGGGAATGGGCAAGAAGAAGAGCAAGTGCTGTTGCATCTACAAGAAGCCCAAGAATTGGCAAGACTCGAGCTCCGACTCGGATTCCGATTGCGAAACAGGTCATTGTAAAGGCCACGTGGAACAGAAGAAGGAAGGAGGCGGAGGTGGAGAGCCGCCGAAGTGTACCTAAATAACTTTTTTTGTATAATTCCCTTGATTTTTGTGCATATTTTCATTTTTCCCCGAAAATTCTCTCATTGCGTCGCTTTCGCTCATTCCGCTTAGAAAACCTAAATAAAAAAGTCTAAAATAAAAAAAATTTCAAGATGGCGTCCGATGTGCTGTTCGACGACATCGTGGCGGTCTTCAACAAGATCCGGCGGACATCAAATCTGAAATCCAAGCAGGCAACCTTCCAAAAGAACTTCGATTCTTGGAAATCTAATGATCCATCTGAAATGTCCGAAATTCTCCGATTCTTTGTTTCTGACTACGAGCGATTCCGGAAATTCGACATGGGACCCACTAAGCTAGCGAGTTTCCTAGCGAAGACGTTCCACGACGTCAGAGCTGACTATGTCGCTGAAATTTCTAAGGATTCAACTAAAGCGGCAAGGCAACTAGCCGAGAAGATTTCCGAGGAATATCGAACTGAAAATGACGAGTCAGGTGTGATAAAAACTGGAGAATTGAACGATTTTTTGAATTTTTTGGCACAAGGACCAATGGATGATCAGTATAGTGTGTAGACTAGAAAAATTGAGATATTAGGCTAAAAATGAGATTTTTTAGAGCGCGAAAAAATGTCAAAACTGGTCAGAAAGTGCTCAGAAGACGAGCTGGAATGGGTCTTCAATATCATTCTTCGCAACGTGGAATCCGCTTTAGGCGTTCCTAGCAATAAAATTTTGGATTGGATTTCCCCTCAAGCTTGTGCAATTTGGGAGCAGTCTCATGATTTGAAAATTGTTTTAAGCGGGAAATTGAAAAAAGAGGAAGCAGATGACGTGGAATTCGAGGGGGATGAGCACCTGTTCAAAATCTGGACACCCATGTTGCTCCAGAAGCAGAAGCGAGGGGATTGGTATGCGAATATTGAGAAATTCGGAGGCCAGAAATTCTTTTTACAAATCAAATTCGATGGGGAAAATGTTTTACTTCACAAAAAAGGCAACGAGTATCGCTGGTTTACAAGGAATAATAATGATTTTACAAAGGTTTTTTCCCCAAAAATTGGAAAATTTAGATATTACTGGGTTGTTTTAGGACTATGGAGACTCTTCAATGGCTATTGGGAAGTTGTCGAGTCGTATACACTCGTATTTCAACAAAGAGTGTGAATCTGCGATTTTTAATTGCGAGTTGATGATGTGGGATAAGAAAACGAAAAAACTTTGTGAGAATTTTGCCCCTTAAAGTTGTTTTCTTGAGCTTTTTTCTCAAATTTTTGGTGATTTTCAAGGAAAATTATCGAAAAATTGACAGATTTGTAATGATTTTCATGGTTTTACTCTGATTTTTTTGTGTTTTTTTCTAGGAAATTTATCGGAAAATTGAGTGATTTTTGGCGATTTTACGCGATTTTTTAGGAAAATTGTCGGAAAATTGTGTGATTTTTGCCGATTTTCAGAGAAAAATTGTCGGAAATTCAACTAATTTTCGACAATTTTCGATAATTTTCTCTAGATTTTTTTGTGTTTTTTCTAGAAAATTTATCGGAAAATTGAGTGATTTTCGACGATTTTCATGGTTTTTCTGTATATTCTAAGGGAATTTTCAAAGAAAATTGTCGAAAAATTGAAAAATTTTCGACAATTTTTATGATTTTCTTTCGATTTTTGAGGAAAAGTGTCGAAAAATTGAGCAATTTTCGTCGATTTTCATAGTTTTTTGAAGATTTTTCGCGATTTTTATCGAAAAAAAACCATGAAAACTTCGAAATTTTCGGAAAAAAAAACAGTACACAACGGTATCGTGTCGAGACCCAGCCTCTTCAAAGCATGTTCCTTTAAAGGAGCATGCGCCAATGAGGTTGGGTCTCGACACGAAATCGCGTTTTTTGATAAAGTTTCGACTATTTTGAGACCGTACAAATCGGAAGGATTTCTCGGCCGGAGGAAAACGAAACGGGAAGAAACGAATCGGGAGGAAACGAAAGCGAAGGAAACGAAACGGGAGGAACGGAAGCGTGCAGCATTTTTGCGAAAAAGGCGTGCGGGAGGTTGCAAATGGGCGGGGTTTCTCTGAATTGAACGAGAGATTTCTGGATTGAAAGAGATTTAGAGATAAACCCCGCCCTTTTGCAACCTTCCGCATGCCTTTTTTGCAAAAATGCTGCATGCTTCTGTTCCTCCCGTTTCGATTCCTTCGCTTTCGTTTCCTCCCGTTTCGTTTTCCTCCGGCCGAGAAATCCTTCCGATTTGTACGGTCTCCAAATTTCCCGGGAATTTCACTCGGAAATCCCAAAAAATCATCAAAAATCCATGAAAATCGTCGAAATTTTGAGAAAAATAGAAATTGCGACAATTTTCAATTTTTTGCGGTAGAACTTGCATAAAATCTGAATAAAACCATGAAAATCGTCGTAAAACGATAAAAAACCCTGAAATTATTTTAGGCCGCCACAACGATGCTTCCGGCACTTCAGACGCCCAAGTGCTCTCCTTCCGACATGTGAAACCAGATGATAATCAGCAATTAAGTAGGATTTTCGCTTTTTTTCACCCAGAAAAAAATTCAAAATTTCCAGCCGTTGTCCTATTCGATTTGCTCTATCTAAACGGCAAACCATTTTTCGGTGCTCCCCTTCACCAGCGTCTCGAAATGCTGAAAATTGCGCCGCTGAAAAAGGAGCGAGAGGATACGATATTCATAGCGAAGCATGAGGAAGCTAGTAAAAAGGAGGAAATTCAAAAATATTTTGAAACCGCTATGGCGAATAACGAAGAAGGAATCGTTGTGAAACGAGCCGATAGTGTGTATTTAAAGGGACAGAGAAGTGCAGCGAACGGATGGTTTAAGCTAAAACCATCGGCTTCGAAAGATTGTGACCTAGATTTGGCGCTAGTGGCGATTTTTCCAGGCGCCGGGAGAAATGGAAAAACCGTATATAGATTTGCAGCGTACGATGAGAAAGCGAAGAACTACAAGCTTTGCCTAGGATGCTCCTACGGTCTGGCCAAAGATGTACACGATGCGATTCGAATGGAATGCGGACAGCTTCTAGAGGAGGCGCCAGAAGAGCTAACGTATTACGGCAAACGCCCCATGAATATTGACAAGGAGAAGGGGGGATTTGTTGATTTCGAGAGATGGCAAGTGATAAAAATCACGTCGAATGGAGTGAGAAATGGGAAACTGGTGGATCCGGTGATGAGAGAATGGAGACTAGACAAGCCGGTTGATCAGATCAACACTTGGGAAGAGTTTCGAGATTACTCGACGGTATGGGGGGGGGAAAGAAATTTTCTGGAAGAGAATTTTTTCTAGGCCAGGTTTTTCAGAAAGTCCAAGACTGCAAACTTGGCGACGAGGTAGCTGATAGTGATGAGGAGGAAGATCGGAAACCGGATCCATTGAAAGTGGAGAGAATCACCAGGAAAGCCATTCATCAATGTAAGCTTTATAAAATGATGGGCGGAAAATCCAAAAATCTAGACCACTGTTTGAAGAGCCGGCTCTGGCAATTCTAAATCAATTTTCAGATTTCAAAAATCTCGATTTTGAAGCGAGTTATGAGCATTTTAAGATGATGGCCTAGAAATCCAAAATTTTGAAAACTAGGCCATGGTGACCATGATTCGAAAGAGCAAGCTCTGACAGTTCCGATGCAGTTTTCAGATTTCCAAAATATTGATTTTGAAGTGAGTTATGATCATTTTAGTTTGGTGGCCTAGGAACCCAAAACTAGGCCAGATTTTTCCAAAAATTTGAAATGAGTATAACTCGCTTCAAAATCTATATTTTTGAAATCTGAGAACTGATTTGGAACTTTCAGACCTTGCTCTTTCAAGCCGTATACATCATGGCCTAGTTTTATCAGAATTTGGTTTTCTAGGCCACCGAACTAAAATAGGTATAACTCGTTTCAAAATCAAGATTTTCGAAATCTGAAAATTTATTTAGAACTGTTGAAGCCTGTTCTTTAAAACCATGGTCTAACTTTCTCGAATTTTGGATTTCTAGGCCACCACCCTAATTTTCTAGGCCATCATCTTAAAATGGTCATAAATGGCTTCAAAGTCAATATTACTGAAATCTGAAAATTGATTTGGTACTGTTGAAGCCTGTTCTTTAAAACGATGCATACCATGGCCTAACTTTGGCAAAATTCGGATTTCTAGGCCACCATCCTAATTTTCTAGGCCATCATCTTAAAATGGTCATAAATGGCTTCAAAATCAAGATTTTCGAAATCTGAAAATTGATTTAAAAATTCAAAACCTGTTCTTTGAAACCATGGCCTAGTTTTCACTGATTTCTAATTTCTAGGCCACCCAAAAACCCAAAATTTCCAGCCGCTCCTGTGCAGCTGAAACGCGCGAAACTGGAGTCTAGCCTGTCTGGAATCGAAGTCGCCGTACTCCAAGGGACGTCAGACGCCGTTCGACGCAAGTGTGAGGAGATTCTGAAGCATTTTGGAGCCAACGTGGTCAAGGGGATTAGTGAGTTATTTTGGAATTTTAGGGATTTTAAAGGACTTTAGGGATTTAAAGGAACTTTGGGACTTTTTGGAATTTTCGAAGTTTTAAAAGATTTTAAGGAGTTTTTTGAAAGTTTGGAATCGTCTGGAATTTTCCGGAATATTCATAAGTTACTGCAGTTGTCGTTGTGGGACCTTCGATTTTTCAGAAAAACCTAAAAATCCCTCAATGGTCAGATTCCTAAGCTTATCTGTCCCTTTAACCCTTCTAGAGGACCCAGACAAGACAATGATAAATAGTACAAGTGTTGATCGCGATTCGCTGAGAGAAAGCTAGCGACCATCTGCCTGTTAGAGGGTGTAAGTCATCAATTGAAGTGGTAGGGCTATAGGGGGCAGATAATCCCTAAGAGCCTAATCCTTTTGATTTACAACACTTATGGAATTCGTATGAAAAATACAATTTTAGTTTTCTAGTTTTGAGAACGTGGGATAGAAAAATCAATTCTACGCCAGATTCTGAACAGAATAGTGGAAAAATCTAGCCCCTAGCTCATCTAGAAACCGAGATAGCGTCATTTGAAGTTTAGGAGGCAAGAGACGCAGACAACGAGACACTCTAGCTGTCTGCGTCTCTTCTGAACTCCAAATTGACATATCTCGGCTTCTAGAAGAGCTAGAAACCTCGAAATTTCACTTTTCTTCAATTTTCAAGTTTCCAGCCTCTGTAACCTTAATTCATTCCAGCCCCCTCTACCCAACTATGCATCGCGACGGCTCCCAAACCAACGCACCCCAAAACGGCTCAAGCGATTTCTCAGAACACTTGCACCGTTCTGAAACCGGCATGGCTGGAACGATGTAACAAGGATGACCTAATTCAGCCATGGATGGATTCTGAAGTGTTTCATGTGAAGGAGGGGGGATTTGTGGTTGAGAATTAACATATTTTTAAAAAAATTTTGCCTTTTTCTATTAACCTTTTTTGAATTTTAAAATTTCCTTGTTTTTTAAAGATTTTAATTGTACTTCACACCTTAAAGATGCTCCGCCTATTTACCAATTTCATCTGATAGAAGCCCGCCAAAATCGTCAACTTTAAGCTCAATTATCTCGATTCCTATGAAAAATATCAACATTTTGTCAACTGATAAATTATTGGTGATATTATGATAAATAATTTATCAGTTGACTGATTGTTGATATCTTTATCAGGAATCGAGCTCAAAGTTGACGGATTGAGTGTGAACGATCTTTGATTCCTGTTTTGGATCGTTTATTGTACCCCAGACCTTTAAGATGCCCGTCCCATATATCCGGTACTAACTTTTCTTAAACGTTAAAAAATTCCTGTGAAATTTCCTAATCCCCAGTTTACTTTTTTCTACTACCTCTCCCAGTTTTCTTCCTTTATATCACTAAATCTCAAATCTCATCTCTCCTTATCCCCTTCCTTCCTTCCCTCTCCCTCCTCATTCCAATTTGTCTTATTATATAACAGTATGTGTGATTTGTCAGATAAATAGATAAATGTTTTTATGATTATTGAGTCGTAAATCGTTCTCGGGGAGGACCATTGTCATTCTCGCGCATTCTTGGCAACACGGATTGGAGATTAAGGATAAGAAACGAACAATACCGTACCCCTAGAATTCGATTTCTTTTGATGAACGTTTAGAGTTTTTGCAACTTGCTTCTAAGCACCTTTGAGTACTGTAGCCCAACTTTTTTGAACTATTTTATCGATTATCTTAAAATTTGGGTTACGGTATTTTTTGATATTTTGGGTCTCCTGGAACCTCGATTTATTGCTAGTTCTTTAAAGATTGAAATATGAGAAACCAGCTTTTTTAGTTTTTGGGGCTTGTTTATGTTACCTAATCTATCTCGGTTACTGTAGAAGATATCAAAAAGTAGTCAACTGATAAAATATTTGTGGTGATACGATACATATTTTATCAGTTGACCAAATTTTCCTAGCTTTGACAGAAAACGAGATAAATTGGCTCGAAGTTTAGGCTGTTTCACAGTCGCGAACGCAGTCGGTACGGAGGTTCCCACAACTTTGACCCAATTTATCTCGGTTACTGTAGAAGATATCAAAAAGTGGTCAACTGATAAAATGCTTATCATGAAATTAACAACATTTTGCTAGTAAACCATTTTTTGATAAATTCCCCAGGAATCGTGATAAAGTGGCACAAAGTTGGAAGACTCTTCAGTGTCGAGCTAGGTCGGCACTTGAAGGGTCCCTTTCCTTTGAGCCAATTTATCTTGGCTCATGTCAGAGATATCAGGTAATAGTCAACTGACGAAATGTTTAACATATTATGAGGACTATTTCGTTTGTGGCAAGCTGTTTGATATTTCTTACAGAAGCCAAGATATCAAGGCTCAAAGTTTAGCTTGCCGCTACCCGCCATTCATCCGTCGGTGGCCAACTTTCAGGAAACCTTATATTCTAGGATTTACAGTATCCACTTTTTTGTTAGCTTTTTTGCGAAGTACTTGTCTTTTTGTATTGGTTTTCTATGCCTATTTAGAACTTCCTTTTTCATTCTTGACCTCTTTCTGGCTCGCCCGACCTTCCTGACCCCCAATCCAGGTCCACCTGAAACTCCACCAACTTCGATCCCTCAAATTTTTTCTCCCCAATTTTTCCAAGAATTCTCATTGGGAGACATCTCTTCGTCATCATGCGACACAACCACCGATGACTCTCTCTCTACACTCAAAAATACCAAACAACGCAACGTTTTCCGCCACCAGCAGCAGCATCTGAGACGACGAAGGATGTACGAAGAAGAGGAAGACAGCGATCAATTTTCACGAAGAAGAAGACAACACAACTGACACTCAACTACCACCAGGGGGTGGGGAGGATTACGGTAGCTGGAGGGAGAGGGAGAGAGAGAGAGGCAGAGAGAAGAGAACGGTTGAACAGTTTGGGTGTTAGAGAAATTATTTATAGTGATAAGAAATGTTTCTAGATTTTCATTCCTCATTGTTTCGGCCAGGTGTGACTCCTTATTAAGGGAATTTCTTATTAACGATGTCTAGAGGGATTTCAGAAGCTTCTAGGGATTCTGAAGCTTCTAGAAGTTCTGGGGCTTCTAGAGATTCAGAAGCTGTTACAGACTCGGAAGCTTCTACACTTCTGGTAAATCAGAAACTTCTGAAATCCCTCCGTGGTTTCTGAAGCTTCTTGGACATCTTCTAAACTTCCTATTTTTTCTCATATCCTTCATTTTTTGCTTCCCTTGTCACACTCCGGTATTTGGTCCAAAATGTCCAAAGAATTTGAATTATGGGCGCCAACTTTTTGACACCAAAAGTGTGTAAAAACTCTCGAGAATAGGGGCTACACTCATCTTGACGTCCATAAATCTGCAAGGTGTCAAAAAAGAGGAGTACAACTTTTTGTGTTTGTGCATTTACTTGGGCTCTTAGAGTGGAGAAGGAGGAGGAGAATCCCTTTAGTTTGTTTAGAACTTTGGTTATCCAGGTAGTACTGTAGTCAGTGCTCAGGAAGTTTGAATTTTTACTTTATTTTGAAATTGCAAATTTTGAGAATTTTGAGGCTGACATTTGATCCTGGTAGTACTTCAGTTCCACTTATCCAGGAAAGTACTGTAGCAAAATCCCAGCTCATATATAACAAAACTGCAAAATTGTCAATATAAAAGAACCTTTTTATTTTTTTAACATTCCCGAAAAACCCCACAAAATCAGCCATTTTCTTAAATACCGCTCTAATAAGAATATGCCCCCTCGACCGCGTAGCTTCGACAGATTCTCAACTTTGAGCCATTTTATCTCGGCTCCTATATTAGCTATCAAAAATTTGTGAAATAACAAAATGTTCTTCATAATATCCTAAACATTTTACTAGTTGGCAAAATTTAGATATCTCTTATAGGAGCCGAGATAATTAAGCTCAAAGTGGAAGTATAGGTGGCGCCAACATTTCCATTCTAACTTATTTCTTTGAGCTTAATCATCTCATTTCCTATAGAAGTTAGCCAAAATTTGTTAACTACCAAAATGCTTGTCATAATATCACCTACATTTTATCAGTTTACAGAATTTTTATATCTCTCAAAGGAACCAAGATAACTGGGCTTAAAGTTAACTATAACTTGTTGGGCACTTGATTATCGACATGGTTAGTTATTACGAAAAAACATACAAAGAGGAAAACAACCGATTCTTGACTCGGTTCAAATAATTTTTTTATTCATCACTACTTCAGAGGTTTCATTATTCAAAATAAGCGGAAATTGGAAATTGGGATAACCTGGCCGCCACTGCCATAGCTTCCTTCATTATTAATATTTTTGGACTATTCAAATTTTATATGATAGAACTTACCAAGTAGTACAAAACGGTACCTTTTTGAACGTTGTATCTTGTATATGAACAAAGTTACAGGCCCAAAATCGCTTGAGCTATGCGATCGACCTTTTAGACCTGTATTACAAGCCCTGTAACTTTGTTCGTAGACAAGATGAAAAGTTCGAAATAGTATCATTTTGAAGTACTTGTTCAGTTCTATCAAATCTAATTTAGTTGGTCAAAAAATAATAAGCCTGGAGGACACTGTGACAAGTCGCGTCTGGACCCATTTTAAGCTATGAATAGAAGGCACCCCTAACTTTGCCCAAGTTTATCTCGGTTCCTGTTAAATATAGCAAAAAGTAGTCGACTAATGAAACGTTGTTCTAGTCATGATAATTATTTTATTAGTTGATTACTTTTCAATATGTTTAAAATGGACCGAGATAAATTGAACTAAAGTTAGCGAGGCTAAGGAGAGCATAAGGGGGCCCAGGCAAGGTACCATATGATCAGGGACCCTATAGGATTTAAAAAATCTTTCAAATGAAAACTGGTCAGTAATCCTATTATCTTAACTATATCCCTACATTACCCTAACTATGATATAGGCTCCTCCCATCTCTTCTCATTGGTCGCTCCCATTTGCCACTCTCCGCGCTATTGACCTACCGTATACCCCCAGAGAGCATTTTCCATTTCTTCTCTCGGCAAAAGATTAAAGCTCTCATTAGTCTCTTGTCTCTACCCAACTATATTAATTGTTTTACAGTTGATATCGGTCAGTCGTGGAAAGAGAAGCCGCGTACAGAGACTAATTGCTTTTTTGCGGGCGAACACACACAAAAAGAGGTCAGATGGACCACACACGAGGAGTGGTGTAAACATTGATCGAAGATGTGATAGGGGGTGAAGAGAGGATTTGTGTTATATTATCCTTTGGATTATGTCCTGGTGACGGGTGGATCGTGGTAGGGATGCCGAATGGGCTGACTCGGCTACCACAACTTATTGGCTCGTACCTCGGCTCATACCTCGGTTCAAACTCAGAATGTCTGTTCAAATCAAGTTTTAAAATGTAGACCTCAAGAAGATCTATAAAATGATACACAATTTAACCATAACGAAAAACCTAGTTTTGACTCTAAAACTGTGAAAAAAACAGATAGGCAAAATCCACACCCGGAGACGCCGACCTCGTTGGCACCCATTCGGTCCTAACTACGCGCCAAAGCATAACTCAGCTGAAACTTGAAATTTTTGTTAGAATTAAATAGTAAAATGTAGAACTCAAAGAGATCTACAAAATGGTGTTAAATTCTACTCTATTGAATTATTGAGTTTTAAACTAGAGTACCGCAAACGAAGTCAACTCTCCCGGATGCCGATTTTGCCTATCCGTCTTCTCACCGTTGCTGAGTCAAAATTTGGTATTTCAATATAGACAAATTACATATCATTTTGTAGATCTTGTCAAGTTCTACTTTTTGATGTTTAATTCGTTCAGAAATTCCGAGTTTCAGCTGACAAGTTATGCTTTGGCGCGTAGTGGGGAATTCGCCTCGATTGCACCTATCATCTTTTCTATAGTTTCTGAGTCAAAAATTGTTTTCCAATAAAGCCGAGTTATATATCATTATGTAGATCTGCTCGAGTTCCACCTTTCAATTTTAACTTTATCTAAAATTTTGAATTTGAGCAGAGTTATGCGGACTACATTAATCTAAAACGACTGGAACATAAACAACTTGCCAGTGGTTCAAAAGTTCATCTGAATATTTCATGTTACATCGAAAATCTGTCTAGACTTATTTTTCCAGATTTTTATGACTGAAAAATTTATAATCAACAATAAATCAAATGTTGTTTTGTCTCATATCTCTTTCCAGTTTGAAGCTACCGTAACATTTGTAGCAAAAGGACTCTTTATTGTTTAAACTTTTAACTAAATTTATCTCGGTTTCTGTCAAAGATATTAGAAAGTAGTTAACTGATAAAATATTACTGACATTCTGATATAAATTTTATCAGTTGATAACTTTTTAATAGCTTACACAGGAACCGAGATAAATTGGCTCAAAATTTAGATACCTGCCTAGCCACACAGTTGCGATCCTGGGTGGTGCAATTTCAACCTATAAAGTTTTTCTATTAGGTTAATACGGTAAATCTGGACTTTTCAATAACAAGTCTTGAAATTTTAAAAGTTTTGTTTTGAAAAATCAACCGGATCACAAGTGATTTAATACTAAAAATGGCTGAAGTCAAATTCTTCTTTTTGTTGATCTCGAAGCTTCAAAAAATTTTTTTTTACTGGTTTTACTCTGCACAATTTTTTAAAAGTTAGACAAAGCAGAATGTCTCTGAAAACCTGAAAAAATAGCATTTTCCAATTTGCAAAGTTTCAAAAAATTTCAACTTTTATTTTTCAAAAAACAAGCCGAAGAGGGACAGAATAAGCAAATACTGGCAAATACAACTAAAATTTATAAAAATCATACAAAAAGCGGAAAGAAAGGGAATTGTTGAAATGGAAGATCACAATTATGCGGATTTTCAAATATATTGTAAAAATTGATTGTTACCTTGTATAGAAAAAATAGGAACTCTGTTAGAAAGTAGACAACAACAAAAAAGAAAATATGAACCCTGAAGAGATTTTTTGTTTTTCAAAAATACGGGTATGCATAAAGCTGTGAAGAAAAAGAATGGATCGATTGGAGAGGGGAGAAAGTGAGAGAAACGTTTTGAGAGCAAAAAGAGAAAGTAAAGCGAAAAGGAACATGAGAGGAACAGTGGGATGATGTGATAATGTGATAAAGGAAGCCATATTCGCTCTGATAGGCTCCCAACTAGATTATCTCAATTTTTAAAAGAGATACAAAAAAGTTGTTAACTAAAAAAATGTTTGTTATAAAATGTTCTATATTTTACTAGTTGGCCACTTTTTGATAGCTCTTACAGGAACCAAGATAAATTGGCTAATAATTTAGGAGCCACATTAGAGAGAATATGGTGAAAAGGTAAGCTAATAGAATCTAGAATTGGTTGAAAAGTGGAAAACGAAATGGACCGAATGGCATATTGGCGCCAAATGGCAGCATTGGAGGTGTCATTGGTTTGTCCTGGAAATTTTAGGTTTAGCGGGAATTTGAATTAAAAAAAAACCAAACCAACCTTATTCTCCTTCTTATGCTTCATCCGTCGGTTTTGGAACCAGATTTTTACCTGAAAGAAAAACATATTTTAATTAAAAAACTTGTATTTTTAGATGGCCTGAGCTACG
Source organism: Caenorhabditis nigoni (assembly GCA_027920645.1). NCBI lineage: Eukaryota > Metazoa > Nematoda > Chromadorea > Rhabditida > Rhabditidae > Caenorhabditis > Caenorhabditis nigoni. Next base: position 13,855,780 of record CP115866.1, read on the forward strand.
CGGTTGGCCACTTGCAACCGTGTGGCTCAGCCGGACCTCATTTTTTTTTCTCAAAAATTGTCTTACCTGTCGCTCAGTCAACATCAAGGAGTGTGCCACCTCGATCCGTCGCTTCCGTGTCAAATATTTATGCGTATGGAATTCCTTTTCGAGTTCTAACACCTGATTCCTTGTATACGCCGTTCGTTGTCGCTTCTCGCCACGCGAACCGCCTGAAACTGGAAATAATTGAGGTCATAGGTCTCACAACGGAAACTACAGTAACCCAAAAACATTTTCTTCCTATTTGGTTACCTCATTTACATTAAGAGCCATAGGTCCCGTAGTCAAACTACAGTAACCCGAAAAACATATATTTTTATCGATAGTTTCACCAAGAATCAGGTTCTACAGAAAAAATTCCAGCAAAGTTTTCAAAAAACTAATTTTTGAGAATTCTAAATTTTTAAAGGTGCATAACTTTTGAACCAATGGTTAGATTCTTATGAAATTTATACAGACCGAAAGGAAATTTTTTAGAGATTTTGAAACTGTTTGCCATAGTTTTTTCCAAAAACATTAACATTTGAAAAATTGAACATCAAACCTATCCCCGCCTCAACCTAGAAGGATGGCCAAATCATCAACTTTGAATCAATTTATCTCAGCGCATGTACAAGATATCGAAAAATGACCAACTGATAAGATGCTGATCATTATATCAAAAACGTTTTGTTAATTGACATCTTTTCCATATGTTTCACAGGAACCGAGGTAAATTGACTAAAAATTAAAGGATTTTTCTAGCGTCGCTTTGGAAGGATCTTCAACTTTGAGCCTATCTATCTTGGTTACTTTAAGAAGTATTACAAAATGATTAACTGATAAAATATTTCACGAATTATGCTTAATATTTTGTTAGTTACTAATTTTCTGATATCTTCTACAGGAACCGAGATAAGTTGGTTCAAAGCAGGCATCCCTTTCGTATACGCCATTGGTCGTCTGCCGACCTCGCGACCGAAATGGGTGCTAGCTTTGAGTGAGCTCATCTTAGTTTCTGTAAGAGATATCAAAAAATGGTTAACTAACAAAATAATTATGCTACTTTGGTTAACATTTTGTTAGTTGACAACTTTATGATATCCTTCATAGAAACCGAGATAAATTGTCTCAAAGTTTGGATATCAGGCCCCACCTCAACTTTTCATCGTTCCCCATTATTATTATTATTCTAACTAACTCCTTTGATTTTTCCTCCTCATCCCATTCTCGCCCTCTTATCCCTCCTAAAACAACCATAAATCATTGAAAATTTTGAGGGCATGCGCGAGATTCTTCTTCTCCTCTTCTCTTTTCACACTTGTCACCCCCCAAAAGTCCCCGAGAGACGGACCCCGAAGATGACAATCATAATATTCCATTGTCCAAGAAATACACTATCAGGTTGTAAAAATTGTCACTTCTGGGTGGGAGGATTGAGCAATTTATTATGGGGTGGGTGTCAAAATATTAGGACCAATGGGGAAAAGGGGGGAAAAACAAAACAACTGGTGCAGAAGAGACCCATCCGTTTGCTCTGTTTAGAGCACACTTGGGAGAAGAAGGAAGAGCAAAAAGTGCAAGAAATATTTTAGATGTGTGTCTTGATGTCCGGATTTCTGCACTTAAAATATTTTCAATCAATAAACCCTCTAATAAAATGGTCCGTTAATATGAGCCTATTTATCTCGATTACTGTAAGAGATATCAAAAATCCGTCAACTGATAAAATATTGGTCATATCATGATAAACAATTTATCAGTACACAAAATTTTGACAACTCTTACAGGAATTGAGATAAATAGGGTCCAATGTGCAAGTATTGGGTGGCATTAAATCAGAGCATTTACGGAATATGGTTAAAAATGTAATTTAGAGAGCACGAGGCCTTATATGAAGGATTTTCAAAATTTTGAAAAAAAAAAACATAATTATTGAAAAGTTCTATGAAAATTGATTGTAATTGGTACTGTTAAAAATTAACAAACAAAAAAATTTGAATTTCTAATTTTCAAAATCCAAAACGGTTCTCCGAAATCTTTGGAACATGTACAATGAGATAGTGTATTCAAAAAGTTAAGAGAAAAGTATGAACTATCAATTGTCAAATTTCAAATTTAATTGAAAATTTTTTTTAATTTACGTTTTTTCTGTACAAATTTTATCAAAATTGACCATCTGGTTGGAGAGTTATCAACGTTTGAAGTTGAGATTTTTCAAAAGAGGGTATCCCAACTTTGAGCCAATTTATCTCGGTTCCTGTAAACGATAACAAAAAATGGTCAACTAATAAAATAAAGCTGATAATATGATAAACATTTTACTAGTTGACCGCTTTTTTATACCCTTAATAGTTCCCGAGATAAATTGTTTCAAATTTAGAGAGCAATTCAGAAGGGCCTCCCATGCTTTATACTTTGACCTAACTTATCTTGGTTTCTGTTAATGATATCAAAAAGTGGTCAACTAACAAAATGTTTGTCATAATATGAAAAATATTTTATCAGTTGATTACTTTTTGATACCTGCTACAGTAATCGAGATAAGGTAATCCAAACAAGACCCACACTTCCAATCCCTCAGTAAGAACAAATCTCGACACCACCACCCCTAATTTAACAATTCTTGTGTCTCCATTAAATTCATTTTCATGTCTCTCCCCCTTCAAAAACATAATGGATGTTGTGCTAAACCTTTTTCCCTATAAACCCGGGCGCTGCGCCATATGGTCGAAAAGAGAGAGAGAGGGACATGGGAAAGGGGGGGGGAATGTTGCTTGGACTGAAGACACCTGGACACAACGGCCCATTCGGACAGCTTGTCCCTCATTTTGAGACACGCGTGAGACTTTAATATCGGGAAAATTGGAATGGAGAAGAAGAGAAATCGGTTCAGATTTTGTAATTATTGTCTTTCTTGGAGGTTTCGGATTCGGATTTGAAATGAAAAGAATAGAAAATGTATGTCGAGAATTCTGGAGATCTAGGACAAACATTCAGAAACCTTCAGAATAAATTTTCTTGTAGCAATTTTTTTTGTGAAACAAATGATTTTGGAGTTTATCGGTCCATAACTCAAGAACCAGTTGATCATTTTCAATGAAATTTATACAGATCGATAGGAAATTTTGCGATTTTTGTGTTTGGAGTTTTATCTCGGTTCCTTTGAAAAATATCAAAAACTGACTAATTGATAAAATGTTTACTACAGGGTGGGGCAAAAGTTCTGCAACCAAAAGAAGACGTCATAACTTTTCGGAAAATTGTCCAATCCTGGTCAAATTTTGACAGGACTTTATCAAAGAGATTTGTAACTAAATTAAATTATAGTTGTTTGTTTCTGGCAGCTTTTTTTCAGATCGCGGGGCTTAACATCTTTGGGTAGCGTCCTTGGCGACACGGGGGTGGTCTGTGGGCAAACTGTTTCATTCCGCGGTAAAAATATTTTTGAGAGCACCCAAAAACATGTGAAAATAAACTTGGACATATGCTCTACAAATTTCAAGCACCGAAATTTTCATCGGATTTTCGTCTGACTCGAGACAGACCATCCTTTTCGGGAATGAAGTTGGAACATTTGGTTTTGGCACTTTTTGCTGAAAATGTTTTTCCGTATGAGTGAATTCTAACTCTTTTTGGGTAGTCTAATATCACGATCTTTCAGGCACCATGACTTAGACAGCATGATTTTCACTATAAAAAGTATTCCTGGTACACTTTCTTGCCCATCTAGATCTGCCAAAAACAAGAAAAAATCAAGTAAGGTGTGCAGAAAGTAGTGTCATCTTCGTAAAAATTGAGATAGGAACATGAAACTTTGCACATCTACCGATGAAGAGACGGGGGAAAATGTGAGCATAAATTCGATGCACAAAAAGTGCGTCCGCGCGCGCCAGCTCGCGTCAAACTTGGGTTGCAGAACTTTTGCCCCACCCTGTATAACATTCTAAACATTTTGTTAGTTGACTAATTTTTGATATCTCCTACAAGGAGCAAGATAAACTAGGTCAGAGTTGGGGTACCCTTTGGTCGCGCGCTCGGCCTACGCCCCTGACTTTGAGCCAACTTATCTCGGTTTCTGTGAAAGATATCAAAAAGTGGCTAACTGATAAAAGGTGAATCATGATGTCGTCAACATTTTCTCAGTTGGCAACTTTTTGATATTTCGAACAGGAATCGTGATGAAAGGAGTTAAAGTTGAGGGACCCTTCGGATTGACATAGAAGGGCCCCCTTAACTTTGAGCTCATTTATCTCGGTTACTGTAGGAGATATCAAAAAGTGTGTAACAAACAACATTTTTATCATAATATCAGTAACATTTTGTTTGTTTGCAACTTTTTGATATCTCTAACAGGAATCGAGATAAATCGGCTCAAAAATCAAGGTGGGGTAGGTTCAAGGCAATTTTTCGACACTTGTCTGTTTGTCCAGATGTCTTTCCAGGCATTTTTCAATTTTTCAAAGAACCCCTTATCATTATCCAAGACTCTCCACACAACCTGTTAATCATTCCTTGTCATCACATCCCTTCCCGAATCATCATCAATCAGAAAATTGTCTCCTCCGAGAGGCGGTCAAAAAGAAAGCCGCAAGACAACACAAAAGAGCAACACAAAGTGCTCGCCCCCCTCGTCTGGCACAATCAGTGTATCATCAACTGTCAATAAGAAGAAGAAGAAGAAGAAGACACGTATACCGCCCAGGAAGAAGTAGAAGGAGTCCAAATACTTTGACAAGTTGGCTCTCATACTGATGGGCGAACGGGTTAGTGTAATAAATAAGAAGACGTTAGGTGTACGAATAAAAAATGCTGGAGAAAGATTAAAAATGTGTTAAGAAGGAATAGAGAAAAATTTCTTGAATTTGACCTACATATTCTCGGCTGCGCAGCTCACGCTACTGTAGCTCAGCCGACAACAGCGCCGGACCTCCAAAAAAGGTTCCCTCAACTTTGATCTAATATATCTAGATTCCGGTAAAAGATATTAAAAAGTCGTTAACTAACAAAATGTTTATCATTAAACCAGCAATGTTTTATTAGTTGATTACTTTTTGATATTCCTTACAGGAACCGAGATAAATTAGGTTGAATTAGAGGGTATGGAGAACCATCTAGAAGTGGCACAACCACGGTTTTTCGGATTGGAGAAGTTCAGATCTGATTGGAAAACTTAATTAACGTAGCTCAAAAAATTCCCTATCGATCTGTACAAATTTCATTGAAATTGGTCAACTGGTTCTCGAGATATGGGCTTTAGAAATTGTTACGACCCTAACTTTGAGCCAACTTATCTAGGTTCGGGTGAAAGATATCAAAAAGCAATTATAAACAATTAAAATGTTTATCATTATATCAAAAATATTTTATCAGTTGACCACTTTTCGATATCTCTTACAGGAACCGAGATAAATTGGGCCAAAGTAGACGCTGTGCGGGAGACACCTCCAACTCAAATGATCTGTGGGGCGCGCTTCCCTTTGAGCTTCTTTATCTCGGTTCCTAGGAAAGATATCAAAAAGTTGTCAACTAACAAAATGCTTATCACAATATCAGAAACATTTTATCAGTTGACCATTTTTGGATACGTCTTACAGGAACCGAGATAAAAAGCACTTCCGCTCCCCCTTCCCCCGGTTTCTCATTTATTTTACACCATCATTATTCAAACACCAAATGAAAATTTTGACGCCTTTTTCTCTAAAAAGGGTGTGAGATTCCCTGTAAAATGTGACATAAGATTGGTAGGATAACAACGGCAACAGCGCGGGAACATAAAAGAAAACCCGCGAGGGCCGTCCGTTTCAAGCGGAGACCGTATCTCTAGATTACGGTAGTTGGAGGAGGACAGGAAGGGTGTGGTGGAATACATCAACTGTGTTGTTTTTATGATGAATTATAATCATGTGATTGTTTGTTTGTTTTTTGGAAGTTCTAGGATTTCGTCTAGGTTCCCTGTAATAGAAGGGTCCCTTAACTTTGACTTTATTTATCTTGGTTCCTGTGAGAGATATCAAAAAGTTGTCAACTGATAAAATATTTTCAATTTTATGATAAACATTTTGTCAGTTGGCAATTTGTTGATATCGTTTACAGGAACCGAGATAAATTGGCTCAAATTTGAGATGCCGGCTGCGCTACGCGGTCGCGAATTAGGATGGTGCAACTTGAACGGACCACACCTCTTTCTATATCTCATTATTATAAAGTTCCGTTTTTAAATTTTTGAAGTACATATGACTAGTTTAGAAACTCCTGAAAATTCCCTATCGATCTGTATAAGCTTCATAAAATTTGACCTACTGGTTTATACGGTATCCCAGAACCAAAAATCCCGGAACCGGTCCCAAAATCAGTTGCAGGCTAATTTGCCTGGAATCTAGAATCCCCATTTCCTGGTCCATTTTTGTTACATACACTCCCTTCCCATCAAGAAGTCAGTTTCTTCCCATCAAGTCAACCAGGCCAAAAATCTATTTTCAATGGGAGATGGAAAACAAGAGTGATTCTATTGCAATAGTCCCCATAGAAGTCGCCACGGGTCTTGACACGAAAGATAAATGGGCTCGCGACATGCCATTTCTTTTTCTCCTCGTTTTTCAATGTCTTTTTGTGGTGTGGGCTCCATTCTTGGCGACGCTATTCACGTCAAGACGAGAGACGACGGGCGCCGCCTTCCTTATGCTTCATGTCAAAATGATTGGAGTCTTCTGGTGGGATACTGTAGCTTCCGGAGGGGTTGGGGGGACAGAAAATTACTTGGAGGCAAGCTTGCTCCATTGTATGAACCGCTGGGGAATAAGGTGCATAGAAATCTAAAGCGCAGTTGTTGTCATATGAGGTAGGCGAGGAACCATAAAGCTTAGGATTCGAAACACATGCTTTACGCGCCAATTAATAAATCCGTTCAAACTCAAAAGTTTTGTACGAATTAAATATCAAAATGTAGATCTTAATAAGAGCTACAAAATGATATATAATTGGATTACGTATAAACGGCAAGTTTCGGCTTAAAGATAGCGATAAGGAGGGTAGGCAATATAGGCCCCAACAAGGAACAAGAACCCACTACGCGAAGACGCACAACTCTGCTCAAACTCAGAGTTTCTTTACAAAACATATACGAAAACGTAGAACCCAATGAGAGCTACAGAATGATATGTAATTTGATATTATTGCAATGCCAAGTTTTGACTTATATACAGTTGAAAGTCGGATAGGCAACTTGACACCCGGAGGGGCCGACCTCGTTGGCGTCCACCCGGCCCCCACTAAGCGCCGGCTCATAACTCAGCTCAAACTTGGAACTTTCAAACAAAACTATTATCAAAATATAGTACTCAACAAGATCTACAAAATGATATACAATTCAACAATATTGGAATACCAAGATTTGTCTCAAAACCCGTGAAAAAGAGGATAGGTAAAATTGGCATCTGTTAGCTTCGACCTTATTTGCGGCTTCCAGATCATTTTTACATAGTCGAATTATGTATTATTTTGTAGGGTTTTTTAGTTCTACATCTTAAATTATTATATAAATTAAAATTTCAACTTTTAAACAAAGTTACACCCCTGCAAAGTTAAATCAAATCCCCACCAACCTGTCGTCGAGTGCACACGAGTCATCCATGGATACACTGCTCCGCCGCCCTTTTCCATATCATCGTCGTCGCCACTGATGCCCTTCTTATCATCATCCTTATCATCATCGTCGTCCACTTCGTGTTGCTTCCAGTCATGATGTCCATTACTGACACCAGATGGGTTGTAGCACAAGGACTGAAAGATGCAAAGTTTAGAGATCGAAATCTGCATTTTGGTTGGAAACGCCTAACTCTGAATCCTATAAACCAATTATTATGAAATAAAGTGAAAAATCAATGTAAGTGTGTCTCAACGGGACTCCCATAGTCTATGGAGGGACAGCCCGAGAGAGAAAAGAGACAATTAATCTTGAAACTCTTCCTTCCTTTTCTCCTCTTCTCTTCCCGTCTCTTCCTTTCATTTCTTCTGTTTCCAACCACTTCACTCTTTCCCCATCACATCCTAGCTTTTTCCACTTTTCCTAGGTTCGGCAGTTTTGTACGATTTAGGAAAAAAACTGGTTTGGATTACTGTAACTATACCGAACTGTTTCTATAGTCTTAAATTTGGGGTCCTCAGGATTTTCCAATTTGCCGAAAAATCTCAGAGATTACTGATCAAAATGAGAGGTTTAATTTGTGATTTACACTTTTTTTTGTAAAAATCGATTCTGGTGAGAGTTACCATTTCTAGTCAAGAAAGTGCTAAAATTCGCACTCAATCGAGATTCGGGCTACTTAAAATGAGCTTATCTCATCAGAATGGAAGTTGGCAAAAAAGTTGTCAACTAAAAAATTAAAGCTCTAATTTTGTTTAGTTAAAAGTATTAAAGCTCTAATTTCGTTTACTCTGAAATTTTCAGACGAATTGAAAAATTCTGGAGCACTTTTTTAGGGCTTCAAAATTGGCTATTATCCATTGAAAAAGACCGGTAATGATCATTTAGGGTTTTTTAATTAGAAAAAAAACTGGTTCCACTTTCTGAAATTCTCTGTTCCACGAAATTTCAATTTTAAAAATTCTAGTTTTTTCGAATTTTCCGGAATTTTCTGGATATCTACATCCCCAGAAATGTTTGGACCCCAATTTTCCGGATTTTTGGATTTTTCTGAACTTTTAGGCTCAAAGGCTGAGCAAATTTTCCAGACAAATATGCCAAAAGCTTGTGGCTCAAAACAGTCAAAATTGACTGAAAACGAGTCAAAAATTGGGCAAAAGCGGATCAGAAAACGGCAAAAAAACAAAACAGGTCAAAAAATTTAGCTTGAATTTCGGAAAATTGTGCTAAAAAAGTTCAGGAATTAAAATTAAATTTCCCTAAATTCTGAAAATTCACAGGAAATCAACTCTTCAACTCTGATCTGAAAAGTGACTCTGATTTTAAAATTTCTGGTCCACTAGTTGCTCAGTTTCAATTTCTGCTCAAAATCTGATGCCACCCCATTTTTATGTCTTCCAATCATTAATCTCAGAATCTAGCATTTCTCAAAATTTCCGTTTTCCTCCATTTCCCATTTCCTTCTCATTAATTTCAATTCTCCCCTTCAAAAAGCCCCGCCCCATCGATATATCGTAGTCCTCCTCGCCCCGTCGGCATATCGACAACAAGAAGAGGCAAAAAAGTGATGAAATGAAAAATGAGTCTCTTTTTCTCTCTCAATTTTTCATTAAAATTTCATTTCCAGCAGAGGTGGAGGAAAATCGGAAAAAATGAATCATTTTGGGGAGGGGAGGTCGTTTTTTGGGAGGTTTTTTGGCGGGAAAAAAGGCGAGATAGGTTTGGAGGGAAGTTTGAAAACTTGGAGATTTGGGAATAGATAAAAGGAAACAAGTAGCTAATCTAAAAAAGCGAGCGAAAATTGAGATTCCCAGTTAGCTAACGGGGAGACCCAGGAGGCAAGCTAGCTGAAAATTTAGCTTAAAAGTGACAGTGTGGGCGCCCTTCTATTAGGGGTAGTCAATTCCTTGAGTTCCTTAGGCTTTAATAGAACTTTGAAGTTTGGATATTTTGGCGGGAATTTGAATATTTTCAAAAGTTCGAAAGTATTAGAAAACATCCTAGGAATCATTTTCAAAATCCTGATCTTCTAGGAATTTCAGCGAGTATTCGAAATTCGAGTTTGAGAAGTTAGACGTGAAATAAGGCTTATTGATTCCAAAGGTGCAAATTTTGATCTTTTGATTTTAATGTTTTCCAGTTTTTTCAAACTTACAGGTTATTAAGCTCAAGTTAAGCTCCAAAACATTTAGCTCATTTTTGTGCTCTCCCACCAATCTAACCTCTTCAAACTTAGGCTATAAGCTTTGAAGCTCAGAACTTTAAGATCCTTCTGGAAACCCCTACTAACCTGATCTCCCAAAACCGGATACTGTGGTCCTGCTCCAATCCCCTGACTAGAAAAATACGAAGCAATTTGTGACGAACTCGTCGGATCGTAGTAACTTCCGAAATGTGCTGATAGCGCTGCAGCCGACGCTGGATCATAAATCGTCGCTAGCTCTGAAGAAGACGGTATCGGCCCGATCGAAGACGTCGACGAAGCTGATGAGCTGGATGACGATGAAGAAGATGATGATGACGCCGACGATTCTGGAGCCACAGCAGCATCTGCCGCAGAAGGCGATGATGTAGATGTGGTCATCTGGAAGAAAGGGGTGAAAGTGATTGATAAGAATTGATTTCGAAAATAAATGGGATAGAAAGAGGGAGGAGGCAAAAGTGGTGATATAATAAATGAGGATGGGACGACGAGACGCGTCGTCGCTGGTGTGGGGGGTGAACATTTGTTAAAAATGTGACGTCTCAGAGAATTGGGAAGAAGGGAAGCGACGCGCCCGCTCCGCCCACTTTTCTTATTGGCGAGGGGGCGGGGCTTAGGAGGGAGATGGGGGGAGAGAAGTGGTATATAAAAAAGCGCACCGGATCTTAATTATACATAATTGGCATGACTGGAAGAGTTTTTTTTTCCAGTCTAGATGAAAATACTTAATTATCCAAAATCGAAAATGGTGCTTCTGATCTTACTGTAGACACTTTAATAGAATGCTCCCCTTCTTCAAACCATTAAATTTGAGCCTATTTATCTTGGTTCCTGTAGCAGATATTAAAAAGTGATCAACTGATAAAGTGATACTGATATAATGATAAAGGTTTTGTTAGTTTATTACTCTTTTATATCTTTCACAAGAAACAAGATAAATTGGCTCAAAGTAGAGGGACCCACACTAGACGAACTAAGGGACTCACAACTTGAACCTAGTTTATTTCGATTCCTATTAAAGATATAAAAAATTAGTCAACTAACAAAGTTAGTATAACTTTACAATACACATTTTGTTAGTTAACAACTTTTTGATTGCTCTCACAGGACTCGAGATAAATTAAGTCAAAGAAGAGGACCTCAGGAATTACAGTACATAAACGGGCGCTTACAGACAATAAGGTTCCTAAGGAAAGGTGCTCGTCTATTAGAGGGAGCCTTAATAACTGTTAAAGGTCCCATTATGAACCTGATTGCTTCGTTTTGGTTGCAAAATCTGGGGAGAAAAAAAAGAAAGGAGACGGAGAAAGAGAGTGATGGTGATAAATAGGAGAGCAGCGAATAGGGGGAGTGGAGAGTCAGTGAGTGATTGTTATGTTCCTCGAGACGGGGTTCTGGGTGGTCATGGATTATTAGAATGAGAAAATAATGATGGGAAGGAGAGGAAAGTTTTGCTTTTTTGGGTCTTTGGGCCTAGCTATGGTCTAGGCCCAGGTTTTGATTCCCCAACTTGTATTAGCTGTGTTCCCAAAATTCATAAGCTCTATAAGATTGATCCATAAGATAGCTTATAAGGTTCAGAAAGTATAGGCGGGGGCGTCAAGGGTATAATTAACTCCAAATTCTGTTTAAAAATGTGTCTTGAGAAGTTCATACCTGCTCAGCTACGCAGTACACAAGGGTGAAAGCCAAAATCCTAGATAAGTTCAGTGTGCTGCTAACTGCCACTCAAACTTTCGTCCACTAACCTTCAAACATTGCTCAGCCCCACAAACAGAAAAATAGATCCAACTACCCATATCTAATTATGAAATTCGTTATAGGATCAAACAGCAAAGAAACTAACAAACATTTTGTGATCTAGAAAAATTTGTAGAATTTTGGTATCAAAAAGTAGTCAACTAACAAAATGTTGTTAATTTTATGACAAACATTAATTGACTCAAAGTTGAGAGACCGTCCATTACGGGTCGATATCGCCACCGAAGGGTTTCTTGATTTTGAACCAATTTATCTTGGTTACGGTGAGGGATATCAAAAATAGTTCAACAAGTAAAATATAGCTAATTTTGTGATTAACATTTTATCAGTTAACAACTTTTTGATATCTTTCACAGGAACTGATATAAATTGGCTCAAATTTAGACATTGTACAGTAGGTTACTGTAAATTGGAAATCAAATAGCTCGACGGAATTTTCGGTCCACTTTTCAGCATTGCAAGAATAATCTGGTGATTACCTTAAATGATACCTCAAGGTACCGTAACGAAAATCTTAAATACTTTAAAGGATACTGTAAGGTACTTTAAAGGAACATGATAAAAAAATACAGAAAAAAATAATCAGAAAAAGCGGAATCAATGTGCAAGCCTTGAAAAAATTGCTAAAAATCGCAAAATGGGAGATTTCAAACTTTAAAAGAGGCACAAATCAAATTTCAGACAATTCAAACACACCAAACAGCAAACATTTCAGACTGCAAAAGTTTTCAGACAGAAATTCAGACACCACCATTCCAGAAATATATAGAAGCACTATTCCTGAGGAAAGCTATCAATCTCCACTTGAATTAAAACAAATGAGAAGCATGGGTCACTAAATTGGTGTCGGGGACCACCACCATCGGAATCCCCCCTCTCTTCCCACTTCATGTCTTCTAATCCGGGCGGCGCAATAGAAAACAGAAAAAGATACACGTAAAAGAAGAAGGCGAATGGGGGGTGGAGCATGCTTCCTTTCTCCAAAACGGCGGCGGCAAAAGATGAAAGCGAAAAGAGGAGCTCTGGGTCTCTGGGCTCAATTCATCACTGACAAGAGACTTGTGCTGCCATTCTCGCGGCAGCAATGGGGTGAGAACGACAGGTACCGTAAGCTTCTTGAGGGAGTTGGAGATGGGGGAATGAATGAATTTCGACTTTTAAGTTTCGCCGACACCATTTATTTCTTGCTCAACTTACAAGGGAACCACAACACCTCGTCAATTTGGATTTTGATGAAACTTTCAGGATAGGTAAAGGATAGCCTATCTAGACACCTCTGAAAATTTTAGAATCCGCTCGCCAGTTTCAGCCGAGTTATATCAGTTTCAGTACCAAAAATGGAATTTTCAGTGCAAAAATAGCGATTTTCAGTGGCGATTTTCTCCGCTCCTAGGAGGTTCCTGAACATGAAATTTGTTGTGTTATGCTTAAAAACCGATGAAATTTTATATTTCAAACGTTTCTCCGAAAAAAATTTTTTGAAAAAATTTGAGAATTTTGTCCACCATTTGGGTGGGAGATTTTATCCAACTTTTGTCTTTTGGAAAAAATTCTTCGAAAAAGTAGTGATTATCGCTCGAAAATATTATGATACGACTAATAGATAATCTATTTCTTGATCTCACATTCTTCATTATTAAGCCATGGTCCGTATAGGCCCCAAGACAACGCTTAAAAACTACTACATTCCAGTGATTGAAAACTTCAAAATTTTTTTTGGATTTTTTGAAAAAAAATTTTTTCCAAACTTTGTATCTACTCTCTTGAACCTATAAAAGCTTGAAACATACAGCAGAAGGATCGTTTGATGTCGCATAATCAGGAAAAAACGAAAAAAAAAAAGAAAAAACCACAAGAGGGTTCGAACCAACACCTTGTGCCTACTGGCGCCACACACATCCCCGACACCACCCCGCCGACATTTGCACCACGTTCAAAAGGCGGTTAGATAGTCGGCCCTCTCTAAACTTTTCTTGTGGGTATTTCGGCGATGGAATGTGTGGTAAAGCATGCAAATCAACGGAATTCAGTACTAAAACTTCGGACTGAAATAACTCGGCTGAAACTGGCGAGCGGATTCTAAAATTTTGAGGGGTGTCTAGATAGGCTATTCTTAACATATCCTGAAAATATCATCAAAATCCAAATTGACGAGGTGCTGTGGTTCCCTTGTTAAAAGAGCCGAGTTTGGAGAAATGTGTCAAGTGGAGAAGGACTGATTTTGGAAAGATACCGAAGAACATTTTTGCATGGAATGGGATGCTAAAAATAGAGTGAGCCTGGGGATCTTGCAGATTCGAAATTCTGAGAAATCACCGCGTCCTGAAATCTAAAATTCGGGATTCGAAAAATTTAAACTAGTTTATAAAGTACCTGGAATTTCTTTAGGACTTGGAATTTAAGAAATTGGAATTTCAGGACCTGGAACTTCTTTGGGACCTGGAATTCAAGGACCTGGAATAAAGGAATTGGAATTCCTGAAACACTAGGAAATTGAGAATTTCCAGGACTCCGATTAGAAATTTTTTGAAATCTCAAGAATGGATATCTATATTTAAAATCTGGAGAAATACACAAAGTTAATGAAAATTTATTTTGGAAAATTGACTCTCAGAAATTCTGAATTTGTAGTTTCTAATGCGTCAATGATGTCGAAAAATAGGAAAGATAGGATCCTAAAAATAGAAAAATGAGTGAAAAGTCAGTCTTTTTCAGCTTTGACGTATTTTGAAGAGTAAAATGATGTGAAGAAAGTACAAAATCGAGAAAATCAGAATTTTATAGACTTTTCAAAAACTGGCAGGTTTAAGGATTTAAGGCGACAGAGCTAGAAAAATATTTAACGAAAAAAACGACAAAAATAATTCTGCACTTTTGAAAATTCCAAATTTTTGTAGTTTCAGAAGTTTTGGTAGCTATCGTAACCGGTCAACCGCGTTGCTATGTCTGGCCATGTTAAAAAGGGCATTTCAAAAATGTTTTGGCTTTTTTAAGGTTGAAATTATGTTTATGTGAAAGCCCGCAAAATTTCCTGTCGATCTATATAAAATTCACTGAATTTGCTCTACTGGTTCTCAAGATATGGACCGATTACGGTAGTCGAAAACACAGGCCGCGGTCGGCCGCGGCTTGTTAGGTTGTTGTGGACCCAACTGTAGGGAAACAAGCTTAGCCAGATAGTCCATAGAATCCAGAAGTACCGTAACCAACAAAATAAACGACTGGAGCCTAGATCTTGTCGGTTCCAAGGTCCCCGTCGCCGCGGAACCTCGGAACCGAAAAGATCTAGGCTCCAAAAATGTCATTTGGAAAATGTCAAACTTAAAACTTTTAAAAATTTTATGTTCAACTTGTTGAGCGCTTCAAAATGAGTATAAACATGACCTACTTAAATTAAATTTGATTTTTTCGGACCCCCTATGCACAGGGGCGAATGCGCCTTTAAAGTCAAAAATCAAAGTTTAGCGATCCTATTCGTGTTCATACTCATTTCTAAGCTCTAAACCTGGTAAATCCAAAAATATTATTTTCATCGCAATTGAAATCATATAAATAAAGATACGGTAGTTTGAAAACTAAGCTAATTTTGGAATTTCATATTTTTGGACCCGCCGGACCGATACGGTCCTTGACTTTTCTAGTATGAATATTGTGGTGGGTGGGAAAAGAGGTTAACAAATTCGGAGTTTTCCTAATAAATTGCGCTCCAGGGTTACGGTAGATCCTGAGGTTACGAAATGACTCCATATCCTAAAGATCCTTATCAAGAGGGTCCAAGTATCTCACACCTTTCAGAAGGTTCCATCTTTGCAAGATAAGACACATCTAACTATTACGCAATAAGCATAATAAAAAACTCTCATTAGTCACTAGATAAACGGACACACACCCACCTACGCAAGTTCATTTCCTGTCTCTATTTCTGTGATTTATGGACCATAAAAAAAATGGAATGAATGGCATCCGATTAGTCATTATGTTGTATGTACAGAACTTTCGAAGGGATTGATGTTCTTCGATTTCTCTTCTTCTTCTTTTTTCTCGAGTAGAAGAAGGAAATGAACTACGGTAGGACAGAAGTTCATTAATCACCAAGAAAAAACCTAATGAATACATTGTGGACCGCTAACCGGAGAACACTGGGTTGACGATGAAAAATGGGAAACAAGATTGGGGAGAAAAAGGAGGAAAATTCATAAGAACATGGGTGACTTTTAGCAGGATTTCTTGGAGGGGAGCAGAGAAATTCCAGGCATTTCGAAATTTGATTTTTTTTCTCGGAGAAACGTGCAGATGAAAAAATTCAGAAGCTTCGAGCAAATTCAATAATCCCCTACTAAACATTTTGAGTAAACAAAACCAACCAAATTTAACCTAACAGGTTGTGAATTACGGTAGTTACTAAGGCATGCTTCATTATTAGGTTTCTTTTTCCTAGGATCGGGGATCTTTGAACAGTTTCACAGTTTTTTCCCCTACTTGAAAAATGGGACCTGCCATAGTTTCCTTGCGGATCAATAGTTTTAGATCTACTAAATCAGATATGATAAAAAAACTCAAGAGCTTCAAAATGATACGAGTTGAATACTGTATCTTGTCTATAGACAAAGTTACAGGTCGAAAGCCGCCCGAGCTACGCGGTCCAACTATCTTGCCAGTCTTACAGGGCCTGTAACTTTGCTCATAGACAAGAGACAGTACTTCAAAAAGTATTGTTTTGTAGCTCTTAAGTGTTTCTATCATATCTAATTTAGTTTGTCAAAAATATCTATCCTAAAATAAACTATGGAAAGGCTCGTTTTTCATCCGTTTTCGGCCCGTTTTTAGCCCGTTCGTGGACTGTTCGCAATTATGAACTAATTATCTGATAAGTTTCAGAAACCAAAAACATCTGGGGTTTTCTAGGAAATTTTCCTAATCACAAATGTCCAAAATTCAGAAACCCAGGGGTCCGAACCTTTAAGTTAACATAATTCATAATATTTCTAGACAAACGTTTTAAGGGATTCAAAATTCAGAAACTTCATGAAAGTGGACAGGTTTCAGATTTTGAAAAAAAATTAGGCAGAAAAAATTAGAAATTTGATTTTTGAAGTAGTTTTTTTGAATTAAAATTGAGCGAAGTTTGTGAAAAATGTGCATTAAACATAATGTCAATAAAAAGAGGCAAATAGACCAATAAAACCTGCAGAATAGGTCTTGTAACTTTGATCCACATTATCTTGGTTCTTGTGAAAGTTGTCACAAATGGTCAACTGATAAAATGTTCATCATAATATCAGACTATCAGAAAAGTTTTTTAATTGACCAATTTTTGATAACTGATACAGTAACACAGATAAATTCGGTCAAAGTTAACGGCAGATTAGAGAGCCAGTTACCCCAAAAGGAAAAGTTGAGACTAAAGACTTTTGGCTGAAAAAAAAGACTGGGAAATTGAGAATATTCTTTTAAAAACTAATTTAAAAATGAAGAAAAATTTATGAATGAGGATTTTGCCAATAAGAATTTGCTAAGATTCAGATGCGCCCGAAGCTCAAGATTATTTACAAAAAGCGGATTAATGTCAGATCATACGAAATTTATTGTATATATCTAGCAAAAGGTGTCTCAGGAATGTTGAGTTCAGCAGAATATGCGTTCAAAGTTTTAATTTTAGTGAGCACTCTTAAAAAGGAGATTCAAAAGACATTCAATAATCCCAAAACTATAAAAAACGAATATTGACTCTTGAAATCTTGGCTGAGAAAGAGCTTATTAGATGAAGCAAAGTTAGTTAGAGAATGTTAAAGTTAGAGGAAAAATAGTGTTTTCTAGAAGCTACTAAAAAGCATGAAGCTTTCCCCATCAATGATCGGTTCCATTTCCTCTAGTCCTACCGTAATCCCCAAGTCTCCGCCCCTTTCATTTTCATCTGCCAAGACATCTACTCCAAAATTTTCAAATTCTCAAAATGACAGAACAAAGGAAGAAGTCATCGAACTAATGGAATGTTGCAAAAAGAAGCACTTAGGAGCTGACGACGGAAGTTGGTCACAAGGAAAATTGATGGTAATTGAGGTGGAGGTGATTGACGGAGGGAGGAGGGTTGATGGCTTACACATGTGGAACTTCATTGATTTATTGGGAAAATTTGGAGACAAGGAGCAGAGGAGTCTAATGGGTGCTAGTGCTAATGATACTGGATTTCTGAAAACTTGGAGTTCTCAGATTCTTTAAGAAGTGAATTACATAGGCTTTCAGATTGTATACCGTAATGAAATAGTCTCTATCTTTGACGAAATGTAACTCGGTTCTTGTGAGAGATATCAAAAAGTAGTCAACTGATAAAATATTTTTGATTTTATGATAAACATTTTGTTAGCAAACTATTTGTTTACTATTTGTTTATATCTTCCTCATGATCAATTTTGTATATCTTTCCCAGGCAGCAAGATAAATAAGCTGGAAATTAGGATGTCCGTTTGGAGAATCTGAACTACTACTACTTACAGTAAGCCTGATTCCGATTCTAGTGGCTTTCGCGAGCTTCTGGAGCTAAAACAATTTTGAGAAAAAAATCAAGTGATAACAAAACTCTAAATTTGGAAAATATACAGTACTCGCCTTGAAACATCATGGATTTCGAAAATGTTTTCAAATTTGAAAAGTTAGAAGTTCACATTTTCCTTGAAACTTTCAGAATCGCTATATATGTTTCAACTTATAGATCATGAGCCCAAAACTTAGGAAATTCTGAGCTCAACAGTTACAAGGTTCGAAACTGAAACTTCTATTGGTTTAGGTTTATGGTAAAGCTTCATCAGAAGGACTCTCAAAGTTCTCCCAATTTTTCTCGGTTCCTGTGAAAGATATCAAAAAGTAATCAACTAACAAAATGTTTATCATAATATCAGCAACATTTCGTTAGTTAACCACTTTTTGATTTCTCTTACAGGAAGCCAGCTAAATTGGGTCAAAGTTAGGAGACCCTCTATAACAGGCTTAGTTCGAGACCAAAGGGTCCTCTAACTTTAGGGACCTTCTATCACAGGTATCTCATTGGTTTTCTTAAAATGCAAGTCACAACATTTTTGCAAAAAATCGATCTGCCTTCCCTATTCGAAAACAGAGATCTATTATTGGTCGCTCGCGTGCCAAAACCCAGCAGGAAGTCACGGGGTGGAACCCCAAAAACTACCGTAACCCGTGTTTTCCGAACAAGACAGATGTGAACGAATTCAAGAAGACGTGGAGCATGTGTTTGGGAGGAACAAGAAGAATTATTACGACGACGGCGAAGGACTACTGAAGACTTGGGGGAAATGGAATAGAAGACGTTTCCGGGGGATTTTTTGGATAGGAAGAAATGTTTTGGGTTTAAAAGTCTTCAGCTAGAAAAAAAACAGAATTCAAGGGTTGCAGGTTTCAGTGTAGAAAAGATTTGAACTTGTGAGCACAGTATTAGAGGTGTCGCGATGCTTCCATCTGAGCCACGCGGTCGCAAACTTCGCAACCGTGGGGCTAGCCATGTTCTGAACATCAGGGAGCCAGAATTCATCATTGGACTTTCAGAAACTTTATTTCGCTTTTTGAACTTTTTAGGAACAAAAAACTATCAAACTAAAATTGGTCAAAACTGGTTGATGTTTGAAAAACTGAAAACTAGAAGCTTTTGAATATTCAAACAACATTATTACCACTAAATACTTCTCCATGTAGTAGAACCTAACTTTGACAAAACTTATCTCGGTTCCTGTGAGAGTTATCAGTGAGTGGTCAACTGACAAAATGTTTATCATGATAACAAACATGTTTTGTTAGTTGACAATCTTTTGATATTTTTCACAGGAACCGAGATAAATTGATTCAAAGTTTAAGACAAATGACTTCACAACCGCGTAGCTCAGCCGGTAGGGAGCCCGTCTATTAAAGGTAGGACGAAAAAGTACACTTGAGAAAGAAATGACACCTTTTGCGTCCTCAATTAGGTGTCGATTTTATCGTTACAATCAAAAAGTTATCCTTTCCCTGTACACCCATCCTTCGTGTGATAATTTGACTAATTGCTGCGGCGGTGAACATCAAAGGGAAATAGGAAGAATCATGATGACAGGATATGTGATAAGTGACACTTTGGGGGAAAGATAAGAAGGCATGAGGAACACAAAAACAGAAAAAGATAATGTTTGTGTAGTTCCGGTGGTTTTAATAGGTACGGTAGCTACCGTAAGACCTGTAATAAAAGGGTCCTTCCAGTTTGACCCAAGTTATCTCGGTTCGTGTGAATGACATTAAAAAGTAGTCAATTAGCAAAATGTTGCTGATATTATGATAAACATTTTATCAGTTGACTACTTTTTGGCATCTTTTAGAGGAAATAAGGGCTAAAACTGTACGGTTTGAGGGCATCGATCTTCATCTTTATCGACAGCGCTTACAGTAATCCTTGAGAATATATTTCGAAAGTCGATGTACTTTTAGTTGGCAGGACAGACAAAAGCACCACAGGGGGTTTTCTCAGTAGGGTGAGAAATTCCATTATGAATGAATCATGGAATTTGAAATTCCAAATCTGCACTGTAGAAAAAGGGGGTCTAAAAGAATCAGAAATTTTTCATGTGTCCTGAGATAAAACTTTAAAAATGAGCCAAAATTTTAAAATGTGACTTTTGAGTTTTTTTGGGAGAAATGATGCACCACTTGAGACAAAAATAATACTAGACATATTTCATTATATTCTCAAGTATTCACTAGCCAAAAAACGAAGCTAATAAATTTTGAAAGAGACTGAAAAACAAAGAATTTACAGGTGTGAAATACGCAAATGCGCTCTAATGAGAGTAGACAAAAAATGAGAAGATCTCCTCTACTTCGGGAATTCTTGATGAGTCTATAATATTAGCTACTGAAAATTGAAATACGTATTCAAAGGGACCCTTTATAGACGGGCCCTTAAAACACTATCTCGAAGTTCGAACTGCAAAATTTTTCGTTCAATGGAGCGCACTTGAAAAAATTAAACCAGATAGAAGGATTTAAAAAATGAACATACCTCTATTTTGTTCTTTTTTTAGAGCTAAATCCAATAAAGTAAAACAAAATGGCAAACAATAAGGAAATGATAGATATTATCTTTGAGCATATATTTTGCTCTTCTTCTCCATATATTGCTTGTTTCTAATTTGCATATCAATGGAACACAAGAATATACTTTCCATTGTTTTCTTTAGAATCAAAATTTAAAGGAACATAGAGAGGACTCAAGTCAAGTGGGTGAGAGGATTTGATGGTAGGATTTGTGGTATGTACGCTAAAAATTGGGTTAACTTAAACCTGTATTGGAAGAGCATTTTTAATATAAAAGCCCCTCATAATTGTGATCCTAGTTTCATATAAATGCGCTTTTAAAGATTACAGATCTCTCAAGAAGTGGCTGCAAAGGGTGCGCGGTCTTTAAAAGCGCCAATCTCAAGAACTAAAAAATGTATCAAAAAATATGTCAGTAGCAAAAATGTAGAAGAATAAATTTTACACATTTTGTTAATTAACAAATTTTCGATAGCTCAATTGCTTTTTGAGTTATGCGCCTTTAAAAATTCCACACATCTTAAGAGGACACTGCAATGTACAAATGGGCCAGCCCCAGTAATAGAAGGGCGCTCTAAGAGGAGTTTAGAAAAATTAAGTTCCCCTCTAATAGAAGGGCTCCTGTAATACAAGGTCAGCCATTTTGACCAAGACTTACCCCTAAAACTGCTCTCATTTCTTCTTGCAGCAACGTTGCATCCACATCCAAACTGGCCAGCAATTGCAGAACTAGTTTACTAGAAATTTCATCCATTTTTGAAGGATTTTCAAGTCAGAATTTGGCTTAGAAGTGAATGACAACTAGGTGTGTCTAGTAGTATTTAAGCATTTTCTTATCTGTTATCTTTTTGATCTAATTAAAAATTTGTAGGTTTTTGGACACTGATTGGAAATTTGAGCGCTTTTTTGAGATCGTTATCTCAAAAGATATTGGGTTACAAGTTAGACTTGCACAGATATGATTTTGATTTTATCTGATTTGAAAACCTATCGAAAATCTCTAAAAGTTTGGGTTATGTATGAAAAGTTATCTGAAATTTGGAAAAAAAAAAACAAATTTTTGCGTTAATCTGATATTTAAATTGTGTTCTGGAATGAAGAAAAGGAACTTTATTCACAAAAAAATGAATGCTTTAGAAAATATGAAAATAAAATAGTCACAAAACATTAATAAACCTGGACAAGGTTCACATTCTTCTTCAATTCCAATAAAATAATCATAATAATTATCAAATCGATATTCTGCAGAATTTCCGTCCTCTATTTGATCATTTCGATGCACTTCTGCTGAAAATTTATGATGTTTTTTCTGTCTTTCTGTTGGGATAAACCTATTTCAAGATATCCACTTTGACTTGCCTACAAAAGTACTTCAAACACGACGAGTCTTTTTCACATTTTCCAATTTTACTAAACAAAACTAGAGCTTCAATTTTGTAGTTGGCCAATTTTTTGTGCAAACGCGCTCTAGCGAGATGTGTCACCAAGAAGACACCAGGCGCTTGGCGCCCCTTGCGCCACACTCCGTTTCTTAGTGGAGCGCGTTTGCACAAAAACTGTATCGACTAAAAAAATGAAGCTCTAGTTTTACTTAGTATAATCGGACAATTTCAGGCAAATTATTTTTGTTTGAAGCCCTTCTGTAGAGGCTTAAAAATTGTACCGTCCAATTTTTCTTTTCTGTAGCGATTCAATTTTTCCGGGAAATTTTTCGAATTTTATGGTTCATGGAGTGTTTGTTGTGTATCATTTCATGAGTTGTCAAATTGTACATACAACCAATTGTCCAGAACGTTTCGGACGGTTGGAACCATCACGGTTCTAAAAATTGGAGTCTGAAAAACCGGTTTTCTTTCATTCTTGGATTTTCTTAGATTCCTGGATTCATGAATTCGTGAATTCTTGAATTCCTGGATTTCTAGATTCCTAAATTTCTGGTTTCCTGGATTCCTGGATTTCTGGATTCCTGAATTCCTGGATTCCTAGATTCCCGGATTCCTGGGTTCCTAAATTCCTGGATTCCTGGATTTCTGGATTCCTGAATTCCGGGATTCCTGAATTCCGGGATTCCCAGATTCTGTAAAATTTCAAAATCATTATTTTTTCCATTTTCTTGTCCCATCTGTTTTTGTCCCATCCTCACGGTTCATGTAACAGATAATGAAAAGTTGTTAACTAAAAAAAATGTTTATCATAAAATTTCCTGGGAATGATATCAAACAGTGATAAACTAACAACTTGCTTGTCATAATGTTCCCAACATTTTATCAGTTGACTACATTTCAATATATTTTATAGGGACCGAGATAAATTTGATCAGAATATAGAAGATGGAGGACGCTTGTGATAAAAGTTTCCTCTTACTTCAAGGTAATTTATCTCGGTTTCTGTGAGAGATATTAAAACATAGTCAACTGACAAAATGCTTATCATAATATGGTAAGCATTTTATCAGTTGGCTACTTTTTGATATCTTTTATAGAAACCCAGATAAATTAGGTCAAAGTTGAAGACACTTCACTTCCCTTTCAACCTTTTTTTCCTTCCAATATTTTTTGTGTCTGTTCGTTCGTTTGTGTCCCAAACCGCCTCACATAGGGATAATCTAGCAAACAAAGGAAAAGGATGGGAGAGAAGAGAGAGGGTAAAGAGTTTTAATGGCACCCATAAATCTCAACTCTCACCAGTGGAAAGACGTTGGTTGGAGGGGAAGGAGAGAAGAATGAAACATTGGAAAAATAGAGATAGAGGAAGAAAAGAAGAAGATCTATCTGATGGGAGGACGAGGTGAAAAACGACGGTGGAGAGGTCGTTGTTCCGACTCTTTGTGTGTGTGCCTTGTTCTGCAACATTTGAGAAAGGATGGGAGAAAAAAGAACGATTTTGAAATTTTACAGAATCTAAGAATGTAGGAATTCAGGAAGACAGGAATCCAGGAATCTCGAAATCCAGGAATCCAGGAACCCAGGAATCCAGGAATCCAGGAATCCAGGAATCCAGGAATCTATGAATTCAGGAGTACAGGACACCAGGAACCCAGGAATCCAGGAATCCGGAAATTCAGAAATTACGAAATCTGGAATTCAGGAATTACACAATCCAGGAATCCAAGAATCCAGGAATTTAAAAAGACCAGAAGTCCGGGAATCAACTAAAATTCAAAAATTTTCCGGAAAACGTCCAATTTCAGATTCTTTGGAGGATTTTGAGAATCTTCAGGAAACTATGCACCGTCAAAAATCTGGAAATCTTTGAAAATGCATCTGAAAAATCTGGAAACATATTTGACGTTTTCTGAAAATCTAGAATTTTGAACAAGTTTCAAAATTTCATCAAAATCTGAATAAAAATTTTTAGCTTTCAAATAATTTTTAGGGGTTTTGAAGCTCGGAAAATTAGCTATAAAAGGAAAAAAATAGAAATTTCGGTTTCCCAGAAAAACGTGGATATTCTTCGAGAAATCGGAAAATGTTACCTGTCTTCTAGAATTTCAGTAAACTGGAAATCGAAAAGAAAAATTTTGAAGAAATCTGAAAATCTGGAAGTAACATTAGATCACAGTTGAAAAATTTGAAAATCTTGATGAGCTTTGAAATTCTTCAAAATTTGAATATTTAGCATTTTTTTGAAAATTTTCTGGAAATTCTAAAACTTGAATTTTATACGAAACCATGAGAATTAATGGCCTAATTTTCAGATGAAATAAAAATTTGAATTTTCTGGAAAATTTTGAAAACTTACCTTTCCAAATTTTCAGGAAAAAGCACCTGATTCCAGTTGTCCTGCCTGTTGTTCACGAGCTTATAAGTACCTTACAATATAAGCTATGGAAACAGACAGAACAACATTGAGGTGCTAGTAGCAAGAATAATTAAAATAGGAATATATAGAATAGGAAAATAGAAAGAATGACAAAACTCGGAAATTCAGAAATTAAAAGAAATCCAGTGACGTCTTCTGGAAATCCCTTTCAAATGAATAGGTAGGAGGATTAGAACGATTGGAGCAGTTGGCAAAAAGGTAGTAAAGTAAACCCAAATCTCTCAGAAATCTCTCGGGAAGAGACATCTCAGAGTTGTGATTGGTGTTGTCGGATTGTGGGGATACACACACACCTTTTGATACACAAAATAGAGAAAAAGAAGAAGACAGGACGAGACAGCGGCAGAGGGGTGGTATCTGGCAGAAAGATAGGACAACAGGTGCCTTTTGAGATGGACACAGGGTGAGAGAGGGGATAGGCCACGCCCACATTTACCAGGAAAAAAACATGGATCGGAAGCATCTTGGAAGTTCGTAGTAGGAATTTGGAAATTAATCTTAACCGGAATTTAGAGAATCTGCAATTTTCAGGTTTTTCGAAATATCGATTTCTTGGAATCGAAGAATCTAGAAATCTAAGAATCCAGAAAGATAGAAACCTAGGAATTTCGAGAGTCGAAAATCTAGAAGATGGGAATTCAGAAGTCAAGGAATCTAGGAATCTAGGAATTTAAGAATCTGGGAATCTTCTGGAATTCAAGAATTTCATGGAACTCTGAAACACCTTGAATCTTCAAATCTGAGAATTTGACAATCTAACTGTAAGAATCTGGCAATTCAAGATTTGTGTAGTTTTGAGACTTTTGAATCCGGGCAGCTGGTCATCGTTAACCTAAAAGTTGGAACCCTTAGAATCGGAACCATTGAAAATCCAAAAAGTCTAAAAAGTGGAATTCAATAACTCCCAAAAAAAAATTCTGAAAAATAACTGAATTCCAGAAATTTGATAAGTAAGGCTGCTCAAAAATTTCAGATATTCAATTTTTTTCTTGTTTTGAAATTCCAACTTTTACTGTAATTTAAACCAAAATTCCAAAAATCTGAAAAATCTATAAATCTATAAAAATAGGAATTTGAAACTTTGAATTAAGGAAAAAATCCAGCTACCGCGTAGCTCTGAATTTGACCCAACTTATCCAGCTTCCTGTTGAAGATACCAAAAAGTTGTCAACTAACAAAATGTTTAACAAATTATCACCAGCATTTTATAAGCTGACAATTTTTTGGTGTCTCTTCTAGGAACCAAGATAAATTGGATCAAAGTTAGAGGCGCCTTCTCGTCTTGTAATGTAGGGGTCCCAACTTTGACCTGATTTATCCGGAAATCGGTAAAAGATATCAAAAAGTGGTCAACAGACAAAATATTTATAAGATTATGATAAACATTTTGTCAGTTAACAACTTTTTGATATCTTGTACAGAAACCGAGATAAATCTCAAAGTAGGGGACCCCAGGAATTACGCTAATAGAAGGGAGGGGTGGGGGAGGGAAGAAGCTAGTAATACAGGATACTACCGTAAATTTCGAAACTTATACAAATAAGAAAAAGAAAAAGGAAAATTTCATTTTTCCGACCAATAAAATTTTGACCGCTTAGTGGGTGGTGGTTGTGAGAGGTTTCAAGTGGCGGAGGACTGATCGTCGTCGGGAGGGCGTTACACGTGGAAACAACAGGAACAAAGACAGAAAGAAAGAGAGAGAGAGAGAGAGAGAGAGAGAGAGAGAGAGAGAGAGAGAGAGAGAGAGAAAAGAGCCATAAAATTCGGAATTTGCTGTGTCTCACTCTCTCCCATACTACGTCTTCTGTAAGGTCGCCTCCTATACAAACAGCCAGCAGCAGAAATAGAGATAAGAATCCAAAAGGAGGGGAAATTAATTACAGAGCGACGGGAAAAGAGATGGTGTTGATAATGGTTGGAAAAGGTGTTTTGGTTTTGATGGATCATGTGTATAGTGTCAAGAATGCTGAACTTGTTTGGATATGAATAATGAGGTTAGGAGAGGTATAATTAGGTAGATCGGATCGGAAGATTTGGAATCGACTGTCTAGTAATCTAGAGATAAGAACTTGAAGCTTGGAACTTTGGAAATCATGAGATTTGAAATGGGCAGATTCATAGTTTTTTTTAAAGGTTTACATACGTTTTTCAAGAAGTTGAACTTGTAGGCTAGACCCACCGGAAGTTCCGTGTCGCTACCAGCTGGGCTACGGTGGCGGAAGTACAAAATGGACCTTTGCGCTTTGACCCAATTTATCTCTGCTCCTTCAAAAGTTATCAAAAAGTTGTCAACTAACAAGTTATTTATCATTTAAAAAACAACATTTTGTTAATTAACAACTTTTTGATATCTCTTACAGGAATCGAGATGGATTAGGTCGAAGTTTAGGGGCCCTGCTATTACAGCTTTTACTCTATGAAGTCGTGTTAGTGGTAATAATTTTGTTTCCAGAAGATGGGACGGTACAATAGTGATACGGTACATTGTCACATAAAATACAGACGAGAAAAAAAAATCATTAAATGATACCTTCAAAATCACAACTTTCTTAATAAGACACGTTCTCTGGAGAACTCAACTTCAAGCCTATTGTCCACTGTACAGAAAAATTCAAACTAGTTTTTATGCTTTGATATTATATATCATGAAAGTTGGGACACTTTTAAGATAAAAAATGCACATTTGGTTCGGACCCACCCAGCATGGTCCAAACGGTGACCAACTTTGGTCAAAAAATGAAATTTTTTCTAGATGGAGATAATGATCAGATTTAATTTGCAATAGATCATACTTGCTATTTTGAACATTTTTTGTGTTAAAACAAAAACTCTAACTCGTTTCCTTTCAGCTGAAAATTTTGATTTTATTTCCAATGATGACAAAAATCACTTAAAATCGGTCGTCGTGGAAAATTTTAACATTAGCTGAAAAAAGATAACATCAGATTCAGATTCAGCGTGCAAAATACCACTAGAAAACGTTTGTTTCGATACGGATATCCTGGGCATAAGGCAAGTTTTAGGCCACAAAGTGCAAAAAAATGAGGTTTCACCATGTGGGGGAGTACATGGCAACAAAAATTCGTCCAAAATCGACCATCTCCAATTTTGATGAAATTTGCACCAGATGTAGTATTTTTGATGGTTATTATTCTGGCAAAGTTTCAGAATTTGTTTTCATCGTCTTTGTACATTTCTGCAACCCTCATTTTTTCACTGAAAATGGAATTGGAAGCAATTTTTGCAGCTTTTTTAGTGATTCGGAAAAAGCACGAAGACGATGAAAACAAATTCTGAAACTTTGCCAGAATAATAACCACCCAAAATACTACATCTGGTGCAAATTTCATCAAAATTGGATATGGTCGATTTTGGACTAATTTTTGTTGCCATGTACTCCCCCACATGGTGAAACCTCATTTTTGGGCACATTTTGGCCTAAAACTTGCTTTATGCCCAGGATATCCGTATCGAAACAAACGTTTTCTAGTGGTATTTTGCACGCTGAATCTGAATCTGATGTTATCTTTTTTCAGCTAATGTTAAAATTTTTCACGACGACCGATTTTAAGTGATTTTTGTCATCATTGGAAATAAAATCAAAATTTTCAGCTGAAAGGAAACGAGTTAGAGTTTTTGTTTCAACACAAAACATGTTCAAAATAGCAAGTATGATCTATTGCAAATTAAATCTGATCATTATCTCCATCTAGAAAAAATTTCATTTTTTGACCAAAGTTGGTCACCGTTTGGACCATGCTGGGTGGGTCCGAACCAAATGTGCATTTTTTATCTTAAAAGTGTCCCAACTTTCGTGATATATAATATCAAAGCATAAAAACTAGTTTGAATTTTTCTGTACAGCACTGTTCTCGGTTCTGCCAGAGAATGCGTCATAAAAGCTTAATTTTTCAGAATTTCGCACTCAAAACATTTTTTTAGCCAATGATTCTCGAAATGTTCTTATCGGAATTTTCGAAATGTTTATTCTATGAACTGATTTTAATTAGAAATACTAGAGATTTGCAAAAAATCTGATGTTTCAAAAAAATTTACAAAACTCGATATTTTCCAAAATACCTAACACAACAACAACAGCAATAACAAGCATAATAATAAAATGAAAAACCTGGCCGGTCGGACACTAATGAAATGTTTACGACTTTCTGTATTCATGAATATATATCCCATCGATTCGAGTGGATTGGTTTCTCTACTAGACAACCTTAATATTATGCTAATACAACAAAAGGAAAAAGGACACAATAGCAGTTGGGCGGATTTATTAGTGTGCAGTATTAGTACGAAGGAAATTGGAAATATATAGATTGGATTATCCGGAAAATGGAGCATATTCTATACTGGGGAAGGGAGGAAATGAAATAGCAGAACGTTTTAAACTGTGGACCATGGAAAAATCTTCGAAATTTGATTTAAGGGAGGTGAGATACGACGTTAATGGTGCAT
Organism: Caenorhabditis nigoni; assembly: GCA_027920645.1. Taxonomy (NCBI): domain Eukaryota; kingdom Metazoa; phylum Nematoda; class Chromadorea; order Rhabditida; family Rhabditidae; genus Caenorhabditis; species Caenorhabditis nigoni. The sequence goes on from CP115866.1 coordinate 13,884,768, forward strand.
TGGACTTCTCATTCGCGTAGGTCAGCCAGTAGAGGTTTGGAATCGTTAATTTTTAACCGCGACTTCTACAGCTTGAAAAGTTTCATAAGTAAAACTTTCAAAATTTTCGAAAAAATCTTTTTGGACCATCTTACCGTATTTGTTTTAATAGAAGCCCACTACTATATACATAATCCTTGAGCCAACTTATCTCGGCACCTGTAAGAGATATCAAAAAACAATCAACAGATAAATTATTTACCATAAAATTTCCAATATTTTATTAGTTGACATATTTTTGATATCTCTTATAGTAACCGAGATAATTGAGCTCAAATTGCGAGTATAGTGTGGATTTCGATTATTGTGAATACGGTACAAAAAATCGAAATCTGGCCAAATTTCCTTCAAAGGGGCGTGGAGCATGACATGACAAAAAAATTTAAACGAGTTTTTCAAAATTCAGCTATCGTAGTGCCTATTATAAGTACCGTAATACCTATTTAACGACGCGGTAGCTCATCCGACGACCAACAAATAGCATACTGTAAATGCTTGCTTTGCACTTTGAGCTCATTTATCTCGGTTGCTATCAGAGATATCAAAAAGTGGGCAACTAATAAAATGTTTGTTTTGAAATTTCCAACATTTTGTTGGTTTGCCACTTTTTGATATCTCCTAAAGGAACAGCGAAAAATCAGGCCAATTTTGGTGATGAACTTGGCACGTAATGAGGGTGCCATTTATTTTGACCTCAATTGTTTTATTTCCCGTAAGAGATATCAAAAATAAGTTAATTAATAAAATATTTGACATAAATTTTTCTACATTTTGTTAGTTGACCACTTTCTGATATCTCTTAACGGAACCGAGATAATGGGACTCAAAGGTGAAGAGGCTCCAAATGTGCGCGTCTTGTCTGCCAGAAACCTGTCAGTGGAATAATATGCCTTTAAACGGGGTTTTTAGATCCAAAAATGTTTTTAATTTAATAATTGTGAACGTGCTACATAAAAAAAAAGATTCTGAGCGTTTTCAGATTGATTTTCTAGGTTTTTCAGCAAAAAAGGACATTTCACTTTTTTGTTCCCTGAACTTTTGTCCAAGATTTATAATCCAAAAATTATGAAATGTGGTCTGAAGAAAACTGATTGATTAAATTCCAAAAAAAAAACTTTCTGGGCCCTCTCCAGACCACTCGAAAACAAAAAAAATGTCCATGGCGGCAAGTTGAAAGCACCAAAAGTCTCTATCTGACCAGATGACGACCTTCTGTTCCAAGATGTCAAGTGTATAATGACATAATATTATGATACATCATCTCTTTTGATTTTTCTTGTGGTTTCTGGGGGCTTACACAATACAAAACGGGCGGTTTTTCGAGAGAGGAAAAAGAGAGAAAAAAGTGATCGATCATTTAGGATTTGGCTGCTTCTTCTTCTTCACGGACCAACTGTTCCGATTTTTGATAGAAAAGAAGAAGAAGAAGAGTCCAGGAATTGGATTCATTTTTAATCCGCACGTCTTTTCATGAAAACTTTTATTGCTGACTCTTGATTTCGAGCAAGCTTAATCCCAGTGTGATTTACTAGTTCTAAAATGTCAAAGAGGTACAGTACCCGAAAAACTAGACTCATTTTTAAGCTCTTGTTTTGCTGAACTTGACTGCAAAAGTTTCATGAAAGTCCGACAATGACTAGCCGAGTTATGACGGTTTTAAAAGCTAGAGCGCAGAGAAACGAGACACGCTGCGTCTCTAACCTCGAAAATCAAGACAAGAGGATTCTAGTCATGTTTAGGCTCATTTTGAAGCTCTTAACCTACGAAACTCAAATTTAAAAAAATATTCGAGTTCCGGCTAAAACGAACCGAGATCCGGTAGTTTAACCATTTGATAACAAAAATTACTGAAATTCAAAAATACTTAAATTACTGTCGTGTTTAAGCTCATTTGAAAGTCCTTTGCTTGTTCAACTTGTCAGCGCAAGTTGCTGGAAATCCGACAACTACTAGCCGAGTTATGCCGGTTTTAAAAGCTAGAGCGCAGAGAAGCGAGAGACACTGCGTCTCTAACCTCGAAAATCAAGATAAGAGGATTCTAGTCGTGTTTAGGCTCATTTTGAAGCTCTTAACGTACCAAATCCAAATTCAAAGAATTTTCAGAGTTCTGGTAACAACTAACCGAGATACGGTAGTTTCAAAATTTGACCACAAAAACTTCCGAAATTCAAAACTACTCAAACCTCGTCGTGTTTAGGTTCATTTTAAAGCTCTTTGCATACAAAATTTGGATTTGTATAATTTTTTTAAATTTCGGTTCAAACAGACCAAGTTACTGTAGTTTTAACATTTATTTGAACTCTATTTTTAAACAAGATTTGGCATTTTGGCACGTTTTTGTTTACAAACGACATATCTCATCAGAATGGAATTTTCCGAAAAAGTTGTCAATTACGAAAATGAAGCTCTAGTTTTGTTTAGTACACTCTGAAATTTTCAGACAACTCTAAAAATTCTGGATTACTATTGTAGGGCTTCAAACTTGACAATGCTTCCCTGACATCTGATTTTTCGATTCTACCTGTCCTACAGTATCCCATCTAAAAAAACCTGTCTCTTTTTTAACGGTTTCAAACCCAAAAAATGTACAAAAATCCAATGTCTAAAAAAGATAACAATCTGATAGTTTTGGCAACAAAATTGCTAATCTTTTCGGCACCATCTCTACAGTAATCCTCGCCCATGCCCACACCTTGTCAAGGCGACAAACGATGATAGATGAGAGGAGGTATAGATCTTAAGATATCGAGATTCGAAAGAAAACGCGTGTTACTGTAGATACTGTAGGTGTCGATGATGCAAGTTATGAAAACAATTAGCATGGTGTGATGGATTGCTCATAATTAATGGTGTACACGTGTCAGATGAGGTGAGGAGATACTGTAATCTTTACTTATGCTGGTTCCAGAGATACGGTCGCTCCAAGGAAAGAGACGTAGGGAAACGAGACGCGCTAACTTGTCTGCGTCACCTTTCAGACTGTAATTTTGGGATACCTTACTTTGAGCTCATATATCTCATTTCCTGTGATAATTATCAAAAAGTAATAAACTGATAAAATGTTTATCACAATGCCAGAAATATTTTATTAGTTGTACTTTTTTATATCTTCTACAGGAAACGAGATATTTGGGTTCAAAGTTGACGATTTGAGTGAATTCTACTAGAGTTCTTACGGTAAGTGTTCGGGTTACTAGGAATTTGAAAAGTGTTAGAAATTAGAAATTTGGAAATGTTAGTTTTAGGTTTTTTGTCTAGAATTCCTAGCATTGACTTATTTGCTTAGATTTCGGATTTTTCAAAAGTTCAAAATGTTTAGACATTTAGAACTTTTAATAAATCTGGAATTCTGAATTTTTTAGAAAATCTGGATGTTCTTTTCATCGTTTTTTAAATTTTCATATTTCTAATTTTTCAAAATTTAAAATGAAAAATCTCATTAAAAAACACATCTGGAATCTTGATATTCAGAAATTCCAAAAATCCAAAACTTGAAAACTTCAGAAAAGTTTAGAATTTCGAAAACATCGGGAAATCCAAACATTTAATTCTGAAAGTGAAAAAATTCAGAAATTCAGAAATTCAGAAATTCAGAAATTCTGAAATTCAGAAATTCAGAAATTCAGAAATTCAGAAATTCAGAAATTCAGAAATTCAGAAATTCAGATATTCAGAAATTCAGAAATTCAGAAATTCAGAAATTCAGAAATTCAGATATTCAGAAATTCAGAAATTCAGAAATTCAGAAATTCAGAAATTCAGAAATTCAGAAATTCAGAAATTCAGATATTCAGAAATTCAGAAATTCAGAAATTCAGAAATTCAGAAATTCAGAAATTCAGAAATTCAGATATTCAGAAATTCAGAAATTCAGAAATTCAGAAATTCAGAAATTCAGAAATTCAGAAATTCAGAAATTCAGAAATTCAGATATTCAGAAATTCAGAAATTCAGAAATTCAGAAATTCAGAAATTCAGAAATTCAGAAATTCAGAAATTCAGATATTCAGAAATTCAGAAATTCAGAAATTCAGAAATTCAGAAATTCAGAAATTCAGAAATTCAGATATTCAGAAATTCAGAAATTCAGAAATTCAGAAATTCAGAAATTCAGAAATTCAGAAATTCAGATATTCAGAAATTCAGAAATTCAGAAATTCAGAAATTCAGAAATTCAGAAATTCAGAAATTCAGAAATTCAGAAATTCAGATATTCAGAAATTCAGAAATTCAGAAATTCAGAAATTCAGAAATTCAGAAATTCAGAAATTCAGATATTCAGAAATTCAGAAATTCAGAAATTCAGAAATTCAGAAATTCAGAAATTCAGAAATTCAGAAATTCAGAAATTCAGAAATTCAGAAATTCAGAAATTCAGAAATTCAGAAATTCAGAAATTCAGAAATTCAGAAATTCAGAAATTCAGAAATTCAGATATTCAGAAATTCAGAAATTCAGAAATTCAGAAATTCAGAAATTCAGAAATTCAGATATTCAGAAATTCAGAAATTCAGAAATTCAGAAATTCAGATATTCAGAAATTCAGAAATTCAGAAATTCAGAAATTCAGAAATTCAGAAATTCAGAAATTCAGAAATTCAGAAATTCAGAAATTCAGATATTCAGAAATTCAGAAATTCAGAAATTCAGAAATTCAGAAATTCAGAAATTCAGAAATTCAGAAATTCAGAAATTCAGAAATTCAGAAGTTCAGGACCGGAAATAAAAATTTTTGAATTTCACAAAACTTTCCTTTTCTTCTTTCCCCCAAGAACATTCCCCTGCGAGTGTCATAAAGAATGTTCACACCTCTACCGTAATCCCTCTCCGTTTTTTTTCACACCTATCCCACAGTAACCCCCCAGATCCCCATAAATCCCTTTCCCCATCCACCTGCCATCATAATTTGTTGTGACTTTTGACTCAATTCATTAGGATTTGTTGTTTTTCGGTTGTCATATGCTCATTTTCTTTTCTTTTTGAACTTTCCCGCCGAAAAAGAAAACAGTCCCTTCTTTGAATGATGAGGTGAAGGGGCGGCTCGGTTTCAAAGAGGGTCCATGACACGAGAAAAAGGGGGGTTCGCACATATTCACTCATTTTGGGACCATGTTTTCAAATCAAATCCCTTTTGGCGGTCTATTTCAAAAGGAAATAGCTAAAAGATAAGATTCTATAAAATGTTTGAGACTTTGGACAATTTCCTTTTGGGCAAAATAACATTAGCAATTTGGGATTCTTCAAACTAAAAATGTCATTTTCTAGATTTCTAGCTATAAATCGGTTAAGGCAGAAGTCAGATTCAAAAGAGACGCAGAGAAACGAGACGCGCTAACTTCCCTGCGTCTCTCTTTGGGCGCGAGCCTTCACTAGCCCAATTTTGACCCCATTTATCTCTCTTTCTGTAAAATACACTGCGGGACATAATTATAGATCCACTTGACGCTTCGTTATTTTTCCAAAATCTCGAGAGACCTGATAAACGTTCCTGGTACTAGTATTTGAGGGATTCATTTTTCGTGTTACTGTACATATCATTTCCTGTCTGTCGTTTTTGATCCAAGAAAAAAATTTGAAAAATGTCAAAAAATGAAAAGTGCAAATGGACATAATTATAGATCCACTCCTGAAAAAACACATTTCTGGCTGAATTCATGGGACAAAAAGTTTAAAAATGAGTTCTACGCAAAAAACTCATCTAAATTCATGGAACCTTTGGAAAAAAGTACTAGAAAAACTGTTGGAAAAAAAGGATTTTTTGTTATTTTTGACCAATTTTTCTATTGATCAAATTTTCGAGTCTAATTTTCGGAGCAAGCTTCCAGCACCTTCTAAATTGGAATAATAATGTTGTAAACATTAGTTTAAACCAATTCCGAACAATTTTAGTTTAGGTTCCTCCATTCATGTCGTACCAAAAACAGCGTTTCTCCTCATAAATCGGCACTAATGTCCGTGATCTTTGACAAACTTTATCTCGGTTCGCAGAAGAGCAATAAAAAAGTTTTTAACTACAAAAATGTGTAGCATAATCTCAATAACAATGTACCAATTGACTTTGTTTTTCTATCTCTCTCAGGAACCGTGATAACTGTAGCCGAAAAGAGCGTAAATGACAGTTAAGCTAACAAAGGATGTTCAGTAGAGGAGTTTTGAATGCTATTTTTCTTCACAATTCTTATTTTTATTTGTTTTTTCTACATAATTTCAAATTTTTTAGACCATTGTATACCGGAGGACAAAGGCTCTGGTTTTTGGGAACTTTTTTATTTCAACGTAGCTGTCATTTACGCTCTTTTCGGCTACAGTTATCACGGTTCCTGAGAGAGATAGAAAAACAAAGTCAATTGGTACATTGTTATTGAGATTATGCTACACATTTTTGTAGTTGAATACTTTTTTATTGCTCTTCTGCGAACCGGGATAAAGTTTGTCAAAGATCACGGACATTAGTGCCGATTTATGAGGAGAAACGCTGTTTTTGGTATGACATGAATGGAGGAACCTACGATAAAGATGTTAGAAATAGCTTTAAACCAATATTTAAAACATTATTATCTAAATTTAGAAAGTGCTGGAAGCTTGCTTCGAAAATTAGACTCGAAAATTTGATCAATAGGAAAATTGGTCAAAAAATACCAAAAAATCCTTTTTTTCCAACAGTTTTTCTAGTACTTTTTTCCAAAGGTTCCATGAATTTAGATGAGTTTTTTGCGTAGAACTCATTTTTAAACTTTTTATCCCATGAATTCAGCCAAAAATATGTTTTTTCAGGAGTGGATCTATAATTATGTCCATTTGCACTTTTCATTTTTTGACATTTTTCAAAATTTTTTCTTGGATCAAAAACGACAGACAGGAAAGGATATGTACAGTAACACAAAAAATGAATCCCTCAAATACTAGTACCAGGAACGTTTATCAGGTCTCTCGAGATTTTGGAAAAATAACGAAGCGTCAAGTGGATCTATAATTATGTCCCGCAGTGTATACAGGAAAATGATTGACTGATGAAATGTTACTGATATTATGATAACCATTTTGTCCGTTGACAACTTTTTGATATCTAATACAGGAAACGAGAAAAATAAGTTTAAAGTTAAGGAAAGCTTCTTTTGCAGGCCGAATTCCGGGTTCCTCAACTTTGACCCAATTTATCTCGGTTCCTATCAGAGATATTAAAAAGTGGTCAACTGACAAATTGTTTGTGATAATATGATAAAAATTTTGTTAGTTAACAACTTTTTGATGTCTTTCATTGGAGCCGAGATAAATTAGGTCAAAGTCGAGGGGTGTTTCAAAGAAGGGAGGAAGAGGCGCCAAAGGTCCGCCAGACACTCGTCATTGGGATAATAGGCCTTGAAACAGGTTCTTTGGTTTCAAAGATTTCAAATGTAGAAGTGTCACCTCTCAAAAACGTTTTCAGATCAATCTTCCAGATTTTTAATCAAAAATTGATAATTCAAACATTCTGAAAATGTCGAAAATCGGATTTTCTTATTATTGGGATTCTGTTTTTTTTTTTGAAACCCAGATTCTGGTCCCTTTTCCCTATGTTTCAATACACAAGAAAAAAGAAAATGCGGTAAAACCCCAGCTAGATAAGATGTGAAGAAGCAGAATCGGTTAACTTCAAAAGGGACACCTCAAAAAACAATGAACGGTCAATTGGGGGTCAGAATCCCTTTGACGGTGTGTTTCAGAAGAAATGGAGAACAATGGAAGTTTTGTTTTTCTTTTTCTTCTGCTTTCGAATCAACCAAAAATACCGAAAATGTTCTAGATAAGATGTGAAAACAGTCGGAAAGGATCAAAGGAAAGTTCCAAAATAGTTTTTGGGTTGTTATAAGGTTTTGAGAAGAAGATCTTCCAGGTTTTTAGCTTTTTTGTTGTGAAAATTTTCAAATTTTAATGAGAATATATGTTTTCTGAAACCTCGAAAAAAAGGAGAACTTGAAATTTGGAAAAATCGTTAAACTTCGAGAAACTGAAATTTCGGACATTTTGGTTTCTGAAAATCTTGAACGTTTTAAGCCTAAAAATCATAAGATTTTGTTCTCTGAAATTTTTGAGATTTCGAAATCTGAAATTCAAGATTTTCTGCTTTAATCTGCTATATATGTTTATAGGTTCTTCCAGATGTCCATTGCACGATTTTTAACAAAGTTCTCGAACTTCACTTTTCGAATTTTATTTGGGTTACGGTATGCATTTTGATGTGACGGTGTACAGTGGATAGTGTTCACACAGCGCGTGGCTCTTCTTCCGTCACTGTAGCTCAGCTGGTAGTGACGCGACACCTCCATCATCGGATCCACAGGTTCAACCCTTCGAGAGGTGCATACAAGCGAAATTTCGGGAAATTCTTTTGTTGAGCTTTTTCCTATTTATCTACTTTTGAAGGATCTTTGTTTGACTTAATGACTTTTATTTTAGGAAACTCAGGATCTGCAAATTTCCCTAAATTCGAACCCCCCCCCCTCTAATTTCTGCAAAAACCATATTTTTTCCTTCCTCTACTTCTCCATTCATTTCCCATAGTTCTTCCGTCTCACCCAGGATTACTCTTCCAGTTCCATCGACATCATCATTCGTTCCCCTTCTCCTCCTTCTCCTACATCATCATCATCATCTGACTGTGTAAAGAAGAAGAAGAAGAAGCTCCTAGTTCTTCCTCTTCTTCTTCCTCTCTAGTGAATAAAAGTATAAAAGAAGATGTGCTAGAGTTTCCCTTCTCTAGAAAACACATCGATCATTGCCACTCCTTCCTTTCCAAAACATTTTCGACATCTCCTTCTCCCCATTTGGCGCGTTTTTCGAAATTTGGGTTTGTAGAGTGGTTTTGGCGCCGAACTGTCGGGAAAGCATGAGAAGAAGAAGTAGAATAATAATTATAAGAGAGCAATAAGGTGGATTTAATGATGATTCGGAGATTGGCGCATTTCCGGTCGTGGCGCCAGACTGGTGAGGTACGGAACGCTAATGGAACAGTTGGGGAAAAGGGGCGGAGTCAAGAATTGGAAGTTTTAAGAGATGGAGAGAAGCTGAATTGGATCATAGTTGGATTTGTAGAATTTTGAGATCCTGAGATCCTGAGATACTTAGATTCTGGGATTTTGTGATTCTGAGATTCCGAGATTCTTAAATTCTCAAGTCCTTAGGTTCCAATTTTTCAATATTTCAGAGGTTTTTGAGGATCTATGGATTTTTGGAATCCTGAAATTTTTTAGAAACCCAAATTTCTGGTATTTAAATTTTTTGAAAACTTCTCGGCTGTCGGCGTCAATACTTGTACAAGTCTCTGAGCACATTATTCTATGTATTAGTTAAGACTTGTGGGAGACTTGTGAAAGACTTGTGGTAGGCTTGTCCTAGACTTGTGGGAGCATTGGCCAAGTCTTGTGTCGTTACATTATCAACTGAAACAATAGAATACAACACTTGGCCAAGGCTCCCACAAGTCTAGGACAAGCCTGCCACAAGTCTTGCACAGGTCTCCCACAAGTCTTAACAAATACATAGAATAATGTGCTCAAAGACTTGTGTAAGTATTGGCGCCGACAACCGAGTTTCTAGATTTTCCTGATTTTAGGATTTTTGATGATTTAAGAATTTTTCATGATTTGATCTCGAACCTAGACGTTTTAGGGTTCGGAGATATTAGAGGTTCCATCTAAAAATCCAAATTTAGACTTACAGTTTTTTTTGAAAATTTTTACATTTTCGAAAATATATGGTTTTTGAAACATTAGAAATCAAAAATTTCGTAATTTTCGAAAACTTGTAAAATTTGAATGTTCTGAATTTTTTTACAATTTGTTACTTTTAAGATTTCAAACTTCGAAAATCATTTCAAATGTTCAATTTGTTCAAATCCTGAAGGTTTGAAAAATTGAAAATTGGAAATTCCGAATTGGTCAAAATTCCAGATTTTAGCATTTTCAGTCTTTTGTATATTCCGAAAGTTCTCGGATATTGTAGAATTTGAAATTCTGAGTTAATTGAGTTCCAAAAATCAAAGATTGTCAATGGCTGAAAAAAGTTCTCCACTCTGAAAATGATTTTAAATCTGAAAAATCGGAGATACAGAAGTTCGGAAATTTGAAAATTAAGGAGATTCTGCAACCCGAATATCTTCAAATTTTGGATTCCGCAAACTTTTCGTCGGAAAACCTGAAAATTCTGAGAATGAGATTTTGGAATCTAAAATTCAAGATTTACAGCTTCAGTATTGCACTTCTGTTCTTTGGTTTGTCCGGATGTCCCCTCATTCCCTAATTTTTGGTTACATGTCCCAGACAAATTCAAACGCTTCCCAATTGCTAATATCTTAATTATTACACTTTATTTTGCCCTCATCCCATCTGATTGACTAACCTCTAGCCTCTTCTCACCAACTCTCCAATCATTATCATCGTAAATCAATCTTTTTCCTCTCTTCTCTCTCTCTCTCCAAATTGCCAGCTGATTCTAGAAAAAGAGCACAAAACGAAGAGCAAAAATAGAATTCTGTGTATCTGTTTGTCCTGATGTCCGGTTCCTCAAATTAATTGGTTTCTCACTTGTCCTACATTTCCTTTTCCTTCTTCCTGAAATCTTAATTACCCTCCTCCGCCCAATTATGAAAATGTTTGCTTTCTCTCGTGTCAATTACAATGAGCACAAACACCTGTTGTTTCCTTTCCGCTTTTTCCCGACCCCTATTTTGGATAATTGGCTTTTGAGGAGAAGAAAAAAGGAGCCCGGGTTTTATGAGTTAGATTATCTGGGTTCCTGTGAAAGATAGGGGAAAGTGGTCAATTGATAAAGTGTTTGAAATGTAGAAATTGATCAGTTGAGGGTTTTTTTCATATATTTTACAGAAACCGAGATAACTCCAGTCAAAATTAGGGGCCCAAACCCAGACAGTGAAAAAAGGATCCTTTAACTTTGATCCATATTATCTCTGTCCCTGTAGAAGTTATCAAAAAATGACAACTGATAAAATGTGCATCATATTATCACAAATATTTTATCAGTTGACCAATTTTTAATATCTTCTACAGGAACCGAGACAACTTTAGCCAAAGTTAAGGGACCATTTTTGATTGCAAAGGTGGGTCACTCATCTTTGACCCTAATTATCTCGGCTCCTCTGAAAGGTATCAAACAATCTCCAACTAACAAAATGTTTAGCATTTTATCAGAAATATTTATCAGTTTGTTTTTTTTTTTGATATCTCTTAAATGAATCGAGATAATTTGGGTTAAAGTTAGAGCTAGGCGGCAGCTGAATTTTGGAAATTGCAGGGAGACAGATACCGTAAAACCTGTATTAGAAAAGCCGGCACTTCAATTTCAGGTGCTCTTCTAATAGAGGTTTTACGGTAGTTAGCTTTTAAATTAATTCGGAAACACTAATTCTTAAATTTCTGTGTTTTTCAACCGTTTTTCAACCCACTAAACGAATTTCAGCTTGTTTTTCAGGATTTCGAATTTGCATTCAAAAAATTTAAATTTTAGGAAAGAAGCAGAAAAATATTTTTTTGAATAATAGAAATTCGATTTCATAAATTTGAAAAATATCCAAAAAAATGTATAAAAACCAAACCGGAAGTTGAGAAAATTTCCGGTTTTTCGTGAAATCGATTATTTCAAAAAAGTATTTTTTTTTAACTTCCGGTTTATAAATTTTCTGCTAAAACTGCTAAAAATTAACTCAAAATTGTCTAGAAATCTCACGAAAAACTGCAATGAAACAATATTTGGAAAAATTGAAAGAATTCGAATTTTGGAATTTAGAACCGGAAGAGCTCACATTCAGAAAATCGCTTTTCCAAAATAGATGATTAATAGAAAAAGGGGCGGAGCCAAATGAGAGGAAATGGGCGGAGCCAATTTTCCTATCAAAACAAAAGCAAGATCTAATGAAAACTATGCATTTCAAGCTTTTCGAAATTGAAACACTTCAAAAATCCAGTTTAGGACCCTCCAGTGGAACTAGTACTTTTAGAACCAGAATTTTTTCTGAATTATGTAGTTCCAAAGAAAAAAACCAGCCATCTGTCAATTGCAGCATACACATCCCCCACCTACAAAAAAAAAGATGCGCTCTTCGAAGCCCCGCCTCTCTCCTCCGATTGGCCAAAGTGTCACCCTGCCCACGAGACTCCGCCCCCTCATCGGATGGGATCGGGGAGGAAGAGTCTTCGGACCCTCTTCTCTCCTGTGCGAAGAATGATTTATTACTTTTGATGGTGTCTCTCTCTCTCTCTCTTTTTCTCTTTTATGACCCATGTGTTCTCTCTTAAACTTTGGGGGTACTCATATCCCTGTAGTTTATCTTCTTCTTCTTCTTTTATGATGATGTCGATGATTAGGTGAAAATGATTAATTTCTCTACTATCGGTTTTCCATGGGGCGCACCTGTCAGTTCTGTATGATTAATTATGCGATGGGGTGGTCCTAGTAATAATTTGCATAATTTGGATAGTTAAATATATTGAGACTAATTAAGATTGTTAAGATTTCAAGCTAGTAGACTTTTTAAGCATCACAGAATTAAGCATTTTGAGAATCCCCGGATTTTCGGAATTCTGAACTTTTAAGCAGCCCTAATTTCTGAAAGTGAGCCCGATTATATTTTCAGACAGGATTTTCAATTTTAAGAAAAAACATAATTATTAAATTTTAGATTCTAGATTTTGTTCGTGGAGAATCTGAAACCTGAAGTTTTCATTTTTTGGTTTTTTGTGATTCAGGAACGAACCTGAAACTCTGAAACTCGTTTCTCGAGTACAATTTGGAATTTCGAAACACTGAAGACAAAATTTTCAAAAAGTTATAAATTTTCGATTTTCAGAATTCGGGAAATTTGTAAGATCCTGAATCTGAGAGGATAGACAAAAAACAAAGAATTGCTCAGATTTCATATTTTTGACATTTTCTACAATTTCGAGATTTTGGTTTTCAAAAGTTTTGTGATTCTGAGCTTTCAAAAATTTTAACAAATTTCCATTTCACTTCAGGGTCCCCAAGAAACCATGGGGTCCAATACAGGACCAATCTGAAAATAAGCGACGTTTTATGCATCAACTTTGAGCCAAGTTATCTCACTTCCTGTAAGCGATATCGATAATTTGTCAACTAATAAAATATTACTGATATTATGATAAACATTTTGTTAGTTAACAATTTTTTGATATCATTTGCAGGAAAGTAGATAAATTGGCACAAAGTTAGCGTCCTATTCCTTTGCTGTCAGATTATTTTATTTCTTGCAATTTGGGACAGATTTTTCCAAGTTTCCATATGACTATTTTTTCCTGGTCATATTTTTTTCAACTTCCGTCAATCGATTTAATTTCTCTTCTCGTTTTCCCCCTTTCGATATTTATCATTTGATTTTGCTGTCCATCTCAAAATTCTTTAGTTTTTCAACTTTTCCTCAAATACTGCTTTCCTTACAATCTCTCTCAAAACCTTTGTCATTTACGATTTTCTCTACTTTTTGACCCCTGAATTCTCAAATTCTTACAGAATGAGCTCTGCCGAGTGCTACGGAGCACCGCCGCCGAACTACTACTCCGACTGGACGACACCTTCATACTATGCAGGCGCAGCGCCCTCCTACTCCCCAATCAACCATCATCACCATCCAGACATCTGGGCCGCCCATCCATCGAACTACGTTTTAGGAGGAACGGGATCCAACGGGACCATCTCTCCACCGGCTCCCGGAGCAAATGCCAGAGGATCACCATCGTCGAATTCGTCAGTGGAGATGCCAGCAGGGGTGACGGCGTCGCAGCATAATACCTACAAATGGATGCACACCAAGAGGGTTCAGAGACCAGTTGGTAAGGGTTTTTGGGATTTGTCAATCTATAAGTTAGCAGCTGGCTGAATAGCTCAGCTGGTAGTAACATGACCTGCTATTTAGCTCATTAGTTCAATTCCTTTAGGGGCTTAACTGACCACAATATCAGTGCCCCCCTGATACCACCTTCTTTGCCAGTTTTGGCGCGAAATTCAAATTTCAAGACCTTCAAACTTAACAAACTTCCTTTACTCCACCATTTCCCCTAGTAATCGATCGATCATTCGTTTTGAGTGACTCTTTTCGAATCGGGCGACACGGAAAAAAGAAAAGCAAAGAGACAGACATCATGTCACTTCTTTCGCCTCCCCTTCTTTTCCCCGGTTTTTCTCAATTTTCCGACAATTTTCAAAGTCTCGGAGATACAAGGGGATCAATCTTCCTCTAATTATTCCCTCCCAAAACATATGTTCCTTTTTTGAAACGAGGTTCACATGGATATATATGGGGTGCGAAATTGGGCGAAATTTGCATTTTCTCATCAATCTTTTTTCGGGGGATCTACGGGATATATTTGACAAATGGGTTCATGGGACCCAATGGCTCCTGGGAGCCAACTTATTTTTGGAATATTTGGAAATTTAGAAATTAGGAAAAATATAAATTATGAATTTGGAGTTTGTTTCATAGTCCCCTTTCCGAAAACCCGCCTAATGTTATCGACCGCGTAGCTCAGCCTGTAAGGTAGCGGCGCCCTAAACTTCGAGCCAACTCATCTCAGTTCCTGTAACAGATATCAAAAAGTAGTTGACTACAAAAATTTTACTGATAAAACAATAAACATTTTGTTAGTTAACAACTTTTTGATATCTCTCAAAAAAACCGAGATAATCAAGCTCAAAGTTAGGCAAACCTTTGAGCCAACTTATCTAGGTTCCTGTGAGAGATATCAAAAAGTATTTAACTACAAAAATGTAACTGATAAAATGATAAACATTTTTTTAGTTGACTTCTTTTTGATATCTCTTACAGAAATAGAGATAATTGAGCTCAAAGTTAGGTGCTCTGAAATTGCCGATCCAAAAGAGACGCAGAGAAGTAGACGTGTCTCGTTTCTCTGCGTATCTGTGGGACCAGTAGAGCTGATCTAATGATTTTCAGACCATTGGATTGCTAACTTTTTTGCCTTTCATTCTATAGAAAAACAACTGAAAATCTGAAATTTATAGCTTTCAACTAGCCAATTATACCGACTATTTTTTTAATCTAGAATTTTTTGCAGCTCCAAAAAAGAAAGTGATCGATGAAAACGGCACGAATCGCACCAACTTCACAACACACCAACTCACAGAGCTCGAAAAAGAGTTCCACACGGCGAAATATGTGAATCGGACACGACGGACCGAAATCGCGTCGAATTTGGTATTGCAGGAAGCACAGGTAAAGATTTTTGAGAATTTGAAATTTTTTTGGATAGTTCTGAAAACATTTTTTGAATTTCTGGGACTTTTTTCAGATTAAAAAGTTTTGAAAGTTTCTAAAGTTTTAGAATCTGAATTTTCCAATTTCCGATAATTTTAAATGTATATAAGATTTAGACGAGTATTGAAAATTTCTGAAAAATCTGAAATTCAAAAATTCGAAAAAATTAAAATTCTAAAAGTGTGAACACACAAATTTAGAAGTATTGCCATTTTCCCACAACCTGGAATTCCGAGATTTTAAGATTTTGAGATGCAAAGCTTAGAAAATATTCAACAAACTCAAAAATTTTAATATTTACTCAAGGTTCTCAAAAAACCATGGGTCCCGAACAAACTAAAACGGGAAACAATGTTTATTTTCTTAGCATCAACTTTGACCCGATTTATCTTGGTTCCTGTGAGAGATATCAAAAAATAGTCAACAAACAAAATATTTACCACAATATCAGTAATATTTTATCAGTTGACAAAATTTTGATATCTTTTACGAGAACCGAGATAAATTGACTCAAAGTTAGGGGCGCTCTTCTATGCAAGCCCGAGTTCCGGCTCCTTCATTTAAAACAGATTTATCTTGGTTCTTGTTAAAGGTATCAGAAAGTTGTCAACTAGTAAAATGTTTACCACAATATCAGTAACATTTTATCAGTTGACGACTTTTTATTATCTTTCACAGAAAATGAGATAAGCGGGCTCAAAACTGGGTACCGTCTTAGCTACGCGGTCAGGAACGTCCGCTGGTCTTGATGGTTTCGGGACCCTTACCGTTATCTTCGTCTGGCCAATACCTTTTAATTTTTGTCTAGAAACTTTCAAATTGTAAAAAAAGCGCCAATAACCCAATTTTTAAATTTAAATTTTCAACTTTTTGCAGGTCAAAATCTGGTTCCAAAATCGTCGAATGAAGGAAAAGAAGCGCGAAAAGGAAAAGGCTTTCCTAGCTCGAAACTCGTGGGACTCCGCCTCGCCTGGAAGTGTGGAAGACTGCAAAGGATTCAAGTGATTTCTAGAAATTTTCTGTTTTTTAATTGCATGTTTTCCATCCGCCCACATCTTCTCAAAATACCTCTCAAGAGCTTTGCTTTTCCAGCTCTAAATGTCTCAAAATTTTTAACGGGTCCCCTTATTTTTTAATGTTTCCCCCCAACAACACAGAATGTTTTCTGGAACATTCTTTGTATAAAACTTCCCTGAAAAAAAAATTTCGAAAAAAAATTTTCGTTAAAAAATGTCCCCCTTCCCCCTGCATGTTCTTTTGATAGTTTTATTATAAAAAAAATAAATGAAATTCTTCTCTGATGACGTGGTTTTGAGTCTTACTGTACTTCTGTCAACTTCAATTAGACATCAAAAAATCTTAGACATAGACTAAAGGATTACTGTAGCCCCTCCTTTTTGAGAAAGGAGAGAAAAAAAGACCGGTTGGTTTTTGACGTCAGTTGTATGGACACGAAAAGGAGATTTTTATAAGGGTGGAGGAGAAAAAAAAGAAGTGTTTGTTTATCGTTTTGGTTTGGAGAAGAACATGGAAGACTCGTTATCATATATAGTTAACGGATTACTGTAGATTAGTCCAAGCGGCACTAAGAAGCATATACGTTGGAAAAATATAAATAACTCACAAACTAAAAATGCTGAAGCAAAATTGTTCACTACAAAATTGCTCAGCATAAAATTTCAAACATTTTTGTAGTTGATAACTTTTTTGTAGCTACGGTAGTTTTTGAGTTACGCGTCTTTAAATTTGCCCGCGCCCTCTGAGAGGGGGAGACGTAGAGGAACGAGAATACTCTCGTCGCCTGCGTCTCTCATAACTTTAAAGGCGCATAACTTGCTTCATGTTTGACAGAGAAAAATAAAATTTAGATAGTTTTAAAGGAAATTTCATAAGCTTTTGAATGATAGGGAAATTGTAAATCAGAGGATTACTGTAGCCAGAGTAGTTGGGGCTGAAACTGTTTTTTTAAAAAGATTGAGACTGGATTCTGAAAACTTCAAAATCTTGAAAATCTGAAGATCTAAAATGCTATAATTCCGGAAATCTGAAAATCTGAAAATCTGAAAATCTGAAAATCTGAAAATCTGAAAATCTGAAAATCTGAAAATCTGAAAATCTGAAAATCTGAAAATCTGAAAATCTGAAAATCTGAAAATCTGAAAATCTGAAAATCTGAAAATCTGAAAATCTGAAAATCTGAAAATCTGAAAATCTGAAAATCTGAAAATCTGAAAATCTGAAAATCTGAAAATCTGAAAATCTGAAAATCTGAAAATCTGAAAATATGAAAGTCTTGAAGTTCTAAAATTAAGAAAACATAATAAATCAAAAATTGAAAAAAAGGAAAATTATGATTGAAAAAAAAGCGATTTTGAAGATTCCGGTATTCTGAAAACCTGGAAAATTTGAAATCTGGAAATTTTAGAATTTAGAATGGTTCCGGATTCCGGGCTCTGAGATTCTGAGATTCTGAGATTCCGGGCTCTGAGATTCTGAGATTCTGAGATTCTGAAATTCTGAGATTCTGAGATTCTGAGATTCTGAGATTCTGAGATTCTGAGATTTTGAGATTCTGAGATTCTGAGATTCTGAGATTCTGAGATTCTGAGATTCTGAGATTCTGAGATTCTGAGATTCTGAGATTCTGAGATTCTGAGATTCTGAGATTCTGAGATTCTGAGATTCTGAGATTCTGAGATTCTGAGATTCTGAGATTCTGAGATTCTGAGATTCTGAGATTCTGAGATTCTGAGATTCTGAGATTCTGAGATTCTGAGATTCTGAGATTCTGAGATTCTGAGATTCTGAGATTCTGAGATTCTGAGATTCTGAGATTCTGAGATTCTGAGATTCTGAGATTCTGAGATTCTGAGATTCTGAGATTCGGAGATTCTGAGATTTTGAGATTCTGAGATTCTGAGATTCTGAGATTCTGAGATTCTGAGATTCTGAGATTCTGAGATTCTGAGATTCCCAGGTTCTCAGATTCTGGAAACCTGAAAATGTTGGAATTTAGGATATAAAGAATTTCTGGATTCCAGATTCTGGATTTTAAATATTGACGTTCTGAAAATTCTGAGATTCTAAAGAATTCTGCCAGCCAGCTGACTTCTTCCTCTTCCTCCAATCTGCCCCTTCCCTTCTAATAACCCATAATTTAATAATTATCCTCGTCCTCAAACCCTCTCTTTTCATAATATTCGCGCACACACTTGGCAACAGATGAAGATATTCCCTCCCGAGGAGCCTCCTGGCGGCATTCGAAGAAAAAGACGGGCGGTGCCTTTGATGTACAGTTCAGTTGATAGACACATCCCTCCCAAACACACTTCTCGCGCACTCCAGGGTCAGTGTATATGTTACAACAAGTAGTCGTCAGAAGGATGAGACATCGGGAAAGGATACAATAAATCTTTGAAAATCATTCGTGGGGATTTATGGGATTTTAATTGAAACAAGTGTTTATGAGGAAGTGTAGATCACAGTTGGAAAAAACCAAATAACTTGAAAACTAAAAAAGTTGGAGCAAAGTTTACAACTACAAAATTGCTCAACATAAAATTTCAAACATTTTTGTAGTTTTCAACTTTTCGGTAGCTACGGTAGTTTTTGAGTTATGCGTTTTCAAAGTTGTGCGCACCCTCTGAGAGATATTCAGAGAAGCGAGAGTGATCTCGTTGTCTGCGTCTATCTCCTTAAACTTTAAAGGCGCATAACTCACTTCATTTTTGATCTAGAAAAATGAAATTTAGATAGTTTTGAAGGAAATTTTATTGGCTTTTGAATGATAGAGGAAATATAGATTTGATAGTAAGGATTACTGTAGTCCTTTAGTAGTTATTTTTTGGACGCGTCTAACCCTTACTTTGAGTTCATTTATCTCGGTCCCTGCAAGAGATATCAAAAAATTGTCAACTAACAAAATGTTTATGATATCCTGATGAATATTTTATCAGTTAACCTTTTTTATATCATTTACAGTAACCGAGATAATATGGCTCAAAGTTGATGATAGTTTTGCCTTCCGGGAAACTAAGATTCTCAGAATCTGAGCAATAAAAATGTCATACTTCCCTTTTCACTATAGTGTTAACGAACGTATCACCTGTAATAGCATTAGAACAATAG
This sequence comes from Caenorhabditis nigoni, assembly GCA_027920645.1. Taxonomy (NCBI): domain Eukaryota; kingdom Metazoa; phylum Nematoda; class Chromadorea; order Rhabditida; family Rhabditidae; genus Caenorhabditis; species Caenorhabditis nigoni. The sequence continues at coordinate 13,904,215 of CP115866.1, forward strand.
AGGCATATTGCAATATTGGGACCATGAACTCATCTTGAACCGGAAGTGGGGGAAAGTGGGGCAATAAAACAATTTCCCGGGAGGCAAAAATGTCGGACAGTTGTATTTTTTGGGGAACGAAATCTAGAAATCTAGAGTGATCAGGTACAAAAAAGTAGAGGGACCAAGAATTGTAAGAAATGGAATCCTAGCTTTATGGGAAGTTTAACTTACATCCCATGAATTATGGGGAACATTTAAGGATCGCCCCACCGATACCGTTTTCAGAAGGAACTCAACTTTGAGCCAAATTATCTCTGCACCTGTACAAGTTATCAAAAAATAGTCAACTAACAAAACGTTTACCATAATATAAGCAATATTTGGTTAGTTGAACATTTTTTGATAGCTTTCACAGGAATCGAGATAAATAGGTTCATATTTGAGCTCAACTCCCGCGCTCCCAAGAGAGACGCAGAGAAGTTAGCGCGTCTCGTTTCTCTGCGTCTTTTCTTTCATTTTTCTAGCTCTCTTTTCTAGCAAAAATTTACTTCCGGTTTGGATTCACCAAGTTTGAACCATCTTATCCACAGTAATCCACTTAAGATTACACACATAAGCCTATGTACACACTCAACGTCTTCATCTACTAGATGATATCCCGACAAAGCGTGCCATGTTGGTATTGCGCAAGAGCACAAAGACAATACGATGTATATACAGTGTTGGTTTACGCAATGTGATATGTGGGGGTAAAGCGGTACAGTAGAAGTTTATGATCGATGGGACAAGTTCAAAAAAGTTTGCCGACCTAGGTAAGCGGAGAACGGTAGGAGGAATGTGGGCTTCCGAGGAATGAAGTTAGGGGATTCAGAGGCTAGTACTCTGAAATCGTGCTCTAACGAACTACAAAAGGATTCGGTGAGAAGTTTAGGACATTTTGCTAGCTTGTCTGCTCAATCGTAGCTGAAAACCTAGAGCTCAATAAACTAACAAGCTACCGTACCCACAAAAAGAGTGCCTCCCAAACCGCCCACTTCGAACAAGTACATCTCATGACCTATAAGAGATAGATAGAAGTAATCTACTGATAAAATATTTTTGATTTTATGACAAACATTTTATTAGTTAACACATTTTTGGTATCTTTTATAGAAATTGAGATAATTGAGCTCAAAATTAAGATACCTTTCTTTACAGATCGAATTTGCGAGAACCCTAACTTTGAACAAATTTATCTCGTTTTCTATTAAAGATATCAAAAAGTGGTCAAGTAACAAAGTTTTTGCCGTAATATCACCTATATTTTATCAGTTGATTACTTTTTGATAGCTGTCACCGCAACCGAGATAAATCGACTCAACGGGAGAGGTGATTATTGGGGAGAGGTATTAGAGGGTTTACGGTATCTACAGTATCTTCTTCCACTAAAAACAGGTATTAAAAGCTGGAAGTTTTCAAAGCTAGAGTAATTTTAGCCATACAAAATTTGAAAAAAACATCAAAAAAGACTAAAAATAGCCCAGAAACCTTAGAAATTGAAAAATCGACGAAGTAAAAAATTTCGATGCCACAGCCCGGAGTCGAACCAGGGACCCCTAGAACGGCCAAAAATGTGATTTTTGGAGTATTTTTGGGTATTTATAAATTGAAAAAAGCATTGAAAATAGCTGAAAATAGCCTGGAAGTATTAAAAATCGGGAACTAGAACATCATAAAAATTCAAAGCCACAGCCCGGAGCCGAACCAGGGACCCCTAAAATAGCCGAAAATTAGATTTTGGAGGTATTTCAGACCTCTAAAACCCTAAAAATAACGTTGAAAATTGACAAAAATAGCCTAAAATGCGAAAAATGAAGGAAACAAAAAGCACTTTTAACCATCAATCTTGGTATCATCACCCTCCGATTCATCCATCATACCTCCTTCGGTGCTAATTGTCTCAACATCGTTATCATCATGTATACACCAGAAACGAAAAGAAGAAGAAGACTCTTCTCTGCCAAGATGCTCCAGAAATTTCCTTGATCGACAATGATGGATCACCCAGGAGTTGGGGAAGTTTGGAAGAAGAAGACGGCTGTCTTGTGTTGTTGGCAAAACTGATGATAACGGATGGGTTTGCTGAGGATGCCACCACTTGGGAGGCTCTATTATGATTACTGTGATTGTCAACAGAGAATGGAGCATGTTGCTCCATCTTGTTCAACGCTGATCAATTGAGAGGAAAAATGAATGATGGAAGAGGGGGACCAAAGTGTCGACAGGTTGCTTTTCCTAGGTTTGATCTCATTTATCTCGTTCTATTTGAAAGATATCAAAAAGAAGTCAACTGATAAAATGTTAAGCATAAAATGACAATTATTTTATCAGTTGACCGCTTTTTGATAACTGTTACATAAAGCGAGATACATGGGCTCAAATTATGATCCCCGTTTTTTTTACCGGAAAAGGTATTTTTCTACATGATAAAGATGATAAGAATACAATTTTCAACTTTTACCAATTTTCAACTTCAAAGCGGTTTGCGAGATATGCCCTCTCAAACTTACCGCTCTAGGAGAGACGCAGAGAAGTTAGCGCGTCTCGTTTCTCTGCGTCTCTTTTTGCTCGAAACAAGAGATGGGCGTATCTGCGGAACTAACAAAGCTAGAGAATGGATTTTTACACCATTCGATTGCAAATTTTATTGGCTCTTGCTTGATACTCAAACCACAAAAAATCTAGATCAACATTTTTCTGGAAAAATTTTTCGTGTACGCAGTATCGGTATTAAAACAAAGCCAATAAAATTTGCTATCTAATGGTCTAAAAATCATTTCTCCAGCTCTACTGGTTCCTTAGATACACTCGTTTCAATTTTGACCTAAAAGAGACGCAGAGAAACGAGACGCGCCCAATTCTCTGCGTCTCTCTTGAAGAGTTGACTAGTCAAACTTCCAGCCGACTTATGTCGCTTCCCATAACAGATATGCAAAATTTGTCAACTGATAAAATGTTTTTCATATTACTACCAACATTTTATTGGTTTGCAAAATTTTGATATCTCTCATGAGAACTGAGATAATTGAGCTCAAAGGGATAATAGAATTGTTTTTTGTAATTTTCAGTTTAGCATCCTTCGAAAAATATATCTGATCTTTAATCCCAGCCCAAGAATCATAAAAATTTATGGGGTCTAGCTTGACACCCAAAAGTGTAATTTAGTATTAATGTTCAAAAAAGACAGAGTGGTCCAGAAAAAAAGAAGCAAAAAGTAAGCGTTTTTCTCTTTTTGTTTCTAATAAGCCAGAAAAAAGTCATTATTCTCTTTTCGTCTCTCTTTTAGTTCCTTTTTTCCAAAAAAAAGGAAATTTAACCGGAAAATGGGTGCCTATTTTCGGTGAGAAATAGAAAAAAGTTTATTTGCTATTTTGCTGAAAAATCGAAAAATGAAGTTGATTTTTCTATTTTTAGTCATTTTTAACAGAGGAATTTGTCAAGGTAAGTTTAGGAATTTTTCCTGATTTTCAAAAAATTCGAAAACAATTATTATTTTTCAGACAACAACACTCTGGAAATCGACCTGATAAATTATGAAGAAAAAAACGAGCGGACACTGGCAAAATTTTTACTAGATGACTATTACAAATATGCACGACCTGTGAGGAATTCGTCGAGTATTCTGAATGTGACAGCGTTGATACAGATTTATAATTTGGTTGAAGTGGTGAGTCAGTTTCTTAAAGGCGCATAACTCAGTTCAAACTAGGAATTTCTATGCAATTTAAATATCAAAATGTAGAACAAAACAAGATCTACAAAATGATATAAAATTTCGATATATTAAAATGTCGAGGGTTGACTAAAAAACGGTGAAAAGGCGGGTGGGCGAAATCGGCGTCGACCTCGTTGGCGCGGAAAATACCCGGCCCTTAACTCCGCGCAAACTGAGCATTACTGAACGATTTTAACATTAAAATGTAGCTCTTGACAAGATCTACAGAATGATACATAATTCAACTATATCGAAACTTCGAGTAATGACTCCGAAAGGGTGAAAAGACGGGTAGGCGAAATTGACGCCAAAAATGGTTTTTCTACGCGCCGGCGCATAACTCAACCGAAGTTTAGAATTTTTTTACAAATTTAATTTAAAAATGTAAAATTTTTAAAAAATCTACAAAATGATGTTAAACTTGACTATGTTGGATTTTTCACTGCTGAACCAAACGCCGGGAAACAGCCGGATACTCAAAATTGGCTCGGGTGCCGCTTCCCACCCCTGGTGCGAAGCTCTATATTCAAACGTAGCCAAATTTTATGTCATTTTGTAGATCTGTTCAAATTCTACATTTTACTTTTTAAATCAAACGAAAGTTCCAAGTTTGAGCCGAGAAAGGCTTCACGAAGCGCCGGCTCTGTCTTTGCGTCTCTCTTGGAGCGCAAGGGTTGTCTAACCGAACTTTGAATCCATTTATCTTGTTTTCTGTGAAAGATATCAAAATTTTGTTAACTAATAAAATGTTCATCATAAAATCACAAATAATTTTTCAGTTGACAGAATTTTGATACCTTTCACAGGAACCGAGATAAATTGAATCAAAATTGGGATCCCCCCATTAAAGGGTCTCCTAACTTCAACCCAACTTGTCTCGATTTGCAAGAAAGGTATCAAAAATTTGTTAACTAGTAGAATGATTATCATAATATCACCAATATTTTATCTCTTGACAAAATGTTTGGATCTCTTTTAGAAACCCAGATAATTAAACTCAATTAAAATTCCAGAACGAGAAAAACGAACAAATCCAACTACTCTTATGGTTCCCTCAAAGTTGGAGGGATGAGTATTTAACATGGGATCCGGAAGAATGGAATGGCATCGAGAAGATTATAATTCCAAAAGCCATGATTTGGGTCCCAGATGGCTATATTTTCAATACGTAAGAAGGGACCGAAGTTTTCAACGAAAAAATGAGCGAAGTTTTTAGTGTAGCGGAAGCAGAAACTATGGAAAATCATAATGCTCGAGTACGGTATGATGGGAAGGTTGAGGTGGATTTTAATAAGGTAACCTGAGACTACCGTACCCCACTTTCTTTTTTTCACTATTCTTCCAGCTCGTCGACCTAACTTGTCCAATGTCAGTTTCCTCATTTCCATTTGATAGTCAATTATGTGCTCTTCAATTTGGCTCCTGGTCCTATCCGAATAATGTGCTCAGTTTTAATGTCATGGGTGCTTGGGTCCATGAAAAGGAAGTGAGTGTTCAGCGGAGCGCAGTTGCTTGACGCCAATTGTTTTTCGATTTTCAGAAAAATTCCGAATGGGACATTATCGATTTCAATGCCACAAAACTGGTCAGAGGGTATAATGACACTCTAGGTGGAGCCAATGTCTATGAGGAGATTTTCTATTACTTGGTAATTTGTTTTAAAAATTTCAGAAAACTTTAAAAATTCAAATGTTCAGGAGCTCAAACGAAAACCGCATTACTACATTGTAGTGATCATAATTCCTACATTTGCAATAGTTACAGTATCCAATATTGGTTTGTTCACCCCGCATGGTGTTCACGGTGACCGTGAGGAGCATGTGAGTGGCCTAGAAAAAGCTAGGCCACCTTAAAAATTTGATTTCTAGGTATCCTTGGGTCTCACTACAATGCTCACTATGGCTGTAATACTGGATATGGTCACCGGGCAAATGCCGAAAAGTAGTGAAGGGATTCCTTTGTTAGGTACGTAAATAGAAAGAGACGCAGAGAAACGAGACGCGCTAACTTCTCTGCGTCTCTCTTGGGAGCGCGTGGGCGTTGACTCATCTAACTTTGAGCCCATTTATCTCAGTTCCCATTGCAGATATCAAAAAGTAATCAACTAATAAAATATAGATGATCTTATGATAAACATTTTACTAGTTAAAAAAATTGTGATATCTTTTACAGTAACCGAGATAAATAAAGTCAAAGTTAGGATACCCTTTTATTAAAGACCGCCTGGCCTAGAACGTTTCCCCTTTAAAATTCCCATATTTTTTCAGGAAAATATGTGCTCATCGAGTTTGCAATATCTATAATTGCGGTTTTGGTGTCGATTCTAATAATTTTCGCACATGAAAGAATGCTCTACCTCGAAAAAACTCCGCCAGTCTGGATTTTTCGAATATTCGAGAAAAGATATTTTCAAAAAGTTCCATTGGCCGAAATGGAGCGAGATGACCTATCAAGGGACCCGAAAGAAGATCTGAAATTGTGTCTGGAAAAGGTTCGAGGCTATTTGGAAGATTTGGAAACTCAGGAGAGCAATGAGAAAATCTGGCAGCGATTTTTTTCGTTAACCGATATTTTGTGTGGACTTGTCTTTAGTGTGATCAATGTTCTTGTTACTTTTTATATGTTTATTGATTATTTTTAAAAGTCATTTTTAAAGAAAATGTTTAAATTTTTAATTTTGAGAAAGGTCCAATCTAATTCAAGCAATCTCTAGTCTCTCCGGAGAACTTTCCAGCCAACTGAAGTGTTCCAAAGTCGAAGATTTTCTTTGGCTCCGATCCGCTGGCAATGTATTGACTTGGAATGTAAACTGTAATTTTTCTTTGGCATGGTTTGATCCCGTCGTCGCAATCGTGATAGATATTGATCTTTGGCTCGATTGAGGTGAACTCGTCGGCCGATCCTTTAAGGTCGAATTTTCCCGAAGAATCGGTCTTTCCAGAAGCCATCAACTCGTCAGGGGATACTGGAAATTGAATTTGGATCGTTCTTCTAGCTTGTATTTCTCGAGTTACAGTGCTTTCAATTTCAAAGTGGAAGAGACGCAGAGAAGCGAGACGCGCTAACTTCTCTGCGTCTCTTTTGGGAGCGCGCCCGGAGGCGCGAGCGGTGACTAACCCAACTTTGTGTCAATTTATCTCGATTCCTATTACAGCTATCAAAAACTAGTCAACTGATAAAATGTCTATCTCGTTGAGGTCTACATTTTACTGTTTACATCTTTCTGAAATTTTAAGTTTGAGCTGAGTTATGCTCCTTCAAAGTGTAGGGCTGATGTAGAGCTGAGATAGTCGGAAGCAGCTAGGCTTTCACTTCGAGCTCAATTATCTCGATTTCTATAAGAGATATTAAAAAACTGTTAACTGATAACATGCTACTGATATTACGATTAACATTTTGTTAGTTATCAACTTTTTAGTATCTCTCATGAGAACGGAGATAATTGAGGTCAAAGTCGTAAGCATAGAAGATGCGCAGAGAAATGAGGGCGCCTAATTTCAAAAGGTCCTAGCTCCTAAGCCAATTAAGCTATCAAAAAGTTGAAAACTACAAAAATGTGTAAAATTTTATCAGCTATCTTTTTGCAGTTGACAGTTTTTTGATAGCTTTTTTAGGTTTTCAGTTAGAGCTCTTTCAAGTTTTGCGGGGGCAGTTATATTTCCATTACAAGAAACTTGTGTTATTCCTGAACAAACTACAAAGTACAAAGTACACTATTCTAAAAATTGCCTACTAATTGTATAGATTTGAATCATTTTATACCAACTACACCAAAATCTAACTATACAGGGAGAGACGCAGAGAAGCTAGAGACACTCTCTTCTCTGCGTCTCTCTATCTCCAGATTATAGACTAGACTTTAAAGGCGCATATCTCACGAACCAGTAGAGATATCAAAAAATTGTAAACTGACAAAATATGTAAAATTTTAAGACTAATATATTGTTAGTTGACAACTTTTTTGTAGCACTACTGGTTTTTTAGATAAATGTCTTTAAAGGAACACTTACACTTGTCCTCATCATAGATCTTGACCTTGACACCAACCGCTGGCTTATCCTCGCAGATCAATTGGCCTCTGACACCAACGGATTGGGTCCGTCCCAAACCAAGGACTACTGTAGGGATGGTCAGAAGGAGAATTACTCGGAGCATTCTGAAATATTAAGGTTCATGAGAAAACTGACAGTTTTGGTCAATTGACCAGTCGGGAAAAATGAAAAAAAAAGAAGATAGTAAGATAAAAAAAAGATTATTTGTTTGTGTATGTGTCTTCTGATTCTTTGTCCCCTTTCACAAAAGGGACAACCTTGGCTATCGTCTCTGACGACCTTCTTATCACAAGCTCCGCCCACTTTTTTTGCTTCCTTCTTTGTTTTGATAACTGGTCATTGTGATGAAGAGAGACAATAGGGTAACGTTGATAAAGGAAAAATGAAGAAAAAAACAGAAAACAGTAGTTTATCTTGTAAATGATTAGAATCTTGCTTGTTTTCAAAAATACTCTTTAAAAGCGAAATTTCGAAAAATTCTGAAGAAATTCAATTTTTCGAATCTTGGTAATTTTTGGTATCAAACGAAAGCCAATTAAATTTGCAACTTAACGGTCTAAAAACCAATTCTCTAGCTCTTCTAGTTCCACAGATACACTGGTTTTAAGTTTGACCTAGAAGAGACGCAGAGAAACGAGAGACACCGACTTCTCTGCGTCTCTCTTTTGGGCGCCAGCGCCGCCAACTTTGAGTTGATTTATCTCGTTTCCTGTGAAAGATATCAAAAAGTGGTCAACTAACAATATGTTGACCATGATTTGAAAAATATTTTGTTAGTTGACCAATATTTGATATCTTTTTCAGGTACCGAGATAAATTCAGTCAAAGTTGGTTTCAAATTTTTTTTGAAAATTTTTTTTGAGTTTCTTCTGAATTTTAGAATCACGCGGAAGGCAATAAAATTTGCTATCGAAAAATCAATTTTCTAGCTCTGCTGGTTCTCCAGATACAGTCGTTTTAATATTTAGCTAGAAGAGACGCAGAGAAACGGGACACGCCGACTTCTCTGCGTCTCTTTTGGGAGCGGCAACTTCAAAAGCGCGTATATAGGGCGCCTAGCTTTGAGCTTAATTATCTCGTTTCCTGTGAAAGGTATCAAAAAATGGTCAACTGACGAAATGTTTAGCAAATTATCAACAATATTTCATTAGTTGACAACTTTTTGATATCTTTCTCAGGAACCGAGATAACTCGAGTTAAAATTAAAAGACCCCTCCAGAAAGAAAAAATTGAAAAAAATAACTGTTACAATATTTCGAAACTCTAAAATTCGTATCACATTTTTATACAATTCAATTACTAAAACCAACTTATGAGTCACTTCTTTGTATTTTTAGTTCCACTACAATTCTCTAACAATACCATTCATCAATCACTCGAAATTTCCCTGTATTATATGATATCATTTCCTGTTCCTCCTCTGGATTCTTTTTGATCTTCTTTTTAGCACTATTCAAAAAAAAAAGTGTGACTCATTATGATTTTTCTTTTCTAAAGTATCCCTTATGTCAACTTCCTCTTTGTTTACCGAATTCGATATAAAAGAGAAGAAGTGTTTTTGATGTGATATAACCTGACAATGGCCGGGGCCACTTGATTTTTACAACGTCTTCAGGGTCAGAAGACGTCGGTGTTACACTTCTGATTCTTTTCGCTTTTTCTTGACCCATCTTTACAAAACATTTTAGTCACTTCTAGAACTTTCTCTTCTATATGACATTCCTAGATACCTATGTTCACGATAATTTCTTCGAAATCTTCAATGGTACATCCTAGGATTCTCTTCTAGTAACGTCTTCTGAAATTTTCAGATGAAGTGCCTCCTCGTCCTCTTAGCCACTATCTCGTGCACGTTTGCTGGAGTTGGATTCAAACAGTCTGTCGCCGTGAAGGGGCGTCTAATTTGTAATGATGGTCCGGCGAAGGATGTGAGAGTTAAGATGTATGATAAGGATGTTTGTGAGTTGATTTTTTATTGTTATAAAAAAGAAAAAAAATGTTTCGACCGAAGAGGGAATTGAACTCGTGTGCGTCAGCGCGGCAGGCGGGCCCCTTCCCGCCTGCGCCACGCGGCCGCTAGATCTCCTTGAGGCGGAAGGCTACTAAAGACCACCGTTATTTTTTCCAGTGATGGACACGAAATTGGATGACAAGACTACTGATGGAAATGGAGAATTCTACTTGACAGGAGGAGATTCGGAAATTAGCTCCATTGATCCACGTGTCAATATTTATCATGATTGTGATGATGGATGGACGGTAAGGAGTCTTGGATATTCAGAAATTCAGAAATTCAGAAATTCAGAAATTCAGAAATTCAGAAATTCAGAAATTCAGAAATTCAGAAATTCAGAAATTCAGAAATTCAGAAATTCAGAAATTCAGAAATTCAGAAATTCAGAAATTCCAGGAAATTCAGAAATTCAGAAATTCAGAAATTCAGAAATTCAGAAATTCCAGGAAATTCAGAAATTCAGAAATTCAGACATTTGGAAATTCAGAAATTCGGAAATGCCAGGAAATTCAGAAATTCCAGGAAATTCAGAAATTCAGAAATTCAGAAATTCAGAAATTCAGAAATTCAGAAATATATCTTCAAAAAAAATCTTCAAAAAAAGTTCTAGACCTCGAAAATTCTTGAATTCTCAACTTTTGGAAATTCGGAAGTCCCAAAAAACGGAAACTAGAAATTTTGGAAATTCCAAAAATTCCACAAAATTCGAGAAATTTTAGATTTTTGAGAAATTCAGAAAAAATCCTAATTTTGAATTTTTGTTTTCAGCCATGCCAACGTCGTCTGACAGTTGGCGTTCCAGACAAATACATCACAAATGGCGACAAGCCAACAAAAGTTTTCGATCTCGGAACCATTCAATTGGCCGGAAAATGGGTTGGAGAGACTCGTGACTGCATTCACAGACATTAAACTTTTTGAAATTTTTTGAACTTCTTTTTGAATTTTATAAAAATCAATTTAGATAAAAACATACTTGTTTTATTCAAATCAAGCTTATGAAAATTGTACAATAAAAAACGAGAGATGAAGAAAAATTGATGTAAAACTTGCAAGCCAATTTTTGAGCTCACTTATCTCAGCTCCTATGAAAGATATAAAAAATTGCTAACAAATAAAATGTGTATTATTAAATCAGCAATATTTTACTAGTTGGTCACTTTTTGATATCCTTCACAGGAGCTGAGATAATTAAGCTCAAAGTTAGGAACCATCACTGACACTCCAAGCGAGGGGCCCCAACTTTGACCTCAATTATCTCAGTTCCGATTGAAGATATCAAAATTTAGTCAACTGATAAAATTTTTGCCATGTTATCACAAAGATTTTATCAGTTGACTATTTTTTGATATCTTTCATAGGAGCTGAGATAATTGGGATCAAAAGTAATTAAGCTCAAATTCACATAAGAAACAAGATAATGGCTTCTTCCGGGATTGGAAAAAAAACTAGGAAAATTGCTAGAAACAAAACTTTTGACAAGAAAAATACAATTTTAGGGGTAAGAGGTAGGAGATCAGTGTAAAAGCGATGCGATTTAGTTTTGATTTTTTTTTTGAAATTTTGATTTTTACAAAAAATTACTGTTTATGCAATTTGGTGATTGTCTTGTTGATTTTCATTATCATGAGTATCCATTTCTTCGTCATCTTCTGCTTCCTCATATTCTTCATCATCCATTTCCTCGTCCTCCTCGTCCTCCACCTCTTCATCCTCCACCTCCTCGTCATCGGTGTCCACATCCTCGAGCTCTGAAAATGCGCTCTATTGATAACCGAAATTGTTTGGTTTGTAACTCTCTTCAAACTTAATATTTTACGAAAATTCAAAAAGGAGAATAAAGAACTTTGAATGGGCTACAAAATGGTATAAAAAACAACTAGTAGAAATAACTACTTTCAAGTGTTATGGGTGGAACACTGGAGGTACCTTTTGGAAGCCGCGGTATACTTGTAATTTGAGCCTAATTATCTCGACACCTGTAAGAGATATCAAAAAGTTGTCAACTAATAAAATGTAGCTGATATTATGATAAAAATTTTCTTAGTTAATCAAATTTTAATATCTTTTACAGGAAACGAGATAATTGAGCTTAAAGTATAACTAGGCACTTAGAAGTTGGTACAGTACGCCACCTCGAACACATTTTTAAAAACCATCTAATTTTATATAATTTTGAAGCCCTTTTCAAGTTTAACATACTACTTTTGAAAATTTAGAATGTTTAAACCCTGCAAACGCGATCCACTTCCAACTCACCATCCAGTGGAAAAACCAAGTCAATCTCGTAAATCGGCTCCTCCGGATAAATGTTCGGAACCCCGAAATACAGCTGTCCATGTGCATTTATATGAATAAATGAAATTTCGCCTCTTCGATTGCGTGTTTGAATGACGGCGTTTGGAGGAATCCTACTCGCATCGATACCGAACTGCCAGAGTACTCCTGGAAGGATTCTGACTTCCGGAATTGAGAAATCCACCAAGGCCAAGTGATTGTAGCCGGGGACACTCATAATCCAACCCTGAAAAATGAAGCAAAAAGGTTTTTGGTGCTTTTAATGAGGAGGAAAAATCGAACCCCTGACCTGGCTCATGCAAAACAAGCGCACACCCACTTGCGCCACACAGACACACAATGGAGGAAGGGAGAGAGTTCGTATAGGAAGGAGCGCGGATTAAAGAATAGAGGGGGGGGGGGGTGGTGGACGGATCTCGCAAGCTGCAAGTTGCAACTTTTTCTGTAAGGGATACTGTAGAAGTGAAGTTTCAAAGTTGTTACCTTAATCCACTTAACCACAACCTCCACAGGTATGGAATCGCTCGAGAACATTGCAATTCTCAGCTGGCGTCTTAATCGGTTGGCAAACGAAACATTGATATTGTCGGCATAGAAACCAAGGCATCCTCGTTTGAACTAAAAAAGCCAAAATACATATTTTACAAATTTTTACAGACCCTATACCCATTTCTCATAGATTCTCTCACAAGTTTCTTCGCTCTGCTGATCTACCACTGTTCCCAGTCGAAGCAACCTCGCGTATTGAATCTTCGGTCCCCAGAATTCCATAACCTCATCGGCATTTCTAATGGAAAGGCATGAAGACAGGTTTAGCTCTTGGACACGTAATCTTTCCGCCAGAATTTCCTCTACGCCGAACTGAAAATAATATGTTAGCTTTGAGCTCATATATCTCGGTTTCGGTAAGAAATATCAAAAAATGATAACTAACAAAATGTTGGTGATAATATGATAAACATTTTGTTAGTTGATTACTTTTTGATATGTTTTACCAGAACCGAGATAAACTAATTCAAAAGTTACAGTATCTCGTTCCTCTGCGTCTTTGTTAGTTCACAGTTAAAACGGCTGCATATCCGGAACCAGTAGAGCTGAATAACTGATTTTGGAATCGTTCGATAGAAAATTTTATGGGCTTTCGATTGATACTAAAACTGATAAAAAACACTGAAAATCTAAATTGAATTTTTTGCACTTTTAATATGCAATTCTCTCAATTTTGATATTCAAAAATAGTCAATAAATATTGCTATTGAACTGTCAAAACCCCATCTTTCTAGCTCTACTAGTTTCCCAGATACACTCATTTTTAAATTCGAGCCAAAAGAGACGCAGAGAAACGAGACACACCGACTTCTATGCGTCTCTCTTGTGAGCGACAGCTTCAAGAGCGCCTAGCTAAGGCATCAAACTTATCTCGGTCCCTATGAGAGATACCGAAAAATTGTCAACGAACAAAATGTTTGCCATGACATTTTGAACATTTTTTTAGTTGACAACTTTTTGGTACATTTTACAGGTACCGAGATAATTCAGCTCAAAGTACAAAATCGGAAGTCGACCAACCGCATTCACATCAAAGATATCCACATTGTTGCCAAACTCTGTAACAACGTAGTAAAGAACAAAAGTGACAGAAATAAGCCCATCCATCTTTTCCATTGAAAAATCTCTCCAACTGAATCTGAAATTTTGATGTTTTTTTTTGTTGGAAACATTTATGAAACCAACTTCAATAAGATGTCATTTTTCTCTTCATCATGTATCAGCTCAATAGGTTCTTCGTCGACAACAATACGGTAATTTTCATCTCCAATGCTGTGAAATGTGACATTCTTCTTTCTGGCAGCACTGCAGACTTTTTGCACAAGGCTTCTGAAACGAGATATTTGCGTTTTTCATTTTCATTAGATATCAATCGGCCATAAAATTTGCTATCGGATGGTTAAAAAATCAATTTTAGCTCAACTGGTTCAAAAGATACAGTTATTTTAATTTGACCTAGAGGAGACGCAGAGAAACGAGACACGCCGACTTCTCTGCGTCTCTCTTGAGAGAGCGCGGTCTTTGACTACTAACCCAACTTTGAGCTCAATTATCTCGATTCCTAAAAGAGTTATCAAAAATTGCTCAACTGACAAAATTTTCATCACAATATAAATAATATTTTGTTAGTTGACCATTTTTGGATATCTTTCACAGAAACCGAGATAATTCGGACCATTGAACTCACCGAAGCCTATCCAGAATATCACCGTGTTGGGGACCTTCGTAAATCTCTGGTGTCGTTGAGGAGATCTCCTGAATTAGTTTATTTTGAAAGAAAAGAACCAAAAACAGAAAATATGGATAGAACCACATTTCCAATACAACAACAATGTACCAAACACAACATTTATACTCACTGTGCCGTATTAGGTCATCGGATTACATTTTCTGGAACGTTCTCTTTTAGTTTCAGGTCTTCAAACAGTTCAAGACACTCTCTAGCTACCGAAAAAAAGAAGCAAAAAGGTTTTTAGGGAGTTTGAGTCGGAGGAAATATTGAACCCCTGACCTTGCTCATGCAAAACAAGCGCACACCCGCTTGCGCCACATAGGCACGCTAGAGAGAAGTGGAGAGAGTTCGTATAGGAAGGGGCGCGAATTGAAGAAGCTAGAGGGAGGGGGGGGGGGAGGCAAAGTAGCTTGCAAAGTTTTTCGGAGGGATACTGTAGAATTATTTTGGAGGAGTTTTCCAATTTTTCGTCCCATAGCAAAGTAGAGAGCTAAAGAGACATGATTCCCTCAAAAAGAAGGTTTCAATTTTTCAAATTTTTCAGAAAAAATATCGATTTTAGCCTCGAAAATGCCTCAAAAACCTGGTAAATGAACCCAATGTATACGGTAGCTAGACTCACCTGACACTGAATAGGATCCTCTGGGATCATCCTCGATTCGAATCTTCGAGAACCTTCTAGAACCTTCTAACTGAAACCGTTAGGTATATAAACAAAATATCGGTCCAAAACGCGATGAGAAGACCTAGCTAGACGCGAATGGTGCAAAAAGCGAGAGATTTAGAGACGCAGAACAAGTGAACACCTCTTCCAGGCATTGCGACGTACGGCGAGTGTCTGCGTCTCTGCGTCTCGAACACTATTTCGGGGGCACGACGGCGAGAGATAATACAAAACGAGGAGGGTGCGAGACATTGGACGCCGATCGTCGTCGACTCGACACAGAAGAAACAGAAGAAGGCCCTGGGCGCTGCGCCGTGTGGTAACGAACCACTGGTGAGTGAGGGTGAGAGAGTGTGTGAGGAGAGGAGGGTGCGAGAGAAAGAGAGGCTTCGATTTCTAAAACAGCAACAGCGACCGGCAGACGAGGCAAATGGGAGGAAGAGAATATTGATTTTGGCTATAATATGGAACCCAAATGACTGTCTGTGCGTCTGTAGGTCTGGATGTCCACCAATCTTTGATATGGAGACCAGAATAAACGATTTACAAAACAACTTTCACAACGATTTTCCATTTTATGATAATTTTTTCACCTAAACCTAATTACAATCAAATTTTTGGGATCGTAACAAAAAGCAAAAAAATTAAAAATGACTTTTTGCCCACCCCGGAGTCGAACCCCGGGCCTCTAGATCCATTCTTCGGCCCCACAACCACTGCGCCACAGCGCCGCACACTCCTCTTCGCCGCTTTCCGACCGCCGCGCGCGACACACGCATTGCATAGTGGCCGACGCGAGCCCGGTTTTTGTCGGTACATGCGCCGACCCTACCCCCCGCGCCTCGTCGTCTCCGCATCGCTTCTTCGGCTTATTAGCTAAGATCAAAGTGTAGTATCTGTTCTTATCGTATTAACCTACGGTATACACTCGAATGAGTGTAATAAAGGTTATATGATTTTTGGAACCTAGGAAAGACTCGGGGCTTGCTCCGACTTTCCAAGGGTCGTCCCGGCGTTGCACTGCTGCCTGGCTCGGCCCAGTCCCCGTGGGGACAACAAAAAATTAAAAGTGCATTGGGAAGAGGAAGCTGGAATTGTGAAGAATTTGCAGAATCAGGCTGGAAGAGGGATTCTACTGGATAGCATCGAAATAATTTTACGAAACTTATTTTCAGAAACCCGAGATGATTTCTTCAAATCTCGCATCGAACAGAAACTCTTTTCAGTTTTAACTTGAATACACATTTCTCAGATTTCAGCCGACACTGCCCATTTTCTACAGACGCTACAAACATTTTTAAGCCTAAAATTTTTACTGTCCCGCCTTATCGGAAAATCCTCGGACAACCAATTTGGACTAGCTCGAATTACCACCTGAAAACCATTTACTTTCAAACTTCAGTCTAGCATAAATTATATTTTATAACAAATTCATTAACAATAATGAACAACGACTGCAAAATTAGTCGGTTGGGACGATGGTGGTCTTCTCGGAGACGTAGATTCCGTCAAGGAATTTACGGATATCCTTCTCCTTAACGGCGGTGGATTGCTGGAGACGAGCGGCGGCTTGGGACACGAATTGAACGTCATTTCCCTCAACGATGATCTCGTCCTTTTGGGCGGTGGAGATGGTGGCGGTGACTCCATCTGGAAGTGGGACACGGCGGACGATCTTCTCTCCCAAGAAGTTACGGATCTAGAAAGATACACAGTTAATTTAGAAGGTTTTTAAGATCGATTACCTCAACAGTTCTGTTTCCGTCTTGAAGGGTAACGTTGATGGGGAAATGGGCATATACGGAGCGCATCTTGTAGCGGAATCCGAGGGTGACTCCCTTGATCATGTTCTTGACGTGGGAGCAGACGGTGCGGATGGCGGCGAGCTCCTTGCGGACTCCGAACCACTTGCGGACGCGGAGGGTGTTCTTTCCGACGCGCTCCATCTCCATGTGCAAGTGACGGAAGTCCTTGCGGATGGTTCCGCGTGGTCCGGTGACGTGGACGATGCGGTTCTTGACGGTGAAGGTGACTCCCTCTGGGAACACAACGGTGTCGTTGGACTCGATCAGCTTCATGATCTACGTGGATTACCTGAAAAAAACGATGAATTAGAATTTATAGAGAAGATTCAACGATGAAAAAGCACGAAAATATAGAAGAAAAAAACGGTTTTGATAAGTCTAAAAAAGAATCAGCAAAATTCTGCATTTTTCGAAATTGACTTTCACCTATTTCGCATAGAAATTTCTAGTTTTTCAAGACTAAATCATGCTAAAAAAGCTAAAAATTCACAGAAAAAATTAAACAAAAAAGAAAAAACTTAAATGAACAGAGTCTTCGGAAGAAGTGAGAAAAGGAAGCTTGGAAAACGGAGAGTTTCCAGTGCAGTCAGTTTACTCCGTATCGCGCACGTTATACTGAGTCGATACGCAGCGGAATGCAAAACGTGCGGCGGCAGGCATTCTTGCGTTTTGCCGATGCCCCGCCCACTTTTCCGTGCCCTTGCCGTTTTCGGCACCAATTTTTTGCCAAAAATGCGTTTTTGCACCAATTTTCGCGATTTCTGGGGGAAAAGTGGCGAAAATTGATGAAAATTATGCTCAGAAAGTGAATTTGGTAGTTTTAAAATCTTTTTTCGATGTATTTTCACCAGATTTGCATTTTTCGAAATGTTTTTCGAATTGTTTCTTTCTAACCAGAACAGCTCCGAAACAGCTGATTCTGCCGCTCTTTTGTTAGAAACAAGACTGAAAATTTCGTTATTTTCTCAGTTTTCTGTCTAAAATATAGTGTTTAGTGGAAAAATATCGATTTTCCGTATTTTTCTGTGTTCTTTCTGTTTGAAAACCCGAAAAATTATTTCCTCTACTAATTTTCTTTCGTTTCCTTCAATGAAATAAAAATCCATCATTATAAAATCCAACGTCTCCATTTTCAGCAGAATGAAGGACCGATTCAAACAAAAATACACCGCCGGAGCGGCAGTGGCATATATGTCACGAAAGCAAGCACTGAAGAAGCTTCAGCTCACGCTCAAGGACTTCCGTCGACTGTGTATTATTAAGGTTTGTCTTTTGTCAATTAGCACATGATTTCACCAATTTTTTTGGTTTCCAGGGAATCTACCCACATGAACCGGCACACAAGAAGCAAGCAAACAAGGGTTCCACCGCTAACAAGGTGTTCTACTATCGCAAAGACATCAACTTCCTGGCTCACGAACCGATTATCAACAAGTTCAGAGACTACAAGGTCTTTTTGCGAAAATTGAACCATTTGAAAGCAAAGAAAGAGGATGACAAGATCAAGAAGCTCTATGACAACAAACCAGTCTACAATCTCGACACTATCGTCAAGGAACGTTTCCCAACGTTCGGATCGGCTCTTCGTGATATGGATGATGCTCTTTCCCTATGCTTCACTTTCGCTATGCTCCCCCATACTCGAGTTCTGAAGGAAGGAATGATCGACAGTTGCCGTAAGCTCACTGCCGAATTCATGCACTATGTGATCGAGTCTCAATCTCTCCGCAACACCTTCATCTCCATCAAGGGAATCTACTACCAGGCTGAGGTCCACGGTGAGAAAATCACATGGGTGGTGCCACACGAGCGTGGTCTTCCACACGTCACCGACGTCGACTTCACCGTTTTGGTGACGTTCGTCGAGTTCTACATCGCCATGTTGGGATTCGTCAACTTCAAACTCTACCAGGACATTGGGCTGTTCTATCCACCACAGATCGGACAGGTTGTTGAGGGAGATGAGATGGAGACGGAGGAATACAAGGAAAAGGTGTACAGTTTGGCGAAACCATTGGCGAAAAGAAAGGATGTGGAGCAGACAGAAGATGACGAGCCATTGGATCTTCTCGGAGAGGATTCTGATGCTCTTGCGCAGAAAGTTAAAGAAGCCAAGAATATCAAGACACTATTCAAAGGATGCGTCTTCTATCTCAATCGCGAGTGTCCAAAGGAGGCTCTAACATTTATCATTAGAAATGGAGGTGGAGTTGTTGGATGGGAAGGAGCACCGAATGATTTGAAAGCTGATAGCAAAAACATCACACATCACATCGTAGATCGGCCAATGGACAAGTTGGAAGTCAATCGACTTTATGTACAGCCACAATGGGTGTTTGATTGCTTGAATGCTCGTAGAAAGTTGCCAACGGAGAGATATATGCCAGGAGTAGCATTGCCACCACATTTTTCGCCGTTCACATCTGAAAAGGCTGGAGATTACATTCCATTTGAGCGATTGGAGGAGTTGAGAAGCATGGGCAAGGGTGAGTTATAATATGTGTATTAGGAGGATTTCAGCTCGAATTTTCATATCATTTTGTTTCCCGGCGTCATGTTATCCTAAAACATCATTTTGCGAGCTAAATTACGAAAAAAAAACCAACTTTTGCGACCTCAAAAATATCGAGAGACTCAAATTTCTAAAAATATCACATATATGGTTTTAGATGATTAATTTTACTTACCGTATTTCCTCTAATAGAATCCCACCTCCAATTGAAGCCCACCTCTAATAGAAGCCCACCCCCTGGTTGTGCAGTTCGGCTTCTCGGTCAGTACCGACACATTTTTTTCTTGATTTTTTGGTAATTTCCGCTAATTCTAGTAGTTTTTGAGATATTTCATTTCAGTGTAGAGCCAAAAACCGTCTAATTTGAGCTCTGTTTCTAATCGACGTCCTCCAAAAAAAGGAGGTTGAAAAATAGAAGCCCATGGGCTTCTATTAGAGGAAATACGGTATATGATATAACTATAAATTTGGCCTTCATAATCAATAAACCCCGAATTCCAGACGTATCCGAGCTCGAAGCCGCTATTCCAAAGACCATGGACGAGCTGCCGATGCGCAGAAAGGAGGTCAAGCCAGAGAAGCCAAAGGGAATCCACATCGCCGTCGGACAGATGCACAAGAAGAGCAAGGAGAAGTTCCACGAGACCGTCGAGAAGGGACAAGAGTTGAAGATGCGCGAGTTGATGATTTCCAAGAAGCACCAACGTGTCTACCACAGCATGAAGACGACGTTCAAACGAAATCGCAACGATGCGTTGAAGCTGAAAAAGAAGGCCAAGTTGGTGAAGGCGACGGCAGAGGCCTAAAGAGCTGGTTTTTGTTTTTTGTTTTGTTGAAATTGTTGATTTTTATCTTTTTAATAACCAATCCCCCAATCTACATCATCCAATTATCTCCTTTCGTTGTTTTGTTACCCACAATTCTGATAAAAAAGTTATCGAGAAATCAAAATTCGTTAGAGAAACGGAAAAATTTATTGCAGTGGGAAAAATTCCGCAAAAAAATAAATTAGGTGAAAAAGAGAAAAAATTATTATTATTGCTCATTTTTGTTAACTTCTAGGTGAGATCTAAGGCGAGTTCTTCTTGTTCTTTGTTTTGTATTGCATAGTTAATAATTTAGGTCAAAATTCAAATGTCTAACGTGTCGTCGACACGTATCTATCATAGGCGTCTTGTGTTGGATCCTCTTGGGCTATGGCGCCATAGTTGGCGTTGACTACGGTGGTGGCGTTGAAGGCGTCGGTGATTTTGCCGTCGCGAGCCATTGGCACTCCTTGTGGGGCTAGAATTTTGAAATTAGGAAATTTTACAGAAAAAATTTGAAGGGTTACCCATAATATCCATGTCTTCCTCCTCGAAATTTCCAGCTCCATACTTGATTCCTTCGTACTTGAACAGTTTATTCAGACCGAAGCTTCCAGCGCAAGTCGCCAGGCAGATCAGCCCGTAGATCACAAAGGTGGTCCGCGAGCCGATCACCGAAATCACTGATCCTCCCACAATTGATCCGATTCCTTTTCCGATGCCGTGATAGCCGACTTGAAGAGCGTACTGGGCGTGTTGTTTGGCATGGGGTGGGGCGACAAGGGAGATGTAGGAAGAGGCACAAGACCAGACAGTGGCTAGGCAGGCTCCTTGCAAAACCTGAAGCGGTAGGACCATCCACGGGTTGTCCAGGATCGAGAGGGCCATGAAACGGAAAAAGTTGACAGCGAGGCAGAGATACATAACACGGACATGGCCGTACTGGAAAATAGAACTATTATAGAAAGGAAAAACGGAAAAAAAACTAAATGACGTAAGAGGGAATTGAACTCGCGAGCTGTCGCTTCAAAAACAGCCGCGTTATCCACTGCGCCATACCGTACACTTGAACTCAACTCCCTCTTTTTTTTTATAACCGCAAGCCCTTTCAAGGTCGCCGCCTAGCTTTGAGGTTTTTATAAACATAAAGAGGAGAGCTATTTGAGTGTCTAGTGTGGCGCAGTGGATAGTGCGACTCTTTTTGAAGCGAGAGGTCGAGAGTTCAATTCCTCCTCTCGCCATTTTCTTTTTTTTAATTTTTAAGTATTGAAACCTACCTTATTAATCAGCTTAAAGACATAGAAATAGGTGATAATCTCCGATGCATGGTTAACCACAGAAAGGATACCAAACAGGACTGGCGAGCCTCCGATGTCCTGAAGATGCCAGTAGAGGAAACTGAAGACCAGACCAGCGCCACCACCCATCACGACGACCGAAATGAAGAAGAGAAGGATGTGCATGCTGGCGAGAGCCTTCATGGCGAGCAGGAGACTGTTCTCGGAGCCCGATCCGCCTTCGGACTGGAAATGGGAATGGTTTAGATGTGTAGAGCTTGAAATTTCAGATATATTACTAGTTGAGAAATTTCAAGTAGCGATTGGGGTTCAGGAGATATGCGCCTTTAAACTTCAAAGTGTGAAGTAAGCGTGCTTATTTTCGATATATCTCAAAAACTAAAAAAGATACAAGGAATTGGTTAATTACAAAAATGCAGAGCTTAAAATTTTAGATATTTTTGTAGTTGACAGTTTTTCAGTAGCAATCGTGGCTCGAGAGCTATGCGCATTTAAAGTAAGCCGAGCTACATACACTCTAACTCGTCTACTTCAAGTAGATGTATTTCGCTAACCAATTGAGCTAGAATATTGATTTTTAGCTCAATTGATTGGAAATTTCATTTGCTTCATTTTTATAGTTTTTTTAAATAGCAACTGTGGTTCAAGGGATATGCGCCTTTAAAAGAAAGTACACTTATTGCAAGGCATACTGTAAGCGCGCTTATCATCTGAAATGTTGAAGTGGCTGTATCTCCCCAACCAATCAAGTAAGGAAATTGATTTGAAGCTTAATCGATTGGAAATTTTATTTTCTCTTTTTTCATAGTTGACCATTTTTCAATAGCTAGGAAGGTTCAAGTGTTATGCGCCTTTAAAGTAAGAACACTTATTTGCGAGTGCATAAAGACCTCCCAATTTTGACCCTATTTATTTCGTTTTCTGTGAAAGATAGCAAAAAGTGATTAACTAACAAAATGTTTTTCATATTATGAGAAATATTTTGCTAGTTGAGCACTTTTTGATATCTTCTGCAGGAAACGAGATAATTGAGCTCAAAGTTAGGTATGCGCACTTGAAGAACCGCGCCAAGAGAGACGCAGAGAAGTCGGCGCGTCTCGTTTCTCTGCATCTCTTCTAGGGGGAATTAAAACGAGTGTATCTCGGGAACCAGTAGAGCTAGAAAATTGATTTTTAGGCCATTTGATAGTAAATTTTATTCACTCTATTTTCGTAGTTAGCGATTTTTCTCTAGCTATATTGGCTTCTGAGATACACCCTTTCCGAAAAATACCTCACCTGCGTAACCCTTGCTCTTGCCTTCTCCGCGACGACATGGGACACTTCAGCTTCCCGTGTATCCATAACCAATCCACCAACATCTCCTGGGGCAGCCATATCATCATCAAACTTGAATTTGCTAGCCAATCCCATCGCAGCCAACATGAAAATCACACACATCACAAAACAGAGCGTGTAGTTCTTCTCGGTTGTATTCTCCGCCGGACACGGATGATTTCGGAATGTATCCGAGTAATCTAGAGCGATACCCATGATAAACATAGCCAGTCCCCATCCAACTGAAGCCATCAATCGGATTTTTCCGAACTCGGCGGGATTGTCACGGACGGCGTGGAGGGTGGCGGCGTCGGCGAGTGGAAGAGCTGGTGAGGAGAAGAATTCACAGAGGCAGATAAGGATGAGCAATAGCATGAAAGCTTGCTCGACGGCTGGTTGACGATAGACACGAGTGGAGTGTGGTGGAGAGACGAGGATACCGTAGTTGTCCTCGTTGTAGTTGCAGACCTGAAAGACCAGAGGTTGTCTAGTGTTTGCTGATGTTTAAAGGCGCATATCTCCCCAACCATCAAAGGTATTAAACTTTTGTTCACTAGTAAAATGTGTGACATTTTAAGACAAGCATTTTGTTAGTAAAAAATTTTTTGATAGCTTTGCTGGTTATTAAGATATGACTCATATCATATGAGGCTTGGTACTCCTCGAACCTCTAGGAGCCCGACATACACAATTCAAAGGCGCATAACTCGCTTCAAACTTGGAACTTCAGATTGAATCAAAACGTTAAATGTAGAATTTGATGAGATCTACAAAATAATATTAAAATTGACTATATTTGAAAACTGACGCTGACTCGGAAGTGATTAAAAGGCGGGTAGACAAAATCGGCACCGACCTCGTTAGCGCCGATCCGTCTCTATTACGCGCCGACGCATAACTCAGCTCAAACTTAGAATTTCGGTTTAAACTAAAAAGTAAAATGTAGAATTTAACAAGATCTACAAAATGATGTTAAATTCAAAATTTGTGTTCGAAATTGGAGTTCCAAACCAGAAGCACTGGAATACGTTGGTGACGATTTCACTTTCTCGACTCTTGGGCGGCTTCTGGTTTGAAGCTTGGTTATCAATTATAGTTGGGTTTTATATCATTTTGTAGATCTTGTCAAGTGCTACATTTTGGTATTTATATCAAACGAAAATTCCAAATTCGAACCGAGTTATGCGTCTTTGAATTGTCATGGAGGAGAGGCTCCTAGTGGTTTCAAGGTGAGCTCTTTTTAAGTCTTCATATCTCAAAAACTAGCAATGCTATCTAAATTTTGTCAATTAACAAAATAAGTGCCTTGAAATGTCACACATTTTGCTAGTTAACAACTTTTTGATAGCCTAAAGGGTTCAAGAGATATGCGCCTTTAAAGTGGCAAAGAGCTACCTTGCAGCTTTTTTGCATGGTGTTGTTTAATGCATCATATCTCTTGAACCATTATAGTTATAGAAAATTTGTCAACTAACGAAATATTTGTCTTAAAATTCTACACATTTTACTAGCTAGCATAATTTTAAGATCTTCATTGGTTTTTGAGATATGCGCCTTTAAATATAGCTTACCCTATCCCTCGTAATATACTCCGGAGCGATTCCAGCTATCGTATCCTCCTCACTATCGAACGAGCTCAAATCGATGATTTTTTCGACGAGTGCTGCAAGGAAATTTTTTATAGAATCTTCTAGAAAATTCCAAAAAATAATGTCTTACGACTCTGAGTCTGTCTCCTGTGCCTGGCTGGCTTCGTCGAGCCACCAACCAACGTCTCCTTGAGCATTCCGAGTGCTCCACCTCGGATAATTTTTCCAGCTGGGGCCAACATTGTTTGACATGTTTTATTGCCTTCTGGAAGAGATTACTGTACCTCTTTGAGTTACTGTAGTTTGCCTACCTGGTACATAGACTATACAATATGGGGTCACCGGTTGGACCAAACCAATTCCAAGTGTGAAGAGGACCAGCGAGCCCAGAGAGAATAATAGGAGCAGTTTTTGTTTTCTGAAATTTAGATTTTTAAAAATGCCAATTCGCTCCATTGGACTAAAATTGCGTCACTCAAAAAAGTGACGAATGAGTGGGTCTCTCCCCTAAAAGCTATTATATTACCAAAAATGACGACACAAACTTTTTGGGATCAAACATCTTCTTACCTGAATCTGCTAGCGAATTGACTCCAGAATGGTCCGGATAGAAATTCGACAATAGGTCGAGAGCCGATTAGGAATCCAGCCTGGAAATGAGATTTTGGAATTTTTAGAATTTTTAGTTTTCTGGCAATTTTAGTATCAATCGAAAGCCAATAAAATTTTCTATCGAATGGTCTAAAAATCAGTTTTCTAGCTCTACTGGTTCCCGAGATACACTCGTTTTAATTATGACCTAGAAGAGACGCAGAGAAACGAGACGCGCCCACTTCTCTGCGTCTCTCTTGGGAGCGGTCACTTGAAGAGCGCGGGCGCCTAACTTTGAGCGCAATTATCTCAGTAGCTGTGAGAGATATCAAAAAGTTGTTAACTAACAAAATGTTTATCATAACATTTTCGACATTTTATCAGTTGATTACTTTTTGCTATCTTTCACAGAAAATGAGATAAAATGGGTCAAACTAAACACTTTAAAATAGCCTACCTGCGCCGCTGTCATACCCAACTGCTTGAAATAGACGGCTAGAAGTGGGAAGAGTGAACCAAAACTGGCGAAAAACGATAAATAGAATAGTCGACATATGAAGGCGTCCCGCGGGAACACCTTCCCGAAGATGTTCACCGTTCGTTCGCCCACGTGGTTTTCCATACCTGGAACAGGAAAATGGTTGGGCGGGAAATTTGAAAAGTTGGCTTTAAACAAAAGGAAATGTTCGGAAAAAAGAGAAAAACCAAGAAAAATTGGCAAGAAATTGCTCACATGTAAATGGACACAAACACGGACACAAGTCATGTAATTATAGACGTACGGAAAGCCAAAAAGAGAGAAAAGAGACGCAGAGATACTATAGGAACAGATGACGTTAGGAGATTTCGTAATTCTTAGATTCTTAGATTCTTAGATTCTTAGACTCTTAGATTCTTAGATTCTTAGATTCTTAGATTCTTAGATTCTTAGATTCTTAGATTCTTAGATTCTTAGATTCTTAGATTCTTAGATTCTTAGATTCTTAGATTCTTAGATTCTTAGATTCTTAGATTTTTAGATTCTTAGATTCTTAGATTCTTAGATTCTTAGATTCTTAGATTCTTAGATTCTTAGATTCTTAGATTCTTAGATTCTTAGATTCTTAGATTCTTAGATTCTTAGATTCTTAGATTCTATCGATTGAATTATTGATTTTTTGGAAAAACCGAAAAATTTTTCAAAATCTCAAAAATCCTGAGTTAACTTTTTTTCTCATTATCACCATTGAATTTCCCACACTTGATTTACTATAGAAACGTATCAATACCCCGGGGGAAACAATGTTCCCACAAGTTATAACAAAAAATTTCGATTTTTGACACTTCGCTGCGTTGAATTCGTTGTCCTCAGCGGTCGGTATCATGATAGACATGATTGTTTTTGTAATTTTTACATGCCTCTCATTTGCCTGAAATGTTTGAAATAAAATCCTGCGACATATAAAGTCCTTTTTTCGAACGCCGTACCATTTTTCAAAATCATCATCTTGAAAAAATCTGAATTTTGACATGTAAACAAGCATATCTACCGTCCAACTTGATGGAAACAGCCAAACTCTTTTTTTAACATAATCAGGATGACATAAACTTGTGTTTGGCCTGTACAGAATTTTGATTTAGGCCCTAGAAAAAAATATATGTGCGATTATTACAACCTAACCCCTATTTTCAGTGATATTTGACATGTAAACAAGCATATCTTTTGTCAAACTTGATGGAAACAGCCAAACTTTTGTTTTAGCATAATTAGAGTGATAAAAACTTGTGTTTGGCCTGTACAGAATTTTGAATTAGGCCCTAGAAATAAAAATATTCACTGATGATGGGACACCTCTTGATTTGGTCCATAACTCAAGAACGAAACCAAATTTCGAAAAACCGTAAGCGCCATCCGATTTAAAATTTAAAACTGACTGAAAACAAATGTGATTAATTTGGTCCATATGGTGGATGTAGGCGAAATGAACGATTTTCGAAAGGTATCCTATCAGTTTTGGATTATCGAATTCGACCATTATCTTTTACACCTACTTCCACCAAACGGACCAACCTAATATCACTTTTTCCTAAGTATTTTTTGATTTTAAATTGAATGGCACTCACGGTTTTTCGAAATTTGGTCTCGTTCTTGAGTTATGGACCAAATCAAGAGGTGTCCCATCCTCAGTGAATGTTTTTATTTCTAGGGCCTAATTCAAAATTCTGTACAGGCCAAACACAAGTTTTTATCACTCTAATTATGCTAAAACAAAAGTTTGGCTGTTTCCATCAAGTTTGACAAAAGATATGCTTGTTTACATGTCAAATATCACTGAAAATAGGGGTTAGGTTGTAATAATCGCACATATATTATTTTCTAGGGCCTAAATCAAAATTCTGTACAGGCCAAACACAAGTTTATGTCATCCTGATTATGTTAAAAAAAGAGTTTGGCTGTTTCCATCAAGTTGGACGGTAGATATGCTTGTTTACATGTCAAAATTCAGATTTTTTCAAGATGATGATTTTGAAAAATGGTACGGCGTTCGAAAAAAGGACTTTATATGTCGCAGGATTTTATTTCAAACACTTCAGGCAAATGAGAGGCATGTAAAAATTACAAAAACAATCATGTCTATCATGATACCGACCGCTGAGGACAACGAATTCAACGCAGCGAAGTGTCAAAAATCGAAATTTTTTGTTATAACTTGTGGGAACATTGTTTCCCCCGGGGTATTGATACGTTTCTATAGTAAATCAAGTGTGGGAAATTCAATGGTGATAATGAGAAAAAAAGTTAACTCAGGATTTTTGAGATTTTGAAAAATTTTTCGGTTTTTCCAAAAAATCAATAATTCAATCGATAGGAAAAAAATTAACAAAATTTTTTTCCAAAACTTCAGTAGATTGTCTATCTACTGTTTTTTGAATTTTAACAAACGGACACAAGCCAACAAAGTTATGATTTTTTGAAAATTTAGCCATTTTTTGGTACGTTTTGGTCCATAACTCCTTATAAAAATTTTTCATCAACTATTCCTCTTGGATTCTCGGATAACTTTTTACGCTCTTTCTAACCATATACGTCTCGATTTTTTTCGAGGGCAACACTTGGGAGTCATTCCATGTTAGATTCTTAGATTCTTAGATTCTTAGATTCTTAGATTCTTAGATTCTTAGATTCTTAGATTCTTAGATTCTTAGATTCTTAGATTCTTAGATTCTTAGATTCTTAGATTCTTAGATTCTTAGATTCTCAGATTCTTAGATTCTTAGATTCTTAGATTCTTAGATTCTTAGATTCTTAGATTCTTAGATTCTTAGATTCTTAGATTCTTAGATTCTTAGATTCTTAGATTCTTAGATTCTTAGATTCTTAGATTCTTAGATTCTTAGATTCTTAGATTCTTAGATTCTTAGATTCTTAGATTCTTAGATTCTTAGATTCTTAGATTCTTAGATTCTTAGATTCTTAGATTCTTAGATTCTTAGATTCTTAGATTCTTAGATTCTTAGATTCTTAGATTCTTAGATTCTTAGATTCTTAGATTCTTAGATTCTTAGATTCTTAGATTCTTAGATTCTTAGATTCTTAGATTCTTAGATTCTTAGATTCTTAGATTCTTAGATTCTTAGATTCTTAGATTCTTAGATTCTTAGATTCTTAGATTCTTAGATTCTTAGATTCTTAGATTCTTAGATTCTTAGATTCTTAGATTCTTAGATTCTTAGATTCTTAGATTCTTAGATTCTTAGATTCTTAGATTCTTAGATTCTTAGATTCTTAGATTCTTAGATTCTTAGATTCTTAGATTCTTAGATTCTTAGATTCTTAGATTCTTAGATTCTTAGATTCTTAGATTCTTAGATTCTTAGATTCTTAGATTCTTAGATTCTTAGATTCTTAGATTCTTAGATTCTTAGATTCTTAGATTCTTAGATTCTTAGATTCTTATTTTAGTCCCCAGAGAGTTTGGGACCCAGGAAACGGAAACGTCGTTTTTTCCTTTGTTTGTGTTTTTGTGTTCTTTTTTGAATCGATTCTGGGGCATTTGGAAAAAGAAAAAAGAAAAAAATTGCGAAGAGAAAAAAAAATATTCAAAATATTAAACACCAAAAATCACATCCCCAAAATCTCTATGTATAATTAGAGTGCACACAAGATTTAGTGCATTTTTCTTTTTTTTTCAAAATTTATATATTTTGAAACACCATACATATACATGTATTCCGTTTCATCATATATGGCTTCTTTAGTTTCCAAAAATGCAAAAAATAGGGAAATTTTCGGAAAAAAATCTAGCAGATATTCTAGCTTTATTATCTTGGTTGCAATAAAAGATATCAAAAATTAGTCAACTGATAGAATGTTTATCATAAAATTTGTGACATTTTACTAGTTAACAAAATTTTGATAACTTTAATCGTTCGGGAGATATGCGCCTTTAAATTGGCAAATGGTTATCATGCAGCGTCTGGGATGTGGCAAATGGTACACTTTTTTAGTTAGCTCATATCTCAACAACTAGCAAAGCTAACAAAAATTTGTCAACTGATAAAATAGTGCTGATATTTTGATAAACATTTTATCAGTTTGCAAAATTTTGATAACTCTAACGGTTTAGGAGATATGCGCCTTTAAACGTCGCGGCATCAATTTCAAGCGCGGGAAGGACACTGCGATATTTAAAGGCGCATATCTCAAAAACTAAAATTTCAAATTTGGAAATCTAAGAACAAAAAAAATAGAAAATTTTCAAAGCTACATTTTTGTAATTGTCCATTCCTTGATAACTTCATTAGTGTTTCAGATATAACGCTCTAAAGTTGAGGTGCCCGTATGTTGACCATTTTTCAAGGAATATTGCAGGTCCCAAAAGTGCTAGAAATTGAAAAAAACGGTTTTTGAATAAAATGAAAAATGAAATTTCAATTCTTTGTATTCTCCGAAAAATCAAAAGAATCAGAAACCTAGAAGACAAAAAAGAAGAAAAAAAAGTCGATAAAAAAGGTACGAAGAGGGGAAAACTAGGGAAAAACTCCACGGAGAGAAGTAACGGGTCCCCGAGCGAGAGCAAGCACACACACACAAATCTATATAAAGCAAAAAAGAAGAAAAAGAAAAAGAAGAGGGAATAGGAGAAGAAGAAGTTGTTGGAAGAGCGTGTATGCTCTCTCTCTCTCCCTTCCCGCTGACGACGATTCTAAAGCCTTCGAGAGATGAAAAAAAGAAGAGAAAGAGAGCAATTCCTTCTTCTTCCTCCCCACGTCTTCTAGTTGTCTCCTGACGCCCCGGCGGCTCGACTCGTCACCATTTTCCCCACTCGGGGACGTTTTCTCAGTTTTCTCTTCTTCTTCGGAGAGAAGCAGAAGAAAAAAAAAAGAAGACGTCCTTTTTTTTATGGGAAGAAGAAGAATAAGAAACGGAAGAAATAGAAGGAGGAGGAAGACGGAGATTATTTGTTTCTCTTTGTTTACAGGAAATTTTTTGAAAAAAAATTTAAGGTTCGGGATTTTTCAACCTTTTCTAAAGCTTGAAACGACTCTGGGTAATGAGATTACAATTTTTCAGATTTTTGAAATTTTAGCTGATTTTGTTATCAACCGAAAGCCAAAAAAATTTACTATCGAATAGTCTAAAAATCAATCCTCCAGCTTTTATGGTTCGTAAGATACACATGTTTTATGTTGAGCATGAAGAGACGCAGAGAAACGAGACGCGCCGACTTCTCTGCGTCTCCCCTCCCTTGGAGAGTGACAGTTAACTATAAGAGCGCATATCTCACGAACCGTTTTAGATATGAAAAAGTTGTTAACTAGAAAAATGTGTAAAATTTTAGAATCAATATTTTACTAGTTAACAATTTTTATCTAGCTGTCATGGTTTTTGAGATACAGCGTTTTTTCAATGTAGCCACTTCAAGGCCGCATTTCTCTTGAACCCATGAAGTTATCTAAATGTTGTCAATCAATAAAATGTGTAGAATTTTAAGGTTAACATTTGACTAGTAGACAATTATTTGTTAGCTTTCATGGTTTTTGAGATACGGCACTTTAAAAGTTGCTAGCTTGAAACGCTGGCAGCGGTTTTGAGCGCCCGACATTTAAAGGCACATATCTCTCGAACCAGCAAAGCTATTAAAAAATTGTCAACAAATAAAATGTATAAAATTTGAAAACAAACATTTTATAAGTTAACAATTTTCGGCTAGCTATCAAAGTTTTTGAGATACTCCGCTTTGAAAATTGCTAGCTTAAAACGCTGGCAACTCCTCTGAATGCTTGATGTTTAAAGGCGCATATCTCTTGAACCAACTTAGCTATCAAAAAGTTGCCACTTAGAAAAATGTAAAAAATTTCAAGGCAAACATTTTACTAGTAGACAATTTACAGCTAGCTCTTCTATTTTTCAAGATACAACGATTTATACAAGAAGCGCGCTTTAACTCAATTTAAAGGTGCATAAAACAAAGAACAAGTAGCACCTGACTAATTTTTTCCAGTTTTTTGGGTATAAATATGTCATGAACCAGTCAAGCAAAAAAGGAAAATATGTATAAAAATATGCATGTCAAACTTCCCGTTCCGGTTGTCCATCAAACATCATACCCCTATTTTTCCCCCTTCTTGGAAGTCACTTTAGCTGAAAATTTCAGCTAAAGTAGGACCCAAAATGACGTATCCAAGCAAACAAACGGAAAAAAAATCAATTATTCATATTTTTCTGGGTACTCTCTGACACATTTATTATGCATTATGAAAAGAGAAAAAAAACGGAAAAGGAAAGAATTCAATAAGGAGTTTTGTCGTCTTTCTTGGCCCACATTTGGAATGGTTCCAGATAGTTTTCGACCTTAAATTGCTCCAATTTTCGCTTATCATCGGTTTTTGGGTCCTTGAGGAACTCATGGAACTCGTGATCACCGAATCCGATTTCTGCGGCGTCTGATGACGTGGCACCGTAGTAGATGGCGTCGACGCGGGACCAGAGAGCAGCGCCCATGCACATTGGACATGGATAACAGGAGGTGTAGAGTTGGCAGCCGGAGAGGTCGAAGGAATCTGGAAAAAAAGAATTTCAGATTTTTGAAATTTCAGGACTTGTGAATTTCTGAATTTCTGAATTTCTGAATTTCTGAATTTCTGAATTTCTGATCTTCTGAGTTTTTGAATTCCGAATTTTCTGAATTTCTGAATTTTTGAATTTTGTGGAAATTCAGAATTTCAGAATCTCAGAATTTCAGAGTGTCAACCTTTAGGTATTTCAGAATTTCAGGATCTGAGAATCTGATAATCTTAGAATCTTAGAATATCAGAATTTCAGAATTTCAGAATCTCAGAATCTCAAAATCTCAGAATCTTAGATTTCCAGACTTCCGGATTTTCAGGTATTCCAGTTTTCAGATTTTAAGATTTTTAAAATGATTTCACTAGTTTGGAATCTGAGAATCTGCGCATCTGAGAATCTGAGAATCCCAAAATTTCAGTTTCCGATTTTGTTTAACTTTCTGAATTTCCGGAATTTTTGATTTTCCAGATTTCCAAATTTCCTGAACTCCCGAATTTCTGAATATTCAAAATATAATACCCAATTTAAAAACTTTTGATTTTCTGAATTTTCAACTTTCCCAAATTTCCCCAACTCACCAACATTCTTACAAGTATTCCTAATAGCCGTCACTTCAGCATGAGCCGTTGGATCCTTGGTTACCAAAACCATATTATGCCCAGCTCCAATTACTTTTCCATCCTTCACAATAACCGCTCCAAATGGTCCACCATCCCCCGCTAGCATTCCTTTCTTCGCCTCCTCAATCGCCAATTTCATAAATTCCATGTTGCGCGGGAGATTTGAATTTTTCGAGGTGGGACTAGTCTGGAAGAATATGTTTTCACTTACATTTCTAAGCCACGTGGCGACAGAAAAATCTGGGCTTTTGCTTAAAAAATTACTTCAAATTCTGGATTACTGAGTTTTTGAAATTACCGTAAAACCTGTATTAGAAGGGCCCCCTAACTTGTAAGTTTGAGCCAATATATCTCGATTCCTGCGAAAGATATGACAAAGCTGTCAACTAATAAAATATTGCTGATATCATGATAAACATTTTATCAGTTGACACATTTTTGATAAATCTTATAGGGACCGAGATAATTGAGTTTAAACTTGATTGCTGGTGGGATTTCTTTTAGATTATTCGAGGGTATGAGGGTAGAAAAAATAGAAAAATCGACAAAAGATGAAACGAATGAATTGAAAAAATGAGAAGAGGAGATACTTTCACTTTTTGGCGAATTGAAATGATGGGAAAATTGGGAGACAATCGACACCGAACAGAAACCAGTTGGCAAAAACGGAAAAAATGAATGGATGGGAAATCGAAAAATCAAAAAAAAAAAATCAGATTTTCAGATTTGAAGGGCCAAAATGAATTCGAAATTTGGAAAAGATTTTTCAAAGCTTTTCAGGAAATACGACGTCTTCAAGCTCAAGCTGGAGCTGGACCTCTGATAGTGAAACTTTAGATTTTTTGAAAATTTTGAATCTTCAAGCATTTCAAAAACTCCAAATAGTCTGAAATTTCTCATCTGAAACTACAAATTTCCAGATAATAAAGTTTTCAGCCAAAATGTTTCAAGCCAAAATTTGCAATTTTTACAGATTTTTTTAGCTGAAAATGGTCGATTTTCTTAAGTCATGACCTAGAAAAATCTAGAAAAATCTAGGTCATGACTTAGGAAAATTTAGGTCACGACCTAAAAAATCTAGGTCAGGAACTAGAAAAATTTAGGTCATGACCTAGACAAAACTAGACAAAACTAGGTCATGACCTAAAAAAATCTAGGTCACGACCTAGAAAAATCTAGGTCATGACCTAGAAAAATTTAGGTCATACCCTAGAAAAATTTAGGTCATGACCTAGAAAAATTTAGGTCATGACCTAGAAAAAATCTAGGTCCTGACCTAAAAAACTAGATCATGACCTAAAAAAATCTGGGTCATACCCTAGAAAAATTTAGGTCATGACCTAGAAAAATCTAGGGCATGGCCTAAAAAATCTAGGTCATGACCTAGAAAAATTTAGGTCATGACCTAGAAAAATCTAGGTCACAACCTAGCAAAATCTAGTCCATGACCTAGAAAAATTTAGGTCATGATCTAAAAAATTTAGGTCATGACCTAGACAAAACTAGGTCACGACCTAATTAAATCTAGGTCATGACCTAGAGAAATTTAGGTCATGAATTTTCGAATTTTTTGAGTTCTTCGAATTTCAAAACATCCTAAAAATCTGGAAATTCCGAAACTTCTTCTCCGAAAATTTCCATCTCTTCCCACTCGATTTCCAAAACCTGAATGCGTCATATTTATGCAAATTTTCAGCGGAATTTAAATCCTCCCCGGTTTCCAACGTCATCGAGTACTTTTGAAACTTTTTTCGATACATTTTTTAATCATAAAATACTTTCTTTTGTAGTTTTTTTGTTGTGCTGTCTTCTAGCTGTCAAAACAAAAATTGACACTTTTCTCGCTTCTCTGCGTTTCTAATGCTCTTTTATCTCTTATTGTTTGTCTTTATTGAGCTCTTAAAAAATACTTTTTGTGCTCAAATCAAAAAAAAATTAATCATATCATGACTAGTCGAATATTCAGAAGCCACGCTTCGAAATCTATGCTGAAAGAGCAAATTCCACTGGGGAGGGTAAGAATTTTTTGAAAATTGTGATTTTCTGAAATTCTGAATTTTTTCAAATATTTTTCAAAGTTTTTCTCGAAGTTTCTAAAATTCTAAAGTTCCGATTACTAGAAAATCAGGAATTTTACGATTTTTCTGAGTTTTTTTTTTGAAATTCCCGACTTTCGAATTGCTTCAAAGTTCCAATTTATTGAAATTTGAAAATCTCAGTTTCCAGATTTTTTAATAAATATTTTATCAGAAAAATGAACGTTTTTTTTTGCAATTTCTTATCAGGAAAACTGATAAAAATGCCTTTTTCGGAAAATTTTAGTAGAAAGTGTCGTCAGGTTTGGTGCAAATTCTGCAAACACCCCGCGTTGTGTAGTACACAGTGTGGATTTACGCGGGTGCACGAGTCACAAATTGTTTATTTATTTAACCTGAAAGCACTAAAATTCAACTTTTGAATCAGATTTTTTCCCTGAAATTCAATTTTTTAAAATTTAGATGTCGCGGCGAAGCACCACAGACCGCTCGGACTACAATGACAACGCGTCGAACGCCTCAAACACCTCGCGCCGACCCACAATAAATTTCCAAGAATTGATGGAAGACCTCCCCGAACACGACCGAGAAACCGGCGAACGCCTTCGCCGTCACCTCCAATTCTTCTTCATGAACCCCATGGAAAAATGGAAGGTTCGCCGGCAACTCCCCTATAAGTTACTGCTCCAAGTGCTCAAAATCGTCTTTGTGACTATGCAACTGATTCTTTTTGCTGAAATGCGCATGAGCCACGTGGATTTTCTCGAAGACACGACTACAGTAATGCGACATCGATTTTTAAAAGAGTGGAATGATGACAGAGATGCTCTACAGTATCCGCCGGCCGAGGGGCGCTACTCGGTTTATGATGATCAGGGATTGTCAGAGCATCTCGGATTTTTGATTAATTCGGTTGGGCGGGAATTTAAAAATTTTAAAATATTTGAATTTTGTTACAGTACTACGCAATTCGCAACGACTCCTTTGCCTCCTTCTCCTACGACGTTGTCAAGCATCCGGCAGAGAATTTGGGGGCTCAGATTAGCTTCGAGTCGATTCCCCCTATTGAAGTATTGATTGATCGAATTTCCAATGTCACTGTGAACAATAACACTTATGATTTTGATATTCGAGAGGTTAAAGGTCCGGATTTTCAGGAATATTCTGGAAAAAATAATTTTTAAAAATTCCAAAAAACTTCCAGACACCAAAAGGCTCAACCTCACAGCCCAGGAAGTGTTTCAAATCGGACAATCCGACGACACCGTCCGAGATATTCTAGCGACACGTGGCATCACATTCCTTCCAGAAGACGCGCTGAAAATCTCGACGGTCCAATTCAAGTTCCGGCTCCGGACGATCCATTACTCCCCGACTGCTGGTGATCAGAAGCCAGAGTGCTATAAAATTGCGGTTTCCATTAAATTCGATAATTCAAGGCATACTGGACAGGTTCATGTTACTCTGTCTACAGTAGTCTCGTATGTGAATGTGTGCAATGGACGGATTATTAAGGGTGAGCAATTCTTGGATTAAAATGTAGGAAAATGGCTTTAAAAAATTGCTGAAAATCGTCTAAAAATCTGAGAAGTGTACTGAAAATACCATAATTCCTACTCATGATTATTCGAAATTGCTGTTTTTTTTAAAGAAACTTTGACTAAAATTCGTCTAAAAATGCTGAAAATTGGCTCCATAATTACCCAATTTTTCTGGATTTGTGACTGAAAATCAGTTTCAAAGTAACTTTTATTTTCGAATTTTTGATGTTTTTTTCCAGAAAAAAACTCAAGTGAAAATTCCAGAAAAATTAGCCGAAAATCGATCGAAAATGCTGAAAAGTTTTGGCTGAAAATGACTTGAAATAACGTATTTTTTTCGGAAATTTTGGCTGAAAATCCGCCATTTTGTGCGATTTCTGCTTTTAAATCTTCTGAAATTGCTGAAAATCCCTCATTTTCTCTGAAATTTTGGCTCGAAAATGACTAAAAAGCTAGCTAAAAAACGGCTAAATGGCCACTACAAAATGAAATTTAAGACACGTTCTCTGTAGAACTCAACCTCAAGCCTATTGTCCACTGTACAGAAAAGTTCAAACTAGTTTTTATACATTGATATTATATACCATGAAAGTTGGGACACTTTTAAGATAAAAAAATGTACATTTGGTTCGGACCCACCCAGTATGGTCCAAACGGTGACCAACTTTGGTCAAAAAATGAAAATTTTTCTGGATGGAGATAATGATTAGATTTAACTTGGAATAGATTAAACTTGCTATTTTAAGCATTTTTTGTGTTGAAACAAAAGTTCTAACTCGTTTCCTTTCCGCTGAAAATTTTCATTTTTGATCCGATTTCGAAAAAAAATCACTGAAAATCCGTCGTCGTGAAAAATTTTAACGTTACTGCAAAAAAGATAATGTCATATTCAAATCCGGCGTGCAAAATAACACTAAAAAACATCTGGGTTAACTGGCATATCCTGGGTATAAGACCAGTTTTAAGCCCAAAAGTGCGAAAAAATGAGGTTTCACCATGGGGGGGAGTACATGGCACCTAAATTTCGCCCAAAATCGACCCTCTCCAATTTTGATGAAAATTGCACCAAATGTAGTATTTTTGATAAGTAATATTCTGGCAAAGTTTCAATATTCGATCTCATCATCTTCGCTTATTTTCAGAAGCACCAAAAAAGAGGCAAAAATTGCTTCCAAGACCATTTTCAGTGAAAAACCAAGTGGTGCAAAAATGCACGAAGATGATGAGATCAAATATTGAAACTTTGCCAGAATAATACCCATAAAAAATACTACATTTGGTGCAATTTTCATCAACATTGGAGAGGGTCGATTTTGGGCGAAATTTAGGTGCCATGTACTCCCCCCCATGGTGAAACCTCATTTTTTCGCACTTTTGGGCTTAAAACTGGTCTTATACCCAGGATATGCCAGTTAACCCAAATGTTTTTTAGTGTTATTTTGCACGCCGGATTTGAATATGACATTATCTTTTTTGCAGTAACGTTAAAATTTTTCACGACGACGGATTTTCAGTGATTTTTTTCGAAATCGGATCAAAAATGAAAATTTTCAGCTGAAAGGAAACGAGTTAGAATTTTTGTTTCAGCACAAAAAATGCTTAAAATAGCAAGTTTAATCTATTCCAAGTTAAATCTAATCATTATCTCCATCCAGAAAAATTTTCATTTTTTGACCAAAGTTGGTCACCGTTTGGACCATACTGGGTGGGTCCGAACCAAATGTACATTTTTTATCTTAAAAGTGTCCCAACTTTCATGGTATATAATATCAATGCATAAAAAATGATTTGAATTTTTCTGTACAGCACTATTTTCGATTCTCACAGAGAATGTGTCTTAAGTCTCGAATATGCTAAAAATCCAGTAAAAATGCACCGAAAAAAGGCCTAGAATGATCTGAAATAGCTTAAAAATTCGAAAAATCGCTGAAAATTGTCTGAAAATATCTCTGAAAAAGCTGAAAAAATAGTAAAATTTCTCCAAAATGAAACGAAAAATGGTCTTCAATAGTTGAAAATGCATCATTTTAGCTGAAATTTTGGCTGAAAATCGCTCAAAAACGAATATTTTTGGCTGAAAATGGCTTGAAATGCAAGCTAAAGCGGCTAAATTCAGCATTTCTGACTGTGATTTAGGTCCTAAAAATGCTGAAAAATAGTCTAAAGCAGCTAAAACTCCACTTTTTTTTTCTGAAATTTTTGGCTGAAAATCTGGCTAATTTTCGGCTCAAAACCATCAAAATCGCTCAAATTCTCTCTACCGTAATCAGGTAAACTTCCAGGCGTCGGCTGGTCGTTCGACACATTGCTCATCGGCGGCACCGACATCTTCGTCCTCATTCTCTGCATTCTCTCCCTGATTCTCTGCTGTCGAGCCCTAATCAAAGCCTGGCTGCTCCAGAACAAAACTTCTGACTATTTCGAGAATGTTCTTCGAAATCCAATTACTGTAACTGATCAACTAGACTTTTTGAATCTCTGGTATGTGATGATTGTGGTCAACGATGCGCTGATCATTCTGGGAACCATCGCCAAGATTTCGATTGAGTTCCAGGTGAGAATTTCGGGGTAAAAAAATTCAAAAAAAAATTTTTTTTGAATTTTTTTTAGGATCCTGGATCCTATAGGATCCTTATTTTACAAAAAAAAAATTTTTTTTCGAAATTTTTTTTTCAGGATTTCGACAATTCCCTCTTCACCCTAACTTCAATTTTCCTCGGAATGGGCGCCCTTTTGGTCTATGTTGGTGTGCTTCGATATTTTGGATTTTTCAGCCAGTACAATGTAAGAATTCAAAATTTGAATTTTTTATTTTTTTTTATTTTTATTTAATTTTTCGAAAAATTCAAAAAACTTTTTTTCCCGCCAAATCTAGGTCATCACCAGCGTTTTTGCTGGAACACCCGCTCCAGAATGCACAGCGGAGCTTGTAGATATCGTAGTCTTATGAGAGTGTACTGTAGTGTAGTACAGTATCCATGGAGGGCAGCATATCGCGATGTCCAGGGCGAAGGCGCGCAGGTCTTGACACGTGGCACGGATTAGGGTTGATGAGCCAGTGAAGACCATTATGAGGGCCTAGAAATATACTATGGAAGAGTTCTGGGGAATTTCTAGGCCACCTGTAGCACGGCCTGCAGCACTAGGGATAGGCATACGGTAAGGGCAATGGAGAACATGGCGAGTTCCACGCGACGAGTGCGTTTTCGATGAAACTGGAAAGTGGAAGAGTTTTTGGGGTATGGGGGGGGGGGCGGAGTCATGGCCGAGGTTTTTCTAGGCCACGCCTACCTCGTTCTGCGCTACCAGCGACTGAATAGTTTTTTTGTACTTTAAAATTGTGGCAAAATTAGCGAAGACGCAGACAACAGAGAGGAGAATCGAAATGAAGCAGAGGCTTGTGGAGTTTCTTGGCTGAAAAAGAGCATTTGCGCTCCACCGAACAACCCTGAAATCTCACCAAAAACCCCAGCAAAATAGTGGGCCTATAGACTAGCTGATAGCTTGATCGGTACTCGTACAACGGCAAGAAGTACGGTTGATACGTCCACATTTGCCACGTGGTGAGCAATGGCAAAATGTAGATCAGCCCAATGGCAGGGACATGGAATTGTTGCCAGAACTGAAAGCAAGTGTGCTCTATGAAGAATCGTGGCCTAGAAAAACCCACGGCATTGCTGGAGTACGGAAACACCACCGATGACATTCGATTCAGACAGATCAAGGTGATACTGTAGAAGTTGGCGTAGATCAAATAATATGATAGGAAGAAGATGGCTGTTAGAATGGGACCTTCTGGAACTAGACTCGGGAGGTCGACGAGGAGACCAGAGATTGGGAGACGGGTGAAGAGCAGGTCGATGATGAAGAGAGCCACGTTCTGGAAATTTTGGATACTGTAGATTCTAGATTCTACAAAGATCCTAGATCCTATGGATCCGAGATCCTATGGATCCTAGATCCTATGGATCCTAGATCCCAGGGGCTAAGGATCTCATGGATCCTCGATCCCAGGACCCAGGACCCAGGACCCAGGACCCAGGATCCAGGACCCAGGACCCAGGACCCAGGACCCAGGACCCAGATCTCCGATCCTATAGCTCTATCACTCACAATACAAAAATCATTTGTGAAAATGACATTGAAATAGCTGCTCGAATGGGACAGAAACTTTCGACATTTGTGATATGCGATGAATGATGGAATAGTGTAGAGGAGGTAAATGGGAAGGAGGATTTGGCTGAAAAATTGAGACTTTTTGGCATGGATTTCAGTCGTTTGACCCAATTTCTATGGATCCTAGATCCTGAAACCTGGAACCTGGATCCCGTGGATGCTATGGATCCTATGGATCCTATGGATCCTAGATCCTAGATCCTAGATCTTAGATCATATGGATCCTAGATCCTATGGATCCTAGATCCTAGATCCTACGGGTCTATCTCAAAACTCACCGAAAATCAAAAGCATACTCGACATTCTTCACGGAGACTAGCGCTGATGTAGAGTTATTGCCATGAGTGAACAGCGAAGAGCTCATCGTGCTTTTTGATGTGCTCAGAAGCAGGGGCAAAGAAGTTAGAAGAGCTAAAAACCAATTAACACACTTTAGAGAAGAGAAAGAGAAGAGACAGAAGTTAAACAAAAAGAGAGAAAAGGAGCACTTTTAATTTGGGGTTTCATGAGATGAAATGAGAAGAGCGTAATTAGGTGGTGGTGTTGATCATATGTGTCTATCTGCGATTAGACCAGGAATTCCCACTAAAAGAAGTTTGAAGAACTTTTTGAAGAAAAAGAAAAAGAGGAAAAAAAACATAAATCAATTTAAGCCTAGTTCTCCTCCAGGAACTTTGGGCGAAGGGTTTTAAGAGGAAAGGAGAACTCTTTCAAAATATGAGTGATTTCGGAGGATTGCAATAGAAAAGGGGATGGTTTTTTGATCTGAGTACCTGTATAGGATCAGCGGACTGAAGACCTCTGATTCTATAGATCCTATGGATCCTAGGTCCTATAAATCCGGACCAAAACTCGGGTTGCTTCGACCGCTAGATTGATTGCTGAATCCTATCCATCTCGGAGCTACCGTAATCAAAAAGGCGCGACCATGTTTCCAGGCTCCAATAAGATCTTGCCTAGATAGATCATCTAGAATCATTTAGGAAATGATAGGATCCATAGGATCTATGAGCTATGGATTTCTTTAGATCTAGGATCTCAAAAAGAACATACAGGCCCTAGATTCCATGAACATCCTATAGCGCTTATTGGGATACTTAACCTTTCATTGAAATTTGGAATTCGAATTCAAATTGACGCTTGAAACTGATTCTGAATTGGTGTCTCGTCATCGCTATGACAACACTGACATTGTGAGTGCAAAACACAACTGGTGATTAGGTGAAACTAGACTTGTCATCCTGTCTGATGAGGTGTCTCTTAAGGGATAGGGGGTTGATTGTCTGGCACAATACATATTTTCGGAAATTCTTGGAAAAATTGAAAGATCAGGAAATGTTCTAGAAGTTTCAATAGGGCAAGTGCCCTATTTTAACAAGAATATTTGTATGACATAGCCAACTACAGTACTGCTGACTACAGTATACTACAATTGTTGTTGTATTCTGGCTATGGCTAACTATTTTCGAAACCGTTCTAAAACGTTACGGTTGCAAAATGCCCAGGACCCCAAACCGACCCAAAGGCTTTCTTAGGATCAATATTTTCCGACCAAATAAGATGGTAATGTTAGGAAAACTCAAGAGCTACGAAATGGCATCATTGGAAAGCTGTATCTTGCCTATGAGCAAAGATACAGGCAGGCCAAAAGCTTGAGTAATTTGTGATCTGTAACTTTGTTCATAGAAAAGATACAGTTTCAAAAATTGGACCATTTTGTAGCTCTTGAGTTCTTCTACCATTTCCGTTTTAGTCGGTCGGAAAATATTGATTCTGAAAGAAGTTATGGTCGGATTTGTGGGGGATGGTCTGGTTTCCATCAGTACCGTACTACCTGTATTAGAAGGGCCCGTCGGAGGTACCTTGGGACATAAGAAAGACCGACCAGGTCTTACGGTATTACGGTATTACGGTTACAATAACGACTGTTCTTACGGTACGCTCAAATAACTTGGGACAAAAGCGAAATTTCAAAAAATCAGCCGGAACAAAATCTGCAAAAAAATAATTTACACAAGACCAAAATGTTTATCCTTGCAGATCCTAATCCTGACTCTCAAACGCTCGGCGCCGAACATCATGCGATTCATGACATGTGCCATTGTGCTCTACGCCGGGTTCCTCATCGCCGGCTGGGTCATCATTGGTCCCTACAGTATGAAGTTCCGCACGTTGGCCGAGTCATCAGAAGCGCTATTCTCACTTCTGAACGGTGACGATATGTTCGCCACGTTTTATACGATTAACGATTCGAATACGGTTATTAAGGTAGGTCAAATAGAGCATGCGCCTTTGATTACTGTAGCTGATAGTGAGCTGAGCTATGATTGGAGCTACTGTAGCCGAGATGCAGTAGTTCCAATTTTCGCTATTTTCAAATCGATTTTTGGTCGTTTTTCGTCGATTTTCAGCCGAACTACAGTAATCAAAAGCAGGCGTACATAGAAAGAAGAATATGCGCCTTTGATTACTGTAGCTCCAAAAAAATCCAGGAAAATAGCTACTACAGTAATCCAAGGAGCAAACGCGCTCCACCGAACAAAATCCCGCTTTTCAGGTGTTTGGAACTGTGTATATCTACCTCTTCGTGTCACTATTCATCTATGTAGTACTATCACTGTTCATTGCTATCATTATGGATGCTTATGAAGTTGTCAAGGTAATTTTAGAAGACGTCGGTGATTCAGAAGACGTGGCGGATTCAGAAGACGTCATAGGATAAATAGACAGAGAAACAGAACTTTTAGAAGGCGTCGGTGATTCAGAAGACGTCAAAAATTGAGGATAAATAGAGAGCGAAAGATGATGTTTAATTATTCTGTGAGAGACGAAAAATAGAGAAAAAAGGCGTCTAAAGTGTTTTCTATCTCCCTCCACAACGTCATCTGATACATGAAGGAGACATTTTCTATAGGCGAAATAACACCCCAAAAATGACATTTTTTCATGTTGTCTATAATTTAGTGAATTTTTTGAGTTTTTTTGAATTTTCGTTTTTCTTGAAAAATCACAAACTACAGAGATCATGGGCAAGAAATTTCTGAAATTTTGAATTTTTTTTTTGGATTTCTCGAATTTTTCGATTGTTTTCAAATTTTCCAAAATCTCAGACTACAAAGATCCGGAGCAAAATAATAAAGAAATTTTGAAAAATAAAAATATTTTTCTTGGATTTTGGCACTAATGAGCCTACTCATGATTAGATAGCTAATCAGAGGCTCCTCGTGATATTAGGCTCGTTTTCATTTTGTTTTTGTGGATTTTGAAGATTTTTGTAAACTTGAAATTTTAGCCGAAATTTTGATCTGAAAAAAATCTGAAAATCAAAAATCTAGAATTTTTTGGTTTTTACGAATTTTTCGAATTTTCGAGGATTTTGAAAATTTAGGAAAATTCGAATTTTTGCGAAGTAATTTTTTTTTCAAATGTAAAATCTGAATCTAAGAATCCCGGAATATTAGACTCTGAATTCTGAAAATCCACAAAAATCTCATTTTCCTTTTTTTCTGCTCGAAACCTGACTAGTGCGTGCGTGTTACTTTTTTGGCGATTAAATTGGAAATTGCGATTTTTTCTGAATATTTAGAAACAAAAGGAATTTTTCTCGTCTTGAAAAAATCTGGAAATTTCCAAATTTCATAATTTTAGGACCCAGAAATTTCGTATCTAAGAATCTGAGGAATCTAAGAATCTAA
This sequence comes from Caenorhabditis nigoni, assembly GCA_027920645.1. NCBI lineage: Eukaryota > Metazoa > Nematoda > Chromadorea > Rhabditida > Rhabditidae > Caenorhabditis > Caenorhabditis nigoni. The sequence goes on from CP115866.1 coordinate 13,948,297, forward strand.
GAATCTAAGAATCTAAGAATCTAAGAATCTAAGAATCTAAGAATCTAAGAATCTAAGAATCTAAGAATCTAAGAATCTAAGAATCTAAGAATCTAAGAATCTAAGAATTTAAGAATCTAAGAATCTAGGAATCTAAGAATCTAAGAATCTGAGAATCTAAGAATCTAAGAATCTAAGAATCTAAGAATCTAAGAATCTAAGAATCTAAGAATCTAAGAATCTAAGAATCTAAGAATCTGAGAATCTAAGAATCTAAGAATCTAAGAAACTGAAAACCCAAAAAAATCCCATTTCTTTCAGGACCGCTACTCAGACGGCTTGCGTTCAATGGAGAAGAGTGGCTGCCTTCACGACTTCCTCGAAATGATCCCTCCACCATCGGAACTCGGCTCCCCGACGACTCGATCCGCCTACGCACCGTCGAATCTGCTGAATCTGGGTCGGTGCGTGCCTGTTGCATTGTCAGGAAACTTCTGTCTTTATAGCTTCTTTTTGTCTTTATCTCTGCACTCTCTATTAATTTTCCATGTTATTTTGCACGTCTCACAAATTGGTTACTGTAGCTGTGATATGGTCGTCGTGGTGGTGGACATCCGGACAAACAGACAAGTGGAAAAATTACAAAAAAAAATCTGAAAAATTGGTCCAGGAAACTTCTAGAAGATTCTAGATTCTTAGATTCTTAGATTCTTAGATTCTTAGATTCTTAGATTCTTAGATTCTTAGATTCTTAGATTCTTAGATTCTTAGATTCTTAGATTCTTAGATTCTTAGATTCTTAGATTCTTAGATTCTTAGATTCTTAGATTCTTAGATTCTTAGATTCTTAGATTCTTAGATTCTTAGATTCTTAGATTCTTAGATTCTTAGATTCTTAGATTCGTAGATTCTTAGATTCTTAGATTCTTAGATTCTTAGATTCTTAGATTCTTAGATTCTTAGATTCTTAGATTCTAGAATCTTCCAGAATGGACATCCGGACAAACAGACCCAAAAATTTTTGTAAATCAAAAAAATCCAAAAATAACAAAATTTCTCTAACTGTCTCTGCACCTAATGCATCTCCTCTTTTTTTCAAAATTTACATGTTTTTTTGAATTTTTTGAGTTTTTCATTTTCAGCGGCTGGCAACGACTCGAGTAGAGCACTTCGCGCTCTCAACGCCATCGACAATGCTCGCGACTGGCTGAGCAGCTTAAGAGAAGGAACAAGGCAAGTGCGCTCTGTTGAGAATCGTTTTGTTTTTTGAAAATTCGATAATTTTTAACTTTTTAACCGAAAAATGATGGCTGAATTCTAATCAATTTTAACCACTAATCAGAATTTTTCCGAAACTTTGAAAAATCGATGAAATTTTGATGGCCTAGATGGCCTAGGAACATGGTGGCCTAGAAACCCAAAATCAGAAAGCTAGGCCCTTGTGCACATGGTTTGGAAGAGCACACTCTGACGGTCCCAAATCAGTTTTCAGATTTCGAGAATCTTGATTTTGAAGCGAGTTATGAATGTGGCCGAGTTTTGGATTCCTAGGCCACCAAACTTAAAATGGTCATAACTCGCTTCAGAATCATTATTTTTGAAATCTCACAACTGTGTTAGATTCATCACAACCTGTGCTTTCCAACCATATGCAACATGGACTAGTTTTTGCAGAATTTGGGTTTCTAGGCCATCCCCGATTTTCGACGATGTTTCTGTATGATTTTGAAGAGCCTCATCTGAGGATTCTAAATCTGCTTTCAGATTCCGAAAATATTGATTTTGAAGAGAGTTATGAATGGGGCCGAGTTTTGGGTTTCTAGGCCACCAAACTTAAAATGGGTATAACTCGCTTCAGAATCATTATTTTTGAAATCTGACAACTGGGTGAGATTCGCCACAACCTGTGCTTTCCAACCATATGCAATGGCCTAGTTTTTGCAGAATTTGGGTTTCTAGGCCAAAAATTTTTTTTCAAAAAATCGATTTTTTCAGGTTCCAATCATTTTCCAATCCACTGAACGACTCGCTCGATGAGCTCCCATCATCTCAAAACAATGAAACAACAACGCAGCCATCAAATGTATAGTAGTAGAAATTATTGATTTTTAGATTTTTATCCTGAAATTTCATTTTTGTCTGTATTTTGAACGTTTTCCTGAAAAACCAAAGATTCTTTTTCCCTGAAATTCCTCTCCCTCTACTTTACATATTTTCCAACTTCTACTTATTTATGTTGTCATGTGTGGTGCTATGTACTTCTTTCTTGTGATATTCATTTGTTTTCATTGTGATTTCTGAAATTTTCAAATTGAAATATAAAGTATTTATTTGATAGTTGGATAGCACGAATTGTGACGAATTGAAACATGAACTAATTTTCAGACTCTTAAAATAATGATTTTGAAGCGAGTTATGCCCTGTTTAAGGATGGTGGCCTAGAAACCCAAATTTTGCAAAGCCTAGGCCACGTTGTATATGGTTGGAAAGCACAGATTACGGCAAACCTAAATCAATTTTCAGATTCTGGAAATAATAAGTTTGAATCGAGTTATAACCATTTTAAGGTTGGTGGCCTAGAAATCCAAATTATAAGAAAACTAGGCCAAGTTGCACATGGTTGTAAAGCACAGATTGCGGCATACCTGAATACGTTTTCAGATTTCAAAACTCATGATTTTGAAGCGAGTTACGAGCATTTTAGTTTGCTGGCCTAGGAACCCAAAACTAGTCCACATTCATAACTCGCTTCAAAATCGAGATTTTTGAAATTTAAAAATCGATTTGGGACGGTCAAATCTTGCTTTTTAAAACCATGTAAACCGTGGCCTAGTTTCATAAAATTTTGGGTTTCTAGGCCATCAAACTAAAATGGTCGTAACTCGCTTTAAAATCAAGATTTTCGAAATCTTGAACTTGATTGCGGGTTACGGTAGCTTTTGCTAATAGTACTATCAAAAACGCTTCGATTGAAAATACTTAAAATTCTGAAAACAACCACAACAGAAACATTGTCGAAGAATCAATGAGGGCCTAGAAACACAAACTTCTTAAAAACTAGGCCACGATGCATATGATTGGAAAGGCCAGATTGTGGCAAACCAAACGCTGTTTTTAGATTTCAAAAATCTTGATTTTGAAGCGAGTTATACCTATTTTAGTGTGGTGGCCTAGAAATCCAAAACTAGGCCGCATTCATAACTCGCTTCAAAATCAATATTTTCGAAACCTGAAAGTTGATTTGGAAACGTCAAATTGTGCTCTTTAAAGCAATGTAGATGATGACCCTTTTTTCCTGATTTGGATTTCTAGGCTATCATCTTAAAATGGTCGTAAAAGGCTTGAAAACCAATATTTTCGGAATCTACAACTTGCTTTGAGGTTACGGTAGCTTTCGCTGTTTATAATTCTCTGAAATTCGAAAAACCAAAACTCAAAAAACATTTATTCACTCAATATTATCAAACGAAAAGTCCCAAACTCGATTCTTCTCCTCAATCACTTGCTCCACTTTTGCTGACTCCGGGACAAAGGCGACCATCTGAATGCCCAGCTCATCGTCCACTTTCAGGACGCATCCAGCATTTTTATACAAGTTACAGTACATTGGCGCCGAGAAAATCGTAATGAGTTTCTTTCCACTGACAACCCAATAACCATCGAAACACATTTGATGAGCTCGGATGATGAGTTCAACGTCAAGTCTCGCACAAACATCATCGATCACATTGGTGCCAAAAACGAATCCCGATCCACGAGCACTGGTTTTCCATTCGAAGACCGCTGGATCTGGATCAGCCCAAAGCATATCATTGACGATTCCACGGAATGGGTTTCGAATTGGTTTCGGGTGATTTCGAAGGTCGTCGAGGGTTATGAGAGATGGGGAGAGACCTCCGTGCATGCAAAGGATCTTTGTAGCGATCAGAGCAGAGATGGGGAGGTTGTTGAAGCAACGCTGAAAATTAGGAGTGTGCAAACACCTCTTTAAAAACTACATTTTAAAAAACGACAATATCGCAGTTTTCAGAATTTTGTCCAAAATTTCGTATCAAACAAAAGCCAATAAAATTTTCTATCGAATCGTTTAAATTCCAATATTCTAGCCCTGCTGGTTAAAAAGATACACTCGCTTTAATTTTGATCTGCCAGAGACGCAGAGAAACGAGACTTGCTGTCATCTCTGCGTCTCTCATGGAGCGGGCACTTCGAGAAACTAGGGTGCCTATCTTTGACCTACTTTACCTCGCTTTCTATGAGAGATATCAAAAAGTAGTAAACTGACAAAATATTTATCATTATATCAGTAACATTTTGTTAGTTGACCACTTTTTGATATCCTTTACAGGAAGCGAGATAAATAAGGTCAAAGTTGAGAGAACCTTTTTCACAGGTTTCACGGTAGCTAGAACAGTAGCTAGGATTACGGTAGCTAGGATAAAAAAATATATTCTTAGACTCTTTGATTCGCAATTTCATGGGCTTTCGTTTGATAGTAAATTTCAAACTATCACAAAAATCGAAATTCGACTGAATTTTCAATTTTTTAATTCAGAAATTCAGAAATTCGGAAATTCAGAAATCCAGAAATTCAGAAATTCAGGAAACTCAAAAAATTCAGAAATTCAGAAAACCTAAAAAAATCAAAAATTCAGAAATTCAGAAATTCAGAAATTCAGAAATTCGAAATTCAGAAATTCAGAAATTCAAAAATTCAGAAATTCAGAAATTCAGAAATTCAAAAATTCAAAAATTCAGAAATTCAGAAAATCAGAAATTCAGAAAATCAGAAATCAAGAAATTCGAAAAAACCGCAAACCTGAAACATTGCCCAAATCTCCTCTCCATACTTTGGTATCGATTGCAGACACTCATCATAGAACCCATATTTCTTATTGACTCTGGCTATCTCATGATTTCCGCGTAGCAAAACAATGTGCTCCGGATAGCATATCTTATAAGTGAACAGCAACATAATACACTCTAAACTCATCATTCCACGATCCACGTAGTCACCAGTGAAGACGTAGACTGTTTCAGGAGGACGACCCAGTAGAATGAACATATTGATGAGATCATTGTACTGCCCGTGGAGATCACCGACGACTACACAAGGGGGATCAATATCGACAAGTGCTTTCTCAGAGGAGAATATCGTTTGAGCTTCGTAGATTATGTTCTCGTACTCTTCCTTTGAATAACGCATTTTGTGGACCTAAAACAGTTTTTTAGCGTTTGGAGTATTCTAGAAGGACCCTCGCTTTGACCTATATTATCTCACTTCCTATGAAAGATATGAGAACATGGTTAATTGAAAAAATGTTGATCATAATATTATTTACATTTTATCAGTTGACCACTTTTTGCTATCTTTTACAGGAACTGAAATAAATTGGGTCAAAGCTCAGGGTGCACTTCAGTCGCGAACTCGGCCTATAGAGCCTTAAACTTTGACATAATTCATCTCGTTTCCTGTGAAAGCTATTAAAAAGTGATCAACTGATAAAATGTAACTGATAATATGATAAACATTTTCATAGTTAATTATTTTTTGATATCTCTCATAAGAAGCGAGATAATGTAGGTCAAATTTCAGGGTGCCCTTCGGCCGCGAACTCGGCATGTAGGGCTTCTAACGTTGACCTAGTTTATCCCGCTTTCTATGAAAAAGTAGATACTGATAAAACGGATAAAATGTAACTGATACTAGGATTACCACTTTGTTAGTTGTCTGCTTTTTAATAACTCGTACAGTAACCGAGATAAAACAGATCAACGTTCAGGGTGCCTTTTTGCCGCGAACTCGGCCTGTAGGGTCGCTTACTTTATCTCGGCTCTAGTAAAAGGTATCAAAACATGGTCAACTAATAAAATATTGCTGATATTCTGATAAATATTTTATCAGTTGACAACTTTTTGATATCTTTTACAGGAACCGAGATAAATTAGGTCAAAATTGAGATTGTAATGAAAAAAAATTGAATTTAGGCGGCGTGCAACTGCGCCCCTAACGACAAAAAACCTAAAATTAGCATTAGAGCGCGTTTGCAAAACTATCTCACCCCATTCTGCAAATAATCGACATGATAATGCTTGTTAGCAAACTCCACGAAATCAATCCGCTCCTGCGTTCGATTCTGTGCCGTCGTCTCCGATGCATGCGTCATTTTCCGACGTCTCTCCGAATTTCGCGCCATTTTCTTCTGCAGACGATTCTGAATCTCCACAGCCGCTTGAATTTCAGCATTATTTTTAATCGATATCGGACGTGTCAAGTCCTCCAGCCGAACCGTTTGCCGTTCGGAGACTGGCTGCGTTTTCGCCATCGAATGCACCATTGATTTGCTGAATTTTCAGTGTTTTAATGCAAATTCGCTCCGTCGTTTTGTTCAGCAGTGCGCGATTGTGCGGCGCGAAAATTTAAAAATTTTGTACTGAAAAAAACCGGTTTTCAGCTATTTTTATATATTTTTCGCACTAAAAAGACTAAAACACACATTTTAAGTACAAAAACAGCCAGATTCTACGAATTTTTAAAAATTTTCCAGTTTAAATAAGCTATTTTTTGAGTTTTTGGCGAATTTTTTTCCATTTTTCGTCATTTTCTTTAATTTTTCGCCTGTAAATATTGATTTTTAGGTTAAAAAATGTATTTTCAAGATGTTTTCCGCTAAAATTTTTTTCCGGTCAAAAATTTTACCGCGATTTTTAGAAAAATGCCTAAAAATCGATATTTTTGTTCGAAATAGCTGTTTTTGTACTTAAAAATGTGTCTCTTGGCCTCAAAAACAATTTCCACGCACAAAAATCGCTAAGAATCGATTTTTCAGTGTAAAATTTTCAAAAAGTAGCCGTCGCAATCGCGCTCCACTGCAATTTTCTAAAAATTACTCTTTCATGATTCCACCCGGACGCTCATCCCTTTCATTTAGAATATTCGAAGTGTTTCTGATTCTTCTATTCATTGGAGACACCTTCAAGAAGTTTAAAATGGCTACTATTGCAAATGCGCTCCATTGGACAAACCGCCACTTGTCGCTCCTTTTTGACCGATCGTGCCGGTCTGGAGCGCGCCTCGACGGCCGCTTCTTGACGACTTCCATCGGCCATTTTTGATAAAAATAGTGATTTTTTTCTAAAGTTTTAGTGTTGTGTGGAATCCACCGGACTCCACAAAAAATTAGGACAATAGGTGGCAAAAAAATCGATTTTTTCTAATTAGTAAATACTGTACAATCAAATCAATAAATATCACATAATTACACCAAACCAATTAACCGATAAATAAAAAAATCAATAAATCAATAATTATCCCATCGTCTTCAACTGCTCGCGGAGCTTCTCAATCGTCGTATCCAGATTCGCATGAATTCCAGCACGAAGATCCAGAAGTGCGTCTCGGAGATATTCAGCGTCACACAGGAATTCTTTGACGAGTCCCTTCGAAAGTGTCGCCGATTTTCCATCAGTCAGCCAGACGTCGTTGATCGATTGGAGCAGTTTTTTGACGACGTGGCCGGCGATTTTGTCCAGAATCGCCGCGAAGATCGTGTCGTCGTCTGGGGTTTCGAGGGAGTCTGGAAGAAAGGGAAGTGCTATTAGGAGGCGGAGTCTCGGATCAAAAAGGGCGGAGCCTGATTGTTGCAGTACAAAAATTTTCAGAGTTTTACCGTTGAAAACACCAAAACTACCGTAACCTGAAATCAAGTAATCTCAATTTTGAAGCTATTTATGCCCATTTAAAGATGATGGCCTAGAAAATCCAAACTTTTCAAAAACTAGGCCATATTGCATATGGTTGGAAAGCGCAAGTTGTGACAAGACTAACCCTGTTTCTAGAATTTTAAAATCTCGAGTTTTAAGTGAGTTATGATCATTCCAAATTTGGAAAAATCTGGCCTAGTTTTGGGTTCCTAGGCCACCAACCTCAAAATGGGTATAACTCGCTTCAGAATCATCATTTTCGAAATCTAAAAACAGGTCCAGGTTCGCCATAATCTGTGCTTTCCAATCATATGCAACGTGACCTAGTTTTTACAAAATTTGGGTTTCCAGGCCATCACTGATTTTGGCCGATTTTTCTTATTGTTACGTTTATTTAATCGAAGCGTGTTGAAAGTACTATTAGCAAAAACTACCGTATCAGGTTTCAGGTTTCAAAAACCTTGACTTTGAAGCCATTCTTGTCCATTTTAAGATGATGACCTAGAAATCCATTTTTCAAAAACTAGGCCATATTGCATATGGTTGGAAAGCACAGATTGTGAGGCACCTAACCCCGTTTTTAGATTTCAAAAATATTGAATTTGAAGCGAGTTATGAATGGGGCCGAGTTTTGGATTCCTAGGCCACCAACCTTAAAATGGGTATAACTCGCGTCAGAATCATTATTTTCGAAATCTAAAAACAGGACCAGGTTCGCCACAATCTGTGCTTTCCAAACATATACAGCACGACCTAGTTTTTAAAAAATTTGGGTTTCTAGGCCCTAACCGACTTTTGATGAAAGAGCTTGGCCTAAATTCACCCTTTTCCTATGTTTTTTCTGCTTTTTTCAAGATTTTTGAGCTAAAAAACAGGCGTGGCCTAAAATCTCTACCTTTATTCATATCCGCCACATGTGCAGCTAGCGCTATCTTGGTGCTCTCATTGGCCAGCGCCTCTTCCCAGAAGCGTAGAAGATGGAGAAGGTTCTGGAAAATGGGAACTTCAGATTTGGCGGGAATTGAAAAATTCCAAAAGTTCTGAAATTGAAAAATTCTGAAAGTTAGAAATTCAGAAGCTCAAAATCTTGAAATTTCCGAAAATCAAAAATTCAGATAATTCCAAAATCCAAAAAGTTGGAAAAAAAATGGCGGGAAATTCAAATTTCTGGGGCTTACCTGAGTGGCAGAGACAACGAAATCCTGTGGCGTTGGAAGTGCGGATTTCGGCATGTCGACGCTCTCCTTGTAGACTTCGCTCTGGAAATGTTGAATTTTTGAGTTTTTTAAGCTGAGCAATCTGGATCTTGGGCGATTTCAAGGGATTCCAAGCTCCAAAAAGCGCTTTTGAGCGATTTTCCTGTTTTTTTTTCTAGATAAATCTATCGTAATTTTAAAGGAACATGCTTCAGGGTGATATGGGCCTGTTTTTCATATATTTTAAACTGTTTTTCCGCGATTTTCTAACATTTCAAGTGATCAATAGCTAATTTCTAAGCTTTCAAAGCTAGCTAACCCCATGATTCGGCATTTTATCGGTCACAAATCGATGGCTGGCTCGAATCGCGTCCTTCACCCTCTCATTCATCCATTTCTTCGCCTGTTTCAGCTCCTGGCCCGCCTTCCCGTCTGTCTGCTCCTTATACTCATCCACAATGCCCGCCAACTGTCCAGACAGCGAAATTCGCTCTAGATACTCCTCGAGCTTCGTCTTCTGCGCCGAATGATCCTCCATTCGTCCCAAACGCATCGTATAGTCCGTGAAAATCGGTTTTAGGATGGAAATCATGTAGTCACGACCGTCGTCGTCGGAGTAGATTTCTAGAAGTTGATGGGAGATTTCGCGGAGCAGATAGGCAAAGTTCTCGAGGCTTGTGGACACTTCGGCGACGGATCTCTGGAAAATGAGTGATATTGAGTGGGCGGAGCCGGAGAAATTTGAATTCACAGAAATTCGAAAAGTTCGAAATTCAGAAAATTGGAAATTCAAAATTTCGAAATTTCGGAAAAACAAAGTTCGGAAGTTCAAAAAATCAGAAAATCGGGAATTCGGAAACTCGTAAAATCAGAAATTTTGAAAAATCGGAAATTTCTCAAAAATCTGAAAATAACAAAAATCTAAAAATTCAGAAATTCGTGAATCAGGAAATTCAGAAAAACTGATCAAAATTTCAAAACTTCAAGAAATTCAAAAAGTCAGGATTTTTAGAAATTCTGAAAAGCGGAATTTCAGAAAATTCGAGATTCAGAAATTTAGAAAACCGAAAATCCCGAAATTCAGAAATTCAGGATTTCAGAAATTCGGAAATTCAGGAATCCAGGAGTCCAGGAATCCAGGAATCCAGTAATCCGGGAATCCGGGAATCCGGGAATCCAGAAATTCAGAAATTCAGGAATTCACAAAATCGGAAAATTGTGAACAGGAACTCAGAAAATCAGAAATTCAGAAACTCCGAAATTCTGAAATTGAGAAAATCGGAAATTCGAAAAATAGGAATTCTAGAGAATATGAAATTCAAAAAATCGAAATCTCGGAGATTTCTGAATTTCAAATTTCCGGAATTTCGAGAATCAGAATTTGAAAAATTCTGAAAATCGGAAATTTGAAAAAGGAAATTCCAGAAATTCAAAAAACCGGAAACCACGAAATCGAAAATTTCAAAATTTCAAAAAGTCGGTTTCAGATATTTTTCTAAATTTAAGCCAAAATTAAATAAAAAATAAACACTTCTTGCCAAAAATCAGTATCAAAATGGACGATTTTAAGACTGAAAATTTAAGAAAAAATCTCGTAAAACCCTGAATTTTAGAGCTTTTTCACAGTTTTTTTTTTTGAAAATTTTGCAGTTTGTAGTCCCCAATTTCAGAGAGAAGCGAGCTGAAAATGAGCATTTTCAGCCAAAAAAAGACTCACAAAATTCAACGGCGGCGGCTCAACCATACTCTTCAACTTCTCGCCCAACGGCTTCTTGGCGCTCTCCAGAAGTCCATCAACGATGATTCTCTCGATATTCTCAATGCATTCCTCATCATCTGCAACGCCTTCAGAAGCCGTGTTGTTGGCTGCGTCAAACTCCTCGTACGCCTTGCTAACGATCTAGAAATTCGATTTTCAGATTTTCAGGATTTTTTTTTCGGTAATCACCGCTTTCAAATCTGATAACAAGTCATAATCAGTATAATTATCCATAGATTGCTCGAAAATCGCTTCCAACGCTCCATTTTTAACAAAATTCTTCCAGGCATCCAGAAGACGTGTAAAGGCTTCAGACTCGTCACAGTACTTGCAGAGGGATCTGAAAAATGAAGATTTTAAGCTAAAAATGAAAGATTTGAAGCTAAAAAACAGGATTTTTAGCAAAAAATACAAACAATTCAGATGAAAATGAAGGATTTTCAGCTGAAAATACAGGAATTTCCAGATAAAAATACAGCAAATTCAGGTAAAATTGAAGGATTTTCAGCGGAAAATGGACGATTTTCAGTCAAAATTGATGTAAATTACATATTTTTGGGTGGAAAAATCACTGAAATATCGCCAAAAATCGAGCTTTTTAGGCTAAAAATTACATATTTTCGGGCTGAAAAATTACTGAAATTCCTTCAAAATCTGGCATTCTAAGCTCAAAAAATTGAAGATTCTTCGCTAAAATCATATGTTTTTTGGGACGAAAAGTCCCTGAAATTTCGCCGGAAATCAAGCTTTTCAGGCTAAAAATTGTGCATTTTGGGCCGAAAAATTGCTGAAAATGTGGAAAAATCGAGTTTTTTCTATGAAAACTCACCCAATATGCGTTCTAAAGTGCTCAGCAGCCTTCGAAACGAACAAACTTCCGATTTCTTTCAGCGATTTTCTCTCCTCAACGCCAGAATGCTTCGTGAGAAGAGTGTTCAGCGATTGATCGAAATGATGTTGATAAAGGCGATAAAAGTCTGGAAATTCCAAATTTTTGTTGAAATCTGTGAATCTGTTTGTCCAGATGACCATTAACCGAATTCAACGTGGTAAACGCCTCGAAAATATTATCTAGGCCACCAGCGGTATCGAATTTGACAGCGAATTCTGTTCCTTTCCAAGCCAGATACCGATCCTTGGTTTTGTGATAGGCCTCGGTGTCGAATTTTGGCTTGGCGCCAAGCTGAAATTTTTTGAATTTTTTAAAGGTCAAAAATTGAAAAAAACCTCCTTAATAATCTTCAAATTCTCGCCAATCGCCACCAGCGTCGGGAGCAACGAATCATCGATCGCCCGATCCTTAAGCTTCTCTGACTGCCCATCCTCTGAATCAAAAATCTGTCGGGCATCCAGAAGACGTGTCAGCTGCTTCAGATTCCGTTTCGCTGTGTCCAACTGCACCAACTGCTCTTCATGTGGAGCATAAGGCATTGTGCACTTGGACATGTTCTCCTGGAGGCAGGAAGAGAGAAGCGAGATCTCGTGGCCGATTCTGGAGGAATTTTTCAGTAAAAATAGTTTTTTTTTTCAATTTTTTTCTTCTAATTTTCCTTAAAAATCACACCTTGTTTCTACATGAACCATCTGCTTAAATGTGGTCTGCATATTGGCATTCAACGAGTACAAATTGCGATTCAGCTGCTCGACAAGCTGCTTACAGGCTTCGCCACGTGGAATATCCGAGTAATCATCTATCGATTTTCGTTCAGCAGACCCATGATGATGTATTGTCATTTTTAGGCAAGGTTTTCAGCGAAAAATCTAGGTTTTTTGCTACTTTTTGCGATAAATGTCCAAAACGTGGATGTTGATTTACGGTAAACAACGCGCGCAGCGCGGCATTTCGGAGTGTCGTTAGTGGCGGGAAGCACCAAAATTTGAATTAATTAACCTATTTTGCTGTTTTTTTCGTTAAAAAACCAAATTTATTATGAAAAAAAGGATGAATTCATCAAAATTGGAGATATATTAAACAGAATAAATTTTCGCATTGATCCTTCGCAGAATAACAACGCATTTGACGATTTCTTCCATCAAATATTGAGACATATGAACGACAGCGATTATAGAGAGGATTAGATAGACCAAACCGCCTGAAAAATCTCATTTTTGAATAAATTAATTCATTAAAAATAAATAAAAGCTCACCCCAAATGTACCAATGAGCGAAATCGGTGTCCAAAGTGACCAGAATAAGAGTTAAAGCTGTTCCGATTTTCAGAACACAGCAAAATGAAAATAAGCTGATAATCAGAAGGGAAGAAAGATAAGCGATTTTTAGTTGAATCGAAATTTTGGGATCTTCGGGAGAATTGTTAAAAATCATTTTTTGAAAAGCTGAAAATTTAGAAAATTGAAAAAATCTTAAAATTCTCAAAAATCTTGAAATTTGGACGAATTCGGGAAATTCAAGAATCTGAAAAATTACAAAAAAAGTTTAAAAAATCAGGAATTCAGATTTTTTAATTTCTAATTTTTGAATTACAAAATTTCAGAAAAGGGGTTTTTTGGATTCTTTAGTTCCTGGAGAATCCTAGAGAATTCAAAAAACCCAGAAAATGAAAAAAAGAAGAAAAAGAATCTTCCAGAAAAGGGGACCCATAAATTTCTCATGGAATGAGTATGAGAGCCAAAAAGAGCCAAAAACTGCTCTTTTTTGGTCCATCAAGAGGTCCATTATGGAAATTGGGTGAGAATGTGTGGTCGTTGAGAATTGGGTAGTTTGGGGATTACGGTAGTGGGATATTTGGAATTTTTGAAAGTTCCAGAATCCTAGAAATTTGAATACATTAAAAATTTGAAAAAATTTAATAAAAATTGGGGAATTCAAAATTTTGTAAACTTTTAAAAAATTAAAAAGCACAAAAAAAATTTTAAAAAATCCTAGGCGGGGGTTGAACCAAGAACCCTCAGCTTCATAGCCAACAATGTATACCACTAGACTATCAGTGCACAGTGGAACATAGAAAGATAACGCAATTATAAAACATGGTACGCGTGAAAAAATCAAATTTTGCTTTTCGAAAAATTCAAAAAATATAATATTTTCTCAAAGAAAAATTTCACGTTTCGGAAAAATAATTTTATTTTAAAGTGGGAAAATGGAGCGAAGAGATAAGGATCTCCCTGGAGTTTTCGTATATAAGGGAAGCGAGAAACAGTGAGAATCAGTCAGTTCTCCAGCTTCGGCTGGAGAGCTGGGAGCTCTTGGAGCTGGAGCTTCTAGAGCCGGAGCTCAAGGAGCTGGAGCTCTGGGAGCGAAGCTCTGGGAGCCGGAGCTGGTGGCGGTGGAATTGGAGGATTGGAGCTGATGGAGGTGGAATCGGAGCTGGTGGAGATGGAATCGGAGGATCGGAGCTGATGGAGGTGGAATCGGAGGATCGGAGCTGATGGAGGTGGAATCGGAGGATCGGAGCTGGGAGAGGTGGAATCGGAGGATCGGAGCTGATGGAGGTGGAATCGGAGGATCGGAGCTGGGAGAGGTGGAATCGGAGGATCGGAGCTGATGGAGGTGGAATCGGAGGATCGGAGCTGGTGGAGACGGAATCGGAGGATCGGAGCTGGTGGAGGTGGAATCGGAGGATCGGAGCTGGTGGAGGTGGAATCGGAGGATCGGAGCTGATGGAGGTGGAATCGGAGGATCGGAGCTGGGAGAGGTGGAATCGGAGGATCGGAGCTGATGGAGGTGGAATCGGAGGATCGGAGCTGGGAGAGGTGGAATCGGAGGATCGGAGCTGATGGAGGTGGAATCGGAGGATCGGAGCTGGTGGAGACGGAATCGGAGGATCGGAGCTGGTGGAGGTGGAATCGGAGGATCGGAGCTGGTGGAGGTGGAATCGGAGGATCGGAGCTGGCGGAGGTGGAATCGGAGCTGATGGAGGTGGAATCGGAGGATCGGAGCTGGTGGAGGTGGAATCGGAGGATCGGAGCTGGTGGAGGTGGAATCGGAGGATCGGAGCTGGTGGAGGTGGAATCGGAGGATCGGAGCTGATGGAGGTGGAATCGGAGGATCGGAGCTGGTGGAGGTGGAATCGGAGGATCGGAGCTGGTGGAGGTCGAATCGGAGGATCGGAGCTGGTGGAGGTGGAATTGGAGGATCTTAGCTGGTAGAGGTGGAATCGGAGAATCGGAGCTGGTGGAGGTGGAATCGGAGGCTCGGAGCTGGTGGAGGTGGAATCGGAGGATCGGAGCTGGTGGAGGTGGAATAGGAGGATCGGAGCTGGTGGAGGTGGAATTGGAGGATCTTAGCTGGTAGAGGTGGAATCGGAGAATCGGAGCTGGTGGAGGTGGAATCGGAGGATCGGAGCTGATGGATGTGGAATCGGAGGATCGGAGCTGGTGGAGGTGGAATTGGAGGATCTTAGCTGGTAGAGGTGGAATCGGAGGATCGGAGCTGGTGGAGACGGAATCGGAGGATCGGAGCTGGTGGAGGTGGAGTCGGAGGATCGGAGCTGGTGGAGGTGGAATCGGAGGATCGGAGCTGATGGAGGTGGAATCGGAGGATCGGAGCTGATGGAGGTGGAATCGGAGGATCGGAGCTGGTGAAGGTGGAATTTGAGACGGACCAAAAACGAAACCTACCATGACTTCCTTCAGATCCCATATTTTCAGTTTTTTTTTTCTTCAGATTCTCAGACACACAGAAAAAGAAAGCTTTTAATTTCACAATGAATTTGATTAACAAAAAAATACATTGATACAAATTGGTGGGTAAAAACATGTTGTGAGCTATATTAATTGATGAAATGGATGTTCTTGGGTTTCCAATCCGGTGTCCAAGACTTTGGGAATGTCATAATCGACGATACATACAAAAATCGCAGTGGCAATTTGATGGTAATACAGTGGACGTAGTTCAGGAGTGTAACGAAAAGTAAAGTTCCAGATAGAAAGCAGAATCTGGAAAAAAATAAATACAATTTTCGGCTCTAGAAGGTTCTGAAAACTTACCAACAAGACAAACGGATTGACGAGATTATTTAGGTATTCGAGGTATTCGAAAGCGTCCTTACTATTAGCAAACTCAATGATGTCCCTTGAAACTGGAGACCAGTTCGAGGCGAGTAGAAGGGTATAGAAGGAGAGAATAGAAAATAGTAGCATTTTTTTTGGAAAGTTTTGAAGTTTTGGAAGTTTGGAAAAGTGAAATTTATATGAGCTCACTACTAGTATAGTCACAAGGTACGCTTCTAATGAAGGTGTGACTCAAGCTGAGAGATTAATTAGGGAAGAGAGGTTTAGAGAAAGCTGGGAAAGCTAGCTTCTGGAAAATATTACAAAGTGCGTATAGTAAGCTTAAAGCTACAATGATAAGGAGCAGACCAACAACAGCATGCACCCAGTGATCATTTAATAGCAAATTTGAGGTTTTGAAGTTTTAAAGGCTCTGGACATCCAGATTCTTGGAAACACAGAAATTTATTAAATGAACTTCCACAAGAGCAGCATTGTGAGTCGAATTTCTGAATTTCAGGATTTCAGAATTTCTGAATTTCAGGATTTCTGAATTTCTGAATTTCTGAATTTCTGAATTTCTGAATTTCTGAATTTCTGAATTTCTGAATTTCTGAAATTCTGAATTTCTGAATTTCTGAATTTCTGAATTTCTGAATTTCTGAATTTCTGAATTTCTGAATTTCTGAATTTCTGAATTTCTGAATTTCTGAATTTCTGAATTTCTGAATTTCTGAATTTCTGAATTTCTGAATTTCAAAATTTCAGGACAAATTACACAGTTCTGCCGCGCCTCCGGCGCTACAAACAGCTGGAAATAACTTTTTTCTTTCACTGTTCGTCGCTTCGCGACTCACTCTTTTTTAAAGGTCACGTGAATTGTATTTTATTTTCAAGCTTTTCAAAAATGCGCGGACAGATTGACAGATAGATCGATCGATCGATAGAGAAAGAGACGCAACTTCATTTATTTATTATTACCAGCCTGTTTTCCGCGCCTCCGGCGCTTCAAACAGCTGGAAATAACCTTTTTCTTTTACTGATCGTCGCTTCGCGACTCACTCTTTTTAAAGGTCACGTGAATCTATTTTTTATTTTCCAGCTTTTCAAAAGTTGCGGACAGATCGAGAGAGAAACAGAGAGACGCAACTTCATTTATTTATTATAAGAATGATTTTGAAATATGATTTACAAATGAAATGCCAGAGACCACGGAATCGATTAATCCACTAATTAAAATTCAATTAAAACTTCTCCTACCAATAAAAAAGCTAAGAAAGTATGCAAAAAAGACAACGGAGACTTGAATGAAATACACTGGTCGTAGTTGAGGAATGTGACGTATAACAAGGAGTTGGGTGTAGAATAGCATCTGGAAATTCAATTTTTTCGAATTCTAGAAGATTCTGAATCTTACCATAAGGATCCACGGGTGTTTGAGAAGTATATATTCTACAAAGACGTCAGAAAATTTCATAAAGTCTTTAAAATTTGGAGAACAATATGTGATAATTAGAATGGCATAGTAAACGATAATAGCGATAATAGTTAGAAGCATTTTTGGAAGAATTGGAAGTTTTGGAAGTTTGGAAAAGTGGAATTTCTTGGAGCTTATTATTAGTATAGTCACAAGGTAGGCCTCTGATGAAGGTATGACGCAAGTTGAGGGGTTAATTAGGGAAGAGAGGTTTAGAGAAAGATGAGAGCTTCTGGGAAATATTACAAAATGCATATAGGGTATTTAAGGGTTAAGAGATGATGAGCAGACCCACCAAGGTTGATAGCTACTGGACATCCGGATCCTTGGATACACAGCAGGTTGAGATCACATACCAACAGAAGGTGATTTTTCTGAATTTCTGAATTTCTGAATTACCGGATTCCCGGATTTCTGAATTCCTGGATTCCTGGATTTCAGAATTTCTGAATTTCTGAATTTCTGAATTTCTGAATTTCTGAATTTCTGAATTTCTGAATTTCTGAATTTCTGAATTTCTGAATTTCTGAATTTCTGAATTTCTGAATTTCTGAATTTCTGAATTTCTGAATTTCTGAATTTCTGAATTTCTGAATTTCTGAATTTCTGAATTTCTGAATTTCTGAATTTCTGAATTTCTGAATTTCTGAATTTCTGAATTTCTGAATTTCTGAATTTCTGAATTTCTGAATTTCTGAATTTCTGAATTTCTGAATTTCTGAATTTCTGAATTTCTGAATTTCTGAATTTCTGAATTTCTGAATTTCTGAATTTCTGAATTTCTGAATTTCTGAATTTCTGAATTTCTGAATTTCTGAATTTCTGAATTTCTGAATTTCTGAATTTCTGAATTTCTGAATTTCTGAATTTCTGAATTTCTGAATTTCTGAATTTCTGAATTTCTGAATTTCTCAATTTCTGAATTTCTGAATTTCTCAATTTCTGAATTTCTGAATTTCTCAATTTCTGAATTTCTCAATTTCTCAATTTCTCAATTTCTCAATTTCTCAATTTCTCAATTTCTCAATTTCTCAATTTCTCAATTTCTCAATTTCTGAATTTCTGAATTTCTGAATTTCTACGTTTCCGTATTTGGAGGTCAGATAAAATTACACAGTTCTGGACATCCGGATTCTTAGACACACAGAAATTTCTAAATGTTGATATGGTTTTATCTTGAAATATGATTTACAAATCAAATAAGAGGGACCATGGGAATCAATTAATTTACCAATTAATCCACTAATTAAAAGTCAATTAAAACTTCTCCTACCAATAAAAAAGCTAAGAAAGTATGCAAAAAAGACAACGGAGACTTGAATGAAATACACTGGTCGTAGTTGAGGAATGTGACGTATAACAAGGAGTTGGGTGTAGAATAGCATCTGGAAATTCTATTTTTTCGAATTCTAGAAGATTCGGGATTTTACCATAAGGATCCACGGGTGTTTGAGAAGTATATATTCTACAAAGACGTCAGAAAATTTCATTAAGCCCTTCAAATTTGGAGAACAATATGTGATAATTAGAATGGCATAGTAAACGATAATAGCGATAATAGTTAGGAGCATTTTTGGAAGAATTGGAAGTTTTGGAAGTTTGGAAAAGTGGAATTTCTTGGAGCTTATTATTAGCATAGTCACAAGGTAGGCCTCTAATGAAGGTATGACGCAAGTTGAGGGGTTAATTAGGGAAGAGAGGTTTAGAGAAAGATGAGAGCTTCTGGGAAATATTACAAAGTGTATATAGGATATTTAAGGGTTAAGAGAGAGACCCACCAAGGTTGATAGCTACTGGACATCCGGATCCTTGGATACACAGCAGTTTGAGATCACATACCAACAGAAGGTGATTTTTCTGAATTTCTGAATTTCTGAATTTCCGGATTTCCGGATTTCCGGATTCCTGGATTTCTGCATTCCTGGATTTCAGAATTTCAGAAATATGAATTTCTGGATTTCCGGATTTCCGGATTTCCAAATTTCCGGATTTCCGGATTTCCGGATTTCCGGATTTCCGGATTCCTGGATTTCCTGATTTCCGGATTTCCTGAATTCCGGATTCCTGAATTCCTGGATTTCAAAAATTCAGAATTTCAGGACTAGAAATTTCTGGATTTCCTGATTTCCTGGATTCCTGGATTCCTGGATTCCGAGATTCCTGGATTCCGGGATTCCGGGATTCCTGGATTCCTGGATTCCTGGATTCCGAGATTCCTGGATTCCGGGATTCCGGGATTCCTGGATTCCTGGATTCCTGGATTCCTGGATTTCAGAATTTCAGAATTTCAGGACTATGAATTTGTGAATTTCCGAATTTCTGAATTTCTGAATTTCTGAATTTCTGAATTTCTGAATTTCTGAATTTCTGAATTTCTGAATTTCTGAATTTCTGAATTTCTGAATTTCTGAATTTCTGAATTTCTGAATTTCTGAATTTCTGAATTTCTGAATTTCTGAATTTCTGAATTTCTGAATTTCTGAATTTCTGAATTTCTGAATTTCTGAATTTCTGAATTTCTGAATTTCTGAATTTCTGAATTTCTGAATCTGTGAATTTCTGAATTTCTGAATTTCTGAATTTCTGAATCTCTGAATTTTTGAATTTCTGAATTTCTGAATTTCTGAATTTCTGAATTTCTGAATTTCTGAATCTCTGAATTTCTGAATTTCTGAATTTCTGAATTTCTGAATTTCTGAATTTCTGAATCTGTGAATTTCTGAATTTCTGAATTTCTGAAATTCTGAATTTCTGAATTTTTGGACTCCTGGTTTTCAGAATTTCAGAATTTCAAAATTTCAGGACTATGAATTTCTGGATTTCTTGATTTTCCATTCAATTTTTTTTGGCCATCACCATGACTACAATCATTTTGAAAAACAATTTACTCTTTTCGTTTCTAAATTTTAATTTTCCTCTTCCACTCTATTCCCCTTCTTACCCTTTTGAACCCTATCATTATCTTACTCCTAAATTATGGAATTATCCACCTTTTCTACTTTTCCTTTTCCTTAGGCAACAACAATAACGAGGTAGTCTCAAGAGGGAAAGAAGCACGAGGTGTGGATATGGAAGTTTGTGATTTCCTACTTTTTTTTTGGTTCATGAAAAATTGTTCGGCAAGCGTTGGGCAAGCGTTGGGCAAGCATTGGACGCGTCGAAAATCGTCGGAATCATTGGCAAAGATATTTTAGCTCAAATTTCAAGATAGAACTTTTGGTATTCTTACGATTTTCTTAAATTCTTAAATTCCAGCTTCCCGTATTCTAGCTCTTCTTTTTGGTCCCGCCTCTCGTTTTTTTGGATCCCGCCCTTTTTTCTGGAAATTTCGCTTTCTTCTCCTTCTTTTTTCTCTCATTCATCTTCCAAGATTTCCTTCTTCTTTTCTTCATTTCTCATTTTCCATTTTTCACCCCAATTACCCATCCACTCCCATTTGACTCCATTTATTTTCTTCTTGTACCATCCGAACCACGAACGACTCCATCATCCTGCCAAAATGGCACGTGTGCTACCCCGGCTTTTTTGTATATCTATCACAGAAAAAGAAGACGTGCGATTCGCGAATTTTCCTTTTTTTTTCCTATTTTTCTTCGTTTTTGCTTTCGACCTGACCTAGACATTGTCCGAGGCACAACTCTGCTCAAAATTTGAATTTTGGCTCAAATCAGACATCAAAATGTAGAACTCGACAAAATCTACAAATTGCTAGTAAATTCAACTATATTTGAATGTCGAGTTTCGACTCAGAGATGGTGAAAAGATGGATAGGCGCCGACCACTTGGCGCCAGCAAGGTTTTACTACGCTCCGGCTCATAACTCAGCTCATACTCAGAATTTTGGTTTGAAATAAAAACGAAAATGTAGGACTCAAAAAAAGCAACAAGATGATATATGAATCGACTGTATTAGACGGACGGCTGACTTTTGACTCAGAGATGGTGAAAAGATGTATAAGCCGACCTCCTTGCCCGGTCCGCACTACGCGCCGACGCATAACTCCGCTCAAACTTGGAATTTTTTTACAAATTAAAATTTATGATGTCGAACATAAAAAAGGCTACAAATTGATACCAAATTCAACAATATTTAAAGACAACTCTCTGACTGGAGAGCTGTCAAAGAGCCAGCGTCATCTGACCCGTCGCTGGTCCGTCGCTGACCCGCCTATTTCACATCCTATAGATTTCTCTCCGTTTTTCGACATTTTTCGACTGTAAAAAATGTTTCTTTTCAGATTCTTTCAATTCCCACTTTTCGAAAACTCTAATTTTGTGAATGCGCGTTGTCGTTATGACTCCATCCGCAGAAGCTACCCAAGCTCGTGTTCAGGCTAGAGCTCAGTCTCAGGCTGTGGTTGATGCTGAAGAAGAAAACCATCAGAGCATGGCGCCTTATCGTGTTATGGTGAGTTTTGGTCTACTTTTGAGAATGTGACGTTTTAGAACTCTTAAGACCCGAGTTATGATCTCCAACCCTATTTTTTTACTTTGAGCTCAATTATCTCGCTTCCTGTGAAAGATATCAAAACCTTTTCAACTAGTAAAATTTTTGAAATTTTATGAAAATCATTTTATCAGTTAACAACTTTTTGATAGCTTTTATGGGAAGTGAGATAATCGAGCTTAAAGAGGAAAAGTAGGAAATGGAGCACAATGAGGAATTTTGGGTGGAACAACCGCTCATTTCACAGCTGGAAATTTGAAATTTTTTTTCAAAATTGCTCATATCTTATTACTGTACGTTTTAGTTCTTCTACGCATTATCAATCTACGGAATCTCCGAAATCTTCGCTTTCATTCAAATCGTTACTATTCTTCATTTCATCATGATTGCCATAATGATGGCTCACTGCTTGGGACGGGAGGATTTGACTTGCTTCTCCAACTTTACCAAATTTAGACTGCTTAATGCTATTCAGGTGAGTGGCATATTTTTGGGAGCTCATTTTTTTCCAGAACGAAGTTTTGTCCGGGAGCCTTTTCACTCCCTTAAGCTTACCCAAACGCCATCATACATATACGACATCTCTCCCTCTCCTCGCTGTGTGCGGTCGTGGTGTAGTGGCTAGCGCGCTACGCTTTTGCGCGAGTATCCCTGGTTCGAGTCCGGCCGGCGACAATTCCTATTTTTTCAGGTTTCTCTTTTCGTGATAGTCCTATCAAATCTCGTCATCACATACATCTATCCAGAAAACAACGATTTCGATGCAACTGGACTTTTTCTTTGCATCATTTCAATGAATGTTGCATATTTCGGTGAGTAGCAAGTTAATTCAGGAATTCTAAAAAACTCTAGAATTTTAAAAACTTTTAAAAAATAGTTTTAGTGATCGTCAACACCGAGCAAAACCTCATCGAGAATCAGGCAGATTTGGAGGATAACGCTCCTGTTATGCTTTGAAATCTGGCTACAGTACCACTACCGATCTACAATACCTACCAAGATCTACAGTAACCCATCTAACTAATTACAGCAATCTAAATATGGCTACCGTAACCGTTATATCGTTTACTTGTATCTTCTTCCATGTTACAGTAACCCGATTACCATTTATCTTTGCTCCTACTACCTTTGCCTCAACTCCTTTCCCTTCGCCTCCACTGTACAGTAGTACCGATTAAACTACAGTACTCCAGAAAAATTTTTCTACAGTAATGCTCTTATCTACAGTACCTATCTAAATACAAAACCTCTAATGTTCGGACAAAAAGGTATCAGCAGGTGAAGATGATTATCCTTTCAAGCCTGTCCTTAAGCCACCATAAAGAACTCTCCAACTCCAAACTAATTTATCTCAATTTCT
Organism: Caenorhabditis nigoni; assembly: GCA_027920645.1. Taxonomy (NCBI): domain Eukaryota; kingdom Metazoa; phylum Nematoda; class Chromadorea; order Rhabditida; family Rhabditidae; genus Caenorhabditis; species Caenorhabditis nigoni. Next base: position 13,971,172 of record CP115866.1, read on the forward strand.
GTGAAAGATATCAAAAAGTTATCAACTGACAAATTGTTTGTGATAAAATTATAAACATTTTATCAGTTAACACTTTTTTGATACCTTTTACAGAAACTAAGATAAATTGGGTTAAAGTTAATGACCTAGTTTTTTTTTCTGGATTTCTAGGCCACCCCAAACCAATTTATTTTTTATGTCTTATAACATCTATAAAAATGCCGAAACCAGCTATTTTCTTTTTTTATAATTTCCCTTTTCTCTTCCCCATTTCATTGTCTTCTGACTTTTCTCATTTCCTTCCCCCCGCACCACCGCCGAAAAATCTCCATTCCATTTATTTTCCTCCCGTCCCCCATTTGAGGCGAGTGAGCTCATTGAGATGGGCTCACTCCTCCGCAGGCAATTCGGCGGGCGGCTCATTTTCTTATTTTTCCTTTTTTTTTCGAGAAATGTTTTTTTTCTTTTTTCATTGATTTTCGTAGTTTTAATGGAATAAAAATTGAGCCTGTTAAGACAATTTTGATCCAGATTATTCAGATTTTTAGATTTTCAGATTCCGAATTTCCAAGTGTCCGGATGTCCGCATCTCCATATTTCTGACGTCCGGACTTGGAAGATCCTGGAAGTTCTGACGTCTAGATGTTTCATATAGTTAAAAAAATAGTTTGAAAAACTACACATTTGGGAAATTCCAATTTTTGTTTCTTTGTCTATTTTTCCGGATGTCGGCATTTCTCCCTAATTCTCAAACTCTTAGATTTTAGACTTTCTTTTGAAAAATTTGTATTTTTAAACTTTTCAACACAGTAATCCTAGACATATTTTTCATCCTGTCATTCAGCATTTCCATCATTCTTCTCCACTTTTCCAATTTTTTCTGTCTCCTAGAGATGCCGGGTTTCTAATGACAACCTTCTCCATCCTCCCCCGACGTCTTCTTCTTTTCAATTTTCACTTTTCCAAAAATTCAGTGTACCTTTTTCTTTTTTTCCTTTTTATACATATATCTAAACGAGGCTTAAAAAATTCAGTTTTCGGAAATCGGGGTCCGTTGGCTGAGCATCAAATTAAACTACTTTTTCAGAACCAAAAATGACTATGAATGAAATTTTGGAAACGCTTGGAGAGTGAGTTTATAAGAATCTGAAAATCTAAAAAAAATTGCTAATTTTCAGCATCTTCCTCTCCCAAGAAGCTCGTCAATCAACCCAGAAACCATTCTGGAAGGATTTTGAGAATCTCAAGTACACATTGGTAAGGCAAAGAGAATCTAAGAATCTAAGAATCTAAGAATCTAAGAATCTAAGAATCTAAGAATCTAAGAATCTAAGAATCTAAGAATCTAAGAATCTAAGAATCTAAGAATCTAAGAATCTAAGAATCTAAGAATCTAAGAATCTAAGAATCTAAGAATCTAAGAATCTAAGAATCTAAGAATCTAAGAATCTAAGAATCTAAGAATCTAAGAATCTAAGAATCTAAGAATCTAAGAATCTAAGAATCTAAGAATCTAAGAATCTAAGAATCTAAGAATCTAAGAATCTAAGAATCTAAGAATCTAAGAATCTAAGAATCTAAGAATCTAAGAATCTAAGAATCTAAGAATCTAAGAATCTAAGAATCTAAGAATCTAAGAATCTAAGAATCTAAGAATCTAAGAATCTAAGAATCTAAGAATCTAAGAATCTAAGAATCTAAGAATCTAAGAATCTAAGAATCTAAGAATCTAAGAATCTAAGAATCTAAGAATCTAAGAATCTAAGAATCTAAGAATCTAAGAATCTAAGAATCTAAGAATCTAAGAATCTAAGAATCTAAGAATCTAAGAATCTAAGAATCTAAGAATCTAAGAATCTAAGAATCTAAGAATCTAAGAATCTAAGAATCTAAGAATCTAAGAATCTAAGAATCTAAGAATCTAAGAATCTAAGAATCTAAGAATCTAAGAATCTAAGAATCTAAGAATCTAAGAATCTAAGAATCTAAGAATCTAAGAATCTAAGAATCTAAGAATCTAAGAATCTAAGAATCTAAGAATCTAAGAATCTAAGAATCTAAGAATCTAAGAATCTAAGAATCTAAGAATCTAAGAATCTAAGAATCTAAGAATCTAAGAATCTAAGAATCTAAGAATCTAAGAATCTAAGAATCTAAGAATCTAAGAATCTAAGAATCTAAGAATCTAAGAATCTAAGAATCTAAGAATCTAAGAATCTAAGAATCTAAGAATCTAAGAATCTAAGAATCTAAGAATCTAAGAATCTATTAGGTTGTTCCAAAAGTATTCTACATTTTTTGAGATTTTTTCAACAAAAATTTATTCAAGTTTAGGGATATTTCAATAAGTAATATATTGTTCATTATGGTCCATCACATCCTGCCAACGTTTTGGTAGATGATCAATGCCTCTCGTCCGGAACGCGGATGGCTCTTGCGCGAAGAAGGCACCCGTACACGATTTGAGGTCCGATCTTGTTTCAGAGCGTTTGCCCTGTTAACCATTCCAAAGCGATTGAAATGAATACAATTCTGTTAGAGCGAAGTCTGGACTATATGATGAATGACCAAATATTTTGATACCCAGACTCTGCACTTTTTGGCGAATGGCCAAAGTCGTGTGCAGGTGCGCATTACCCTGAAGCAGAACAAATGTGTCTGCTTCTGGGCGCAGAGCACGATACGCATACTATACTTTTGCCAGTTAGGGACAGTATGTGTTCGTAGTTACGATCGCATAATTGGGAGAAAGTTCTCTATAGATCACAAGTGACAATAACACCAAACGCTCAACATCTCCCCTTTTTGACGAATTTCTCCTTTGTGATATATTTCTGAAGTTTGGCAAACCTTGACCCACTGAGGGTTTCTGCTTTCTTTAACCTACAGACACCCTTTATCGTTTCCTGGCAAAAAATAATGGATCCCATCAATGGTTCTCTTACGAGTGAGGAAAGACCAACTTAAGTCACAACTAGTTTTAATCTGGGAATCACTGAAATGGTGTGGCACCAGTTGACCATATTTTTCTATGTGTCCGGAACTTCAAAGATGATGAAATGCAGTTGTAATAGGGAGACCGAGAGTAGAAGAAACTTCACGAACAGTGAGTCTCGATTCAGCTTTCAGCGCTTTCTAGATATCAGCCTTTATACTTGAAAGTATGTGATCAAAATGAGGTTTCTTCAAGAGCGCATAATCGCCGTTTCGAAAACGATTGAATCAAAGTCGCACTACCAAATACTTAAGTGACTTGTCACCAATCAGGGAGCATATAGATCAACGAGCAGCGGCACCGGATTCTCCTTTGAGAAGCTCAAAGAGAAGACAGCCTCAAATAGCATTAGTTCCGTTGGCAAAGCTCTCGACCATAGACTGAGATTTTTTGGAATAAACTAGCAATTTTTATTGAAGATGAGTTAAAGATTATCAAAACAAAAAAAAGAAAACGAAAATCGATCGGCAAGAAGGCATATAGTGCGCGCTCAAAAAATGTAGAAGACTTTTGGAACAACCTAATAAGAATCTAAGAATCTAAGAATTATCGATTTCCCTTTTCCAGCTGCAACACCTTGCTCTCTTCTTCCTGATCCGCTGGCTCCAGGAGCACTACGGTATGGAATACGCTCCACAACACGTCCCATTTTTGTTGATGGGCTCGGCGAACGCCCTTATCGGACTCCTAGGATCCACTCAGTGCTTCGATGTCATTGTGATTGTGGTAAGAGAAGACATCTGGACACACAGACAGACAGACCGACTTTTTAGGAACTCGTCATGGCTACAATGTTTGCCTTCTTGTTCCGCTTCTTCTTATTCTTCCCGGTTATTGCGGCGATGAGTAGGTTTTCTGAATTTTTAGACTCCAAAGCTTTGATTTTCAGTGGTCCAAACATCTCGTCGTCTTGAGACAGTTCTGATCAATCCACTTGAAGAATCTGGAAATGCTGAAAACGAGCAGGCTCCGCCCACCTACCGTAACGCACGCAGCCAGATCAAGAAGCGCCTTGAATCGTTCAGAAGACGTCGTCAAGAGCGCGTCAATCAGACATCGTCTGATGATGTCGAATAATTGAAATCCGAACTTTTTTCCTTTCAATTTTTTTAAATGTATGATACAGTAATCCAAGAATGGTTTGAGTAAATTTAATAAATAAAGACATGTTGATTAAGCTTTAAGTTTCATTATTCAGAAATTCAGAAATTCAGAAATTCAGAAATTCAGAAATTCAGAAATTCAGAAATTCAGAAATTCAGAAATTCAGAAATTCAGAAATTCAGAAATTCAGAAATTTAGAAATTCAGAAATTCAGAAATTCAGAAATTCAGAAATTCAGAAATTCAGAAATTCAGAAATTCAGAAATTCAGAAATTCAGAAATTCAGAAATTCAGAAAAAAGTGTTTTACAGATTCCTAAAAATCCAAATAACCTATATTTTTATAGCTCCACGTTATCCACATAAATCTTCAAATTTTATAAGTCAACATTTATATTTTCCAACCTCAAATCATAAAATTTTGAACGCTATTTTTGTGAGTCTTCAGCCAACTTTCTAGAATGTTCTAGTCAAAATTTCAGAGTCGTTTGTTGAAAAATTTCAAGTTCACCGCAAGAAAAAATTATGAGGATTCAACTTTTTTGGATTTTTGGGTTACTGTACCTCGGGTACTGTGGAAGGCCAGCTGAGTATCTGAGTTAGTTTGAATAGGAAATGAATGGCCTAGGAATCCAAAATTTTGAGAAAAGTTAGGCTAGTTTACCGATCTGAATGGCCAAATAAAGAAGATTACTGTAGGGAATTATTTTAGAAACTTCTCTTTTTTTCCGATTTCGAATAACTTGATTTTGAAGCTAGTTATGATCATTTTAGTTTGATGGCCTAGAAATCCAAAATCTGGGAAATCTAGGTCATGATGTACACAATTTTGAAGAGCAAGTTTTGACATTTCCAAATCAGTTTTCCGATTTCAAAAATATCAATTTTGAAGCGAGTTATGACCATTTCAAATTTGGAAAAATATGGCCTAGTTTTGGATTTCTAGGCCACCAACTTCAAACGGCTATAACTCGCTTCAAAGTCATTATTTTTGAAATCTAAAAACACGATTAGGTTTGCCACAATCTGTAAATTCCAACCATATGCAACATGGCCTAGTTTTCTCAAACTTTGGATTTCTAGGCCACGAAACTTAAATTGGGCTTAACTTGGCTCAAAATCTATATTTTTGAAATTTGAAAACTGATTCGAAATTCTCATTTTCCGAATAATGAACAAACATTTTCAGAAGTTTTCTCAAACTTTGATCTACTATTTCGAGAGCTCTCAGCTATTGCCCGTGTCGTCAACGCGATTTCCCTTCAAGCATCAGTCATTCGAAAAACATTTCATCCGTATGAAATTCTTGGAGAATCGCTGAAAGCGAATCCATCAGCATTAAATGAAATTCTGACGACGGACGTTTCTGGATACAATGTCTCCGTTGATTCGTTATTTGATTCGTTGGCTGAAATTCAGAAACGGACAGAAAAATATGTGTTGGAATTGAGAAATGCTAGCCAGATGACAGAGAAAATAATGGAGGGAATGAATATTAAATTGAAGAAAAATGATCCAGTTTTGGAGGAGTATTTTGAGGTATTTGGGCTGAAATTTTGGGAAATTTTGAACTTCTAAAATTCTAAGTTTCAAAAAAAATCTGAAATTTTGAAATTCTGACATCTGAAATCGAAAAATTGAGATATTAAAAGATTCAGAGATTCAGAAATTCAAAATTCAGGATGTCTGAAATTGTTTTTTGCACGTTTTGACTTTTAAAAATTTCAAGTTTTCGAATTTCTGAATTTCTGAATTTCTGAATTTCTGAATTTCTGAATTTCTGAATTTCTGAATTTCTGAATTTCTGAATTTCTGAATTTCTGAATTTCTGAATTTCTGAATTTCTGAATTTCTGAATTTCTGAATTTCTGAATTTCTGAATTTCTGATTTTCTGATTTTCTGAATTTCTGAATTTCTGAATTTCTGAATTTCTGAATTTTCGAATTTCTGAATTTCTGAATTTCTGAATTTCTGAATTTCTGAGTTTTTGAATTTCTGAATTTCTGAATTTCTGAATTTCTGAATTTCTGAATTTCTGAATTTCTGAATTTCTGAATTTCTGAATTTCTGAATTTCTGAATTTCTGAATTTCTGAGTTTTTGAATTCCTGAATTGCAACTTCCGTAGTAATTTAAAAAAGCTATTTCTGGAATTTCTGAACTTTGGAATTTTGAAACTGAATTTTTTAATTTACAAAATTTGAATTTTTGGATTTTCGAAGTTTTTGGATTTTTTAGATCTTTCGATTCCGAAAATTTGCGGAACTTTAAGAAATTTCAAAATTCGAGATAAAAATAAGAAATTTGTCGCGTTCTGAGCTTTCAAATAAGCCTAAACACGCCGAAGCTACTTTTACATTATCGCGGCGAGACCCCAATTGGGCGGAGCCTAGCCTTGTTTGAGCTCATTTTGAAGCTCACACTCCGAGCGACTTGATTAAAACTACAAAACTTTTTTCCAGACTCTCACAAGCAACTCCACTATCAAAACCCTGCTAACATGCGACAAAAATCTCGTGGCTGAAATTTTGAAATTCTGGAATACACTGAGCAATCAGCCATCTGGATTAACCACTAAAACACAACAAAAGGATTCAATAACTCTGATGAAATCGAAAATTCCAGAAATTTCAAATTGTCTAGAGACCCTGAGCAATTTCCCCGATTTTCTGGACCCAATTCTCAAGAAAGGGAAACATCTGGAGAAAATTTTAGAAGCCTCAGCGAATTTGAAATTTCTCGAAGGCAAACACTCGACTGTTTCCAGCTACAGTAGGAATTTGAACACTACAGTAACCCAAATGCTACAGGAAGGGCTGAAACTATGGAATCCGCCGAAAATTCAAGCGTTTAAACTGATGGAAGATTCTGTGAATCTTTGGAAGAAGCTGAAAGAGCCAGAGAAGATTCCAGAATTGAATCAGACCGTTGGATTTGGAAGATGGTTTTCGAGGAAAGATTTGAAATCTGGTTTTTTCAAAGACAAAATTTCCATGCATAAATCCACTGAAAATTTGGAAAAAGCGCTGGATGGTTTTGCGGATTTTGGGATTCTCGTGATCCGGTTGAGAGTGGAATTTATTGGATTTGACGAGGATTTTGATGAATTCCTAGACGAAATGAGAGATTTCAAGAACAATTTGAAGGTTCTGGAAACTTTTGAAAATCCGAAAAATGGTCCTGAAGATTTAAAGGTTAACCGAAAAATTTTTGACGGATGCTGGACTTCTAAAACATCGAAACACTCGAAAAAGCTAGAAAATTTTGAGAAAAATATCAAAAAATTCGCTTCGTTCAATTCAACGATTTCGAAAATTAGATTTTGGGTTAATAAAACGATTTCGACAATTGATTTGGAAGTGGTGAGGAATGGATTTGAGGAAATTGGGAATTTGGAGATTTCGGAGAAAAGTTTGGAAGAAATGAAAGAAGCGATTTTGGGAATTTCGAATTTTGAAACCGTAGAAAAGTTTTTGGAGCGATTTTCGAGACTATCGGAATTGCAGAAGGAGCTGGAAACGGATTTTGAAGGGATTAAGAATCTGAATTTGACGAAAATGACGGCAGAAGCGGTTGAGAATTTACAGGTAGGTTTTTTTTAACATTTCAGAAGATTTAAAAATTCCGAAATTCTGATATTAAGAAATCGTGAAACTGTGAAATTCTGTAATTCTGGAACCCTGGAATTCTGGAACCCTGGAATTCTGAATTTCTGGAATTCTGAAATTCTGGAATTCTGAAGTTCTGAAAGCTGGAATTCAGAAATTCCAGGAAATTCAGAAATTCAGAAATTCAGAAATTCAGAAATTCAGAAATTCAGAAATTCAGAAATTCAGAAATTCAGAAATTCAGAAATTCAGAAATTCAGAAATTCAGAAATTCAGAAATTCAGAAATTCAGAAATTCAGAAATTCAGAAATTCAGAAATTCAGAAATTCAGAAATTCAGAAATTCAGAAATTCAGAAATTCAGAAATTCAGAAATTCAGAAATTCAGAAATTCAGAAATTCAGAAATTCAGAAATTCAGAAATTCAGAAATTCAGAAATTCAGAAATTCAGAAATTCAGAAATTCAGAAATTCAGAAATTCAGAAATACAGAAATTCAGAAATTCTGAAATTCTGAAATTCTGAAATTCAGAAATTCTGAAATTCTGAAATTCAGAAATTCAGAAATTCAGAAATTCAGAAATTCAGATATTCAGAAATTCAGATATTCAGAAATTCAGAAATTCAGAAATTCAGAAATTCAGAAATTCAGAAATTCAGAAATTCAGAAATTCATAAATTCAGAAATTCAGAAATTCAGAAATTCAGAAATTCAGAAATTCAGAAATTCAGAAATTCAGAAATTCAGAAATTCAGAAATTCAGAAATTCAGATATTCAGAAATTCAGAAATTCAGAAATTCCCAAAATTTTCAGACTTCTCATGTCTCCAAAGATCTCAATTGTCTCACATCTAAAAATTTCAAAATCTCCAGAATTCACGAGATTCTAAACTTCCTGGAAACCCTGTTCACATCAAGAGAACACGAGTCTTTTCTATCGGAATCCAAAGAAATCATGTCCCAATTTTCAAATATGCGAGACGCATTCATAAAAGTCAACGATTTTGTGGAGAAAAATCGAGATAAAGATTTTTCCGGAAGTTCCAATAATCCAGTTTTAAAGTTCAAAGAGCCCGCAAAAGTGGCGACGACATTTGGCTCAGGAGTTCGGGCTCTGTTACCCATTTGGCGCGTTTATCAGAATAGAGGTCAATTTTTGAAGATCGCGAATTTTTCGAAAAATGTTCAAGATCTGATTGGAAGCTCAAATAACGATTCAGTGACACGAAGCTTCTGGAAAACTGGTTCGGCAAGTTTGGAAATTCAAAATCTGATTGGAAAAATGGACGCACTCAATAGCTGGTCGGAATATGTTCAGGACAAGGATATTTTGGAATTTCGAGAGGTTTTTGAGCTGGCGAAAAATATTACGGGATTCAAGGGACAGGACAAAACATTCAGTCATATTTCAAAACAGTTATGGGAATATGATTCAGATGATTTGGATTTCGATCAAGCGTTGAATAGCAGTGAACACTTATTGGAGCTAAATTTGGATTTCTCAAATTTCGAAGGAGAATTACAGGCGGCGAAATTGAGTTTTGTAGAAATTAAGGACTATTTTGATGAGATTTTTGGGCTGAAACCTGAGGAAGGAAAAATGTGGGTCTCTTTTTGGGGTTTACTTTGGAACCATTCATATTTTTCCAGAATCGAAAACTCGTATCTTCTGGTCATCTGTATTTCCATCGGCGTATTTTTCCTTCTTGTCAGCTGTGCTTTTTGTCTCTATGGATTTTCTGAAAATGGGCGGAAACAGTACAAAAATTGGTATTTGTTCTATTTCGGGAAGCCACAGGATTTTGAAAATCGATGGAGATATTCGGTAAGTAGGCGCTTGCCAATAACTTGCCAATACCCATGCTGCCCCAACGCTTGCATATATTTACCGACGCTTGCCGACAATTACCGATGCTTGTTTAAGGCTTGCCAGCGTTCGCCGACGCTCGCCAACGTTTGCCGACGTTTGCCGACGCTTGTCGAAGCTTGCTGAAGTTTACCGACGCTTGTTCAAGGCTCGCTAGCATTCGCCGACGCTTATTTAACCCTTGCCGACGCTCACCGACACTCATTGACGCCTGTCGACGTTTACCGACGTTTGTTGAAGGCTCGCCACGTTCGCCAGCATTCGCCGACGCTCGTCGAAGCATGCCGACGTTTACCGACGCTTGTTTAAGGCTCGCCAGCGCTCGCCGACGCTCGCCGACGTTTACCGACGCTTGTTCAAGACTCGCCAGCGTTCGGCGACGCTCGCCAAAGTTTTTCGACGTTTGTCCACGCTTGCTTAAGGCTCACCAGCGTTCGCAGACACTCGCCGACACTCGCCGTCGTTCACCGACGCTTGCTTAAGGCTCGCCAGCGTTCGCCGACACTTGCCGGCACTCGCCGACGTTGACCGACACTTGTTCAAGGCTCGCCAGCGTTTGCGGACGTTCGCCAACGCTTGCCGACGTTTAGCGACGCTTGCCGACAATTACCGATGCTTGTTTAAAACTCGCCAGCGCTCGCTGACACTCGCCGACATTGGTCGACACTTTCCGACACTCGCCGATGCTTGTTAAAGACTCGCCAGCGTTCCCCGACACTCGCCGACATTCGCCTACGCTTGCCGACGCTGGCTGACGTTTACCGACGCTTGTTCAAGGCTCGCTAGCATTCGCCCACGCTCGTTTGGTCCTTGCCGACACTCGCCGACGCTAGTTCAACCCTCGCCAGCGTTCGCCGACACTCGCCGACACTCGCCGACGCTTGCCTTGACCATGCTTGTCAAACGCTTGCCTATTTTTCAGCTCTTCATGGATCGCCAGGATGGTCAGAATGCTCTAATCGACGCCGTCCGCGAGATAAATGCATCGCATGTTCGAGAAATTGTGAGGGGCGGAGCCTATATCAATGTCTACAGTCGTAAGAGACATTTTAGATTAAATTTCTGAAATTGTTAAATCTGAAATTCCAGAACACGGAAACACATGTCTCCACATGGCCACCAAACGGGGATATGCGGAAATTGTTGAGATTTTAATCAAAAATGGGGCGGACCGAAGTCTGCTGAATTCCCAAAATAGAACGCCGGAACAAATGCTGAATACCAGTTACCGGACCACTCAAACGGATAGTCGAAAATTGGAAAATTACGAAAAAATTGAGAAAATTTATAAGAAATCAAAAAACAAGAAGTACAGAATTCGAGTTCCTGATGTTTTTCCGTCGAGCTCATTCCATATTTTCGCTGATAAAAATACGGATGACGAGTTGACGAATCGATTTATGGGCCAGTTTTCGGCGATTGTGAGTTTTTACTAGTCTGGAATATTTAAATTGTTGAAAATTACGATTTTTGGAATAAAAAACTCTCAAAAATACCCATTTTTAAAAAAGTGTATCAGATGGCTCAGTGGGTTTTGGCACCAGCATTTACGGTCCACAATACCAAAGTTCGATTCCTTTTGGGGTCAATATTTTTTTTTTGTGTGGACCTCAAAAATGATAGTTTTAGGCAGATTTGAGCGGTAGAAGGAGATTTTTGAAAAAATTTACAATAAAAATTTAGATTTTTTGAAAATTCCAGGCTTCCACTGAGCTCCTACCCACCACCACTCACTACATCGTCCACACGGATTCCAATGGAATTTTGGAAATCGATTCGTTTGAATTAGTAGTCTGGATTTTAAGCGGTGTGATAATAGTTCGGGATACCTGGATGATGGATTGTCTGAAAGACAAAAAATTGATTGAAAAAGATTCGGCGTATCTTGTGGAGAGGGTACGGTACAAGGGCATGGTCTACGATACAGTAATCCAGTGGTCGAATGCGATGGCGAAAGGAACAATGCCTTATTTGTACGGAGTTTATGTGGCGGTGGTTATTCAGAATTATGGAAATTGTGAGTCTGAAAAGGGTCCTTTGAAGATAGGAAGTCAGAAAATTTTTGGATTTTTTCTAAGTATTAAACAAAAGCCTATAAAATTTTCTATCGAACGCTCTAAAAATCAATATTCTAGCTCTTCTGGTTCGAGAGATACACCCGTTTTAAGTTTGACCTAGAAGAGACGCAGAGAAACGAGACGCGCTAACTTCTCTGCGTCTCCTCTCTTTGAGAGCGAGGGTTAATTAGAAGAGCGCATATCTCACGAACCGTTAGAGATATGAAAACGTTGTCAACTCACAAAATGTGTAAAAATTTATGGTTATCATTTTATCAGTTGCCCACTTTTTGATATCTGCCGTAGGAATCGAGATAAATAGGCTTAAATTAGTTTTTACCCATTTTTCAAGCCTATTTTTCAGTGATCCCTCTGGTGACTCTTGTGACCACTCATGGTGGTATAATACTTGAACTATTTCCTGAAAAGTCGCAATTCAATATTGGATCTCATCCGTATCTTCATGCACATCTGGGACCACTTTTTATCATTCATGATGGACAGGTAGGGACTTTTTTAATAGCTCAGCTTTGAGCTCAATTATCTCGCTAGCTATGAGAGATATAAAAAATTTGTCAACTGATAAAATGTTTGTCATGTCATCACCAATATTTTATCAGTTTACAAAGTCTTGATATCTCTTATAGGAACCGGGATAATTGGGCTTGAAGTGGAAGATCAAAAATAATGTCGAAAATTTTAGACAAATCTGGAGTCCTACAAAAATGATACGGACAAAATGTACACACTGTTCACGGAAGAAGAATTTGTTCATTTTATGCTGAAACGGATGATCAATGTGGATAAAAGTGAAAATCCGATTTCGGTGTTGGTGGATGGAGAGGATTAGGATTTTTTTGCCTTTTAAACTGATATTATTGAATTTTAATAAATTTTTGAAAAATAAACATTTTCTACAATTTCTGAATTTCTGAATTTCTGAATTTCTGAATTTCTGAATTTCTGAATTTCTGAATTTCTGAATTTCTGAATTTCTGAATTTCTGAATTTCTGAATTTCTGAATTTCTGAATTTCTGAATTTCTGAATTTCTGAATTTCTGAATTTCTGAATTTCTGAATTTCTGAATTTCTGAATTTCTGAATTTCTGAATTTCTGAATTTCTGAATTTCTGAATTTCTGAATTTCTGAATTTCTGAATTTCTGAATTTCTGAATTTCTGAATTTCTGAATTTCTGAATTTCTGAATTTCTGAATTTCTGAATTTCTGAATTTCTGAATTTCTGAATTTCTGAATTTCTGAATTTCTGAATTTCTGAATTTCTGAATTTCTGAATTTCTGAATTTCTGAATTTCTGAATTTCTGAATTTCTGAATTTCTGAATTTCTGAATTTCTGAATTTCTGAATTTCTGAATTTCTGAATTTCTGAATTTCTGAATTTCTGAATTTCTGAATTTCTGAATTTCTGAATTTCTGAATTTCTGAATTTCTGAATTTCTGAATTTCTGAATTTCTGAATTTCTGAATTTCTGAATTTCTGAATTTCTGAATTTCTGAATTTCTGAATTTCTGAAATTTTTGAATTTCTGAATTTCTGAATTTCTGAATTTCTGAAATTTTTGAATTTCTGAATTTCTGAATTTCTGAATTTCTGAAATTTTTGAATTTCTGAATTTCTGAATTTCTGAATTTCTGAATTTCTGAATTTCTGAATTTCTGAATTTCTGAAATTTTTGAATTTCTGAATTTCTGAAATTTTTGAATTTCTGAATTTCTGAATTTCTGAATTTCTGAATTTCTGAAATTTTTGAATTTCTGAATTTCTGAATTTCTGAATTTCTGAAATTTCTGAATTTCTGAATTTCTGAATTTTTTTTCTGAATTTTTGAATTTCTGAATTTCTGATAGCTAACCTTCTGAAGTTCCGCTACTCAAATTTTCATAAAATTTTTAGAGCGTGATTCACTTTCATTTTTCCACCTATATATTTTTTTGCATTACTCCAACCAACCCAAAAAAATTCCCACGCATCTCTTCCAACACCTCATTAACCAGCTAATCTTCTCTGACTTTTCACAACCCAAAAAGCTGGAATTTTTGTGAGTCGCCTAATTAACTAGTTAATTACCCAAATTTTTCAGAGCTTGTTCTGAATAAAACAAAACATACATCTGTACCAGTAAAAATCATATCGAATGCGTGCTTTTTTGTTCTTTTCCGCTCTTCTTTTTAGTTTTTTGACGATTTGTGACACGGAAAATGGATTGGATCATCTAGAAGACAGTGATTGGAATATGGATAATTTGGATTTTGTGGCAAAGACGAAAAAGAAAAGTAGGAGAATTTTTGAAAATTTTAAGATTTGATATTTCATTAATCCGAAATTTCTAGAAGTCCTAAAATACATAACGGCCTGAAATTTGTAAATTTTTGAAGTTTCCGAACGAAAATTCAGGAACTACCGAAAATTCAAAAATCGCCGAAAATCCCAAAAAACTCCAAAATGCCAAAATTTCCATTAAATTCAGAAACTCTAAAATTCCAAAATTTAAAAAGTCTCAAATATAGAACTAAATGGGATTCTTATAATATTCTGAATTCTAAGATTCTTAGATGAACGGATTTTTCCAATTTTTAGCTTTCTAGATCTTTAGGATCCTCCGACAACGGAATTCTAGAATTCCGGATTCTGGATTCTTAGATTATTAGGTTCTCATATTCCTAAACTTCTCAAATTTTCAGATTCCCATCTCGGTATCGTCTACAACCGCCTAGCCATCCTAACCCGTATCACCAATGCCATTGCTCTCCAATCAGAGGCAATTCGAAAATCCGTTCGTGTCCGTGACGTCATCGCCGAACTTCTCCGATCGCCTCCAAAACATTTGAATAATCTTCTGGCTATCGATCCGTTATCCCTACTTCCAATTCTGGAAGACAATCTAAAGGCGAGTCTGGAAATTCAGAAATTTTCCAGCGAAATGAAGGAATTGAATGGGAAACGAGAGATTTTAGAGCTCATGAACGTTTCGATGAGATATGTGAAGGGCCAGCAGATCAATGAGACCAAAATGGAAATTTTCTTTGGAAGTTTGCAAGATGGAAGCTTCCAGAAAACCGTGGAATCCTGTGAAGACTGGATTTTAGATTCGGTGATTAAATTTGAAAAAGATTCTGGAATCCTGGACTCTCAGAAAATTTTAAAGTGTCTAGAATCTCTAAAATCTTATGACACCAAAATCGAGAAGGTTCTAGAACAATTCCAACTTTTTATCCAACTTGGAGAAGCGAAAGAGGGAATTCAAAAGTTCAATAATCTCTCGGAGGAAGCTCTGGAATATCCAAAAATTGTGGATTCTGTCATGAAGCTTTTCGAGAAAACCGACAAATTTCGAAGACGCCAAAAAGGTCCAGAACTTGGCTCTGAAATTTATCTAGCTACAATAGAGATAGGAAAAATTCAATCCCAGGAGCCTGAACTTTCTCTAACTCTTGGATTTCCAGATTCTGGAGATATGGCAAAAGTATTAGGGGATTTAAAAAGTCCATGGTTCCTGGAAAAAGTTGCCAGGAATCACAGTGTCGCTGAGCTGGGAAAAGGGCTCTTTGGATTTTTCAAATTCGGAAAACTCATGAAAAAAGTGGAGGATAATTGGGAGATGTTGAAGACCAACTACAAGGAATTCCAGAATAATATCATTGTTTTTTCTAAAAAGATGAAAGACATCGAGAGCTTCAAAATCACAGAAAATGATTTAAAAGTTGCCGAGAGCTCTGGAGAGATATTCCAAAAGACTTGGAGCCCACCAGATAAAATCGGAGCATTGGATTTCAAAAATCTAGATGAGATTTTATCTAAGATGGGGAAGCTAATAGAAAAAGTTCAATTCGTCAAAAATCTAGCCAAGGAAATCGCAGAGAACACTGAAAAAGTTGGGATTGAGAGTTTTTTCAAAGAATTGAAATCTGGGAAACCTATAAACTCATTACCAAATTTCCATACCTTCAAGGATCTGGCAGAGAGGTTCCGGAAATTAAAAATTGGTCAAGATGAGCTAAAGAATTTCAAATTCGGAGCAAATCTTCGAAAAACAAGTACATTGATTCAAAAACTCAAAGATTCTAAACTGAAATCTAATCTAGAAAATTTGAAATCCTATGGAGAGGAATTCCAGCCTGAACTAGTTCTGAAAATGATGAAGTTCTGCAAAACGGTCTTCTCACTTTCAAATTTCAAGGAAACCAAAATTTTCTTACAAATTTTCGCTGCTCTGAAACACGGTTTACTAGAAGCTGAGCAATTTGTGAAGGATATTGGACCCCAATATCATAGGGAGCATTCTGGAAAAGAAGACTCGAATCCAATCCTAAAGCTAGAGAATTCTCAAGAGATGGCGTTAAGTTTAGGCCGAGGAATGAGGGTACTGAGGCAGATGGTGAAGACGTTGAGGTATAAACGACGTCTTCGGAAAGTTCTGGAATATTCTGAAGGTGTTCACGACAAAATCCAACGCTACAATGCCTTTGAGCATGTCAGAGAAATTTGGAGGAATCGGAAAATGGAGATTTCAAAACTGCTCTCTGAACTTGAGAATTTGAACAAGTACGCCGAAAAAGTCCAGGATTCAAGTCCAATGGAGATGAGGAAAATTCTGGATGAAGCCACAAAAGTTCATGGATTTTCCAGCATTTTTGGGCCGATTTTTGAGCAATTCAAGGGGCAAAAATCGTTTTTAAGAGAGACAAGAAATTTCGAGAAATTGTCAGAGCTGGAGCTGAATTTTGCTAGTCATAAGGGATATTTGCACGCTGCTTCGTTGAGTTTCGACGAGCTGAAACAATATTTTGATGAGGTTTTCGATTTGGATCATAATCGACATCATCATCATGAGTGAGTTTTTTTTTCGAGTTCCGAAAATTTGAATATGGTCTAGGAACCCAAGAACATTTGGCTCTAGTCGGTTATTTTGGTCCTTATAATTATTTCTGGTCCTTAGAATTATTTTTGGTCCTTAGATTTTTTTTGGTCCTTAGATTTTTATTTGGTCCTTAGAATTATTTTTGGTCCTTAGATTTTTCTTGGTCCTTAGAAAATTGTTTTCTAGATTCATATTAATTTTCAGTTTTTAGTTTTAAAAACGCGGTATTCAAAGTGTCCACTCAATTTTTCTCAGAAGTTGGTGAGAAAATATGTTCCTTCTTTAAACTAGCACAATGTTTATAATATAAGGTGTCCATGCGCAAGTAGAGCAGAACAGCAGAATGTTTTCTAAATTTTTTGAAAAAGTGGGTCACAGAAGACAAATTTGGATCTTTTCTAGTTTAGAGGTCCCAAGTAAAAATAGAAGCCAAAAATTTGAAAATGGTGTCCATATTTGAATAATGTAACACAATTTGTACTGCGTGGGTAATTCAAGTTTTGTGCCCGGTAAGGAAATCAGTGTTGATGGTATACCGTATTCGCTAAAATAGAAACCCACCCTAGATTTGCAGTTTTCTCCAGGGTCATTACAGACATTTTTTTTTGTTGAGTTTCTCGTAACTTCAGTTCATTCTTGTTGTTTTTTAGTATTCCTGTTCAGTTAAGAACCGAAACCTCTCTAATTTGGCCCCTTTCTCAAATAGAAGTCCATTCTGACTCACTGTTAGAAGGATATTAATAAATCGAAGCCCATGTGCTTCTATAAGAGAAAATACGGTATTGTATATTTTTATATAGGCGTAGAGGTACATATTTCCAGAAATACCTATAACTCTGAAAAATCCAAATTTGTCTACTGTCTGTACAAAATTATGAATTTTAAACAAACTTGATCCACTTTTTCAGACAATTCAGAAAACTTAATTGCTATTCTGCTCAACCTGCGCATGGGCCCGTTATATTATGAACATTGTGCTTGTTTAAAGAAGGAATACATTTTGCCACCAACTTCTGAGAAAAAATGAATGGACCCTTCGAACACCGCATTTTTGAAACTAAAAGCTGAAAAGTTATATGAATATCGAAACAATTTTCTAAGGACCAAGAAAAATCTGAGGACCAAAAATAATTCTAAGGACCAAATAAAAATCTAAGGACCAAAAATAATTCTAAGGACCAAATAAAAATCTAAGGACCAAAAAAAAATCTAAGGACCAAAAATAATTCTAAGGACCAAAATAACCGACTAGAGCCGAACATTTTATTCGCGTTTTCAGTTTTTGAAAATATCAATTTTGAGCCGAGTTATATCCATTTGAAAGTTGGTGGCCTAGAAACCCAAATTGTCGGAAAACTAGGCTATGATGCATATCGTTCAAAAGCAGAGATTGTGACAAACCTAAATCTATTTTGAAATTTCAAAAATAATGATTTTGAAGCGAGTTATGAATGCGGACTAGTTTTGGTTTTCTAGGCCACCAACCTTAAAATGGCCATAACTCGCTTCAAAATCAATATTCCTGAAATCTGAAAATTGATTTGGAACTATCAGAGTTTGCTTATTCGAATGATTTGCATTATGTCCTAATTTTCAGAAGTTTTGGATTTCTAGGCCACCAAATTCAAATGTTCGTAAATCTTTTCAAAATCAAGAATCTGAAAACTTTCTAAACAAGACATTTTCCGATATAAACTATGGCCTATTTTTCTGATAAAATGAAATTCTAGGCCAACAGAAAATCTGAAATTCAGGCTTCTCAAAATTTCCAGAATCGAACACAATCATCTCCCGGCAATTTTCATATGTATTACAATATTCATTCTTATAATTCTGTCTGTTTTCATCATCTACGGATTCACACCAACCGGGCGAATTAAATATACAAATTTGTATTTGTATTATTTCGGGAAACCAGAAGCTTTTGAGAAACGATGGAGGTATTCGGTGAGTTATTCTTTGATTTATGAATTTTTTCAAAACTTTGAAATTTTTGAAAAAAAAAAGTTAATGAATTATTCCGGCAGGTTTTTTGAAATCCACAGAAACTGATTCCGGGACATTCGGATATCCGGAAACACAGTGAAAATACTACATATTTTCAGCTATTCATGGATCGACAGGATGGCAAGAACGCTCTACTGGACGCTGCAAGAGAAATCAACCCGACGAATTTGAGAAAAGTTTTGAAGAAAGGAGCATACATCAATGCATATAACAGTGGGTTTTGGAAATTTTTAACATCTCTAAGTAATTTTCGAAATGGATGCTTAAACGGATTAGAATATTAGAATAATGCAAATTTATACTTTTGGATTCAGAATCCAGTTTTCAGATTTCAAAATTTTAAATTTTGAGCCAAGTTATGCCCACTTTAAGTCTGGTGGCCTAGAAATCCAAATTTTGGAAAACTAGGTCATGTTGTATATGGTTGAAAAGCACAGATAATGACAAGCTTGACTGTGTTTTTGAATTCCAAAAATATCGATTTTGAGCCAAGTTATAGCCATTTTGATGTTGGTGGCCTAGAAATCCAAAATTTTGGAAAACTAGGCCATAGTATATATGTTTTAAAGAACAAACCTTGACAGTTCCAAATCAGCTTTGAAATTCTCAAAATGTTGATTTCGAAGCGAGTTATGATCATTTTAGTACGGTGGCCTAGAAAACCAAAACTCGGCCATCTTCAAAACTCGCTTCAAAATCAATATTTTGGAAATCTAAAAATTGATTCGGAACTATCAGAGTTTGCTTTTTAGAATTATGTACAATATGGCCTAGTTTTCGAAAATTTTGGTTTTCTAGGCCACTAAATTCAAATGTTTGTAAATTGCTTCAAAGTTACGATTTTTTAAACCTGAAAACTGGTACAAACTTTATGAAACAAGGATTTTAAAAATAAAATCTTGGCCTAACTTTTTAGGATATCGAAATTCTAGGCCATCAACTTTGAATAGTTTCTTTAAAGGAGGGGTAAACTTCAGAATTCGGAAATACATCTCTCCATTTGGCAACGAAACGTGGACATCCGGAAATTGTGGAAATTCTGATCCAAAATGGTGCGGATCGGACACTTCTGAATGCGTATAACAAGACAGCCGAACAGATGATCCCCTCAAATTATCGGGCAACTCATCCTGAGAAAATTTCAAGGTTCAAGAAGATTGAGAAGATTTATGAGAAGTTTAAGAATAAGAAATTTCGAAATCGTGAGTTCTGAGACGGTTCTATAATGTCCAGTTTTGTTTCAGGCGTCCCTTCAAAATTCCCACTCGACTCCTATCACATTTTTATTGAAGATCGAACGGATGATAAAGTTACAGAAAAGTTTATGGAGCAGTTTCAATCCATCGTAAGTGGCCTAGCTTTTTCTAGGCCAGCAAATCATTTGCTAAAATATTCAGACTACCGATGAAGCTACAGTAACCACGACTCACTTTGTAGTTCGAACTGAAAAAGACGGGGTTTTCTCAACGGATTCTTTAGATTTACTAGTTTGGATTCTGAGTGGAGTCATAATTGTGAAAGACACGTGGATGACAGAATGTCTGAAAAATCCGAAACAAATTTGCAATGAGTGGGCGTTTTTGGTGGAAAAGATACGGTACAAGGGTACTGTATACGATACAGTACCCCAGTGGCAACAGGCGATGGCTAAAGCGACAATGCCGTATTTGTGTGGGGTGTATGTGGCGGTGGTTATTCAGGATTATGCGAATTGTGGGTTTTTGGGGATTCCGGGATTCTGAAAGTTCCAAAACATTAATAACCGGAAAAAATTTAGAAAGTCGGAAATTCAGAAATTCAGAAATTCAGAAATTCAGAAATTCAGAAATTCAGAAATTCAGAAATTCAGAAATTCAGAAATTCAGAAATTCAGAAATTCAGAAATTCAGAAATTCAGAAATTCAGAAATTCAGAAATTCAGAAATTCAGAAATTCAGAAATTCAGAAATTCAGAAATTCAGAAATTCAGAAATTCAGAAATTCAGAAATTCAGAAATTCAGAAATTCAGAAATTCAGAAATTCAAAAATTCAGAAATTCGGAAATTCAAAAATTCGGAAATTCAAAAATTTGGAAATTCAGAAATTCCAGGAAACTCAGAAATTCAGAAATTCAGAAATTCAGAAATTCCAGGAAACTCAGAAATTCAGAAATTCAGAAATTCAGAAATTCAGAAATTCAGAAATTCAGAAATTCAGAAATTCAGAAATTCAGAAATTCAGAAATTCAGAAATTCAGAAATTCAGAAATTCAGAAATTCAGAAATTCAGAAATTCAGAAATTCAGAAATTCAGAAATTCAGAAATTCAGAAATTCAGAAATTCAGAAATTCAGAAATTCAGAAATTCAGAAATTCAGAAATTCAGAAATTCAGAAATTCAGAAATTCAGAAATTCAGAAATTCAGAAATTCAGAAATTCAGAAATTCAGAAATTCAGAAATTCAGAAATTCAGAAATTCAGAAATTCAGAAATTCAGAAATTCAGAAATTCAGAAATTCAGAAATTCAGAAATTCAGAAATTCAGAAATTCAGAAATTCAGAAATTCAGAAATTCAGAAATTCAGAAATTCAGAAATTCAGAAATTCAGAAATTCAGAAATTCAGAAATTCAGAAATTCAGAAATTCAGAAATTCAGAAATTCAGAAATTCAGAAATTCAGAAATTCAGAAATTCAGAAATTCAGAAATTCAGAAATTCAGAAATTCAGAAATTCAGAAATTCAGAAATTCAGAAATTCAGAAATTCAGAAATTCAGAAATTCAGAAATTCAGAAATTCAGAAATTCAGAAATTCAGAAATTCAGAAATTCAGAAATTCAGAAATTCAGAAATTCAGAAATTCAGAAATTCAGAAATTCAGAAATTCAGAAATTCAGAAATTCAGAAATTCAGAAATTCAAAAATTCAAAAATTCAGAAATTCAGAAATTCAGAAATTCCAGGAAATTTTGAAATTCAAAAAATTTGGAAATTGCGATTTTAGAATATCTGCAACATCTCGAAAAAAAATTCTTCTGGAATTCCTAAAAATTTCTAGATTTCTTAATACTAGAAATTTGAAAATTCCAAATTCTTCAAATTTTCAGTAATTTCTCTGGCTTCAATCGTAGCCACTCATGGAGGTGTGATTTGTGAAAAATTTCCGGAAAAACAGAACTTCAATTCTGGATTTCGACCGTATTTGCATGTCGAGACGGGCCCATTCTTTGTGATTCACGATGGAAAAGTTTGTGAAATTTCAATTTTCAAAAATTTTGATTGAAAAGCTGAATTTCCGTATATGTTTTCATGGATTTTCAGCTGCTTTTCACATATAAAGTGAAATCACCGAAAATTACGCATAAAAAAATTTCAGATCGATTTGGGAGTCTACAAAAATGATCCGGATGGAATGTATACTGTAATGACGGAAACGGAATTTGTGCATTTTATGCTTGGAAGGAAAATTAAACGAAACAAGAGTCATAATCCGATTCCAGCGTTGAATGATCTTGAAGATTAATTCCATTGTTATTAATAAACTGTGTTTTTTTCATTTTAATGAAAAAATCCGGAAGAATAAGATATTCCAAGAATTCCGAAATTTCAGAAAATTCGAAATTCAGACGCGCATAATTCGGAAACTCCGAAATTCCAAAATTCAGAAATCCGATAGATCACCTCACAGTCAGAGCTGATGAGCCAACGCTAGAAAGATAGGAAAAACAATTTTTGAGTTAAAATAAAATTTATTATGTTCTTTTGATGTTAGCAGAAAAATATTAGAAGATGACAAATTTTCGAAAAAAAAATTGACACAGCTGAACTTGGGATTTTCTCGAGAATTATCAGTACAAACATCGTTGTCACTGTCGGACGATTCATCATCTTCATCCAGGTCCTTCTCATTTCAATTATTTTCGTGTGAGGAACCGAGATCTAGATCACTCTCCACATTGTTTTTTTGCTCCTCAAGTGTTTCATTTCAAATAGCAGGTGGTTCAGAAGCCTGGTCTAATTATATCCTCCGGGTCACTAAATCTAGCTTTAAGCTTTCTCTTCAAGACGCCCCATGTTTCCTCAATTGACTGGGTATGTACTCGTCAATTTCTCGGATCCACAAAAACGGTTTTATGGTTAACGAACCGATGGTTGTATCCGGCTTGCACTTCTTGGATACCTCCATATGCAGCCCACTCATCGGTTACGATCGTGGTTCCTAAAAAATATTAATTTGCTATATTTTTAAGTTTTCTTGATAGAAACAGGGTCTTTTTGGTTAAGGTATTTTCAGCTACCGGTTGTATGTATTATTTCCAAAAGAAAGGGTAGTTTGGCAACCTAATAACGGCCGGAGCTACGGCCGGAGCCGCGACCGCTGCACTGGTTCCACAGACTTGTTGATAGGGACTTACCTGGTAAGTCATTATTGTGGATAATCGGGATAGGGGTGGTCCTGTCCTGTTCTGGGACTCGAAACATTATCACCTGAAAGTTTGGTTACTGATTTCTGCTAGAAAATGGAGAACTTACTTTACTTGTTCCTCTTTCGATCATTCCAAACACCCAGACTTGCTTTCTCATCAACATCCTTCCTCTGATATATTTGGCGAGATACATAAGAGAGTTTCGTCAATTTCGACTATTTTTGTACGACTTCCTTCTCGGTAAAACCAACGCACGTTCTTCTGGAGAGCCTGATGGTGCAAGGAGGTCTTCTGAATCCACAAAAGGAGGTCTTCTGAATCCACAAAACGTTGCGTTAGCTCCTCTTCTGTGGCATCAGCAGAACAGCAAATATCAGGAATATAATAGAAGCAAGAGAATTTCAGAAAAATATGGAGCATTCCAGAACCCATGCACTTAAAGGGTTCAGGAATGGAATGTTCCGGAGGGCTCCAGAATGTTCTAGACGTCGATTGCCAATCGGCGTCTAGAACATTCTGGAGAAGACAGGGAGACTGACGAATAATGAGATGGACGGTCCTTATATAGGCCTGGAATCTTATCTTATCTGGAAGAATCTGAATCTTATCATCCTAATATAGGCCTGGAAGAATCTTGCCATACCGTAAAAGTTGTATCTTATCTCTAAAGTCGAACAATTTGAGGCACATTTCTTTCTGGGAATTTCTACAGTAATCTGAGTGAGAGACACAATACAATGGGGCATTTATATTCTATCTAATCTACCAAACTTATGGAAGAAGTTCAATTTTGGGAATTACTGTCATTTTTGGGGTTTTTGAGAATTCGGGGTTTGGTAACGAATTGGCTATGTTTGATTGTGTGAGTTTAATGGCCTAGGAACTCGAAACTTGGGAAATTAGGCCATGCAGGGTCTTGAGCAGTTAAGCTAGCTTGCAGCTACGCGTTTGCTTCTGCCGACCGTCAATTTAAAATTTTGAATTCCCGCCAAATCTGTTGGCATAGGTTTTTTGGTCATAACTCGCCTGAAACTTGGCCTAGAACGTTGAAAATAGGACCAAATGAAAGGAAATGAAATTTTACATCTGTTACTGTTAGAATCTAAACATTTTAGGATATTCATTATTTAATGAAATTTCCAGGCCCTCTTGGTCTCCGTCGTCTCTCGTCTCCTGACCCTTTTAGCCATTTCTACATCAAAAAATGTCATTAATGTGGTTGCAATGCCTACTCGCTGAGCTAAACGCGTGCTGCTGCCGACCGCAATATGAAATTTTGAATTCCCGCCAAATCTGACGTCATTGGTTTTTCGGCCATAACTCGGCTGAAACTTGGTCTAGAAAGCTGAAAGTTAGACCAAATTGAAGGAAATTGAATTTTACACCTGTTAATGTTAAGCTATGACAATTTTGGTAACATAATTTTCAGTCTGAAATTTCCAGCTGCTCCTTTCCTTTGTTAGTTCAACTATTCTAATTTCTGATCATTGAAACCCTATGAAAATTTTTATAATTCAAAAACTTTTATGATCTTTCTAGAATTTTTCATTTCCAATTGACATTTTTCCTTTCTTCTTCTTTTTCTCCCAAAATCTCCTGATCAAAGAAGAGGGATAAGTTGTGCTCTCAAGCTGATGGAGCACACGTGAACACATCAAAGAAGGGACCGCCCATTTTTTCCGGAGCAGGAGCCAGAAAGAATTTTCACTTTTCTCACAAAACTTTTGAGTGACACCAGCTCTCTCTTGAGGATGACTTTTTGCGAAAATAAGGTGAGATTTTTGAATTTTAAAGGTCTTCTGAATCTGTAGGATTCATCTAAACTCCTTAAAAAATAGTATTAAAATACTAAAAAAGAAGAAAAAAGAACTTTGCCGCCCACCGGACTCGAACCCGCGTCCTGTGGGCAAAAGCGCAGTGCGCTAACCACTACACCACGGGCGACCACAGGAGAGAGGGGTGGTGATGGCGTATACAATGCGCCGCCTTTCGTGAGTGTGTGGGGCGCCATGGCGCGGCAAAGGCGTTATGAAAAATCTGAAAATTTTCAAATTTTTGAAAAAAATTCAAAATCATAAAATTTCCAGAATCTCCCCAAACTACCGTCGGATCGGTGTCAAGTGGTGGTTATCTCCGGCATAAGTATGATTCTGGACTTCTATCTCAAGTACAATCCAGACAAACATTGGACTCATTTATTCTACGGAGCAAGTCCAATTTTGGAGATTTTGGTCATTTTTGGAATGTTGGCCAATTCGGTGTATGGCAACAAATTGGCTATGTTTGCTTGTGTGAGTTTAGTAGCCTACTCTCAAGCTAGGGGCTAGCGGATGCCCACCGGCAATTTGAATTTTTGAATTCCCGCCAAGCCTGCGGTTTTGGTTTTTTGCTCATAACTCGGCTCAAACTTGGCCTGGAAAGCTGAAAAATGGACCAAATGAAAGCGAATTAAATTTTACATCTGATGTGATAAAAAACTTTAGGGATCCAAAAAATAAAATTTTTAGGTCCTCGACTTGGTCTCTGGCGTGTTCTGTCTCCTGACTCTTCCAGTCATTTCGGTTGCTGAAAATGCCACTGGTGTCCGTTTGCACTTGCCATACATCTCCACTTTCCATTCGCAGTTCTCATTCCAAGTCTCCACTCCAGTGGACCTTTTCTATGTGGCCACTTTCCTCGGATTCGTCTCCACGATTCTGATTCTTCTCTTCTTGATTTGTAAGTTTTGGGGAATTCTGAGTTTCAGAAGCTTTTGGATTTGAGCGTCATGAAAGTTGCTATACTTTGAGTTAAAATGCACAGATCTTGGTGAAAAACTAGTTGAGGTACAAGCTGTAAGCGTTTACCTTGTTTAAAATATTCCCTGTCTAGTTTGAGTCAAGTTATCTCGGTTACTGTAGAAGATATCAAAAAGTAGTCAATTAGCGAAATGTTGCTGATAATGTGGTAAATATTTTATCAGTTGACCAATTTTTGATATTTTGCTCAGGAGCCAAGATAAATTGAGTCAAAGTAGACGATGTGTGGGCAACTGGTGTCTAGGAAGTACCCACACTCCCAATTTCGAGTCAATTTATCTCGGCTTCTGTAAAAGATGTCACAAAGTGATCAACTAACAAAAGTTTTATCATAGTATCAGTAATATTTTATCAGTTGAGAATTTTTTGCTATCTCTTACAGAAACCGAAATAAATTGAGTCAAAGTAAACAGTGTGCGAGCTACTGCTAGGAAACAACCACCCTCTCAACTTTGACCTGATTTATCTCGGTTCCTGTAAATGATATCAAAAAGTAATCAACGAACAAAATATTTATCATACTATGAGTAACATTTCATCAGTTAGCCACTTTTTGATATCTCTTACAGTAACCGAGATAAATTGGGTCAAAACAAGCATATTAAAATTTTGTAATTTTCAGTGGACGCTCTCAAGTTCGTTAAACTCCGCAAGATGCGTATCGAGGATCTAGAAAAGGAGAGAAAGATGAGCCCAATTGAAAAAGTTTGAATTAGTTTCTCTGAAAATTG
This sequence comes from Caenorhabditis nigoni, assembly GCA_027920645.1. Classification (NCBI taxonomy): domain Eukaryota; kingdom Metazoa; phylum Nematoda; class Chromadorea; order Rhabditida; family Rhabditidae; genus Caenorhabditis; species Caenorhabditis nigoni. The sequence goes on from CP115866.1 coordinate 13,997,605, forward strand.
TCGGAAATTTTTGTCTTGCTTGAATTTTTGTCTGTCATAAAAACTAATTGGCGAGTAGCTGCAAACCATTTTTTTCTTTTTTTTTTGTTTTTTTTCCGTTTGAATAAAGTGATTTTCTCTTTGAAAATTCTGTTTTTTTTGGAGTTCTAGATTTTCAGATTCACATAAATTTTCGAATTCTAGATTCCATTTTTCCAGAATTTTCTAGGATTCCAAGACCAAAAGACGAGGCCAAAGGATGACTCAAGAACATCACAGATACCACATCCTATCCCGTTTGTCAATTGCTATTATTAAATTTTGTTTTCAAGGAAATAGTATGAAACTTGAAGAGACGCAGATGAAAGAAAAGAGCAGCTGCTTCTTTTTTTTTGGGATTTATGACGCACAATGTTTTAACAATGGATTCTCTATTTTTCTTCTGGTAAACAAGTTCTTCTGGGGGAACTTTAGAAATTCGAGAGCGTTGAAGATTGAAAATCTGGAGAGAGCTACAGTATAATGACTGAAATGGGAAATCTAAGTCTTCAATCAAATAAAAATTTGGTTCCAATGAAATTTCAAAATTTACAACCTAAAAAATGGTAAAGTCTACTCGAAGTAATCCAATAGAACGCCAAATCTATTCTTGTGCTTTGAGCTCACTCAGCTCAGCTCCCATAGAAGATTTCAAAAAATTATCTTTCTTATATATAAAACGCTAGAGGCGTCTGTCCGTCTGTCAACTTTTGAATAACTTGAAAAATAAATATAGATTTACGTGACCCTTTGACAAAAAAAGGAGTGAAGCGCTCAACCAGTAAAACACTAGGTCAAAATGCGCCGAAGGCGCACCAGATTGCTGGTCAACTAATAAAATGTTTCTCAGAATGTCATTAACATTTTATTAGTTGAATATTTTTCTATATCTTTTATAAGAGCTGAGATAGTATTGGTCAAAATCAGGACCCCTAGGACGAGATTGCTCATTGTGTATTTGAAGGACTCAAACTTTGAGACAATCTGTCTCGGTTCTTGTAAAATATATCAAAATTTTGACAACTGATGAAATGTTTATCTTAAAATCAGCAATGTTTTGTTAGTTGGCAGCTTTTTGATATCTTTTAAAGACGCAGTGATATTTAAGCTCAAAGCAGAAGCATAGAAATTGCTTCCGACTAGCAATCGGCTACAACAAACTCTATGATTTTGAAGAAAAACTCAGCACTTTTGTAAACTTGACAATCAAGGTGTCTGGAAATCTAAAATCCGAGAACCTGAAACTAAAATTGAGCCTATGGCGCGCCAGCCTGTTTCAAGCGCCAGAGCCGCGACAAACAGGCTGTTTACTACTACGCATAAAATTTCGGCTGCTGACCACTATGAAACTAAAGACTAAACAAAATAGAGAGACGCAGATTAGAAGAGAAGCACGAGAAAACGCTGCGTCTCTTTTGTCTCCTTCTCTTCCTCCCCTCAAAATTTGTTTGCAACATTTAAATGATTTCTTTTTTCGCATTTTTACAATTTTCTACTATCCAATAGATTTTCACAGGAACCGAATGATGTCTGAGATTGCGTCTGTGGTCCATCTATCATTCTCCCTGCGTCAGGAATTGGAATATGGGCGATCTATGAAAAAACATCTAATGAATCGTAATTTTTTCAGTTGGTTAGTTTTACATTATGCTCGGAGAAAAGTTCAGATGCCGTTAAATTGAGAAAAACTGATTAAAATTTATCATCAAAATGATATGAATGGTGTTTTTTCAGGAGCGTTACTGTAGTTCCAGTGGAAAATGGAGAATATTTTGACCTGTACCTGAATGCCAAATGCACGATGTCGGATGCACCTGATTATTTGAAAAATCAGGTGGAAGGAGAATTTCTATTCAAAAATAGTATGTTCCAAATCACTTCCGAACGAGCCGACAACAAGGCTTAAATCATTTTCTTGTTTTCAGCTAGCTTGGATCTTTGCGTCAGCGGAAAATTTGAAGGTGAATCAACAAGACTATGTTGTAAGACTGCAAGAAAATCACTGGAAGACCAAAATTTATCGTTGAAGTTGACTTTTGGCACAACGATGGGACGAGCTGTTCCATTCATTGTGAGTTCGTTCACTCATAGTCTGTTAAGTTATTCCTTCTGGAAGTTTCATTCTTTTTGAAGCTTTTTTTGTACGTCTCAACCATTTTCAAGAATATTTTAGCTCTGATTCAAATTCAAATCATTTCAGAGGGAACAACCGATAACATTGAGTGTTGGAGGCAGGAAATTCGAAGTTCTCGAATCAACGATCATGCAAAAGTTCAGCCGTCTGAGACTTGATCTATTACTTTCCAAGGAAACATTGGAAAATAAAAACGAAGGCACGCCTCGTTTGTTCTACGATCGAGATCCGAAACATTTTCAATTGATTCTGAATTTTATAAGAGACGGATCAGAAAATCTTCCAAAAACTTGGGAGGAGCTGGGGGAATTTTTGGAAGAAGCCAAATACTATGAACTAAAAGAATTGATCAAATTGTGTGAGGAAGCATTGGAGAGGTGAGGTTTTTTCTATAGTTTAAATTTCAAAAATTCTGAATTTCTGAATTTCAGAACTTGTGAATTTTGAATTGAAGGAACTCATGAGAAACATTGAAAATCAAAGTTTTTTGAAAATTCCGTTATTCTGAAAACACAATTTCTTTGGAAAATTAAATAATTTTTGGATTTCTGAATTTTGAATTTTGAAATTTCTGAATTTTTTAACTTCTGAATTTTTTCACCTTTTTTTTCAGAAAATCCCATGAAGTCCCATTTGGACTTGTGAGTCTAAATGTTGGTGGTACTGTATTCCAAACTACAAAAGCCACATTAACCAGATTCGATGGAATGTTCAAGACCATGCTGGATAATGGAATTTCGGTATATTTCCAAAAAAACTGTTTTTCGAATTTTCAAAAAATCAAAAATTTCCAGGTCAAAATCAACGAAATCGATACATTATTCATCGATCGCTCCCCGAAACATTTCGATTTGATTCTGAATTTTATGAGAGATGGTGACGTGGAATTCCCAGAAACTTCCAGAGAAATCAGGGAGATACGAAGAGAAGCCCAATATTACCTGTTGGGTGGATTGGTGGAAGCTTGTGAACAATTTTTGGTTGCTGGGGAGAAATTGGATTTTTAACTTTTGGATTTTTAAATTTTTTGTTCTGTCAAAGTTCATTAAATATGTTTGAATATGGGTTCAATTGCTCATTCAATAAAATTTTCATTTACTTTATTAGAAGATTTTTTGGGAACTATCGTTTTTCAAAACTTTCGAATTTTTTTTTTCGAATTTTTTTTCGAATTTCGAATTTTCAGGATTTTTCCCAAGCAGGAAACGAGATAATTAGGATCAAAGGGAGGGTCTTTTTCAGGATTTTCACAGATTTCAAATGTAAAAATTCAATATTTAAATGTGCTGAGAAACCTTTTTTGTGGATGAAAAATATTGTACAAAAAATTGGAATTCTCAAACCAAAAATCTACGTGAATTGGTATATTGACCTCCGGTGGATTACTATAAAAGAAGAGAGAAGTGGAGGAACAAATCAGTTCTCCCTTCTCTGGGCTCCAGGGAAGGTGACCCGGGGGAGGGATCCTTGGGATCTTTGGGATCCTTGGGATCTTTGGGATCCTTGGGTTCTTTGGGATCCTTGGGATCCTTCGATCCTTGGGATCCTGGAGATCCTTGGGATCCGTGGATCCTTGGATCCTTGGATCCTTGGATCCTTGGATCCTTGGATCCTTGGACCCTTGGATCCTTGGATCCTTGGATCCTTGGATCCTTGGATTCTTGGATCCTTGGATCCTTGGATCCTTGGATCCTTGGATCCTTGGATCCTTGGATCCTTGGATCCTTGGATCCTTGGATCCTTGGATCCTTGGATCCTTGGATCCTTGGATCCTTGGATCCTTGGATCCTTGGATCCTTGGATCCTTGGATCCTTGGATCCTTGGATCCTTGGATCCTTGGATCCTTGGATCCTTGGATCCTTGGATCCTTGGATCCTTGGATCCTTGGATCCTTGGATCCTTGGATCCTTGGATCCTTGGATCCTTGGATCCTTGGATCCTTGGATCCTTGGATCCTTGGATCCTTGGATCCTTGGATCCTTGGATCCTTGGATCCTTGGATCCTTGGATCCTTGGATCCTTGGATCCTTGGATCCTTGGATCCTTGGATCTATGGATCCTTGAATCTATGGATCCTTGGATCTATGGATCCTTGGATCTATGGATCCTTGGATCTATGGATCCTTGGATCTATGGATCCTTGGATCTATGGATCCTTAGATCTATGGATCCTTGGATCTATGGATCTATGGATCTTTGGATCTATGGATCTATGGATCCTTGGATCTATGGATCTATGGATCTTTGGATCTATGGATCTTTGGATCTATGGATTTTTGGATCTATGGATCCTTGGATCTATGGATCTATGGATCTTTGGATCTATGGATCTATGGATCCTTGGATCTATGGATCTATGGATCTTTGGATCATTGGACCTCGGATCCTTTGTCAATGGGTTTGGGTCATGACCTAGATTTCAATTTCAGGGTCATGACCTAGATTTCAATTTATGTGTCATGACCTATAAATAACCTTACACGAAACTCGAAATTTCGGATTTTAAACTTCTTTAACGATTCCAAATACAGGGTGAGCCAAAAGTATTGCAACACATTGAAAGTTCTGAAAATTCGCCGAAAATACTCTAATAGACTTGAAAATTTGACTATAGTTCACTGAATACTTTCTGAAAATGAAAATGAGTTTCTTTGAGGACGCCTCAACTTTAGAGGTAACTTTTGGAGGTAACTTGGCCCGCCCTGGGTACAAAATTTTTCCCAATTACTCCAAATTAGGATGTGGACGTGCTGGGACCTCAACAGAATAAATCCGTATGCGGAACGGTCAAGCAGATTCAAGGTCCAAGGATCTACCCGGTTCTTTGGGATATTTGCTGCGACATGGTGCATCGACCAGGAATCGATCCCGGGCTGTTCGCGTGGCAAATTCTAACACTGAACCACCTGTGTTTTAACTGGAGCTGGTACCAGGATAAAATCTGGAAATCTCTCTGGAAACGAGTGTTGTGTTCTTGAAAAATCTACTGTCAAATTCAAGATAATTTTTCTAAGAATCTAAGAATCCCCTGATACATTTTGTGTACATCTATCCTGAATTTTCCCATTCATTTTCCAATCTCCCGCTGATCAAAACGAAATGATTCTCTTTTGAATTTCTGTTGCAAAAAATCAACGGGCGAGAGATTAGGAGAATCGGAGAGACGCAGACATACTAAAAAAGGAAATCCGTGACCGCATTCTTCCATATCAGTTGGCTAATACGAGACAGAGAAAAAAGGAGAAAAAAGATTTGCCCATTTCTGGGAGAGATTTCAGGTCAAGGACTTGTACTGGTACATTTGTATACAAAGAGAAAAATTGGGAAAAATGGGAAAAGAGAGATACGGAGAAATGACTAATAGTTATTGCACTTTTGAAATTTTTGAATTTCAGATGTTCAGGATTTCAGGATTTCAGAATTTCTGAATTTCTGAATCCCAGAATTTCTGAATTTCTGAATTTCTGAATTTCTGAATTTCTGAATTTCTGAATTTCTGAATTTCTGAATTTCTGAATTTCTGAATTTCTGAATTTCTGAATTTCTGAATTTCTGAATTTCTGAATTTCTGAATTTCTGAATTTCTGAATTTCTGAATTCATGATTTTCTGAATTTCTGAATTTCTGAATTTCTGACTTCATGATTTTCTGAATTTCTGAATTTCTGAATTTCTGAATTCATGATTTTCTGAATTTCTGAATTTCTGAAGTTCTGAATTTCTGAATTTCTGAATTTCTGAATTTCTGAATTTCTGAATTTCTGAATTTCTGAATTTCTGAATTTCTGAATTTCTGAAGTTCTGAATTCATGATTTTCTGAATTTCTGAATTTCTGAATTTCTGAATTTCTGAATTTCTGAATTTCTGAATTTCTGAATTTCTGAATTTCTGAATTTCTGAATTTCTGAATTTCTGAATTTCTGAATTTCTGAATTTCTGAATTTCTGAATTTCTGAATTTCTGAATTTCTGAATTTCTGAATTTCTGAATTTCTGAACTTCTGAACTTCTGAAGTCTTGAATTTCTGAATTTCTGAATTTCTGAACTTCTGAACTTCTGAAGTCTTGAATTTCTGAATTTCTGAATTTCTGAATTTCTGAATTTCTGAATTTCTGAATTTCTGAATTTCTGAATTTCTGAATTTCTGAATTTCTGAATTTCTGAATTTCTGAATTTCTGAATTTCTGAATTTCTGAATTTCTGAATTTCTGAATTTCTGAATTTCTGAATTTCTGAATTTCTGAATTTCTGAATTTCTGAATTTCTGAATTTCTGAATTTCTGAATTTCTGAATTTCTGAATTTCTGAATTTCTGAATTTCTGAATTTCTGAACTTCTGAACTTCTGAAGTCTTGAATTTCTGAATTTCTGAATTTCTGAATTTCTGAATTTCTGAATTTCTGAATTCATGATTTTCTGAATTTCTGAATTTCTGAATTTCTGACTTCATGATTTTCTGAATTTCTGAATTTCTGAATTTCTGAATTCATGATTTTCTGAATTTCTGAATTTCTGAAGTTCTGAATTCATGATTTTCTGAATTTCTGAATTTCTGAATTTCTGAATTTCTGAATTTCTGAATTTCTGAATTTCTGAATTTCTGAATTTCTGAATTTCTGAATTTCTGAATTTCTGAATTTCTGAATTTCTGAATTTCTGAATTTCTGAATTTCTGAATTTCTGAATTTCTGAATTTCTGAATTTCTGAATTTCTGAATTTCTGAATTTCTGAATTTCTGAATTTCTGAATTTCTGAATTTCTGAACTTCTGAACTTCTGAAGTCTTGAATTTCTGAATTTCTGAATTTCTGAACTTCTGAACTTCTGAAGTCTTGAATTTCTGAATTTCTGAATTTCTGAATTTCTGAATTTCTGAATTTCTGAATTTCTGAATTTCTGAATTTCTGAATTTCTGAATTTCTGAATTTCTGAATTTCTGAATTTCTGAATTTCTGAATTTCTGAATTTCTGAATTTCTGAATTTCTGAATTTCTGAATTTCTGAATTTCTGAACTTCTGAACTTCTGAACTTCTGAAGTCTTGAATTTCTGAATTTCTGAATTTCTGAATTTCTGAATTTCTGAATTTCTGAATTCATGATTTTCTGAATTTCTGAATTTCTGAATTTCTGACTTCATGATTTTCTGAATTTCTGAATTTCTGAATTTCTGAATTCATGATTTTCTGAATTTCTGAATTTCTGAAGTTCTGAATTCATGATTTTCTGAATTTCTGAATTTCTGAATTTCTGAATTTCTGAATTTCTGAATTTCTGAATTTCTGAATTTCTGAATTTCTGAATTTCTGAATTTCTGAATTTCTGAATTTCTGAATTTCTGAATTTCTGAATTTCTGAATTTCTGAATTTCTGAATTTCTGAATTTCTGAATTTCTGAATTTCTGAATTTCTGAATTTCTGAATTTCTGAATTTCTGAATTTCTGAATTTCTGAACTTCTGAACTTCTGAAGTCTTGAATTTCTGAATTTCTGAATTTCTGAACTTCTGAACTTCTGAAGTCTTGAATTTCTGAATTTCTGAATTTCTGAATTTCTGAATTTCTGAATTTCTGAATTTCTGAATTTCTGAATTTCTGAATTTCTGAATTTCTGAATTTCTGAATTTCTGAATTTCTGAATTTCTGAATTTCTGAATTTCTGAATTTCTGAATTTCTGAATTTCTGAATTTCTGAATTTCTGAATTTCTGAACTTCTGAACTTCTGAAGTCTTGAATTTCTGAATTTCTGAATTTCTGAATTTCTGAATTTCTGAATTTCTGAATTCATGATTTTCTGAATTTCTGAATTTCTGAATTTCTGACTTCATGATTTTCTGAATTTCTGAATTTCTGAATTTCTGAATTCATGATTTTCTGAATTTCTGAATTTCTGAAGTTCTGAATTCATGATTTTCTGAATTTCTGAATTTCTGAATTTCTGAATTTCTGAATTTCTGAATTTCTGAATTTCTGAATTTCTGAATTTCTGAATTTCTGAATTTCTGAATTTCTGAATTTCTGAATTTCTGAATTTCTGAATTTCTGAATTTCTGAATTTCTGAATTTCTGAATTTCTGAATTTCTGAATTTCTGAATTTCTGAATTTCTGAATTTCTGAATTTCTGAATTTCTGAATTTCTGAATTTCTGAATTTCTGAACTTCTGAACTTCTGAAGTCTTGAATTTCTGAATTTCTGAATTTCTGAACTTCTGAACTTCTGAAGTCTTGAATTTCTGAATTTCTGAATTTCTGAATTTCTGAATTTCTGAATTTCTGAATTTCTGAATTTCTGAATTTCTGAATTTCTGAATTTCTGAATTTCTGAATTTCTGAATTTCTGAATTTCTGAATTTCTGAATTTCTGAATTTCTGAATTTCTGAATTTCTGAATTTCTGAATTTCTGAATTTCTGAATTTCTGAATTTCTGAATTTCTGAATTTCTGAATTTCTGAATTTCTGAATTTCTGAATTTCTGAATTTCTGAATTTCTGAATTTCTGAATTTCTGAATTTCTGAATTTCTGAATTTCTGAATTTCTGAACTTCTGAATTTCTGAACTTCTGAACTTCTGAAGTCTTGAATTTCTGAATTTCTGAATTTCTGAATTTCTGAATTTCTGAATTTCTGAATTCATGATTTTCTGAATTTCTGAATTTCTGAATTTCTGACTTCATGATTTTCTGAATTTCTGAATTTCTGAATTTCTGAATTCATGATTTTCTGAATTTCTGAATTTCTGAAGTTCTGAATTCATGATTTTCTGAATTTCTGAATTTCTGAATTTCTGAATTTCTGAATTTCTGAATTTCTGAATTTCTGAATTTCTGAATTTCTGAATTTCTGAATTTCTGAATTTCTGAATTTCTGAATTTCTGAATTTCTGAATTTCTGAATTTCTGAATTTCTGAATTTCTGAATTTCTGAATTTCTGAATTTCTGAATTTCTGAATTTCTGAATTTCTGAATTTCTGAATTTCTGAATTTCTGAATTTCTGAATTTCTGAATTTCTGAACTTCTGAACTTCTGAAGTCTTGAATTTCTGAATTTCTGAATTTCTGAACTTCTGAACTTCTGAAGTCTTGAATTTCTGAATTTCTGAATTTCTGAATTTCTGAATTTCTGAATTTCTGAATTTCTGAATTTCTGAATTTCTGAATTTCTGAATTTCTGAATTTCTGAATTTCTGAATTTCTGAATTTCTGAATTTCTGAATTTCTGAATTTCTGAATTTCTGAATTTCTGAACTTCTGAACTTCTGAAGTCTTGAATTTCGAAGATCCAAATTTTTAAAAATTGTGAAATTTCGGGATTTCTGAAAATCGTCTTTGATTTTCTGAGTTACCGTATATTTCATGTCTGAAACTCCTTGATATCCTGGAATTTCAAAATTTGTTAACTTTTCAATTTCCCAATTATCTCAATTTTTTCCTGTATTCTTCCAATTTTGAGAATTTTCCAAATTGAGGATTTTCAGATTTTTCCGAATTCTTCCCTCCAATTTCAATTTTCCAACAAAATCACATTCTATCCAATTTTTCATGGGTATCTCATTAATTTCTCTCCGAAAAACAAAACTTGAGATAAATAACGGGTAGAGGGAAATAATAGGTCAACCTATTATTCCTTTTTTCCCAAAACATTGTCTTTTTTTCTATTTTGCGGGGAGAAGATGAGATTTATCAAAAAAAAACGGCCGTCACGGTTAGTACTTTTTGGAATTTCGAGGGGGAAAAAAAGAGGCAAGAGTAGGTTACTATTGAGGGAACGGACAATTAATGGGATTCCCGAGAAGAAGAGGTAAAGGTAATGGGAAATTGAAAAATGAGAAAGTGAGAGTTCCGGTGGACAAACAGACACACAGACAGAAAATTTGAAATTCAGAACTTCAAGAATTCAAAGATTCAAAAATTCCGAATTTTGGGAAATTCAGAACATCTGGAATCCGGAAAACCTGGAACCAGGAGAATCAGGAATCTGGAAAATCAGAAATCCGGAAAATCTGGAATTCGGAAATGTGGAATCCGGAAAATCTGGAATCCGGAGAATCAGTATTCCCGAGAATCAGAAATCCGGAAAATCTGGAATCCGGAGAATCAGTAATCCCGAGAATCAGAAATCCGGAAAATCTGGAATCCGGAAAATCTGGAATCCTGAAAATCCGGAATTCGGAAAATCTGGAATCCGGAAAATCTGAAAGCGGGAAAATCTGGAAACCGGAAAATCTGGAATCCGGAAAACCCGGAATCCGGAAAATCTGGAATCCGGAAAATCTGGAATCCGGAAATTCAGAAGTCCGGAAAATCTGGAATCCGGAAAATCTGGAATCCGGTAAATCTGAATTCCGGAAAATCTGGGTTCCGGAAAATCTGGAATCCGGTAAATCTGGAATCCGGAAAATCTGGAAACCGGAAAAACCGGAATCCGGAAATTCAGAAATCCGGAAAATCTGGAATCCGGAGAATCTGGAATCCGGTAAATCTGGATTCCGGAAAAATCTGAAATCCCGAAAATTTGGAATCCGGAAAATCTGAAATCCGGAGAATCAGGAATCCCGAAAATCAGAAATCCGGAAAATCTGAAATCCGGAAAATCTGGAATCCGGAAAAATCCCGAAACTGGCAAATTGGAAATTCCAAAATTTAGCATCCAGAATCTTCAAAAATTTCAAAAAGGGGCTTCCTAAAAAAACCGAAAAATGGGAATTCCTAAAAACCGAAAAAAAAACCAAGACCTTCTGAAATCTCCAAAAACCTCAAAACCTTCCCCTAATCCCATTAACCCTATCCTCCTCTATCTTCTCCTTCACCTTCTCCTAATCATAAACTGCCAACCTTCACACCTGAATGCCACGTCATAATCCTTTTGTCCTTCTACTTCTTCCTCCAAAACGGCCACATCAAAGAAAAAAAATATGAGAAGAAGAAGAAGAATCTTGTCATAAACCCCGTCTTCCTCCGAATGACCTTTCTCAGGTTTTCGAACGGCGAGAAGAGTTCGAGAAAAATGTGATCAAGCGTGTCAATCTGTCTCGGAGGATCGACGGAAAGAGGCAATCCAATTATCCACACTTTTTAATTATGGCCGTAAAAAAAGCCGTAAAACCTGGGTATCCCTACTTTGAGCCAATTTATCTCGGTTCTTGGGAAAGATATCAAGAAGTTGTCAACTGATAAAATATAGCTGATATTGTGATAAATATTTTGGTAGTTAACAACTTTTTGATATCTATCACAGGAACGGAGATATGTTAAGTCAAAGTGAGGGAACGGTTTCGATGCAGCCGTTTTTCCACCGGCTTGCCGTGTCCTCACTTTGAGCCAATTTATCTCGGTTCCTGAAAAAGATATCAAAAAACTGCCAACTGATAAAATATTGCTGATATTATGATAAACATTTTATCAGTTGACAATGTTTTGATGTCTTTTACAGAAACGGAGATATTTGATCTCAAAGTAAGGGAACGGTTTAGCTGCAGCCGTTTTTCAGCCGCCGCCGCCGCGCCGCCGACCAGCATGTCCTTTCTTTGAGCCAATTTATATCGGATCCTGAGAAAGTTATCAGAAAACTGTCAACTGATAAAATAATGCCGATATTATGATAAACATTTTATCAGTTGAAAATTTTTTGATATCTGTTGAAGCAAGCTAGATAAGTTGGCTTAAAGTTAGGGGATCCTTTTAGTATAGGTTTTAAGGATTCAGGACCATCTGGAAGACTGTGGAAGCTTTTAGAATCTGATTCCTCGAAATCTGAAAAACCCCGAAAATTGCATATTTAGCTTCTAGCTTGTTTTATTTTCCAACTTTATTTTTTATATTTTTGTGTCTCCCAAAAATCTTCCCCTATCTCTTAAGACATTAAGAGGTCAAAAAACCAGGCGACCGCAAGAGATTCCTATCTAAATCCAATGACGCAATCGTATGATTTATGAGAGGTTCTAGTGGATAGCTAAGGTGTCTAGAAGAGAAATAAGTTTTTAGAATCTTGAAGCTTTTAGAAGTTCGGAGAAAAATTTTGAGAGAATGTTTGATTTCAAAATTTTCAAAATGTTCAATACCGCTCGGTTCACTTCTACTTAAAATTGTCAAAGGCTTGCCAACAACTTCAAAATGATAGCCCAGTTGCCTACAGTACCCTCTAAAAAACGAAAAAAAAAACAAGTGGCCGCCCACCGGACTCGAACCTGAGTCGCGTGGGCAAAAACGCAGTGTGTTAGCCACTACACCACGGACCACCGCGAGAGGGAAAGAGGAGATGGCGGATATAGAACAGCGGCTTTTCCAGTCTCCCGGGCAACCACCATGAAGCCAAGTAGCGTAATTAGAAAGCAGGACCCTGAAATTTTCTGAAATTCTAAATGAACCAGAAAAATTGACCTTTTTTCTAGAATCCCCCCTCCCCCCCCCCTTCCGAACTTTCAAATTCCATAAATCCTGAATTCCCTTTTTTCCTCTTCCAAGCATCCCTCTTAATTACCGTAACCCCCATCTTATTCCTCCTAAATCCTAATCAATCACACTTGCCCTTTTCATGACCGCGTAGCGCGTTCCCGTAATTACCAAATCCCTCCGGAAAAAAGCGTTTTTTCCCGCCACAAAGTCTGTTTAGTAGGTTACGGTCATCCGAACCAAATTAATTACCATTTATGTTTTTTCGGGGAATTTCCGAAACGGTCATCAATTCCCGAATTGCGCAATCTCCTTCGAGAAATGAGGGAATTTCGATTTCATTAAGAATAGTTTTAAGGATTCTAGTTCGTTTGGAATTTCAGGAAATTTCAGGGTCCTGCAGCAATGTTTGAAGTTTTCGAGGCAAAAAATAGGGAATCTAGAAACCATGGAATATAGAAACTCGGGATCGAAAACCTGGAAAAGGGTCAAAAATGACATTTTTCTTTTTCAGTGAAAAATCGTCAACTTCAAAAAAAGTCCTGAAAAATCTTTCAGAATGTTTCAATTTGTCTGAAACTTTCAGAATATACTGAACAAAAATAGAGCTTCAATTTTGTAATTGACAACTTTTTCGTATCTTTGTTAGTTTTTGAGATATGCGCCTTTAAAGTGCACACCTGCTTCTGTGCCTCTCTTGCCTTTTAGCGCGCTGTCACTTTAAAGGCGCATATCTCACAAACGAATGAAGATACAAAAAAGTTGCCAATTACAAAAATGAAGCTCTATTTTTGTTTAGTACAATCTGAAATTTTCAGACAAATCGATCAATTCTGAACTACTATTGTAGGAGCTTGAAATACACCGCGGGGCTACGGCGCTAACGATTGAGCAACGGTGGAGCCCCTTCCTTCTTTGAATTAAGTTATCTCGGTTCTTGTAGAAGATATCGAAAAGTTGTCAATTAACAAAATGTTACTGAGTTTATGATAAACATTTTATCAGTTGACTTTTCTTTAATATCTTTTACAGGAACCAAGATAAATGTAGATAAAGCTGAGCGCCGCCTTTAACAAGAAGTGTAAATGGAGCGCTTTTCTTTGAACCAGTTTATCTCGGTGCCTGTAAGAGGTATCAAAAAGTTGTTACTAATAAAATGTTTATCATAATATCAAAAATAGTTTATCAGTTGACCACTTTTTGATATCTTTCACAAGAACTGAGATATATAGGCTCAAAGTTAAGAGCACCAAATTCAAATTAATTTTTTCTGTCTTCAAATTTTTAACCTGTTTACCAATTTTGGAAATTTCAAAATTCCTTCAAAATCTGCACAAATTGCTCAGGTGTTCGCAGATGTCTGACTTCTTCTTCTTCTACCAACGTCACCTTGCTATTCCGGTCAACCTGTCATCCTATTCATCCTCCTTCCTCTTTCTCTTTCTTTTCAGATTCCTATCTTGCTGGCAACTCTTTTTGGCTCAAGGTTACTTCTCCAGTTTGTCATTTAATGCGACGATATACCGAATAGATATATCATATTAAATAAGGAGAAAGGGAAACATGAGATGGTTCGGAGATGAGCAATGATGATATGGGATGGGGAGGGAAGATGAGGGTTAAGAGGAACAGAAACATTGGGGATAATGGATGGCGGCTTTTTTGTTGAAGGGATTTTTTATTGGGTTTTAATTATTGGGTCCTTGTTTTAGCTTCAAGGTTTCAAGAAACGGAGAATTTCTTTCATAAACATTCCTTTGGTTTTGAATCCTCTTCAAATTCCTATTACTGTAGGCTTACTTTGACCAAATTTATCTCGGTTCCTATAAAAGATATCTAAATTTTGTCAACTAGCAAAATGTTTATCATAATATCAGTAACATTTTATCAGTTAATCACTTTTTGATATCTTTCATAAGAACTGAGATAAATTGAGCTAAAGTAAGAATGCCCTTCCAGTTCGCGCCCCTTTGAGGAAATTTTCAAATTTAAAGTATTCTGAATTTCCGAGTTCTGCAGAAAGTTTTTGAATTTTGAACATTTTCAAATTTGGTGCATCTATTTTTTCGGAAGTTAAAACTTCCTTCTTTAAACTTCTGAAAATCCCGAAAATCAAAAATCTGAAAAATCTGAATTCCTGGATTTTTGGTGAACACCTGAAACTTCTGAATTCGAAAAAATCTGAAATTCTGAATCCTAAAAATTAAAAAAAAAACCTGAATTTCTTGAATTCTGAATTCTCCAGTTTCAAATTTCTAGAGTTTGGTAGCCATCAAGAATCTGAAAATGATCAATTTTAGAATTCTAGATTCCCTGGATTCCTAGATTTTGAAATTTTTTGACTTCTCCTAGATTTTTAGATTCCGAGATTCCTGAATTCGAAAATTTCAGAATTCAAGGTTTTCTCAGTTTTCGGTTTCTTAGATTTCCAAACTCCTAGGTTTCTGAATTTCTGGATTCCTGAATTCCTGGATTCCTGGATTCTAGGTTTCGGATTCTGGATTCTGAATTTCTAGACTCCCAGATTCATATATTCCTGGATTTCTAGATTCCTGGATTCCTGGATTCCTGGATTTCTGGATTTTTGGATTCCTGGATTCCAGGATTTCTCTAATTTCAGGTTCCATAATTCCTGGATTCCCAGATTCCAAGATTCTGAAATTCTAGAATTTCTAGTTTCTAGCTATCCAGGATTATTGAATTCCTGGACTCCTGGATTCCTGGATTCTTGGATTCCTGGATTCCTGGATTCCTGGATTCCAGGATACCTGGATTACTGGATTCCTGGATTTTTGGATTCCTGAATTCCAGAATTCCAGGTTTCCCAACATTTCAGTTTTCAAATCCTATAAATCTCCAAAAAACAACAAATATCCAATAAATTCTCGCCGATTCATCACAAAAAAACACCGAAAACCAATCCGTATCTAATCTAACCTAACCTACTTTCGAAAATTAACCTAGACCTACTAATTTCTTCTTTTTTCTCCCTTTTTTTCACCGCTCCCGATCAGTACACGTCTTCTGGAGAGAGGAAGAAGACGTCCATCTTCCTCTGTGTGTCTTCCTTCAAAAGTGGGCGGAGCCTGACCTTGACCAGCTAAGTATTGCGCATGTTCTGTCCTGAGATGAGATATCGGGAGAGAAGGGACACCTAGCCGCACATTCTCCCCCTAAACAGTAACCCACTTTTTCCAGAGACCGCCCATCTACGTTTTTTAGCCTTTTTAGGGTTTTTTTGAATTCCCGCCCTTTCCTTTTGGGGTGTTTCTATGACTCGCTCCTCATTCTTAATTGAGGATCGAGACTCGCACTCTCATTCTTCCATAATTCGCAACTTCCGAGAATTTCAATTATTAATTTCGTTTTCGATTTTCTTGAGAAGGTTATGTAGGTTACTTTGTTTACGAGTACATACTCTTGTAAGGAATCTGAGAATCTGATTCTTGGATTCCTGGATTCTAAGATCCTTGGATTCAAGGATCCCTGAATTCTAGGATTCCTGGATTCTAGGGTTCCTGGATTCTAGGACCCTTAAATTTTAGGATTCCTGAGTTCTAGGATCATTGGATTCTATGGTCACTGGATTCTACGATCCTTGGAATCTAGGATCGATTGACTCTGGGATTCCTGAATTCTAGGGTCCCTGGAATCTAGGATCCCCGGATTTTAGGATCCCTAGATTTTAGGATTCCTGGATTCTAGGATCCCTGGATTCTAGGGTCTCGGAATTCTAGGGTCCCTGGAATCTAGGGTCCCTGAATTCTAAGATGACTGGATCCCTGAATTCTTATTGTTAGATTAGATTCTTAGATTTCTGTGATTTCTAAGATTTCTGGGGTTTTTATGATTTCTGGGGTTCCTAGGATTTCTGGGAATTCAGGGACTTCTGGTTTCTGAGATTTCTGGATTTTCCAGGATTTCTGATTCTGAAGTTCCTTTTTTGTTGAACCCTTGAGTTTCCGACTTTTCAGATTTCCAAATCTAGAATATCCGAAAATTCAGTTTGTTTTTGATTTTATAAATTTCCAGAATTGATAGAAATTCTCTAACTATTTGATTCCGGAAGTTCAAAACTTCAAAAATGGAAAATCCGAAAATTTTTGAATTCTGAATTTCAGGATCCTGAGATTCTACGGTTTTTGGATTCTCAAAATCCTGGAATTCAGAATCTCAGAATCTCAGAATCTGAGAATCCAAGAATCTCAGAATCCAAGAATCTCAGAATCTCAGAATTCAGGAATCTCAAAATTTCAGAATCTCAGAATCTCAGAATCTCAGAATCTCAGAATCTCAGAATCCAAGGATTCTAGGATCTTCGTGTTCTGATCCTTCATCCTTCTTCCCCATTCCTCATCTAACTTTTGTTTGCACACACAAAGAACCCACAATAGAGAGAAAGAAGACGTAAACGACACCGTAACCCCATTAAGCAGGTGTGTAGTCCCTTCCGTCCGCCACTGTCTACTTAAATTCTCAAGTGTTTTGAACGGAAAAACGGAAAACGAACGGAAATGCAAAGAAGTAGAAGAAGAGGAAGAAGGAATTTTGATTCGTGATCGGATTTTTGTTTTTGGTTTGGAAAACAAACTTTTTGCAAGCTTATTTATTCTATTTTTTTGATTGTTAGTCTAGAGAATTCATACGGTTCAAAAAGAGAATAGTTTTGCAACATTTTGTAGGATTTTATTGGATTTATAGAATCAGGGAAATTTAAGATTTTGAGTTTTGGGACTTTGGGAAATCTCAGAAATCCCAAAAAGTTCTAGGGTCCTAAATACAAATCTTCATAGTTTTTGGATTTTTAAAAAATCTGATTTTTCCAGAAAACCTTCAATAGAAGGGTACCTATACCTCATGGACTTTAACAAACCCCCCTCTAGCTTTGACTCAATTTATCTCAGTTCCTGTGAGAGATATCAAAAAGTGATAAATTAATAAAATGTAGCTGATATTATGATAAACATTTTATTAGTTGACAACTTTTTGATATCTTTTTCAGGAACAGAGTCAGATTGGGTCAAAGTTGGCAGTCAGCTTTGTGACCGTAGCTCCGCCGTAGTGATACAGGACATCATAATTTGACCGCAAGTTCAATATTTTCATGTAATTTTGAATATTTTGGGGTTTTTCATTTTTTTTGGATATTCAAGGTTTCTAAAATTTGAAGCAATTCTGTGGTCTCAGAAAAAAATCAGAAATTAAGAAATCCGAGATTTTCAAAAATCATAAACATTTTCATTTTTTTTTTCCAATTTTCCGAATTTTAGCGATTTCTGATTTTTCAGATTTTTATAGTTTTATGTTCTCAGATTCTTAGATTCCTGAATTCCTAGATTCCTAGACTACTAGATTCTTGAATTCCCAATTCTTAGACTCTTGGATTCCTGGATTTCTGGATTCCTGAATTCCTAGATTCCAGAATTCCTATATTCCTGAAATTCTGAATTTTCAAATTTTCAGATTTCGAAATGTTCCAAAATTCTCCTTGTCACACTCCTAACAAACTTTCTGTACTTTTCCGTGTCAATTTCCTTTCTCTCTCTCTATTTCTCTCATTCTCTTTTCCCATCTCCTAATTGATGAGATATCTCCTCCCCCTTCCTTTTTTGTCTCCACCTAAAAAAGTACAATCGGATCACTTCTGTACTTTTTCCGATTTTTGAAATTTTGAAAAATCCCAAATTCAATTTTTGCAGGAATGTCTACGAGGAGCCGGGGCTCCTGCCCCACATCTTGGCTCATGACGCCACTGGTGTTACTTGTCCTGTGCAGAGGTGAGCAATCTGAAAATTTGGGTGTCTGAAAATCTAAGAATCTTGGAATCTTAGAATTTTGGAATCTTGGAATCTGGAATCCAGGAATCCAGGAATCCAGGAATCTAGGAATCCAGTACTCTAGAGATGTTGGACTCCAGGAATCCTGGAATCCAGAAATCCCGGAATTCAGGAATCCAGCAGCCCAGAATCCTGGAATCTTGGAGACCTGGAATTCAGGAATCCTAAAATCCAGGAATCTAGGAATTCAGGAATCCAGGGATCTATGAGTCCGGGTATCTAGAGACCCAGGATTCTGGAAATCCGGAAATTCAGGAATCCATTAATTCAGAAAAATTCCAAAAAATCCGAAATTTTCAAATTTTCAAAATTTTGAATTTAGGTTTTTTTTTCCATTTTCATGACTTTTCTTGGTCATTTTTTCAGTTTCTTGGATTCCTCAAAAATTTTAGATTCTCAAATTCCACTTTTTTCCCCATATTAAGATCCTCAGATACTCGGTATATGGGCTCAACCTGTAACAAAATTGACTTCTAGCTCTGGCCCAATTTATCATGGTTCCTGTAAGAGATACTAAAAAGTGATCAATTAATAAAATGTTTATCATAATATCAGTAACATTTTATCAGTGGAACACTTTTTGATATCTCTTACAGAAACCGAGATAAATTGGGTCAAAGTTAGGGGGTCTTTCTGGCCCCGCGTGGCTCAGTGGGTAGCTGCTCAGCAATTCAATTTTTTCCCGCAAGTTTGATTCCTCTGAAGGGATTTCAAAAATTGAATCATTTTTTGAGAAAGTTCATTCCACTTTTGATATCCCATGATTCGAAGAATCCAAAAACGCTCCAACAACTCCAATTTTTCAAAGATTTCTGTGTTTTCCCACAAGTGTCCTACTAAAGCCCATCTCCCATCAGCAGTGTCATATAACTTTTAACCTTCCAATCCCAAAAACCACACACATACATGACAAGACGAAGATTCATTCGTCGCTCAAATCATCAAACAAATGTTGTTTCCCGCCGTCATAAATGGGTCAGTGATGACCTTCAGAAGATGACACTACTTCGGTCTCTCAAGAAAACAGTAATCGGGTGGGGAGAAAAAACGGGAAAAAAACGAGACAAGGTAAACGGATTGAACGGGTAGTAGTAGTGGTGGTTGAGAATTTAGGACAACGATGACACATTTTTTAAAGGAGAGGAGACATGCCAAAATGGTGTGTCAGGGGGAAATGACCTAGATTCAAAAATTAGAAGTGACTAGAATCAGAGGATATTGAAACTCTCAATCGCAATTGGCAAGACACAAAACAATGAAATTGAGCTAGAAACTTGGTTTCTATTTCAAAATGAATCTCAGAATCCGAGGAATCTAAAAATCTGTAACCCCAATTTTTCAGGCAGTCACCAAATCGCTAAAAATTTCGTCAACTCGTCCACACCAGATCTCCGACCGACGTTTGTGGTCAATTTCGACACCTCAACAGTTATTTGTCAGCATAGGTGAGTTTGGTGGTCTAGAAATCCAGAGGAGTCCAAAATTGGAATTCCGCCACAATTTTTGTTCTGGTGTTCCTTTTTCAATTCAAGGACACATTGTTTCTCAGAGATGGCCAAATTTCAAATTTAAATTCAACATTCAAATTTCCCGCCTTCCCCAATTGTCCATTTGAACACCTCCTCCTAATCAATCGTGCATGCAATTGTATTGGTGGTGCCAGGGGGCACCGCCAAGGTTAACAATGTGTTGGGAAAATTCTCAAATCTCAAGAACTTTATGACAAAATGATACGCTTGGTTTTGTTTTGTTTGTCGCCGAGAGAAGAGGTGTTAATTGTTAATGTAACCTTGGAAATTTGAATGATTCATTTGGGAGGGATAGCGGGAAATTCAAATTTTGGACACAATAGAAGAGATGCACTGAAAAAAAACGGCTATATCTCAGCTAGAAACAAAGAATACACAATTTTGTCAACTGCAATAATGTAGTTCTTAAAATTTTACATATTTTATTAGTTTACAGTTTTTGGATATCTGTTCTAATTCATGAGATATGTGCCTTTAAAGTTAGCGCGCGCCCAATCTCAGGGAGTGGGCGCGATTGATGTTTTGTTAACTACAAAACTTTGGCAGTTCGTGAGATAGGAGCCTTCAAAGTTAGCGTGTGTCCAAACTCAGGAAGTGGGCGCGACTCCCCCGCTGTTTCAGCGCCCTTTGGCTTTAAAACGCTATATCTCATGAACGGTTTTAGCTACCAAAATTTTGCAAACTAACAAAATATTGCCCATAAAATTCTACAAATTTTGATAGTTTAACGTTTGTAGATAACTTAAGCCTAAAACGAGATATGCTCCTCTAAAGTTAGCGCGAAAAGGAACGCGCGCCTCCCCGTTATGCTAGCGTCTCTTAACTCTTAAGCTTTGTATCTCAAGAACCAATTTAGATATCAAAAACATGTAGATACAAAAATGTAGCCCTTAAAATTTCACATATTTTACTTCTTTGATATTTTTTGTTATCTTTGCTAGTTCATGAGATATACGCCTTTAAAGTTAGCGCGCCCAAACTCAGGGAGTGGGCACACCTCCCCCTCTGCTTCAGCGCCCTTCAACTTCAAAGCGCTATATCTCAAGAACCAATATTGCTATCAGAAAATTGCCAACTGCAAAAATATGGTTTATAAATTTTTACATATTTTGCTAGTTCGCAGTTTTTTGATAACTTTGCTAGTTCATGAGATATGCGCCTTCAAAGTAACCAAAATCTGGGAGTGGGCGCGCCTTCCCCTCTGTTTCGGCGCCACTTTGTTTCAAAACGTTATATCTCAAGAACCAATTTAGCTATCAAAATTATGTTAATTACAAAAATGTAGCTCTTCAAATTTTGCATATTTTATTTGTTTACAGTTTTTGGATATCTTTGCTAGTTCATGAGTTATGCGCCTTTAAAGTTAGCTCGCGCTTCACTTGTCGCCCCTCCCTGCTCGTCGGCTTTAAACCGCTATATCTCAAGAATTAACTCAGCTATCAAAAAAGTTTTTATTGCAAAAATGTAGTCCTTAACATTATACACATTTTGCTAATCTACAGTTTTTTGATAACTCAAATTTGAAACAAGATATGCGCTTTTAAAGTTGCGAAGGCGCGCCTCCCGCTCTATTTCAGGGACCCTTGGCTTTGACCTCCCCCCAAAAATCAATATTTCCAGTTCCGACCCCACTGATCTCCACATCCATAACATGAGTTCTCTATGCGACGGTAAACAGGATTGTTTTGTGAACCCAGCCATGCACGATGAAGTTTTCCCCTACTGTGGTTGGTCTTCTAGATTCTAGAGCCTTCCAAACTTCCAGAACAACTTTCAGAACACAAATGCGAGTCCACATGCAGCGGAAAAGGAGCGTGCCTTTACGACGGGTCCAAACCACAATGCTACTGTGATTCTGGATTCTCCGGAGCCGCCTGTGAGCTTCAGGATAAGAACGAGTGTCTGGAGCATCCGTGTCATATGATGGCTCAGTGTCAGAATACGCTTGGATCTTACGAGTGCCGTTGTCTGCCAGGATACCAAGGAAACGGTCATGAGTGTTCGGATATTGATGAATGTGCTGAAAATTTGGCTACTAGATGTCCAGAACATTCTCAATGTATCAATTTGCCGGGAACTTATTATTGTAATTGTACACAAGGATTTAGTCCAAAGGTGAGGCTGTAACTTGGGAGCTGATAGAGCTATGGAAAAGCTGTAAACTATAAAAGTGTAGCCCTTAAAATTTTGCACAATTTTTAGTTAATAAAAATTTAGTTGCTCCTTTATCTAGAGAGCTATGCGCCTTTAAAGTTTGGGGTGTCGGAGCGCTCCCTAGCTGAAAAGCTATGTACTAGAAAAACGGCTATATCTTACCTAAGAGTAAAGATCGCAACATTCTGTTAAAAACAAAAATGTAGCCCTTGAAATTTCACATATTTTACTAACTTTCCATTTTTTGATAACTCAAGTTCAAAATAAGATATGCGCTTTTAAAGTTAGTGCGCGCCTAAATTGTCGTCTCTCCCTCCTGTTTGTTTTAAACGCTTATATCTCAAGAGCCACTTTTGCTATCAAAAAATTGTAAAATTCAAAAATGTAGCTTACAAAATTTTCTATATTTTATTAGTTACAAATTTTTATCCAACTTCCACCGTACCCAAGTTACACTCCTTTGAATTCCAGGGTAACCAAGGCTCGGGTCTCGACAAGTGCGCCGACATCAACGAGTGCGAAACCGGTGCCCATAACTGCGAAACAAACGAAATCTGTGAAAACACAATTGGATCCTTCAAATGTGTTACAAAATGCTCCCCCGGATACTCCCTAATCGATGGAAAGTGTGAAGACGTCAACGAGTGTGATTCGGAGAAGCTTCATAAATGCGATGTTCGAGCGGAATGTATCAATACTGTTGGTGGATACGAGTGCGAGTGTGAAGAAGGTTTCGATGGTGATGGAAAGAATTGCCAGCGTGAGTTTGGTTACAGTAATCCTATGAATGAAGTCTTGGATTTTCAGCAAAATCATCGTGCCGTAAGAACTCGGCCATCTGCGATCGTCATGCTTCCTGTAACATTTTCCTAGACATCTGCGACTGTAAAACTGGATACACTGGAGATGGAATCACTTGTCATGATGTTAATGAGTGTGATGCTAAAGAGACACCATGCTCGGAAGGTGGAAGATGCTTGAATTTGGATGGAGGATATGTGTGTTGTAAGGAAGGACAGGATGATGCAGCTTGTATCAAAGGTGAGTCCAGAAATCGGTTTATATATCAAGAATGGTTAAGACCAGCAAATGGTTTAAAATTGCTAAAATGTAGTCCTTAAAATTTCCTACAATTTGGTATTATTTTCATTGTTCTAGCTGTAATTTGAAGCAAGATATAGTGTTTTGAAAAACAGTACATTCAAAAACTGACAGCAATATCTTTGCACGCTTGTATCTCACGAACGGTTTGAGCTATCAAATTTTTGTAAACAGGAAAATGTAGCCCATAAAATTTTCTACAATTCGTTAGTTTACCATATTTTAGTAGCTCCTTTATCTACAGAGTTGTGCGCCTTTAAAGTTAGTCCGCTCTAGTAGGCGCGCTTCCCCTCTATGGTAGCGCCTCTTGACTTTAAACGCTTATATCTCATGAACCAATTTAACTAGCATAGTTTTGTAAACATAAAGATAAAGTCTATAAATTTTCTTACCTTTTATTAGTTTACCGTATTCCAATAGATTCTTTATCCAGAGAGTTATGTGCCTTTGAAGTTAGTGCGCTCTAGTAGGCGCGGCTCTCCCTCTATTTCAGTGCCTCTTGACTTTAAAGCGCTATATCTCATGAACCGTTTTAGCTATGAAAACTTACTAAATCAAAAAATGAAGTCCTTAATATTTCACACATTTTGTTAGTTTGCAAAATTTTTGTAGCTTCTTTGTCTAAAGAGTTATGCGCCTTTAAAGTTAACGCGCTTAAGTGTGAGCGTCTGCCCCTCCATTTTGGCGCCTCTTCAATTCAAACGCCTATATCTCACGAACCAAACTAGCTAGCTATTTTTAGTTAACTGGAAAATGAAGCTAAGGAGTTATGCGCCTTTAAACATACCAATACTATTTCCAGACCAAGGTGCATTCTGCTCCGGCGGCTGCGGTGACAACGCTATCTGCTCTAACGCCACTTGCGCCTGCATCGATGGATTCCGTGGTGACCCCCATAAGAAATGTGTCGATATCAATGAATGTGTGGAGAATGATTCGGTTTGTGGAGGAGTCGGTGATCGCTGTGTGAACCTTTTCGGAGGATACAAGTGCTGCCAGCACGGATCCCAAGAAGCCGAGTGCACAGACCAAGCATTCTCTTCGGACTCATCTACAGTTTCCAGTCATGGAGCCGATTTCACAACTACTGGAGAACAAATTATCGAAGGCTCTGGATCCATTCAAACGTCTTCTGGAGGCTCCATTACCGTAACCCGAGGGCTCATACCCAAGGAAGTAGAGCTCACCACCTCTGGTAGACTTGCCTGCACATCTTACTGCCCACCGAATTCTGAATGCGTCGGAGGATTCTGCGAGTGTGTTAAGGGCTACGGAGGTAACGCTCTCGTTGGATGTGAAGACGTCGACGAGTGTATCACGGAGACTTGCAACGTAGAAGCCAATGAGTGGTGTGTGAATCTGATCGGAGGATTCGTGTGCTGTAATCCGACGAATGCCACACACGATGATTGCATTGGTACGTTTGAAAGAAACCAATTTGTGTAAAAATAGGGTCTCTGAAGCTTGAAGTTTGAGCTGCAAGCGGATTTGTTCGATGGAGCGCACTTGCGCGGCGCCAAAGTCGTATTTTTTAGTTTTCAGCGATTTTTCATCGACTTTCGTCGTTTTTTCGAAGTTTTTGTTCGGAAAAAGTGTTCGGCGTGTCAAAACACACATTTTAAGCTCAAAAACAGCAAATTCTGTAGAAAAATTACAGAGAAAAACGAAAATTTCCGAAAAATCGATAATCTTCAGAATTTTTCGAAAAAAAAACTGAAAATTATCGATTTTTCAGGTATTTCGGTCGTTTTTAAACAAATTAAAGTTTTAAACTCTCAAAAAAGACTAGTTGGCATCTATTGAGCTAAAAACTCCTGAAAATCGATAATTGAAAGAAAATGTTAGAAAAAACATCATTTTTTCCGGAAGTTACCGATTTTTCAGGAATTTTTAGCGTTCAGCAAGTGCGAAAACCTATTTTTAGGGATTTAAGCCAATATTCGTTAGAAAAAATTCGAAGTTCTGGAAAATATCGATTTTTTGGGAAAATTCAGAATTTTCGACTTTTCTCAATAAATTTAGGCTCAGATTTGTTGTTTTTAGACTTAAAATGTGTGTTTTGAAATTTTTAACAATTTAAACTATAGCAAATTTCAAAAAAATGACGAAAATCGATGAAAAATCACTTAAAACCTGAAGTAACAAAATTGGCGCCGCTGCAAGCGCGCTCCACCGAACAAAGGCGTTTGTAGGTCGAAATTCAATCGGGAAAGAAAGGGAAATGTGTAGAAATCGATTGGTTAGCTTTATATTGTTGAGTTGTGCTAATTTTAAATGTTAGAATTTTTAATAATCGGGGATTTTCAGATTTTACAGGAATTTTTTTGAAATAATAACCCGAAACTTACTCTTAGTCCTCTTGATGCTTCCCGATTTGGTTTAAACGTCCCATTTTCTGATTTCCTAACCGTTTCCAGGTCTAGAAATCACCAAAGAAAAAGGACTGCACGTCATCGGACCCAATGAAGAGGATACGGTAGTTGCTACACGGTCAAATCACTCGGTTACCTCTGATCAGTTGATTACTGAGGTGGTCCAGCAATCCAAGAATTTCTCATCCGGACAAATTATTTTGACCCGGAAGAGTGTTACTGGTGGAGAAGCCGTTACGCAGACCACAGATGGGGATGGAGAATTTGGTCTGGAAATTTCCGCGAAAGATTTTGGAATCACAATTCCAGCTACCCTGGAACCAAGGGTTGAAGGATCCGGAAAGGCTGCTGCTGGAGTCTGGACAGAGGAAGAGGATGGAGGAGAGGATGATGATTTGATGGAAGCATCCGGCTCCCAAGGATCGGGATCCCAGGGATCTGGATCCTGGAGCACCACAATCAATGGAACCGGATTTACTGGATCACCAAGATCCGAGGGAACGATTAGAGTCCGAATTACGACGCTTGGAGAGGATGGAGAGACAGAGACTGCCACGAAGCCAGGGATTACGGTACCTGGAAAGGATGGGAAGCTTGCCATCGAGAAGGAGGGACATGAATCGGTGTCGACTGGAGAGGAAGCAGCTGGGAAGTCTGGAAAATCCGAGTCTGGAGCTTCCGGATCTACCGCTACTGGAGGATCTGCTGGAACCACTGAAACCGAATCTTCTGGAAAATCCGAGTCTGGATCTGCTGGATCATCCACTACTGGAGAATCTGGATCTTCCGCGACGTCATCTTCCGGATCAACCGAGTCTGGATCTTCTGGATCATCCGCTACGTCGTCTTCCGGATCTACTGAACTGGGATCTTCTGGATCTACCGCCACTGGAGAATCTGGAGCTTCCGAGTCTGGATCTTCTGGATCTACCGCTACTGAAGAACCTGGTATCAATGGAAACGACTCTTCTGGACCTTCTAGATCAACTTCTTCTCCAGTATCCGTCACTGCTTCTAGAGAATCCGTAGAAGGCTCCGGTACCACGCCATCTGAATCCACGTCGTCAGTTCCAGAAGGATCTGGTGAATGGATCGAGACCGGATCCAAGGGACACTTTGAGCGAGGAAATAAGGTTTCGGTTAGTCATGGAAATGGAAAACCAGAAGGATCAGGATCCCAAGAATCAGGAAAATCTGGAAAATCAGAAACTACAGTACCAGGATCCGAACCTAAAGGACCCGAAATCACCACCGATGGAGAGGATTCCGAATCCACGTCATCAGGATCAGGAAAACCAAAGAATCCAAAGATCACAACCGACGGTGAAGGTTCGGAATCCACGCCCACTGGAGACGGCAAACACCCAGAAGACGTCGAAGGATCTGGAATCCTCACCACATCATCTGGAGGCAAGAACGCTACCCTGGAGCACGGAACGAAGCTCGTCGAGGTGAAGCCAGAAGGATCGGATAAGGAAAATCCAGGAGTCGGACTGGAAATCAGTGCTGGAAAAGTCACAAATGCTCCAGAAGACAAATCCAACGAAGTCGGTCTGGAAATCGTTTGGGAGTCCACAACGCCAGAACCAACCACACCGGACACGGATAATGTAAGTGAGCTCTATTGAGAATTTTCAAAATTTGGAATCCTTTCAGGTTGGCTTGGAAATCTCAGGCCGCGACTTGATCACCAAGAGACCACACCAAATTGAGGGATCTGGAACCGGGGATGAGGAAATTAGTAAGTTTTGGAATATTTGAAAAAATTGGCGGGAATTCAAAAATTCAAAAATTTTCAGCCGCCACCACCCGTGACGTTTCCAAGAGCACCAAGAAGCCACGTCTGGAAATCGACGGTGGAGATAATGGAGAGACTTCTGGAGTCGATGGAAAAGCCACGACACCATCTCCAACGTCTCCAGCAGCTCCAGAATCCACGAAGTCCTCTCCAACAACTCCAGATGACGTGACACCGGAGACTGGCTCCGGCGAGCTTGGAATTCCAGATGGGTCCGGAGAATCATCAACTGCTGCTCCAGAAGGTGTGTCACCAACGTCGTCTGCGCCGGTTCCAGAAGTCCCAACGACGCCAGAAGGATCAGGAGAGTCCACGAAGGTTCCAGAAGGTGTTGAAGGATCCGGAGAGGCCACGACTGAAGTTGCCAAGCCATCTGAAGCCACTAAGGGTCCAGAAGCCTCCTCAGCTGCTCCAGAATCCTCCAACAAGCCATCTGAAGCCACTAAGGGTCCAGAAGCCACGTCAGCGGCTCCAAAATCCTCAACTAAGCCATCTGAAGCCACCAAAGCTCCAGAAGTCACTTCAGCTGCTCCAGAATCCTCGACCAAGCCATCCGAAGCAACCGAAGCTTCTGAGAAGCCTTCCGAAGCCTCCAAGGCTCCAGAAGCCACCTCAGCTACTACTCCAGAAGAGGAAACGACGACTCAGGAGCCACTCATTTTGACAGCCGCTCCAACAAAGGCTCCAGAATCTTCCACAAAGCCATCTGAAGCAACCAAGGCATCAGAAACGTCTTCTGAAGCAACCAAAGCTCCAGAAGAGACGTCAGCTGCTCCAGAATCTTCCGCTAAGCCATCCGGAGCTCCAGAAGCCACATCAGCTCCACCAACTGCTCAACCAGCTACAGTAATCCCACCGCAGAACCGAGAAGAGAAACCAGAGCCCACCAAGGAGACGTTCGCGCTTCCAACAACCACAGAGAAGCCCATTAATGAGACAATGTAAGATTTTATAGTTTGTAGTTTTTGTAGTTTGTACCCAATGTTTCATTTTTCAGCGAAAACACAAAATGCACGAGCAGCGATGAGTGTGGATTGGATGCTCTTTGCGAGAGAAGAACCGGTGTGTGCCGTTGTGAACCAGGATTCGAGGGTGCGCCACCGAAGAAGGCTTGCGTTGGTGAGTGTAACTCAGAAACGAGAAGAGATAGAGAAAAAAAAGTGGTTAACTGCAATAATGCAGAGCATAAAATTTTACACATTTTATTAATTGACAAAATTGTTTTAGCTTTTTTAGTTTTGAAGATATAACGTTTAACAGTTTGAATGTCGTCAAAGTGGGGAATGGTGTCTTGAAATTGCTATATCTCATGAACCATCAAAGTTATAGTTATGATTTTTATACCAAAATGTGTAAAACTTCAAGAACTACATTTTGACAGTTTGAATATTTTGCTAGAACTCCTAGTTTTTGAGATATGCGCCTTTAAAGTTAGTGCGCGCTTTAGTAGGGGCGCCTTCCCCTAAGTTTGGGCGCGCACTAGCTTCAAAGGCGCATATCTCAAGAACCATTGAAGCTATAATTATGATTTTTATATCAAAATGTGTGAAATTTCAAGAGCTACATTTTTGTGACGTAGCTTAAATTGCTAGAAATTTTAGTTTTTGAGATATGCGCCTTTAAAGATAGGGCGCGCTTGTGTAGGCCGCCTCCTCCTATGTTTTGGCGCGCACTAACTTTAAAAGCGCATATCTCAAGAACCATTGAAGCCGGTTTCAAGATTTTTATATGAAAATGTAGGAAATTTTTAGAGCTATATGTAACTCATTTGAAGTAATTTGCTAGCAATCTTAGCTTTTGAGATATGCGCCTTTAAAGTTAGCGCACGTTTAAGAGGCGCCGCTATCTTTGCTGCGTTATTTCTCAAGAACGAAATTAGCTTACAAAAAATGTACAAAATGTAGAAAATTTTAAGAGCTACATTTTAATAGTTAGCGCCTTTCAATAGCTTCACTAGGTTTTGAGATATGCGCCTTTAAATACACCCGCCCTATCATCCCAAATGTTACAGATGTCGATGAATGCGCCACCGGCGATCACAAATGCCACGACTCTGCCCGTTGTCAGAATTTCATTGGAGGATACGCTTGCTTCTGTCCAACCGGATTCCGAAAAACCGACGATGGCTCTTGCGAAGACATTGACGAGTGCAAGGAGCACAACTCGACGTGCTGCGGAGCCAACGCCCATTGCGTTAACAAGCCAGGAACCTACTCTTGCGAATGTGAAAATGGTTTCCTTGGAGATGGTTATCACTGCGTGCCAAGTACCAAGAAGCCATGTGATAAGGAGCAAAGTACCAAGAGCCACTGCGCAGAGAGCAACATGTCTTGTGAGGTAGACACCACAGATGGATCTGTGGAGTGTAAGGAGTGTATGAGTGGATATAAGAAGTCGGGAACCATCTGTGAGGATATCAATGAATGCGATGAGCAATCTCCATGTAGTCCAAGTGCCTCTTGTGTAAACCTGAACGGAACTTTCTCCTGTTCCTGTAAGCCTGGCTTCCGTGGGGATGGTTTCATGTGCACTGATATCAATGAATGTGATGAGAAGCATCCATGCCATCCACACGCGGAATGCACGAATCTAGAAGGAAGTTTCAAGTGTGAATGTCACTCTGGATTCGAAGGAGATGGTATTAAGAAGTGTACGAATCCACTGGAGAGAAGTTGTGAAGACGTGGAGAAGTTCTGCGGACGGGTTGATCATGTTTCTTGCTTATCAGTTAGAATTTATAATGGATCGCTATCTTCGGTTTGCGAGTGTGAGCCTGGATTCCGATTTGAGAAGGAGAGCAATTCATGTGTGGATATTGATGAGTGTGAAGAGAATAGAAATAATTGTGATCCGGCGTCTGCGGTTTGTGTGAACACTGAAGGATCCTTCAAGTGCGAATGTGCTGAGGGATATGAAGGAGAAGGTGGTGTTTGTACAGGTGAGTGATGACCCATAATTTATGGGTTTTTAATTGGCTATGTTTCAAGCCAAAAATCACAGCTCTAGCTGAAAACCCAGTTGAGTTACGGTAGAATCCGTAATAAGGCAGGCGGTAGGCGGGCATCTTGACTTGGACCCTATTTATCTCGGTTACTGTGAGAGCTATTAAAAAGTAATCAACTAAAAAAATGTGTCTCATTTAATGTTGAACATTTCATTAGTTGACAATGTTTTGTTATCTATTACAGTAACCGAGATAAATTGAGTCAAAGCTAGGATATCCTTCTACCTCTAGTTCGCGGGGTCTCCTAACTTTGACGCCCTTTATCTCGGTTTCTGTGAGAGATATGAAAGGATGGTTAACTAACAAAATATTTTTTACTTTATGCTGATTGTTTTATCAGTTATCAGTTTTTTGATAACTTTTACAGGAAACGAGATAAATTGGGCTAAAGTTAAAAGACCTTTCTTATAGGTTCAGAAAGTCATAACTCGGTCATTTTTGCACCAAATCCAGTCGTTTTTAGACGAAAATGTGGGAAATTTTATGGGCTTCAAAATAAGTATAAATACAGCCTAGTTTTCTTAGTTTTGGGGCTTTCAAATTTCTAAAAATTCTGCGAGTTAACAATTATAGAGACTTCTGCATCCTTTCCACCCAGTCAAGGTTAACGCATTTAGCTCAAACCTAGATAAATGCATCAGATTTTTACTATTTGCAGATGCCCTTTTTTGAAATTCTGAGTCTTTCTTCTGTTCCTTATCATTCCTCAGCTTCTCCATTATGAGATGGGGTGAGCCACCTACCACCAGCGCCCTCCAAAAGCTGTCGAAAAGCCCGAGTATTGTATACGCCATCTCCCTCTTTTGCATCATTGGTCGGCCGTGGTGTAGTGGCTAGCACCCCACGCTTTTGCCCACATCATGCGGGTTCGATTCCGCTAGGTGGCAACTTTCTTTTTAAGACTTTTTAGAGGGTTCTATAAGGTTTTATAAGCAACTGGGCTTATAATTTTGAAGCTTTAGAAGCTCTTAACTCAAATTTAAGCGTTATTTTTCCAGACATCGATGAGTGCGATCGCGGAATGGCCGGTTGCGATAGCATGGCAATGTGCATCAACCGAATGGGATCATGTGGCTGCAAATGTATGGCAGGATACACTGGAGATGGCGCTCATTGTACCAAAATCGAGGAACCCAAAGAAGCATCAAAAACGGCGTGCACCGAGGAATGGTCGCGGCTCTGCGAGCTGGAAAAGAAGCAGTGTGCGGTGGACGAAGAAGAGGTTCCCCAATGTGGAGCTTGTCTTCCAGGACATCATCCGATCAATGGAACATGCCAAAGTCTTCAAATTTCCGGATTGTGCGCTCAGAAAAACGACTGTAATAAGCATGCGGAGTGTATTGACATTCTGCCGGACTCCCACTTTTGTAGCTGTCCCGATGGCTTTATTGGCGACGGAATGATGTGTGATGGTGAGTGTCACAGATTGGGCGGGAATTTGAATTTTTTTGAATTTTTAAATTTTAAAAAATTGGATTTTCAGACGTCGATGAGTGCAACAACGTTGGAATGTGTGATGATGAGAATTCCAAATGCGAGAATACCATTGGATCCTTCAACTGTGTTTGTCTGGAAGGATTCAAGAAGTCTGACGATGATAAATGTGTTCTGAAGACGCCAAATCGGGAGAAGATCGAGATTGATGAGGAGAATTCGTCGTCGACGCCTTCTGAATCCAAGAAACCAGAATCCACGACACAAGGTACGGTAACCACGTCTGTTTTGTCTTCTGAGCCCACGAGTGAAGCACCAACGTCTTCTACATCACCTGTGACGTCTTCTGAAAAGGCTTCAGAATCCACAACGTCCTCTGTGACCACGAGTGAAGCACCCACGTCTTCTGAAAAGGCATCAGAAGCCACGAAGAAGCCAGAAGATGCCACGTCTTCTGCTGAATCACCTGTGACGTCTTCTGAAAGTCCAGCCACATCTACTGTGACCACGAGTGAAACACCCACGTCTTCTGAAAAGGCATCAGAATCCACAAAGAAGCCGGAAGGCACAAAATCACCTGTGACGTCTTCTCAAGGTACCACCACGTCTTTTGAATCTAGCACAGTGTCATCTGGACCACAAACGTCTTCTGAAAGTCCAGTCACGTCTTCTGAATCCACAATTGTGCCGTCAACGTCTTCTGAAAAGCCTAGCAAAGCTCCAGAATCCACCACGTCTTCTGAAAGTCCAGTCACGTCTTCTGAGACCACGAGTGAAGCACCCACGTCTTCTAAATCACCTGTGACGTCTCCTGAAAGTCATAGAGAGTCAACCAAGGCTCCAGAATCCACAACGTCTTCGGAAACCACAATTGTACCGTCCAAGTCTCCTGAAGCACCTGTGACGTCACCTGAAAGTCCGGTCACGTCTTCTGAGAAGCCAAGCAAGGCTCCAGAATCCACCACGTCTTCTAAAGCACCTGTGACATCTTCTGCAAAAACTACAGAATCTTCGACTACACAAAAGCCAGCAGTGACGTCTTCTGAAGGTACCACCACGTCTCCTGAATCTAGCACTGTGCCGTCCACGTCTTCTGAATCACCAGTAACGTCTTCTGAGAGTCATAGAGAGTCCTCCAAGGCTCCAGAATTCACCACAACGTCTTCCAAATCACCTGCCACATCGTCTAAGGCTTCAGAAGCCACCACGTCGTCCGAAGCACCAAGTACTGTACCTGTGACGTCTTCTGAATCCACCACTGTGTCGTCTGAGCCCCCAACGTCTTCTGAATCTCCTGTCACGTCGTCTGGCGCTCCAAAATCCACCACGTCTTCTGAAAAATCACCTGTGAAGTCCACACCAGCTCCAGAAGACGTTAAATCTTCTGAAGCGCCTATCACCTCAACGTCAACGTCTCCAGAAGACGTCACGTCATCTGCCACGCCTTCTAAAGCTCCAGAATTTACCACACCGTCTTCTGGAACCCCAAGTACCGTATCTGTGACGTCTTCTGAATCTAGCACTGTGTCGTCTGAGCCCTCCACGTCTTCTGAATCTCCTGTCACGTCATCTGAAGCTCCAGAATCCACCACAACGTCTTCTGAACCTCTCACCACACCTGCCGTCGACGAAGGCATCGCCACGTCAACTGAGAAGCCGCTAGAAGAGCCGACGTCTACAGAAGACTCACTAACCGTGTCTGTCAGAATCCACGAACTGTCCACAACGTCTTCTGAACCCACAGAGTCCACCACAACGTCTTCTGAAAGCTCCGAACCCACTGTGACGTCTTCTGTCCCACCAACCACGTCTTCTGAATCTCCAGAATCGTCCACACCGTTCAAACAAGGACGCACACCATTGACAAGCACCACCACGTCTTCTGAAGTGACGACGTCTAAATTTGAAACTTCAGAATCCACAACGACGACTTCAGAAGAGGAAACGACAACTCAGGAACCACTCATTTTGACAGCCGCTCCATCAAAGGCTCCAGAATCCACGAAAGCGTCTGAAGCCACCACTCAGCCAAGTAAGCCATCTTCTGAACCATCTGTGACGTCTTCTGAAAGTCCTGTCACGTCTGCTGAAGCAGTCACGTCTTCTGAAAAACCTGTCACGTCTTCTGAACCCACTGTGACGTCGTCTGAACCTCCCACGTCTCCTGAACGTCCTGTCACACTGTCTCAATCACGTCAGTCATCTGAAACACCCGCCACGTCTTCTACAGAAGCTCCAGATGTGGACGTCTCCGACAAACCAGTCACGACGTCTTCTGTATCACCTGGTACGTCTTCAAAACCCGTCACGTCCTCTGTGAAGTCCACAAAGTCCCCTGTCACGTCTTCTGAATCCCCTGTGACGACGTCATCTGTGAAGTCAACGTCCCCCGTCACGTCTACCCCAGAATCTACGTCTTCTGAGTCCCCAGTGACGTCTCCGGAAGCCACCACGTCTACAGGTACTGTAACGTCCACGTCATCTGTCTCAGTCACGTCTTCTGAAGCCACCACGCCATCAGAAGAGTCCACGTCATCTGAAAAATCCACGTCCCCATCCACGTCATCTGTAACGTCTTCTGAATCTCCACTCACGTCACCAGAAGCAACCACGTCTTCTGTAGCACTTGTGACGATGTCATCTTCTGAATCCCCCAGTACTGTATCTTCCAAGTCCCCAGAAGACGTCACGTCCCCATCCACGTCATCTGTCCCAGAATCCACGTCCTCAGGTACTGTAACGTCGCCGTCGTCTGTCCCAGTCACGTCTCCAGAAGTCACGACGTCTTCTGAATCCCCAGTCACGTCTTCTGTGAAGAGCACGTCCCCATCCACATTTTCTGAACCCACAACGTCTTCTGAATCCCCTATGACCACGTCATCTGTAAAGTCCACCCCTGCAGAAGACACCACATCCCCATCCACGTCATCTGTCACGTCTTCTGAATTCCCAAGTACTGTACCGTCTTCTGAATCTCCAGTCACGTCATCTGAACCGTCCACGTCACCATTCACGTCTTCAGAATCCCCAAGTACTGTATCGTCCACGTCTTCAGAAGCCACCAGACCTACAGTTCAGTCTAGAACTCTAGTCACGTCTCCTGTCACGTCATCTGTCACGTCTTCTGAATCCCCAAGTACTGTCACGTCTTCTGAATCTTCTGTCACGTCTTCTGAACCCTCCACGTCTACACCACGTGTCCGTCTGATCACTGGAACTCCAGATGACGTCAAAAATGAAAATTCTGGAAATTCAGAATCCACGACAACGTCTCCAGCACCACCATCACCAACCACGACGTCCGAGGCTCCAATCACTTCAGGTATGTGAAGAAAACTTTTGCACGTCTTCTGAATTCTTGAGATTCTGAATTTTTCTTTTTTGCACGACTTCTGATTTCTAAATTTTTTGAAATTTCTAAAAATTCTGTTCTGCACGTCTTCTGATCTGCATGTCTAATAATTCAAGGTAACCGTGGTCCACCAAGCATCCAACCACCGCCCGAGTTGTTCACCACCACTACGTCATCTGAATCCCCGGCTCCATCTAACAGTGGTTATGGAGAAGAGGTTCCAGAAGAAACATCGTCTTCTTCTAGCACGACTACTACTTCTACTACAGAAGCACGTGAGTTGAAAGGAGCATGGAGAATGCCTGATTCATTGGTTAACAAGTTTTGTTAAGAAATTTTAGCATGTTGTAATTTTTGGCATGTGTTTTTTCATTTAAAAAACCTAAAAAACCAAATAGCCACCTAGTGGACTCGAACCCGCGACTCCCCGCGCAGTGGTGTAGCGCGCTAGCCACTACACCACGGTGTGCAATAGTGGGATGAGAGGGAGAGGGTGGATATATATGAGCGGCTTTTCCTCCTGGGGGGGGGAGGGGGAGAGGCGCCCACATCTTGTTTAGGCGCCGGCTCCTGACGTTTAGTAACTTCAAAGGCGCATATCTCAAAATCTAGAAACGCTACCAAAAAGTTGTCAACAACAAACATGTAGGAAATTGTATAGCCTGCATTTTCGCTGTTGACAGTTTTTGAACAGCTATCTTGGCTTTTGAGATATAGCGCTTTGAAGTCAAAGAGTGCTTAAAAACAAGGGCGCGCTAACTTTAAAGACGCATATCTTAAAATCTAGCATAGTTATCAAAAAGTTGTTAACCGCAAACATGTAGGAAATTTTATAAGCTATATCTTGTAGTTGACAACTTTATGATAGCTATTTTGGCTTTTGAGATATGCGCCTTTAAAGTAAGTGTGCGCGTCTCCCCCTCTCGTTGTAGTACCCTCAGAAAGCGTTTTTTTTTCTAGCGATCTAGTAATACATATAGGATACCAACTACATATGATAAACTAAAATTCTTTCAGCATCCCTCTGCTTTACAGTAACCTGTCACTCCCTTGCCACCTGCGAATCATCAACCGGTGTCTGCATCTGTCGTGACGGCTTCATTGGAGACGGAACCAGCTCCTGCTCCAAGAAATCCACCGCTGACTGCATCTCCCTTCCCTCGCTCTGCGCTGAAAACGCCAAATGCGACAACTCCACCCGCTCCTGTGAATGCGACGCCGGATACATTGGCGACGGCTACGTCTGCTCTCCACATCCCCAAGACTGCGTGCTCCGTGACAATCTATGCTCTCCAGAAGCCATTTGCCAGAACCGCCGGTGCCAATGTCTTCCAGGCTTCACAGGCGACGGTGTCAAATGTGTCAGCATTCATGAGCGAGCTAGTAATTGCTCTCAATGCGACGCCAATGCTCATTGTGTCGGAGGAACGACTTGTAAATGTAATCCAGGATACTTTGGAAATGGTTTGTGCTGTGTGCCGGATCCATTGGATTGCGTTCACTTCACTGGAATCTGCCATCCTAACGCTGTCTGCAATCCGGACACCCGTCAGTGTCAATGCTCTTCTGGATTCTCTGGAAATGGAGTCTCATGCTTCCCACAGAAATCTTGTAGAACTGATAAATCGGTTTGCGCCAAGAATGCGATTTGCTTGCCAACTGGAAGTTGCATCTGTCGACATGGATTCAAGGGAGATCCCTTCTACAAGTGTGACAGTCTTGTCGCTAAAGGTAGGTTATTTTGAGGGAGCTGTATCTCGAAAACTAGTAAAGCTACAAAAAACTTTTAAATTACACAATTGTAGGAAATTTTATAAGCTATATTTTTGTAGTCAACAACTTTTCGATATATGTTTTGGTTTTGGAGATACGCGCCTTTAAAGTAAGGGCGCGCCCAAAGTTTGGGAGTGGGCGCGCACTAACTTTAAAGGCGCATAACTCAAAAGCTAGCAAAGCTATCAAAATATAGTTAAGTGCAAAACTGTAGAAAATTTTATGAGCTACATTTTTTTACTGAAAACATTTTGATAGCTATCTTGGTTTTTCAGATATGCGCCTTTAAAGTTAGTGCGCGCCCAAGGTTAGGGAGTGGGCCTCCCTGTAGAAGCGCGCACAAACTTTAAAGGCGCATATCTCGAGAGCTAGCAAAGATATTGAAAAATAGTTAACTGAAAAATTGTAGAAAATTTTATGAGCTACATTTTTGTACAACTTTTTGACAGCTCTTTTGGTTTTAGAGATATGCGCCTTTAAAGTTAGTGCGCGCCCACAAGGAAAGCGCCAACTTTAAAGGCGCATATCTCGAAAACCAAAACAGCTACCAAAAATTTCCGAACTAACAAAATATATCAAATTTCCCGACAATTCTTTTCACATTAAAACTTTCAGAACCCTCCAACGCTCAAGACCTCTCCGATGTCTCCTCTTGTGCCACCCCTTGCGACGCCTCGTCCCAGCTCTGTATCTCTGGGGAATGCATCTGTAAACCAGGATTCCGTCAGAATCCTGGATCCGAAACTTGTGCGGATATTGATGAGTGTGCAGAGAAGACTCATAGATGTAATAGAATTGCCACGTGTCGCAACACTTTTGGATCCCATGTTTGCAGTTGTCCTGAAGGACATGTTGGTGATGGTGTCACTTGTGTGCCACATGTTAATCAAGGAAAATTGTCAGGTATGGATTTCGAATGGGCTAAATTAAAACTACATTTTTGTAGTTGGGCACCTTTTGATAGCTTCACTAGCTTTTGAGATATGCGCCTTTAAAGTTAGCGCGCCACTTTCCTGGTGTCGTTTTACTTTAAAGGCGCATATCTCAAGAACCAAAAAAGCTATTAAAACTTTTCAACTACAAAAATGTAGCTCATAAAATTTCCTACATTTTTATAATTAATTACTTTTTGATAGCTTGGCTAGATTGTGAGATATGCGCCTTTAAAGTTAGTGCACGCAGAAGAGAGCGCGGCGCTCAGGCGCGCGCCTTCTGCCGGCGCCGGCTATACTTGAAGCGTTATATCTCAAAAACCAATGAAGCTATCAAAGTTTTGTTAACTACAAAAATATAGCTTATAAAATTTCCTAAACTTTTACAATTGACTACTATTTGATAGCTTAACTAGCTATAGAGATATGCTCCTTTAAAGTCGGTATATAAGAAAAATCAATTTTACAGTATACTGCGAAGCCGACGGCATGACCCTGGTCCTTGGAAACGAAACATCCGACTTCGAGGGAAAAATCTTCGTCAAAGGGCAAGCCGAAAATCCATACTGCTCAAAATCATTCAGCTCACTGCTCAACTCTCACAAGCCATACGTTTTCAAGGTCGCCTTCCAACATTGTGATGTTCAACTTTTGGATAATGTGAGTTTCCGAATTTCTGGAGTGTTCTAAACTTAAAAATCGAATTTTCAGCATACCATGGCATCTACAGTAGTTGTTCAGAAGCATGCAATGTTCTTGACTAATAAGGTAGACTTGCTGACCCTCCAAATTCAAATTCAAATTCAAAATTTTTCAGGCCGACTCCTACGATCTCCGATGCCAATACCCAATCGGCTCAAGAGCCGTAGAATCCCATGTCAACGTCTCTGAGCTTGCAACGACTTCTACGCTAACTGATAAGAACTCAACGTTAGCTCCAATCTGCAGACTATCAGTTTCCAATGATCAGCACTCGTCAATCAGCTCAGCTATGGTTGGAGACACCCTGAAGCTCGCCTTGGAAGTCACGCCATCTGAGAACTTTGGAATTTTGCCCAGAAATTGTTTTGCTGTGAATATTGAAAGCGGGGAGAGATATACGTTGACTGATGAGCAAGGGTGTGCAATTGATGAGTCGTTGTTCCCACAGTGGAGTGTTACGAATTCGGCGAAGGTTCAGGCTATGTTTAGGTATGTTTTAGTAAAAAATGGCATTTATAGAAATGTAGCTCATAAAATTTCCTATTTTTTTCCTATTTTTAATTTTGTTTTTTTTTCTGTAACTTTCCTAGTTCATGAGATATGCGCCTTTAAAGTTAAGACACGTTCAAACCGGGAGCGGGCGCCTCTCCCCCCACTATTTCAGCGCGTATCTCAAAAGCAAAGCTAGCTACTAGAAAGCTGTAAATACAAAGTTATAGCTTATAAAATTTCCTATGTTTTTGTAGTTTGTAACTTTTTGATAGCTTTATCAGTTTAGGAGATATGCGCCTTTAAAGTTAGGGAGCCGGAAGAGGCGCCGACTCCCTATGTTTGGGTGCACATCAAATTTAAAGGCGCATATCTCAAAAACGAAGCTAGCTATCAAAAAGTTGTAAACTACAAAAATGTAGCGTATAAAATTTTCTACATTTTTATATATTTAACTTTTTGATAACTTTGCTAATTTTTGAGATATGCGCTTTTGAAGTAAGGGCACAGGAAGAGGCGCCCACTTCCTAACTTTGGGCGCACACACTAACCTTAAAGGCGCATACCTCCGAAACAAAACTAGCTATCAAAAAGTTGTCAATTACAAAAATGTAGCTCATAAAATTTCAAACATTTTTGTATTTTCAACTTTCCTATAGGTTTGTTAGTTCATGAGATATGCGCCTTTAAAGTTAACGGGCGCCCTAACTGCTGAAGGGAGCACCGCGTCCCCCTCTCTCAGCGCATCACAACTTTAAAGGCGCATATCTCAAAAACTACAAAGTCTAGCAAAAAGCTGTAAACTGCAAAAATGTAGCTTAGAGAATATCATACAATTTTGTAGTTAGCATTTTTTTAATAGCTTTGATGGTTCATGAGATATGCGCCTTTAAAGTTAGGGCGCAGGACGAGACACCGACGCTATCTATGGGCGCGCACTAAATTTAAAGGCACATATCTCAAAAACCAAGCTAGCTATCAAAAAGTAGTTAACTACAGAAATGTAGCTTATAAAATTTCCTATATTTTCATACTTTCAACTTTTATGTGAGTTTGCTAGTTCATGAGATATGCGCCTTTAAACCTGCGCCCTTGAATTTTAGGGTCGTTTTACTTTAAAAGCGCATATCTCAAAAACAAAGCTAGCTATTAAAAAGTAGTTAACTACAAAAATGTAGCTTATAAAATTTTCTACATTTTCATAATGCGCCTTTAAACAAAAATTCTTCCAGAACATTCAAATGGCCAGACAGCTCAATGATCCGCTTCCAATGCGATTGTAACCCATGCGTTGGACAGTGTACAGTACCTTCATGCATCTCTTCGTCAAGATTCAGAAGACATCATCAGACGACGTCACCTCTTCTGAATGACGAGATTCGACAGGAATTGGTTTTGGTGAGTGACTAACGTCTTCTGAATTTCTGACGTCTTCTATTTCTTTTCAGATGTCTGGCGTTGAATCTTTGGCTGTTTCTTCAATCATCAACGTTAAGGATTCAATGACTTCTGACGATGAAGACGCCGTGGCTTCTGAATCCCAGACGACGTCTTCAATTTGCGTCAAATGGGCTCCATTGCTCATTGCTCTGGTCTCATTTGTAGTTTGCTCATTGGTCCTACTGTATCTGTGCTCCAAGAAACCAAAAACCATGGATCTGGAATCCGAGATCAGGTTCTAATAAGGAATTTCTTATCACTGCACTGATAAGGATTGTTTTTATCTATTTATTGATTTTTTCGCCCAATTTCTCCCCAAAAATC
The DNA here is from genome assembly GCA_027920645.1 of Caenorhabditis nigoni. Classification (NCBI taxonomy): domain Eukaryota; kingdom Metazoa; phylum Nematoda; class Chromadorea; order Rhabditida; family Rhabditidae; genus Caenorhabditis; species Caenorhabditis nigoni. The sequence goes on from CP115866.1 coordinate 14,038,388, forward strand.
TCTCTCAACACAACTAACACAATTTGCTCAGGGTTTTATCGATGAAAACCAAAATTTTTTATCTAATTTATTGATTTTTTTGTTTTTTCAAAATTTTCAGCTTTTTTGTCCAATTCCAGCTTTTCTCCTACCATTACGTGTGTCTCTTTTTTCTCGTTATTTTTGCTTAAAAAGTGCCTATTTTTCTGTGATTTTTCTGAATTTTTGTCAATGATTTTTAAAAGAATAATAAAGATTTCAAATTTTAAAAAAGACCTTTTTTTCCCTCAGATTTTTACATACCGTAAAACCTGTATTAGAAGGGCCCCTTTAATAGAAGGGCCCTCCGAGAGGTGCTCGGAAAAATAGAAGGGCCCCCTGTAATAGAAGAGCCCCCGTAATAGAAGAGCTCTCCGGACGTAGCTTGGAACAATAGAAGGGCCGGCCCTTCTAATACAGGTTTTACGGTATTCTGACAGAACCGAAAATAGTGACCCACTCGATTTCAGGGGGATATAATGGAATGTTCCCCAAAAATAAGCTGAAAATCGAGCGAATGCGCAACCGCGCCCCGCCGAACAAGCAAAGGTTTGCAGTTCGGCGGGATAAAGAGGAAAAGAGACTCCTCTTCCAAACACAAAAGGAGCTCACTAGAAGAAAAAAGAAATGTGTTATTGGTGGCAAGAAGAAGGGACACGTCCTCTCAGAATAAGAAGACGACTGAAAAGAAGAAGAAGAAGAATAAGAAAAAACGGAGAAGAGGGGGGGGGGAGGGCAATCGTTGTCGAAAATGAGACACACACTTGCCGTGGCAGAGCTCTCGGAGCATGTGAGCCTCCGTCGCTGTCTTTTTTATTTTTCCCGTTTTCGTTCTCGGGTTTTGTCTTCTGCCGCATCGTTTTCGCCGCCGTTGGTTTGCTATATATTGCTTATTCTAACTAGGAACTTCATCAAAGATAGTAATACGGTTGGTAAGGTAGTTGTACAGCTGATCCCTGTAATTCCAGGAAATCCTAGAATCTAAGAATCTAAGAATCTAAGAATCTAAGAATCTAAGAATCTAAGAATCTAAGAATCTAAGAATCTAAGAATCTAAGAATCTAAGAATCTAAGAATCTAAGAATCTAAGAATCTAAGAATCTAAGAATCTAAGAATCTAAGAATCTAAGAATCTAAGAATCTAAGAATCTAAGAATCTAAGAATCTAAGAATCTAAGAATCTAAGAATCTAAGAATCTAAGAATCTAAGAATCTAAGAATCTAAGAATCTAAGAATCTAAGAATCTAAGAATCTAAGAATCTAAGAATCTAAGAATCTAAGAATCTAAGAATCTAAGAATCTAAGAATCTAAGAATCTAAGAATCTAAGAATCTAAGAATCTAAGAATCTAAGAATCTAAGAATCTAAGAATCTAAGAATCTAAGAATCTAAGAATCTAAGAATCTAAGAATCTAAGAATCTAAGAATCTAAGAATCGACTCCCTATGTTTGGGTGCACATCAAATTTAAAGGCGCATATCTCAAAAACGAAGCTAGCTATCAAAAAGTTGTAAACTACAAAAATGTAGCGTATAAAATTTTCTACATTTTTATATATTTAACTTTTTGATAACTTTGCTAATTTTTGAGATATGCGCTTTTGAAGTAAGGGCACAGGAAGAGGCGCCCACTTCCTAACTTTGGGCGCACACACTAACCTTAAAGGCGCATACCTCCGAAACAAAACTAGCTATCAAAAAGTTGTCAATTACAAAAATGTAGCTCATAAAATTTCAAACATTTTTGTATTTTCAACTTTCCTATAGGTTTGTTAGTTCATGAGATATGCGCCTTTAAAGTTAACGGGCGCCCTAACTGCTGAAGAGAGCACCGCGTCCCCCTCTCTCAGCGCATCACAACTTTAAAGGCGCATATCTCAAAAAACTACAAAGTCTAGCAAAAAGCTGTAAACTGCAAAAATGTAGCTTAGAGAATATCATACAATTTTGTAGTTAGCATTTTTTTAATAGCTTTGATGGTTCATGAGATATGCGCCTTTAAAGTTAGGGCGCAGGACGAGACACCGACGCTATCTATGGGCGCGCACTAAATTTAAAGGCACATATCTCAAAAACCAAGCTAGCTATCAAAAAGTAGTTAACTACAGAAATGTAGCTTATAAAATTTCCTATATTTTCATACTTTCAACTTTTATGTGAGTTTGCTAGTTCATGAGATATGCGCCTTTAAACCTGCGCCCTTGAATTTTAGGGTCGTTTTACTTTAAAAGCGCATATCTCAAAAACAAAGCTAGCTATTAAAAAGTAGTTAACTACAAAAATGTAGCTTATAAAATTTTCTACATTTTCATAATGCGCCTTTAAACAAAAATTCTTCCAGAACATTCAAATGGCCAGACAGCTCAATGATCCGCTTCCAATGCGATTGTAACCCATGCGTTGGACAGTGTACAGTACCTTCATGCATCTCTTCGTCAAGATTCAGAAGACATCATCAGACGACGTCACCTCTTCTGAATGACGAGATTCGACAGGAATTGGTTTTGGTGAGTGACTAACGTCTTCTGAATTTCTGACGTCTTCTATTTCTTTTCAGATGTCTGGCGTTGAATCTTTGGCTGTTTCTTCAATCATCAACGTTAAGGATTCAATGACTTCTGACGATGAAGACGTCGTGGCTTCTGAATCCCAGACGACGTCTTCAATTTGCGTCAAATGGGCTCCATTGCTCATTGCTCTGGTCTCATTTGTAGTTTGCTCATTGGTCCTACTGTATCTGTGCTCCAAGAAACCAAAAACCATGGATCTGGAATCCGAGATCAGGTTCTAATAAGGAATTTCTTATCACTGCACTGATAAGGATTTTTTTTATCTATTTATTGATTTTTTCGCCCAATTTCTCCCCAAAAATCTCTCTCAACACAACTAACACAATTTGCTCAGGGTTTTATCGATGAAAACCAAAATTTTTTATCTAATTTATTGATTTTTTTGTTTTTTCAAAATTTTCAGCTTTTTTGTCCAATTCCAGCTTTTCTCCTACCATTACGTGTGTCTCTTTTTTCTCGTTATTTTTGCTTAAAAAGTGCCTATTTTTCTGTGATTTTTCTGAATTTTTGTCAATGATTTTTAAAAGAATAATAAAGATTTCAAATTTTAAAAAAGACCTTTTTTTCCCTCAGATTTTTACATACCGTAAAACCTGTATTAGAAGGGCCCCTTTAATAGAAGGGCCCTCCGAGAGGTGCTCGGAAAAATAGAAGGGCCCCCTGTAATAGAAGAGCCCCCGTAATAGAAGAGCTCTCCGGACGTAGCTTGGAACAATAGAAGGGCCGGCCCTTCTAATACAGGTTTTACGGTATTCTGACAGAACCGAAAATAGTGACCCACTCGATTTCAGGGGGATATAATGGAATGTTCCCCAAAAATAAGCTGAAAATCGAGCGAATGCGCAACCGCGCCCCGCCGAACAAGCAAAGGTTTGCAGTTCGGCGGGATAAAGAGGAAAAGAGACTCCTCTTCCAAACACAAAAGGAGCTCACTAGAAGAAAAAAGAAATGTGTTATTGGTGGCAAGAAGAAGGGACACGTCCTCTCAGAATAAGAAGACGACTGAAAAGAAGAAGAAGAAGAATAAGAAAAAACGGAGAAGAGGGGGGGGGGAGGGCAATCGTTGTCGAAAATGAGACACACACTTGCCGTGGCAGAGCTCTCGGAGCATGTGAGCCTCCGTCGCTGTCTTTTTTATTTTTCCCGTTTTCGTTCTCGGGTTTTGTCTTCTGCCGCATCGTTTTCGCCGCCGTTGGTTTGCTATCTACCGCGTTTTCATTAGTCTTCTGGCTAGTAGCTTCATAAAGGATAGTACTACGGTTGGTACGATGGTAGTACTGTAGTTGTACAGCTGATCCCTGAATTTCCAGGAAATCTTACTAATCTTACTTATAATTAGATCCTTCTTTTGCTCAAGAATCTAAGAATCTAAGAATCTAAGAATCTAAGAATCTAAGAATCTAAGAATCTAAGAATCTAAGAATCTAAGAATCTAAGAATCTAAGAATCTAAGAATCTAAGAATCTAAGAATCTAAGAATCTAAGAATCTAAGAATCTAAGAATCTAAGAATCTAAGAATCTAAGAATCTAAGAATCTAAGAATCTAAGAATCTAAGAATCTAAGAATCTAAGAATCTAAGAATCTAAGAATCTAAGAATCTAAGAATCTAAGAATCTAAGAATCTAAGAATCTAAGAATCTAAGAATCTAAGAATCTAAGAATCTAAGAATCTAAGAATCTAAGAATCTAAGAATCTAAGAATCTAAGAATCTAAGAATCTAAGAATCTAAGAATCTAAGAATCTAAGAATCTAAGAATCTAAGAATCTAAGAATCTAAGAATCTAAGAATCTAAGAATCTAAGAATCTAAGAATCTAAGAATCTAAGAATCTAAGAATCTAAGAATCTAAGAATCTAAGAATCTAAGAATCTAAGAATCTAAGAATCTAAGAATCTAAGAATCTAAGAATCTAAGAATCTAAGAATCTAAGAATCTAAGAATCTAAGAATCTAAGAATCTAAGAATCTAAGAATCTAAGAATCTAAGAATCTAAGAATCTAAGAATCTAAGAATCTAAGAATCTAAGAATCTAAGAATCTAAGAATCTAAGAATCTAAGAATCTAAGAATCTAAGAATCTAAGAATCTAAGAATCTAAGAATCTAAGAATCTAAGAATCTAAGAATCTAAGAATCTAAGAATCTAAGAATCTAAGAATCTAAGAATCTAAGAATCTAAGAATCTAAGAATCTAAGAATCTAAGAATCTAAGAATCTAAGAATCTAAGAATCTAAGAATCTAAGAATCTAAGAATCTAAGAATCTAAGAATCTAAGAATCTAAGAATCTAAGAATCTAAGAATCTAAGAATCTAAGAATCTAAGAATCTAAGAATCTAAGAATCTAAGAATCTAAGAATCTAAGAATCTAAGAATCTAAGAATCTAAGAATCTAAGAATCTAAGAATCTAAGAATCTAAGAATCTAAGAATCTAAGAATCTAAGAATCTAAGAATCTAAGAATCTAAGAATCTAAGAATCTAAGAATCTAAGAATCTAAGAATCTAAGAATCTAAGAATCTAAGAATCTAAGAATCTAAGAATCTAAGAATCTAAGAATCTAAGAATCTAAGAATCTAAGAATCTAAGAATCTAAGAATCTAAGAATCTAAGAATCTAAGAATCTAAGAATCTAAGAATCTAAGAATCTAAGAATCTAAGAATCTAAGAATCTAAGAATCTAAGAATCTAAGAATCTAAGAATCTAAGAATCTAAGAATCTAAGAATCTAAGAATCTAAGAATCTAAGAATCTAAGAATCTAAGAATCTAAGAATCTAAGAATCTAAGAATCTATGAATCTAAGAATCTAAGAATCTAAGAATCTAAGAATCTAAGAATCTAAGAATCTAAGAATCTAAGAATCTAAGAATCTAAGAATCTAAGAATCTAAGAATCTAAGAATCTAAGAATCTAAGAATCTAAGAATCTAAGAATCTAAGAATCTAAGAATCTAAGAATCTAAGAATCTAAGAATCTAAGAATCTAAGAATCTAAGAATCTAAGAATCTAAGAATCTAAGAATCTAAGAATCTAAGAATCTAAGAATCTAAGAATCTAAGAATCTAAGAATCTAAGAATCTAAGAATCTAAGAATCTAAGAATCTAAGAATCTAAGAATCTAAGAATCTAAGAATCTAAGAATCTAAGAATCTAAGTCCCAGCCATTCATGAACCATATTCCAGGTGCACGAGTCGTGGACCGGACCACGACCCGTCACATCTCATCTCCTTTTTCATTTCTCCGATTTTCCAAAGAATCAATCCAAGGCCAAAAGTGCACATGTCCTCCTCTCATCGCATATGGACCCAGATACAACAAACAGAAGCAGGTGTCCCCTGCTTCTGTCTCATTAGTCTATTTTCCCATCTCTCCTCCGCTACTCGGTTATGCATACTCGTTTCTTCCGTTTGCTTCTGGTTTATTCTGAATATGAGTAGGGTGTCTAATGAGACACATTGATTTGAAGCGTTTTCCTCCGATTTCTTCCATTTTTTACCATTTTTCTCAGCTGAAACTTTTGTTGTAGACTTCCTAACCTAGAAATAATGCGTTAAATTCATCAAAAACAAAAAGCAAAAAAAGAAAATCCAATGCGGGATCGAACCTCCGACCTGTTGGATGACGAGCAAAACTGTAAACTACTGAGCCACTAATCGTATTGGGTATTGCCTACTGTTTCTCGTAGTCAATCACGCGGTGGCCGGTTTTTTTCAAAGCCTCCAGGCCTGCTAATGCATAGACTTCTCCAGGTTTTGGAGATCAGAAAAATTGGAAACTTCTATAATATTCTTGACATCCAAAACCATGAAAATTAGCATAAATCATCAGAATATAAAGCACGTTGTCATACATATCTATCAGGTAGACCAAAACAAGATTCTTGAGATAGCCATTGACATGGAATGACTCCCAAGTGTTACCCTCGAAAAAAATCGAGACCTATATGGTTGGATAGAGCGTAAAAAGTTATCTTAGAATCCAAGAGGAATAGATGATAAAAAATTTTTATAAGGAGTTATGGACCAAAACGTACCAAAAAAAGCTACAATTCTCAAAAAATCATAACTTTGTCAGTTTATGCCCGTTCGTTAAAATTCAAAAAACAGTAGATAGATAATCAACTAAACTTTCAAAAAAAAGTTTTCTTGATTTTTTTCCTATTGATTGGAATATCGATTTTTTGAAAAAATCAAAAAAAATTTCAAAATCTCAAAAATCCCAAGTTAACTTTTTTTCTCATTATGACCATTGAATTCAGCACACTTGATTTACTATAGAAACATATCAATACCCCGGGGGAAATCATGCTCACACAAGTTATGCCGAAAAATATCGATTTTTGGCACTTTGCTGCTTCGCATTCGATGTCCTCGGCGGCCGGTATAGAAAGGGGCATACTTCTTTTTGTGGTTTTTACATGCGTATCGTTTATTTAAAACGTTTTAAATAATATTCTGCGACATTCAACACCAATTATGAGAATGCCGTCCCATTTCTTAAAATCGTCGATTTGAAAAAATCAAAATTTTGACATGTAAACAGGCACATCTATCTTCAAACTGAACGGAAACAGTCAAACTCTTTTTTTAACATAATCAGAAGAACATAATCTTATCAATTTCTTGAACAGAATTTTGATTTAGGTCCTCGGAATGAAAATATTTACGATTATTAGAGCCTGACCCCTTGTTTTGGCGAGGTGCTACATGTAAACAAGCACATCTATAGTCAAACTTGATGGAATCAGCCAAGATTTTGTTTTAACATAATTAAAATGACAAAATCTTATCAACGGCTTGTACAGAATGTTGAATTAGGCCCTAAAAATAAAAATATTCACTGATGATGGGACACCTCTTGTTTTGGACCATAACTCGAAAACGAGAAAATTTTTTCGAAAACTGTAAATGCCATTCGATTTAAAATTAAAAACTACCTGTAGAAAAATGTTATTGGTTTGTTCCCTATGGTCTAATTAGGTGAAATGAACGATTTTCGAAAGGTATCCAATCAGTTTTGGATTATCGAATTCGACAATTATCTGTCATACCTACTTGCACCAGGCGGACCAAACTAAAATTATTATTTTAATAGTAATTTTTAATTTTAAATCGAATGGCATTTACAGTTTTCGAAAAAATTTTCTCGTTTTCGAGTTATGGTCCAAAACAAGAGGTGTCCCATCATCAGTGAATATTTTTATTTTTAGGGCCTAATTCAAAATTCTGTACAGGCCGTTGATAAGATTTTGTCATTTTAATTATGTTAAAACAAAATCTTGGCTGATTCCATCAAGTTTGACTATAGATGTGCTTGTTTACATGTAGCACTTCGCCAAAACAAGGGGTCAGGCTCTAATAATCGTAAATATTTTCATTCCGAGGACCTAAATCAAAATTCTGTTCAAGAAATTGATAAGATTATGTTCTTCTGATTATGTTAAAAAAGAGTTTGACTGTTTCCGTTCAGTTTGAAGATAGATGTGCCTGTTTACATGTCAAAATTTTGATTTTTTCAAATCGACGATTTTAAGAAATGGGACGGCATTCTCATAATTGGTGTTGAATGTCGCAGAATATTATTTAAAACGTTTTAAATAAACGATACGCATGTAAAAACCACAAAAAGAAGTATGCCCCTTTCTATACCGGCCGCCGAGGACATCGAATGCAAAGCAGCAAAGTGCCAAAAATCGATATTTTTCAGCATAACTTGTGTGAGCATGATTTCCCCCGGGGTATTGATATGTTTCTATAGTAAATCAAGTGTGCTGAATTCAATGGTCATAATGAGAAAAAAAGTTAACTTGGGATTTTTGAGATTTTGAAATTTATTTTGATTTTTTCAAAAAATCGATATTCCAATCAATAGGAAAAAAATCAAGAAAATTTTTTTTGAAAGTTTAGTTGATTATCTATCTACTGCTTTTTGAATTTTAACGAACGGGCATAAACTGACAAAGTTATGATTTTTTGAAAATTGTAGCTTTTTTTGGTACGTTTTGGTCCATAACTCCTTATAAAAATTTTTTATCATCTATTCCTCTTGGATTCTAAGATAACTTTTTACGCTCTATCCAACCATATAGGTCTCGATTTTTTTCGAGGGTAACACTTGGGAGTCATTCCATGTGAGCTATGTGGTCACAAGTGATACCCATAGTCAGATGACCTGTGCTTTTAGCCGTATAACTATATTAAGCCAAAGTTCAAATGAACGAATAGAAAATGTATGATCTGGAGGTTCTGATTCGCTTGAGTCTGTACTTTTCAACAAAACTCTCATTTGAACTTTGAGCTCAATTATCTCGTTTCCTATAAGAGATATCAAAAATTTGTCAAGTTAAGAAATGTTACTGAGATCACGATCAATACTTTATCTGTGAACAACTTTTTGATATCTTTCATAGGAAACGAGATAATTAAGCTTAATTGGAGTTTGATTGACCTGGGCTTAAACATGTCATAACTCGCTTTTAAATAAAGATTTTCAAATTTTACAAAAAAAAGAAATATAGAGAATTTGATGAATTTTCCAACATGCTACAAATGTTTCCGTTGTTTTCCCTGTTCCGTAACCGATATCAATCTTGGTCGAAATCGGTCGAGCCGGCCCCCATAGCTCAGCTCAAACTTGGAATTTTTGTACGAGCTAAAAAACAAAATGTAGAACTTAACCAGAGCTACGAAATATGTAGTATAGAATTTAATTATTTTCAACTGCCGAGTTTCGAGCTCTAAGCCTTAAAATAGTCGAAATGTGCAATCATGGAGCAAATCTCATTTGCAGTCTCTGGTTCAAAACCCGAACTATTAAGATAGCCGGATTTAATACCATTGTCTAGATATGTTTAAGTGCTATTTAACGCGCATAACTCGACTCAAACTTGAAATTTTTGTGCAAATTAAAATGTAAAATGTAGACCTTGTCCAGATCTACAAAATGGTAATAGTTTCAACTGAATTAATATGCGAATTTTGGTGTCTGGTGCATCCCAACAAAGTGCCTTCCATCACTCTTGCTGTAGCCAACCAAGCTCGGCTCCAACCTGGAATTTTTGTGCAAATCAAAACCTGATATGAAACGCCAAACAATCTATAAACTGATATTAAAATCCGCTATATTCACACGAGTTTTGAGGCTTGTGCAGCCCTTCAACATGTTGTAGCTAAACTTTATTTTGAAGGCACATAACTTTGCTGAAACTTGGAATTTTTGTGCAAATTAAAAAAGTGGTATATAGCATGTAAAATAATCTACAAACCAATATTAAATTCAAGCCTTCTACCGCCTAACAAAGCGCCTTCCATCTCATCCCAGGACCCTAGGCACCCATGACACCAGTGAATCACACTTCCCAAAAACCTTCCAACCCCTATAACTTTTCCCATTCAAATCGCACCGTTTCCCAACACGCACCACCGTGTACAGCTCATCGAGACGCGTCGAACGAGTGCCAAACGAGCCCAAACGGCAACGATGACAACCGACGACGAGGACGCGGCGCGAAGAAACGGGAAAGAGAAATGGAAGGGAAGGCGAAGGACACAACAACTAACCAACCGATAGGAGAAAAGAGTGAGAGATGGCTGCTGAGTCCCCCTGCGACCACCAAAAACGCTCTCACATACACTCAAAACGCCTTGTGCTGCCGCCTAATGCCCACACTCTCTCTGTCTGCCATATAGAAATAGTGTGGAAAATGGAGAGAGCAGGCTAGACAATTCACAAATGACCCCACCCGGTGGTGGGGGCTGTGTGAGCGGTTCTACTGCATCAAAAAGTGAACAGGAGGAAATAGTGTGGGAGATGGAGAGACGCAGAGGAAGAGCACTATTTAGCTGTGGTGTGTCATTCAGGAGAGAGCGGACCCCCAGACGTGTGTTCTACGACTCGAATATGTTTTTTCCTGTTTTCTCGTTTAGCTGGGTTACTGTAAATCCTGACTTCTATAATGCGATCAATAGTGTCGGGTTTATTGACACTACTCCTCGCCCGCTCATCATAAAAACACCTTTTCGCCTCTTCTTCTCTCGAAAAACATTTCGAAATTCCCGATTTTTCCGGGTTTTAGGCTTTTTGCTAATGAATTTGGTCCTTAGCCCTTATTTTTGACCATTTTTTTAGACATTTTAGTGGGGTTTCGAGTTTCTAAATGCTCTAAACTACCTTATTTTGCCCTAGGAAGCACTTGAAAAAGAAAAAAAGAAAATGACGCCGGGTGGAATCGAACCCCGGACCTTGAGAATGGTGGGCAAAAGTGTAAACCACTAGACTACGCATGCTACGGGAAATATCAGGCGGCTTGTGATAGCCAATCGCGCGCTTTTCGGTAGTTTTAGGTTGTAAGGTGGGCAAGTAGCGAGACTCGGAAATCGACTTTTTCGGTTTTTTCTGAATTCGAAGAAAATGTTTCAATGTTTATTTTTCTTGGTCAAATGCTTAAGAATTCTTATCATCAATTCCTTTCCAGATGGTTTTCTTCTTTTTCCAGGCGTTTTTTTTTTCATTTTTGACTCTTATTTTTTGGTTGAAACGCTTGAAAAATACTCTAAAGTACTCTAAAAAGACTGTAACCTAAAAATAAAAGGTGTAAATTCAAAAAAACGAAAAGAAAACGAAGAAAACCCTAAGTTGGGGTCGAACCTCCGACCTTCTGGATGATGGGCAAAACTGCAAACCAGTAGGCCACGGCGCCCATAAAGCATGGACTACCATTTCTGGTAGCCAATCGCGCGGTTGTCGGCAAGCCGCCAGGCCCTGCTAGAAAGTTTCTGACGCCGAGACTTCCAAATTTCCCCGTCAGTAGCAACTTATCCAAAGAAAGAGAAAACCGAATTTGTTAATCTGCTAATCTCTCTGAAAGTTTTTTCGCCGTTTTTTCTCCCGCCACACCCGGCTCCATGCCTTTTTAGCCACATACATGAGCTTTCACGTCGTCTTCTTCTTCTTTTTCTACCACTTCTTCTCAATTCCACGGAAAGCAGAGCGAAAAAAAAACGAATACTTTAGCTTCTTCCATCTCCATTCAAGCTCCCTCTGCCTTGCTCTCGGAGCAACAACACAAAGAGACACTTTTTTTTCACTTCACTCTCACGAAAACACACATTTTTGCCTTTCCTTCATCGTGTACGTTTCTCATTTTGTGTCATCGCGGGTCCCCTTGGCTCCCAAGATTGATAGGGAACCCCCGAAACTTGTTTCTTTTAGTTTCGGCCTTTTTCTACGCTTTCCCTTGGATTTTTCATGGATTTTCAAGGCTCTAGGTGCTCTAGAATGCCTACTGTAAGCCTAAAAAACCTTTTGAGCGCCTAAAAACGACTTGCAATGTCTGAAAAAAGAAAAACACCCCAGATGGAATCGAACTCCGGACCTTGAGATTGACAAACAAAAGCTTAACATACTGCGCTACACGCCCCACTGGGAAGACGAGGTGGGTTGTGGTAGCCAGTCGCGCGGTTTTCGGTGGCGCGGCGCAGGACGATAGCCAGAATCCAAGGTTCAATTTTTCGTCTAGATTCTAGATTCTAGATCCAAAGACCTTTGCGGTAAGACATCTGCAGCGGATTACAAGAGGACTCGTTCATGCTAGGGGATAAAGAAGACGAAGAGTGTGGTGACCATGAGAAAGTAATTGCTTTGTTTGTAAAAGAGAGAATGAAAAGACACCAGAAAGAAACGAAACAGCTGCCTTCGCTGTGTCCGGATAAGAAAGAAAAAGAGAAATTGAACGGAGGACTCTGGTTGGAGGAATTCAAATAGTTTAGTCTTAATTTTAAAAGTTGAAAATTCTTCATTTTAGGAATTCCCTTACTGCTAGAGCCAGCTCAAACGCCAAAAGAGCTATTTGAATCCTATAAATTGGATTTAATGTAAAATCTCTTTTTATATATTTTTGTAGTTGATCACTTTTTGATAGCTAACTTAGCTTTTGAGATATAGGGCCTTGAAGTTAGCGCCACTAAACCTCCTTCTTTGGGGCACGCGCCCACTTTGAAATAGTACATCTCAAAAATTGAATTAGTTGTTCAAAAACTGTAAAATGTAGGTTATGTAAAATTTTATGTTCTTTATTTTTGTAATGTATTACTTTTTGATAGCTAGCTTGGTTTTTGAGATATAACGCTTTTAAAGTGGGCGCCACAAATTTCCTCATCTGGAGCGCGCTCCAAATTTGAAGCGGTCTATCTTAAGAACTAAAACAGCTATTTAAAAACTGTAAATCGTTAATTGTAGAAAATCTTGTGCTATTTATTTTTGTAGTTTACCAAATCTTGATATCTAACTTGGTTTTTGAGATATAACGCTTTTAAAGTTAGGATGCGCTCACACTGGGGTGCCCCTCGTCCTCTTTGTCTCAGCGTCCCCCATCTTTAAAATGCTATAACTGAAAAACCAAGAAAGTTATCAAAATTTTGCAAACTGCAAAAATGTAGTTCATAAAATTCTTTACATGTTTGCTGTTGACTACTTTTTGATAGCTTTGTTAGTTTTTGAGATATGTGTTTTTAAAGTTAGCGCCACTAGTCCTGTATTCGGAGCGCGCGCTAACTTCTAGGTGTTATATCTCGAAAACTGTGATAGCTATCAAAAAGCTGTCAACTATTAGTATATTTAAAATTTTATGTTCTACATTTTTGTAATTTATTACTTTTAGATAGCTAGCTTGGTTTTTGAGATACAGCGACTTGAAGTGGGCGCCACTTTGGAGCACACACCAGCGCTATTTGAACTATTCTGAATAGTACGACCGCACCATTTCCATAACCTTTTCCGTACAACACCGACCACCAATATGTACATATACGCATTTTCATCATCATCACCACCTCTTTCTTTGTCCTCCGGCCACCGCACCAAATCACTTTTTGGCTGTTTTGTTACCCAGCAGCAGCAATATACATACGACAACACAGTGTTGGCTGGGTGACCCGAGAGAAAACAGGGGGTTGGTCTTCTTATATATTGTACTGAATGCCCTGGGAGACGACACGGAGAAAAAGGAGGGATTGATTGACAGCATCTGTCCTTTTTTCGTTCGTTTTCGTTTTCGCCCCTCCACTCACACTGTCCCGTCCCTCAGCACGCTCATTCCCTCACTCACATACCGATTTCCTCATTTTTCTTGTACGATTTGGGTCTATTGATTTGGTCACAACTGGTCTACCATGGCAACGGTGGCTCTCACACTTTAGAAAATAATGCTTTTAGCTGGCCTAGAGGCTCTGCCGACAACCGCGCGATTGGCTACCAGAAACACTGTGTTGTGATTTGTGGGCGCCGTGGCTTACTGGTTTGCTGTTTTGCTCTTCATCCGGAAGGTCGGAGGTTCGACCCCACCTTGGGTTTTCTTCTTTTGATTTTTGTACTTGGTGTATTTTTCGCATATTTCTTAGCAACAAATGCTTCATTCCTTCTCTAGGTTTCCTAAATCTTTTTTCCCGCCAATTTCTAATGTTCTGAGGTTTTGATCTATACCTCTCTTGTCTTCGGAAAGTGTTCTCACTAATCAATATTCTTGTTTTTTTTTAACTTTTTCAAACAAATCTACTCTTGAAACGTCATTGATTCTTCGTTCCTTCAATGCTTTGCGGGGTTAATGGGTTCTTTTTTCCACCCGTCAGTTCTATGTCTTTTGTGATTTTTTTGAAAAGCGTCCTATCTCAAAAACTAATGAAGCTATTGAATTTGTGTAAACTACAAAAATGTTTCAAATTTAAGATTCTCCAATGTTGTAGTTTACAGTTTTTTGATAGCTTTATTGGTTTTCGAGATATGCATCTTTAAAGTTTGTGCGTCTTTTTTTCCCTTTTGCTTGTAGAGTGCTCTACTTCAAAGCGTCATATCTCAAAACCTAAAAACGCTACCTCATTTTTGTTAATAACCAAAATGTGTACAATGTTATGCTCTTTATTTTTGTAATTTACAATTTTTTGATAGCTAACTTAGTTCTTGAGATACAACGCTTTAAAGTCGGCAAGCTTCAGGCAACCCCTATTTGCAATGCCACCGCTTCAAAACGCGGTATCTCAAAAACCAAAAAAGCTAGCCTAATTTTGTTAATTATTGAAATGTAGAAAATTTAATTTACTACATTTTTGTAGTTTACAGTTTCTTGATAGCTGATTTGGTTTTTGAGATGTAAAGCTTTCAAATTGACGTGTCTCTCTTTCAGTGCGCTCTAACTTTGAAGGGGTATAACTTTAGAACCATATCAGTGATCTAAAATATATCAATTACCAAAATGTGCAAAATTTCATGCTCTTCATTTTTTTAGTTTACCGTTTTTCGATACCTTTTCTGGATCTTCAGATATACCCCGTTTTATACCACCTCTCTCTCTCTCTCTCTCTCTCTCTCTCTCTCTCTCTCTCTCTCTCTCTCTCTCTCTCTCTCTCTCTCTCTCTCTCTCTCTCTTTTTTTTTTTCATGTCATCCTAACTCTTGAAATTTACAGAACGCTCAACTATTTCCCATGTGAAAAAGTAAACCATGGACAATGCAAATCCAAACCAGCTACTTCTTCTCATGGCCTTACAAGCTCAGCAGCAACAAGCTGCTCAGCAACAGAGCCAACAGACCCAACAACAAAAACTGCTCCAGCAACAAATGGCAGAAATGGCAAAGAAGGCGGCAGCAGCGGCAGTGAAGCCCTCAACGTCTTCTATGCCCTCCACGTCTTCTGGAGCCACACCTTCTAAGCCATCTACGTCTTCTGGAGCCTCCAAGCCCTCCCCCGCAATGAACGCCGCCCAACAACAAATGTCCCAGATGCTTCAAATGGCTCAGATGGGAATGGTTCTGAATGCGTTCCAACAGCAACAGCAGATGCAACAGAAGCCAAAACCAGCGTCAAATGGGACACCGAAAAAAGCAGTTGCCACGACTACTCCGACGACGTCAAAGGCTCCTTCAACGTCTTCTGGAGCTTCTTCAACGCCGGCTATGACTCCAGAACTTGCCATGGCTTGGCAAGCGCTTCAGTTTCAAGCTCTAATGAATGCCAACAAAAACCAGCCGAAAAACCAGCCCGCTAGCTCAACTCCACAATCTGCGAATTCGAAAAAAGTCGAAGATGATTTGGTAAAAAAGATGGTGGAGAGTGCGGTGAAGAAGGCCGCTGCTTCTGGAGCCACAAAGGTGGCAACGACGCCTTCAACGTCATCTGGACCATCGACGTCAGCTGCACCTACAAACAATCTGATGCAGAGCATGATGCTCCAAGCGTTGATGCAACAAATGCAACAACAGCAGAAGCAGCAGCAAGTCAAGGAGAATGCCAAGAAAGCGGTAAGAAAAAAAAGGGTTACTGTAACCAACCAACTTTAACCTTAAATTTTTAGGAACAAGCAAAAAAGGCGAAAGAAGCAGTAGCGGCTAAAGAGGCCGCGAAACAAGAAGCAAAGCTGAAAGAAGAGAAAGCCAAGAAAGCAGAGCATGTGATGAAAATGATCATGGCGAACCATCAGCTTCAGATGCAGAAGCTCAAAAAGAAGCAACACGAAGAGCACACAGAGCTCTCGGCGAAAATTAGTCAGGCACACAAGGATGCGATGGAAGGAGACGATCCGGAGGAGCAGAAGAAGACGTTGGAAGCGATGCTTCGACTGCCGATTCAGTTGGGTTGGAGGCGACAGACTGTTGTGAAGAGCATCGCTGCATCTGGTGTCAAAGGAGATGTCGCGTATTTTGCACCGGATGGAAAGAAGATGAGCACCTATTCGGAGGCTGTGAGGGTGAGTATATTTTTGAATTCAAAATGTTATGAGCTTTTTGGAGTTTACAGCTTTCTGATAGCTAAATTAGTTTTCGAGATACAACGCTTCAATGTGAAATGACACTGAATTCGGTACACTAACTTTAAAGTTGCATATCTCAAAAACTAAAACATCTTTCTCAATTTTTTAATTCTCAAGATGTTTCAAATTTAATAATCTTTATTTTTTTAGTTTACCGCTTTTTGATAGCTTTGTTAGTTTTTGAGATACAACGCTTTGAAGTTGGCGCACTTCATGTTCGCGCGCCAGCGTCTCTTTTTAGTGAGCAAAACTTCGAAGCGCTATATCTCAAAAACTAAAATACCTATTAAAAAATTTTCAATTACAATAATGTAGCTTATGAAATTTCCTACATTTTACAATTACCTCCATTTTACAAACTTTGCTAACTTTTGAGTTATGCGCCTTTAAAGTTAATGCCCAAACCTAGGGAGTGGGCGCCTCTAGTATTTTCAAAGCGCGATATCTCAAAAACCAAAAAAGTTATCAAAAAGCTGTTAACCACAAAAATGAAGCTTATAATATTTTATACATTTTTACAATTGTCTTGTTTTTGAAAGCTTTGCTAGCTCTCTAGATATGCGCCTTGAAAGTTGGCGTACGGTTTTCCCCTCCAGTTTCAGCGCCTCTTGATATTAAAACGCTATATCTCAAAAACTAAGCTAGATATCGAAAAACTATAGATTACATAATTATAGAACATAACATTTTAAAATTTTCTTTGTTGACAACTTTTTGATAGCTTTTTTAGTTTTTGAGATATGCGCCTTTAAAGTTAGTCCGCCTGAAAACTTGCCACCTTCTCAAACTCTATTTTTACTGTATCTTTTTTCAGTATCTCGCCAAAAACGGATTGGACTTCTTATCCCGCGAGAACTTCCTCTTCAACACTCGCTTCAACATTGGCGAATTCATAGTTCAAAATCAATCAGAAGGCGCAGACCCCGCGCGTCAAGAAAAAGAGTATGTCAGTTTCAAGGAGGAGGATATCAATAAGGAATTGGCAAGACTGAACCTATTGAAATACGCTCCAAAAATACATCTGATGCCGTCCACGTCATCTGGAGTCCCAGAAGAAGATGTGAAAGTTGTTCCGAGATATGAGCCACCTGAGGAACCACTGGATCCATCGGATCTTAACGACGAATTCGCTGAAGAGCAGATGCATAGTCAGATGATGTCGAATGGAATGCAAATGGAGGTTCGGGATCGGGAATCGGATGATTTGCTGGTGAATTTTCATGATATTGGGCATCTGCCAGAATTCGCGAGAATCGAAAATCAATGTTTGGATGCTCAAGGATTCGCTGACGCCCTAATGATTCATGAATTTATCCAAAACTTTGGGCATGTTCTAGGAATTAGTGAGTTTTCGTAAATTTTGCACGAAACATCAAATCTCTAGCTCAATTTTGAAGGACCGCGTCCCAGGAACAAATTCTTCCATAACTCTCTTTAAAATTGAGCTAGAAATTTGATTTTTTCTGAAGATTCTGGGAAATTGAAAGAGATTTTTGGCTGTAAAAATCATTCTAAAACTTTTCCAGATCTTGAAACCACACCAAAGTTGGAAGCACTATGTGCTGGACTAGCTGGCGACGCGGCTCACTCGGATTCGTTTTTGCAGTTGACTAGGCAACTATTACGGTTGGCGCTGGAGTTTCCGGGAATGGGAAATGAGAAGAGGTAAGTTACCATTTTGACCATCTCTGGGGAAAGTTGGAGACTGAAAATTGGCATTATCAAAATGTCCTCAAAATTTCCCAAATTTCCCAAGAAAAATGAAACCTCTAGCTCAAATTTGAAGGGAGTTATAGACAATACTGTTCTGAGGGCGCGGTTGGATGGAGGTGGTAAGCGGCGCGCGCGTCAGGCAAGAGCCGCAGCTGTCGCGCCCGCCGCTCACCACCTTCATCCCTTCGGAAACGTTTATTTGGCTATAACTCGCTCCAAAGTTGAGCTAGAAACTTGATTTTTATCGCAAAATTTAGGAAATTAAAAGCGCTTTCCGGCAGTACAAAAATGTTGACTAAAATATCTACTTTTTCCTATTCAAATATGGAAAAGGTTGTATATCGAGATTGCTTTTTATATATTGCTGAAAAGCCCTTAAAATTTCCTACATTTTGCACTAAAAATCTTTTTTCTAGCTCAATTTTGAAGAGAGTTATGATCAAATCGATGGTTTTGAGGGTGCGGCGGGGTGGAGGTGGTAAGCGGTGCGCGCGACAGGCAGGAGCAAATTTCATGAACTATTTTAAAATCTAAAGATCCCAATAAGTAAAACAATTCCAGATTCGGTCAAGGCGGCGGCGAGATGGGTCTAGACCGTGAGAACTTCTCCGAAGTCCTTCGTCTCTTCCTCCTCGACAAAGGAAAACGTGGCGCAGATCTCTCGACACCTCTGCTCTCCTCTAACTTCCTCTCTCTCACCGGCGAACAAAAAGCCGCTATCCTGGCATTCCTTTGTGATGAATTGGTGTGCTCCCGGAATGTGGTCACCGAGATTGACAGGAATTTGGAAGAGGTTTCAAGGCTAAAAGGAGAGAAATGGATGAGAGAAGGAAAGGCGAGAGCGTTGAGACAGGCGAGGAGCAATAAGAAGAAAATGGATGAGAAAGTGGTTAAGGAAGAGGTTGTGAGCAATATGGAGACGGATTCCGAGCCACCGACACGGCCAGTGACACCCAAGAAGAATGGCAATGGAGTGGCAGCTACTTCTCCTCAGGCTAATGGAGCTCCAGGAGCCCAAGCTCTAGCTCCCGTTCCAGGAGCTCAAGCTCAATCCCAAGTCCGAAAATTCACACCAGGGCTCGGCCAATGTGAGGTGCTCACAGAGCAAGAAGAATCCATGTCTCTTGCTCAGATGGATGGTCTGATTGAAGACCTCCATCAAGAATCTCTCAACATCAATAGGAAGATCCACGACACCAATCAGAAGATCCGATCCTTCCCATTCGGAGCAGACAGATTCCATAGAAACTACTGGATGCTAGCTCACACTGATGCGGTACTAGTAGAATCGTTAGAATCTTCTGGAGTCAACAATCCGGCATGCACAGCTTCTGAATACGCTTCTAGGGATCCACCGTACCTTGAAGATAGATTGACAGAGGGCGCTTGCGAGGGAATCGACATCGATGTGATTGCTTGCGTCGAAGATCTGGTCGATGAGGTTATATTCCAAAGAGCCAAGGCGGATAAGAAGGTTCGGAAGAGATATCGAAGGATTGAGAATCCAACGAAGCGAGGGTGGTGGACAGTGGCTAGTAAGGATTCGATAGAATCGCTAAGATCCTGTATGCTGAGTCGAGGGATTCGAGAAAGAGCTCTTCATAGGCTCCTCTCTAAACCTTGGTTCCTCAACGATCTGAAATTCGGAACCATTACTTTGGATCCAGTGGTAGAACCCGTAGATTTGGAGCTTGTAGGAATCCAGGGATGGAACAGGTTGAATCTGGCTATCGACAAGTTGAGAGCGCATATGAAGATGACGGATATCTCGGTAGCAAGCTCAGATGTCGCGAAACCAACGGTGGTCCCAACTACAATGGCACTGGCGCAGATTGTCAAGGATGGTGTTGCTTGGAAAGTCCTAGACCAAGACTTGGAGGACCAAGGACTCGATGAGTTTATGATTCGGCAGAAGATTCTGGACACTGCTGAAATGGTGGATCCGAAGTATTGGCGTCCGAGATTCCGGATTCCGGAGGGAGCTGAGACTTGTCAGCTGTTTGAGGATTGGAAGGAGTATGTCAGAGAGGAGGCAACAACGACTAGTCAGCTGATGGTGGCACTGCAAGCGCTGGAAGGAATGATAATGTGGGAGCGGTCGTCGCGAGAAGCACTTTGTCAGATTTGTAAAAGTATGGATGGTGATGAGATGTTGGTGTGTGATGGTTGCGAGAGTGGATGTCATATGGAGTGCTTTAGGGTGAGTTTTGAAACCTTTGATATGTTGGAAATTTTACAAGCTACATTTTTGTAATTTAGTGCTTTTTGATAGCTAGCTTGGTTGTTGAGATATATCGTTTTAAAATCGAGGGGTTCTAAAACTAGAGCAGGTGCGCGCCTCAACTTTAAAGGCGCATATCTCAAAAACTTTAACAGCTAGCTCAAATTTGACAACTAACGAAATGCGTAAAATTTTATGATCTACGTTTTTATAGTTGACAAATGTTGAATAGCTTTTATAAAAACCGAGATAATTGAGCTTAAAGAAAACATGGGAGCTAGGCCTGAGGCCTAGGCTTGATCATCTAGCTTGAATACTAAATTTCATCCATTTTCAGCCCCGCATGACAAAAGTGCCCGACGGCGATTGGTTCTGTCAAAAGTGTCGTCAGGAGAAGTCTGGAAAACCCCTGTGCATGTTCTGCACCCGCGAAACTGGCCACCTCCATCAATGCAATCGTTGTGCCTACCATGTTCATGAGGAATGTGCCAGAGATGGACCAAAAGAGACCATCAATCGAGACACTTTCATTTGTCCCCACTGCCAAGACATCAAACAGATGCGATTCGCGAAACGAGTCATGTTGCGAAGTGAATCGGAGGAGCGGGAAATGGAAGAGGAGGAGAAGAAGAAGCAGCAAGTGGAGAAGACGCCAGCTGAAAATAACACTGAAAATAAGAATGGAGTCTTGGAAAAGCGAGCGCCAGGGAATTTGAAACGCAAAATAGAGCCAATTGTGAATGGAGGAATGCCAAAAACAATGACTAGAGAGTTGTGTCTTCTGATGTTGGATGAGCTGGTTGCTCAGCCTAGTGCTCAGCCTTTCCTAGAGCCCGTTAATCCAAAACTGGTGCCAGGATACAAAATGGTTATTGCAAAGCCAATTGATTTGAGGACGATTCGACAGAAGAATGAGAAGGCGATGTGAGTTTGGTTTTTAAAAAATTCGGGGAAAAAATCTTTAGAAGCGAATAACTTGAAAACCAAACAAGCTATCTAAAATTTGTTAACAGACAAAATGTGTTAAATTTTATACTCTATATTTTTGTAGTTTACAGCTTTTTGATAGCGAACTTAGTTGTTGAGATATGCGCCTTTAAATTTGATGTGCACCCAAACATAGGGAGTGGGCGCATCTCCCTTTCTTGTTTCAGCGCCCCTCGACTTTAAAACGCTATAACTCAAAAACAAAAGTGGCTACCTTAAATTTGATAACTATTAAAATATAGATCGTAAAGTTTTACACATTTTGTTAGTTATTAAATTTGAGCTAACTTTCATAGTTTTTGAGATATGCCCCTTTAAAGCTGGTATGCACCCAAACCTAGGGAGTGGGCGCGACTTTGAAGCGTTATATCTCAAAAACAAAACAAGCTATCTAAAATTTGTTAACAGACAAATTTTCAAATTTTTGTGTTCTATATTTTTGTAGTTTTCAGCTTTTTGATAGCTAAACTAGTTTTTGAGATATGCGCCTTTAAAGTTAGTGCGCGCGTCTCCATTTCTTGTTTCAGCGCCCCTCGACTTTTAAGCGTTATATCTCAAAAACCAAGTTAGCTATTTAAGATTTGTCAACTAACAAAATGTATGAAATTTTATATTCTATATTTTTGTAGTTTACAATGTTTTGATAGTTAAATTAGTTTTTGAGATATGCGCATTTAATGAATGCGCACCATTCAGAAAAGCAGCTACAGGGCGCGCTAACTTTAAAACGCTATAACTCAACAACAAAGCTAGATATTTGAAATTTGTTAACTGCAAAATGTAGATCATAACATTTTCCGCATTTTGCTCTTTTTCAAAATTTAGCTAGCTGTTTTAGCTTTTGAGATATACGGCTTTAAAGTTTGCTCCGCTCCACTTGTTCCTATACTCGAACTTTAATCTCGATTTACTCGGTTCTTTTTTAAGATATCAGAAACTTGTCAACTGATAAAATATTTATCACAATATCAGAAGCATTTCAGTAGTTGACAAACTTTTGATATCTTTTGTAGGAACTGAGATAATGGAGCTCAACAACTTGAATCATTTAGAAATATCGAAGAATTTTATATAAAAATTTTTAATTCCCGCTCCATTGCTAATCCATTGCTAATTTTCAGCTACGAAACTCCAGAAGACTTTGCCGAAGACGTGGAACTGATGTTTGCCAATTGCCGTCAATTCAATATCGATCATTCAGAAGTCGGACGTGCCGGCATGAATCTCAATAAATTCTTCCATAAACGATGGAAGCAACTGAAATACAACTTCATCAAACGGCTCCGACGTGTCAATCGACAGAGCTAATTCAATTTGATCTACAGTAATCCTCCAAAAAAACAGTAATCCCCGCCAAAAAAAACTTTTTTTCCCAGGAATTTTTGTTAACCGGTTTCCTTTCTTTTTTTTCGTTCGAAATTCCACACCTACCCGCAGGCGGGTAATTTTACCCAAATTCTTGTCTAATTTTTTTCCTATTTTTCGCGCTCTACCCTTTTTGTTCGGCGGGGCGCACTTGCGCGTTGCGGAAATTTGAAATGTTCGGTTTTCAGCCAAATTTTATCGATTTTCGTTATGTTTCAGATAGAAATACAAAAATTCCAGGTTAAAAAACTGAATTTGAGTGCAAAAATAGCTGAAAATTCCGAAAAATATAGATTTTTTCAAAAATTTCCGTTTTTCGATTTTTCTGGCTGTTTTTGTGATGAAAATGTGTATTTCTACATAAAAACCTTTTTTCGTCATGACAAATTCGAAAAAATCGATAAAATTCAGCTGAAAATCGCAAATTTCGAATTTCGGCGCCGCGCATTCGCGCTCCGCCGAACAACGGCCAAAATGAGCGTTTTTTTTCAAAATTTTACCCACTTTTTTGCTAATTTGTACAGGTACAATGTGTACATTCTCCTTGCGCCCCATTCTGCAAAAAATTATCTCAAGACTTGAAAAATCATCTCAATTTTTTTTTCGTGTAAAAAATCTTTCTTTTTCTCTACCCCTTCTGATTTACTACTGTCAAATTTGAAATAAAGTAGTATGTGTGATTTTTATCGTTTTTTTTATTCTAACTTTGTTGGAGATCTGAAAATTGGATAAAAGGAGGGGGGCAAGAAGATTAATGTTTCTTTCTTCTCGGGTCGGTATATATCAAAACGAAAGGTATTTATAGATTTCAATCGCTTTGAAACGGTTTTCTGATCTTTGATTTTGATCTTAAACATAACAAAAAAGAAAACAAAAGCATGTGGCGGCAGGAGGAATCGAACCTGAAACCCTTAGATTAAAACCAGGCGCGTAGACCACTAGGCTACGCGTGCGCTGGCGGTGAATGGAGGCGGAAGGCGTATATGTGGTAGCGGCGAGGCGCGCCGCGCAGCGGCAGAGATTGGGGGGAAGGGGAGCTGCGCCATGAAAATTTGGATATCAGTTTTTGGCAAACTCGCTCTACTGAACATAGTAGAACAATTGGTGGATCATAAAGTTTGCATAACCAGTGACGTTTAAAGATCACAATAAATCAGAAAAATAAGTCTCAGTAGCGCGAGAGAATTTGTGTGTCAAAAGTGACACACTAAAATTCTTGTGGAACAAAAAACCAAATGGGTGAGAAGAGAGAATTTTGATTGATAAGATCAACTGTCATCTCTACTGAGATAGTTTCTTTTTTGTTATCATTTCCGTCTTTTTAGGTGATATTCTGCGATTTTTTTTTCATCCATCCCTTCTCCCCACGTGCTGTCTCGATTGACTGGCGAATTTTCTTCGCCTATTTATCAGGCCATGTGTGTG
Organism: Caenorhabditis nigoni; assembly: GCA_027920645.1. Taxonomy (NCBI): domain Eukaryota; kingdom Metazoa; phylum Nematoda; class Chromadorea; order Rhabditida; family Rhabditidae; genus Caenorhabditis; species Caenorhabditis nigoni. Next base: position 14,062,488 of record CP115866.1, read on the forward strand.
TTCAGAAACCAAAAAATTAATGATGATATTTATTTATTTTATCATTAAAAAGAGAAGAAAAACGGAATGGCAAATTGGCATGCGAATGCGTAGTTTCAATAAATCATTGTGTGTCGTAAAACTATAAAACTACAGAAAATGATCAATTATCAACCTATAAAAGTGTTCTTTTTAGAAAATCCCATCTGAAAATTCCATTATTTAAATGTCGCGCTATTTTTTTCTAGGTCTGCAATTTTGCGTGGCGGTGTTTGCGGCATCTCTGCAGTTTTGCGTAATGGTGTTCACGACAAAAACACCAAATCCGCCGACCGGCAAAAAATATTTTTTATGTCATCATTTTTCCACCGCGATTTTTGCTCTTTTTCGCGCATTTCTCGCCACATGGTTAGCTGATAAGTGTGATAATTAGTAGATATCAAAATTCTCCCAAAAACCACGTGGCAAATCGCAAATTTGCGTCACCAGGAGCCGCCTATTTGTTCTCCGAGTTTCTCAGTATTGTTGACCTTTTTACTTGTGTATTGTTGACCTTTTTACTTGAATTTCATGTGTCCTTTTCTTTTTTTCACCCCAATTTTCTTAGCTTCTCTTTTTTTTCCATTTTTTTCAACTTTCCAAAATATAACATTTAATTTTTTTTCCCAATTTTTTCAATTTTTCAGAATCTCCCTCTTCACTTCCTTATCGTCACCAAGAAGGCCCCGCCCACAAAAGAGAGAAGAGATAGCGAAAAAAAGTGGGCGGAGCCTAGTTATTCGTCGTTTTTTCTCAGAATAAAAGTTTCAGTTTTCCCGATATTTTTCATCATTTTTATTTTATTTTTCTTCTTTTTTATATTTTATATGTCAGAGAGAATTCGCTCTTTTGATCTCTTTTTGATTTGATTTCCAGAAGTGCATTTTCTCACGTCTTCTAAATGGGAGCCACGAGGCAAATTCTGCTCTCTCTCTTTCTCTGCCGTCTCTCACTCTCTCGCTCTCTCTAGCTTTTTTGGGGAGAAGCAGGGCTCTATTCTCCCCTTTTTTCGCCCTTTTTTGTTGTTTTTTATTGTAAAAATTGGGAAAAATAGGCATTACAGAGCCGCCAAGATGAACGGAGTCGAGAAGGTGAACAAGTATTTCGATATCAAGGACAAGAGAGACTTCTTGTATCACTTTGGATTCGGTGTCGACACTCTCGACATTAAGGCCGTCTTTGGAGACACCAAGGTTGGTTTGGAGGGTTTCGGACTGCGAAAATTGAGATTTTCGGTGTTTTTTGGGCCGGGAAATGCTGATTTTAGAGTTTTTCGCTCGAAAAAATGGGGTTTTGAGCCGAAAAAAGACGAATTTCATGGTTTTTCATGCTCAAAACCCGAAATTTTTTATTGATTTTCAGATTTTGAGCATCTGAAAAGCTAATTTTTGAGGGGCTAAAGTAGTTGGGGGGGCCACCCAAATTTTTTGAATTTGGCGCCATTTTTCGGAGGTCCCAGTGGAAAGGAAACGAGGCGTTTTTGCCTAAGCCTATAATTTAAAACAAAAAACGAAAAAAATGTGAAAAATTTTCAGCCAAAAAAGTACTGAAAATGGCGAAAATCGGTGAAAATCGCACTTTTTAGGTGAAACTTTTTTTAAATTTTTTCCGGTTTTCGTTTTAAATAATAGGCTTAGGCAAAAACCCCTTGCTTCCCTTTCTCTGGGACACCCCCATTTTGGCGCCAAATTCAAAAAAATTTGGGTGGCCCCCCCAACTACTTTAGCCCCATTTTTGATCCGCAAGTTTTCGATTTTTGTCAGAAAATTGGGAGATTCGCCTCAAAATGCTGCAAAAACTAAAATCTGACAGGGAAAAATGTCCCAAAAATCGAAATTTGGACGGATTTTGAGCCCAAAAATCGAAATTTTCATCATTTTTTGACCTATTTCGCTCAAAATTCTCAATTTTTCCCAAAAAAAATAACTTTTTTTGCAAAAAATCATCCGATTTTCCCCCAAAAAACACCAAAATTTGCATCATTTTTCCCCCGCTCTTTTGTCCCCCATAAAAATGCAAAAAGCTAGGCAAAACAAACATATAAGGTCTCCTTTTTGAATAATATATGATGTTTTCTCATGGCAACGACATTTGACTAAAATAACACATTTTGGAGAGCCTGAAACTCAAAAAATCGAAGAAAAATGCATTTTTGAAGCCTAAAAATCAAAGTAAAATGACATTTTTGATAGTCTGGAAATTTGAAAAAATCGGAATAATAGAGTTTTAAAAGTCGAAAAAAGACATCTTCCGTTGCGGGGAATCGAACCCCGGCCTTATGGGTGAGAGCCATAAATCCTAACCACTAGACCACAACGGATCATGTGGAGAGAAGTTTCTAATGTCTTACACATTCCCGGGAAGCGCGGCAATTTTCTCTTTTTCTCTAATTCTCTCGGAAAAGAGAGAATAGAGAGTTGCCAGCGGGAATGTCTATGTCAGTAGAAACTTCCATCTCCCATGCTCCGTTGTGGTCTAGTGGTTAGGATTTATGGCTCTCACCCATAAGGCCGTGGTTCGATTCCCCGCAACGGAAGATCTCTTTTTAAAATTTTTTTCAATGTTTAAAGGCCATTTGCTTTTTTTGAAATGTGATAATTTGGGTCATATATTATTCAAAAGGGAGACCTTATATGTTTGTTTTGCTTTGCATTTCTATGGGGGACAAAAGAGCGGTGGGAAAATGATGCAAATTTTGATGTTTTTTGGGGGAAAATCGGATGATTTTTAGAAAAGAAAGGGTTTTGTTGGAGAAAAAGTAGTGAAAAATAAAGAATTTTGAAGCGAATATAAGTCGAAAAATGATAGAAAATTGGATTTTTGGGGTCGAAATCAGTCCAAATTTCGATTTTTGGGACATTTTCTCAGGATTACACCCTTGCTTTTCGACCTTTTTCGGGGTGAAATTTTGATTTTCTCACGAAAAATCCAAGATTTTGGTGCCAAAAAACGCTGAAAACTCCCATTTTTGAGAGCTAAAACTCAGATTTTTGGGAATTTTTTGGCAGAAATCCGGCTGATTTTTAACCTGAAAGTCGAAAATTTGAGATTTTTGAGTTAAATGGACCAAAAAATTGATGCGAAATTGAGGTTTTTGGGGTTAAGATCCGGGTTTTCAAGCTCTTCTAGACCTTAAAAATGCTCTAAAATTTTGCAGTTCGTGTGTACCGGCGGCTCTCCAGGACGTTTCAAGCTCTACGCCGAATGGTTCGCCAAGGAAACCTCCATTCCATGCTCGGAGAATCTCTCCCGCTCCGACCGCTTCGTCATCTACAAAACGGGACCAGTCTGCTGGATTAACCACGGCATGGGCACCCCATCTCTCAGCATCATGCTCGTCGAATCGTTCAAACTCATGCATCACGCCGGCGTCAAAAATCCCACTTTCATTCGTTTGGGAACTTCTGGAGGCGTTGGAGTGCCACCTGGCACCGTCGTCGTCTCCACTGGAGCCATGAACGCTGAACTCGGAGACACCTACGTCCAAGTGATCGCTGGGAAGAGAATCGAGCGTCCGACGCAGCTGGATGCGACGCTTCGTGAAGCGTTATGTGCCGTTGGAAAGGAGAAAAATATCCCGGTGGAAACTGGAAAAACGATGTGCGCTGACGACTTCTATGAGGGGCAGATGCGGTTGGATGGCTACTTCTGTGATTATGAGGAGGAGGATAAGTATGCCTTCCTGCGCAAGCTCAACTCTCTGGGCGTTCGGAATATTGAGATGGAGTCGACATGCTTCGCGAGCTTCACCTGTCGAGCTGGTTTCCCGTCGGCTATTGTGTGTGTCACACTGTTGAATCGTATGGATGGGGATCAGGTGAGCGATTTGGAGCATTTTTAGGCTCAAAATCGTCGTTTTTAGACTAGAAAATAACAAAGTTATGATCCAGAAAACAGAATTTTCGATCTAAAATTGCTATTTTTGGCGCTAAAAGTCGAAATTTTTGGTTCGGAAAATAACCATTTTGAGTCCAAAATTTGCGATTTTCGATTCGAAATATGGCATTTTCAGCTCGAAATTTGCAATTTTTAGGTCCCATTTGATATACTCGATATGTATTTTTAAGCTTGAAATTCGTCATTTTTGACTTGAAAATCCTATGTTTCAGGCTTAAAAATCGTCATTTTTGGACTGAAAAATGTCAATTTTCAGCTGAAAATTTTCTATTTTTGTCTAACAAATGTTAAAATTCAGCTGGAAATTCATCATATTTAATTGAAAAACAGCCCGATTTTTAGCTGGAAATTCGCCATTTTCAACCTAAGATATCCTGAATTCCGGTCCGGTTAGAAATACGCCATTTTTAATCTGGAAAATCCTAAATTCCAGCTATTTTTTTGCGTTTTTATCGACTAAAAATTCCAATTTTCAGTTTGAAAATTGACATTTTTCGGTCGGGAAAATCCTGAATTTCAGCTATTTTTTGCTCTTTTTAGAGTACAAAATTCCTATTTTCGGCTTAAAGTTCGTCATTTTTCCTCCTAAAAATCCCAATTTTCAGCTTAAAATTCACCATTTTTGATCTCAAAAATCCCAAATTTTAGATCCAACTATCGATTTTTCAGACTTTCAAATCCAAAAAATCGCAAAAATCCCTATTTTTTCAGGTCCAAATCGACAAGGAGAAGTACATTGAGTACGAGGAGCGCCCGTTCCGTCTCGTCACCGCCTACATCCGTCAACAGACTGGCGTCTAATTATTTTTTGAATTTCCCGCCCGAAAAGATGTAAATTCGCTCCACCGGAATAGTACCATTTCTCGTCCCTTTTTTTATTGCATTCATTGAAAAAATTCTATAGAAACGTCGGAATTTTTTCTACTAACCCCCCTGAAAATCTTCTCTCAAAAAAATGTCTATGTGATTGTCATGATTTCCCCTTTCGTCTCTCATGTAAATAATACCCCATTATTTTTTGCATTGGAAAACTGAATTTTTATCCCCTGAAATTCGACTATTTTTAGACTTAAAATTTCAAAATCTGGAAAAAATGCCAAAAAAAAGGTCCGAAATCTGAGAAAAATAGGTTCTAAAATTAGAAAAAATGTCGAAATCTGAAATTTTTTGAGCTAGAATTTTCTTTAACATCTAAAAAATGTGAAAAATTTCGATCTGAAGAATGTAAATCTGGAAAATATAAAAATGTGACTGAAATTTCAAAAAAATAGGTCGAAATTTTGAAATATTCAAACAGGCCCTGGCACTATTAGTAAAGACCTACTGTTACTTACGGGGACCTACTGATATTTAGGGGCCACCTAAATTGAAATTTTCATTGAATACTGTTACAGAGGGGACCCTTACATGCTGACGACCTACTGATATTTAGGAATTTTCGCTTTTTTCACATAAAGGGGGACCCTTATGTGAATTCAGTTTTTCGAAAAAAAAAAATTTTGGCAAGGGGGGCCCTTATGTGATATGGACCTACTGTTATTTTGGAATTTTACCTACTGATATTTTGGTGACAAAACGTTCCGTGCCGGGGCCTGATATTCAAAATTTGAAAAAAAATGCTTTAAAATTTGAAAAGACCTCAAGTTTTCAAAAAAAACAAGATTTAAAATTTTTAATTTTTTTGATCTTCAAGCTGACAAGTCGGGAAATTTTGAGAGATTTCTGAAATTGTTTAGAAAAAATTTGAAAGCACAAATATTTATAAAAACACAAAATTGACAGAGAAATGACTGAAAAAAGAAGGGAAACTTGATGAAAAATATGGATTCACAGGAGAGATTTGGGTAAAAAAGACAAGATTAGAAACTTCTAACAAGTTGAAACACCTTTACACAACTCTAAATAGAATAAAAATGAGAATGAACAGCAAGGGGGATTGAACCCCTGGCTTTGTGGGTGACAGGCAAAACGCTAACCGCAGACACCACGCGTGTCACCAGAAGGGGAGGGCGCGAGGAGGTAGCCAATCGCGCGGAAAGTGGTGGGCGATGGAGGGGGGGGGAGGGGATTTACAAGAAAAAAAAAAGAATTTCAAATTTCAAAAAAGTTTTGGGTAGAGAAAAATGAGAAATTTGGAGCATTATTGAAAGGAATTCATGGGAATTTCAGAAAAAATATTCAAAATTAGGCTCCGCCCACATGACTGGTGTTCCCATTGACCATTCTCAGCCATATATGACGAATGATTTCCTGATTGGAGTTCTCGTTTTCTGGGATATCGGAATTCTTCGAAGTCGGCAATCCATTGGAGAAAATTACGATGAAAAGAAGGGAAAAGGCAATGAAAAGGCCCACAAATGCCATAGAGATGCTGAAAAAATTGGAAATTCAGAAAATCAGAAATTCAAAAATTCAGAAATTCAAAAATTCAGAATTCCAGAAATTCAGAAATTCAGAAATTCAGAAATTCAGAAATTCAGAAATTCAGAAATTCAGAAATTCAGAAATTCAGAAATTCAGAAATTCAAAAATTCAGAAATTCAAAAATTCAGAATTCCAGAAATTCAGAAATTCAGAAATTCAGAAATTCAGAAATTCAGAAATTCAGAAATTCAGAAATTCAGAAATTCAGAAATTCAGAAATTCAGAAATTCAGAAATTCAGAAATTCAGAAATTCAGAAATTCAGAAATTCAGAAATTCAGAAATTCAGAAATTCAGAAATTCAGAAATTCAAAAATTCAGAAATTCAGAAATTCAGAAATTCAGAAATTCAGAAATTCAGAAATTCAGAAATTCAGAAATTCAGAAATTCTGAAATCCTGAAATTCAGAAATTCAGAAATTCAGAAATTCAGAAATTCAGAAATTCAGAAATTCAAAAATTCAGAAATTCAAAAATTCAGAATTCCAGAAATTCAGAAATTCAGAAATTCAGAAATTCAGAAATTCAGAAATTCAGAAATTCAGAAATTCAGAAATTCAGAAATTCAGAAATTCAGAAATTCAGAAATTCAGAAATTCAGAAATTCAGAAATTCAGAAATTCAGAATTCCAGAAATTCAGAAATTCAGAAATTCAGAAATTCAGAAATTCAGAAATTCAGAAATTCAGAAATTCAGAAATTCAGAAATTCAAAAATTCAGAAATTCAAAAATTCAGAATTCCAGAAATTCAGAAATTCAGAAATTCAGAAATTCAGAAATTCAGAAATTCAGAAATTCAGAAATTCAGAAATTCAGAAATTCAGAAATTCAGAAATTCAGAAATTCAGAAATTCAGAAATTCAGAAATTCAGAAATTCAGAAATTCAGAAATTCAGAAATTCAGAAATTCAGAAATTCAGAAATTCAGAAATTCAGAAATTCAGAAATTCAGAAGTTCAGAAATTCAGAAATTCAGAAATTCAGAAATTCAGAAATTCAGAAATTCAGAAATTCAGAAATTCAGAAATTCTGAAATTCTGAAATTCTGAAATTCTGAAATCCTGAAATTCTGAAATTCTGAAATCCTGAAATTCAGAAATTCTGAAATTCTGAAATTCAGAAATTCTGAAATATGGGATTCAGAAATTCAAAAATCCTAAAAAAGCTAACTCACCAAATCGCCAAAAACGTCTTGCAGCCAGTCGGGTCCCATTTGTCGTTCCCATTTTGCTCATTCGCACCATTTTGCTCCAAATTTGGCTGAAAACGCTAATTTTTAATTTTCAAAAACCAAAAAAAAAAAACTTAAAATTACCTTCAAAACTTGCTCCCGTCTAGTCTGAGTGAATTTACGGATGTCTTCGTCAGTAAGCTCCCGAGTTGGAGGCGCAGCCATTTTTTGGATTTCAAAATTTTCAAAAAATCCAAAAAAGACAAATCACAAGGTAGTAGCAGTTTTATATACTTCTATCTAGTGACTCTGAGAAATGAGAAATAGAAGAAGAAAAAGAAAAGGATTAAGGTTTGCCCCTAGAGGAATCATAATTGTAGGTTTTAGAGGCAAATTATATACAAAACGAGTCAAAAACAATATTTTTCCAATGATCAGAAGCTCAATTTCTCTTTCTGCAAGGTAAAATAGACAAAACTAAACTCTGAAAAGAATAAAAAAGAGTTTGGACCCAAGGGGGATCGAACCCCCGACCTTGTGATTGGCAAGCAAAACGCTAACCACAACACCATCTGCGCAACTGGAACAATAGGGCGTGAGGAGGTAGCCAATCGCGCGGAAAGCGGTGGTGGGCGCGGGGCGGAGGAGATTTCGAAAACTTCTGTTGTTTGCCCAGAATTCTCGAGAAAGACACCCAGTTCCACGTTTTCCAGCTTATCTGAAAATGTGTTAAATTTTTTGTCTGAAAATCCAGCAGTCTGAAAAAAATTCAATCCAAATTACTTTGCTTCCGTACAAACTTTGTAAGTTGCAGAACCCCTAAATTCACCACAATAATCTCGGTTACTGTAAAAGATATCAACATTCGGTCAACTAATAAAATGTTGGTCATAATATCAGCAACATTTTATCAGTTAGCAATTTTTGATATCTCTTACAGTAACCCAGATAATTGAGCTCAAAGTGCACAGTGCCGTTCTATTAGAAGGAAAGATTTATTCTAGAGCAAATACAGATTGATTGTTACAAATATTCGAAGAAAAAAGAGAAAAAGTAAGAATCATTCGAATGTGGACCCACAACATTTTCCTATTGTTTGCCATCTGTTTTGGAGTGGTTTTGGCTGGAAGTGGCGATGGTACGGATGGGAAGGGTCAGTTTAACATCTATATCTCTAATACTATAAAAGATATCTAAAAAGTGACAACTACAAAAATGTAAAGCATAAAATTTCACACATTTTGTTAGTTTATAAAATTTTGATAGCAGTTACGGTTCTTGAGATATGAGCCCTTAAAGATGAGGGTCACTTAGGTGGGTGGGCAGAGACGCAGAGAAGCTAGAGTGTCTGCTTTCTCTGCGTCTCTCACTATCCTTCGGAGATGTCAGTTATTAGTTAAGAGACCAGTATTTGTAGAAAACTTAAATTTTGAGAGACGCAGAGAAAACAGACACTCTAGCTACACTGCGTCTCTCCCCTCTTCCCACCCCCGCAGTTTAAGCGCACTCAACTTTAAAGCGCTATATCTCAAAAACCATAATAGCTAGAGCAAATTTGCAAACTACAAAAATGTATAAAATTTCATGTTCTACATTTTCATAGTTGACAAAATTTTAGTAGCGTTTTTGGCTTTTGAGATATAAGGTTTTCAAGAATAGCGGCTCTAGTTTTAGACTATTCAACTTCAAAGCGTAATATCTCAAAACCTATAGTAGCTAGAAAAGTTTTGTAAACTACAAAAATGTGTAAAATTTTATGCTCTTTATTTTTGTAGTTAACTATTTTAAGCTAGCTATTTTAGTTTTGGAGATAATAACGAGAGACGCAGACAACCGCAGCCTCTCCACTTCTCTGCGCTCTCAGTTTCAGCTCAATCAACTTTAAAGGCGCATAACTCAAAAACTGTGAGAGATAGAAAAAACTTGCAAATTACAAAAATGTGTGAAATTTCATGCTCTTCATTTTTATATTTTGCAAAATTTCAGTAGCGTTCTTAGTTTTTGAGTTATCGCGTTTTCAAGGTTAGCGACTCCAGTTTCAGATCATTTAACTTCAAAGCGCTATATCTCAAGATATATAAAAGCTAGAAGGATGATTTAAATTGAAAAATATAGCTTTCTAACTGAAAAATATTATTTTTTAGCTTCCGACCTTCAAATCGTCTACGATGAGCTCGCCACCTTGACTCGTATCACTAACGCCATCACTCTCCAATCAGCGGCGCTCAAAAAGTCCGTAAAAGTTCGTGACGTCATCACAGAACTTCTGAAGGTGGACCCACAGAATTTCACAAATTTAATGAATTATAAGCCGGAAGCTTTATCAGCATCAATCGAAAGATTGATGAATAAAACTGTAAATTTGGCGAATTTCGGAAAAGGCGATTGGCAAATTCTGGAATCTGGCAGAGATTGGTTGAGTACTGTAAAGGAGGGATATGATAGTGGTTCGAGGATCAAGGATTTTGAAGTTCAAGAATTTTTTGACCTACTTTACGCAAACGAAGAACCATTCCCATGCCCGGATTTGATTCAAAATGTGCCGAAAAGTGATGACCTCAATTCTCAAAAATCTCAAAATTGGCTCATTCAAAACACCCCAGACATCTTGAATTGCTTTGAAAATCTCAAAAAAGATTCCACAAAGTTTCGGAAAATCGAGTCCAATATTGGCCATTTTTTGGCACTAAACACCCTGCTTGATACCTTCCAAACTCTTGAAAAACTCCAAATTCAACCATCAAATTTTTTGAAAATCCTTAACAAAATGTTCAATACCACTGAGCCTTTATGGTCCATTGACCCGACAAATGGGAAAATCTTTCAAGAAGCTGTCGATTCGCTGAATGTAATGTTTCCAATCGCTTCGCATTCGGAAATTGTGCTAACTTTGGGATTTCCTGAAAAAGGGGACATGGCAAAAGTGGTGGATGATTTGAAGAGCGAATGGTTTAATCAAAAAGTGGCGCGAGGCAAAAGTGTGGATGTATTGAAAACCGAGTTGGCTGGATTTTTCAAGGTATAATATTTGATTAAAAAAGAACTTGATTTTACAAGGAAGTTACTCGAGGGAGCGGGTTAAACTTTTTTTGAAATTTTGGGAGCAGATAGAAGAGCTTATGAGGATTCCAAATCTGTAAAAAAAATCAGCAAAATGCTCACGCGAGCTAAGTTATGACCTAGAAAAGTTTCCCTATGATTAAGCAACTTCTCGTGAAATTTTTTTCACGGAATAGTGTATTTCTTTTGAAACAATAGATTTCAATCAGCAGTGTGGTAAAGTGGTAAGATGGCAAGTTCAGAGAAGGAAGGTTGTAGGTTCGTTTCCCCCTATCCCCAAAAATTTTGCAAAATTTTTTTTGTTTTGTTTCAAGCTGCCATAACTGGCTCTGGAATGAAAATTACGCAGTTTAAACATGTTTTTCGGGAGTTTCTCGTTATGAATAGGCATTTTCCAGAATAATAACAGACATTCAATTTTTGAAGAAATTCACAAATATGCTCATGGGTTCATCGAAGATTTTTCAAAAAAAAATTTTTCATTTTTTTTTCGTTTTTAATGAAAAAAACAGTTGAGGATTCTAAACACATCGGTGGCATTCGATGACAAACTGCTGGAAACATATAATATGTTCTTGGCACAATATATTTTGCACCCAGATAATTGGCACTTTCCATAAACTTTCCGGTCGAAGCAATATTGAATTGGTCTGTCACATTTCGCAACTGTCCACATAACCGTCAGAATACCAGGCATACTGTCTCCATTCTTGGAAGATGAGAGAGCACATCTGACAATATGCTTGGATGTGAGTGATTCCAGTAGCTGAACTTGAGGGGAGAGATACCTGTCTCCGCCAATGTTCTCCTCAACTGTTTTTTTTTTCATTAAAAACAAAAAAAATTGAAAAATTTTTTTGAAAAATCTTCGATGAACCCATGAGCATATTTGTGAATTTCTTCAAAAATTGAATGTCTGTTATTATTCTGGAAAATGCCTATTCATAACGAGAAACTCCCGAAAAACATGTTTAAACTGCGTAATTTTCATTCCAGAGCCAGTTATGGCAGCTTGAAACAAAACAAAAAAAATTTTGCAAAATTTTTGGGGATAGGGGGAAACGAACCTACAACCTTCCTCCTCTGAACTTGCCATCTTACCACTTTACCACACTGCTGATTGAAATCTATTGTTTCAAAAGAAATACACTATTCCGTGAAAAAAATTTCACGAGAAGTTGCTTAATCATAGGGAAACTTTTCTAGGTCATAACTTAGCTCGCGTGAGCATTTTGCTGATTTTTTTTACAGATTTGGAATCCTCATAAGCTCTTCTATCTGCTCCCAAAATTTCAAAAAAAGTTTAACCCGCTCCCTCGAGTAACTCCCTTGTTAGATGTTCAGAACAATTTTCAGATTTCAAAAAAATCGATTTTGAAGCGAGTTACGCCCATTTTTATGTGGTGGCCTAGAAAAACAAATCTTGGGGATCTAGGCAATAGTGCAAATAATTAAAAAACAAGTTTTGATAGTCTCATAACAGTTTTCTGAATTCGAAAATATCGATTTTGAGCAAAGTTACACACATTTTAGTGTGGTGGCCTAGAAAACCAAATTTTGCTAAAGTTAGGTCATAGAGCATTTGGTTTGGAAGCGCTTGTCTTTGGATATTCAGAACTGTTTTCAGCCTTCGAAAATATTGATTTTGAAGCGAGTTATGAATGTGGCCGAGTTTTGTATTTCTAGGCCATCACACTAAAATGGCCATAACTCGCTTCAAAATTGACATTTTTGAGTTTTGAAAACTGGCTTAAAACTTCCAAGGCCTGCTCTTCCATATAGTGTACATCATGACCTAGTTTTCTCAAAACTGGGATTCCTAGGCCACCACTTTTCAACTGATGTAACTTGCTTCAAAATTGACATTTTTGAGTTTTGAAAACTGATTTAGAATTCTGAAAGCCTGCGAAATGAAAAACTTACTCCAGGTTTTGAATCTGTTTAGAAATATCCTTCAAATATGAAACCCGAACTTTTCAAATATGAAACCCGAATTTTTGAAAAGTTAGGCCATCGTATATATCATTTGAAAGCGCTGGTCCTGCGAAATTCAAAACATTTTTCAGATTTCAAAAATATTGGTTTTGAAGCGAGTTATGCCCATTTTAGTTTGGTGGCCTAGAAATCCAAAACTAGGCCATTTTCATAACTCGCTTCAAAGTCAATATTTTTGAAATCTAAAACCTTGCATGGAATCCTCAGAACGTACTCTTTCGAACCATGTACAGCATGGTCTAGTTTTTACAAAACTTGGGTTTCTAGACCACCAACTTAAACTGATCATAACTCGCTTCAAAATCAACGCTTTTGAAATCTGAAAACTGCCTCAAAATTCTTTCGACGGATCCTATAAATTGATATACACATTTTGCAGTTTGGAGAGCTGATGAAGACAATTGAGCTGAGTTGGAAAGAATTCGAAGATGGATTCATACAGCAAAAAAATTTAGCCGCTAAAAAGTCTTCCGAATTGGGGAGACTGTACGAATTAGGCGGGGACCATCCACAAGGCAAAATGGACACAATTTCGAAATTCGCCAAGAACTACGAGGATTACTGTAGCAATATGAAGGATTCGAATCCTAACGAAACTAAGAAATTCCAAGATTCTGGTCTGAAGTCCATGGTGGATTTGGGAAAGAAGTTTATGGAAGTGGACAACTTGCTGAGGAAGATTTCGGCTGAAATTGCTGAAAAAGATCTGAAAAGTGATTTGGAAAAAGTGAAAAAGTCTAAAAATGGGCAATATCCGACATTGACATCTTTGGTTTCGGATTTCGAAGAACTTAAGAAACTTCGAAAGGAAATTTCTGGCAAAATTGAAACCCTGGGGTAAGTATTCAATTTCGCAGATTTTCAGAATTCTAAATCAGTTTTCAAAACTCAAAAACGTCGATTTTGAAGCAAGTTACAGCATTTTTAAAGTGGTGGCCTAGAAAACCAAATTTTGAAAAACTAGGCCATGGTGTACATGGTTTTAAAGAACAACATCTGACAATCTCAAATCAATTTTCATATTTCAAAAAATATCGATTTTTCAGCGAGTTATGTCAATTTTAGTGTTGTGGCCTAGGAATCCAAAACTCGGCCACATTCATAACTCGCTTCAAAATCAATATTTTTGAAATTTAAAAACAGATTTGGAAGCCTCATAGCGTGCTTCTTCGAATCATTTGCGTCGCGGCCTTGTTTTCACAAAATTTGGATTTCTAGGCCACCAACTTAAATTGGTCATAACTACAGCTTCAAAACTGTAGCTTCAAAAATTAGCATTTTCAAAATCTCAAAAATTAATTTCGAACAGGATTGCGTTCACTATGACCTTATTTTCTCCTTATTCGGAATAATCGAAAACGTAAAAGTCATGATCTAGAGACCCGATTTAGAGCCACTTGAACATAGAGGCCTAGAATTCCAAAAATTTTATAATAGTTAGGCCACGGTGTACATGATTTTAAAGAACAAGTTCTGACAGTCCCACATCAGTTTTTAGATTTCGAAAATATCGATTTTGAAGCGAGTTATGATCATTTTGGTGTGGTGGCCTAGAAATCCAAAACTCGGTCACATTCATAACTTGCTTCAAAATCAATATTTTTCAAATCTGAAAAGTGATTTGGAACCTGCATAGCATGTTTTTTAAAGCCTTGCACACGATGGCCTAATTTTCACAAGACTTGGATTCCTAGGCCGCCAACTTAAATTGGTCATAACTAGCTTCAAAATTGATCTTTTTAGATTCTGAAAAGTGATTCGAGATTTTCAAATTTCGAACTTTTTACAGAAAAAATTTCAACAAAGACGCCATGATTACCAGCACCACCAACACGTTGGACTCCATAAAATCCGTCAGAGAATGTTTCAAAATGTTGGCGAGTCAAAAATCGGACCCGGCTATTCTCTTAGAAATCACACAGTACCTGAAAACGGTTCACACAGTTTCAAATTTAGCTGAAATTGATGAGATCCAAGGCGTACTAAAACAGTTTACCGTAATGCGGGACCACGTTTCGGAGGCTGAGAAATTTGTGAAAAATATTGGGCCCAATTATTACAAGGAGAAACATCAACCAAATAATCCGATTCTGAAGTTGGAGAGTCCACAGGAGATGATTTTGAGTCTTGGAAGAGGAATGATGGTGTTGAGGGATATGACAAGGGCATGGAATTCGAGGGTGGGTGTGGCCTAGAAAATAATTAGTATGGAGAAAGTTAGGCCATCAATAAAAAAGCCCTTAATTCAAAAAGTTTTGAGCAGTTTTCAGTTTTCAAAAATAATGATTTTGAAGCGAGTTATACCCTTTTTAAGCTGGTGGCCTAGAAAACCAACCTCCTGAAAAATTAGGCCACGATGTATATGGGCGGAACAACAATGTTTTGAGAATTTTAAACCAATTTTAAAGCTTGAAAAATATGAATTTTGAACCGAGCTATGATCATTTCAATTTTGGAACAACATGGCCTAGTTTTGGATTTCTAGGCCACTACTTAAAAATGTCTGTAACTCGCTTCAAAATCAATATTTTTAAAATCTGAAAACTGTTCTGAATTTCGAAAAATAAGCTCTTTCAAACAAAATACTTCATTGGCCTAACTTTTGCCAAATTTGGATTGCTAGGCCACTATGTTAAAATTGATGTAACTTGCTTCAATGTCAATATTTTTGGAATCTGAAAGTTGTATTGATTTTGTCAGATTAGGGGCTCTGTATTGAATGACCTAATTTTAGTGTACCGAATCCAAAAATTTTCCAGGACACAATCCTGGATGCCACTAAATTCTCTGGCAACTTCAACTCACGAATTATCCAATTTGTCAAAGCACCATCCGTTCAAACCATCTGGCCCGAGCGTCAAAAGAGATTCGATAAACTTGTCAACGAGTTAAAAGAATTGAACAATTTCGCGGGTCCCATCAAGGATAAAGGGCTGTTAACGATGCGGAAAATTCTGGACGACGCGGCGAAAGTTCATGGATTTCCAGAAGTTTTCAAGCACCTTGCGACCTATTTCTCAGAAAAAGACAAAGAATTCGAAGTTATTCAAAAATTGGCAAAAATCGATATGGATTTTGCTAGTCATAAGGGTTATTTGCATGCCGCTTCGTTGAGTTTCGATGAGCTTCGATTGTATTTTGATGAGATTTTTGGGATCAGTGAGCATCCGCATCATGAGTAAGTGTCAATTGAAAAAGCAAGACTTGAGATTTTCGAAACAGTTTAAAGATTTCAAAAATATTGATTTTGAGCCGAGTTACAACTATTTGAAGTTGGTGGCCTAGAAAACCATATTTTGTGAAATTTGGAAAACTAGGCCATGTTGCATATGGTTTGAAAGAAAAAATTTTGGCAAATCTAAAACATTTTTCAAAATTCAAAAATATTGATTTTGAGCGGAGTTACAGCTATTGTAGGTCGGTGGCCTAGAAACCCAACTTTGCAAAAACTAGGCCATTGTGTATATGGTTTTAAAGAACAAGTTATGAAAATTCCAAATCAGTTTTTAGGTTTTAAATAAATTGATTTTGAAGCGAGTTGTACCCATTTCAGTTTGGTGGCCTAGGAATCCAAAACTCGGCCATCTTCATAACTCGCTTTAAAATCAATATTTTTGAAATCTAAAAACTGATTTGGAACTGTCAGAGCTTCTTTTTCAAAATTGTGTTTCAAAATTGTGCATAATGGCCTAACTTTTGCAAACCTCGGATTTCTAGGCCATCAACTTAAAATGATCATAACTAACTTCAAAATCAATATTTTTGAATTCTGAAAATTGCTTTAGAACTATCAAAGAATGTTCTTTCTTCAAAAATAAATGCACCATTTCCTGGATTTTGGATCCTTAGGCCACCAATTCTTTTTCTTCCAGAGTAGAGCACAACTACCTAACAGCTGTACTCGTTTGTTTAGCAGTATTTTTGGCTATTCTGATTACTGTGGTTTTGATTTTTGCGCTAACGAAATCTGGAAGAAAACGAATCAGGAAACTGTACTTTTATTATTTCGCGAAACCAGAAGATTTTGAGAAGAGATGGAGATATTCGGTAAGGAGGGTTACTGTACTTACAGTAATCCAAAAAAACAGTTTTCAGCTGTTCATGGATCGAGTAGAGGGCAAGAATGCGCTTCACGATGCCGTTCGAGAAATTAATCCTACCAATACGTTGAAACGTCTGAAAAAGGGAGCATATATCAATGTTTTTAATCGTAGGTCTTTTTTCCTGTCTTCTTGGTGGCCTAGAAATCCAAAAGTTAGGCCATGAAGCAAATTTTTGGAAGATATGTTTTTTTTGAAATTGCAAATCATTTTTCAAATTCGAAAAAAGTTGATTTGGAAGAGAGTTATAGCGACTTAAAGTTGGTGGCCTAGAAATCCAAATTGGTGGCCTAGAAATCCAAATTGGTGGCCTAAAAATCCCAAAAAACTAAGCCGTGTTGCATATAGTTGAAAAGCAGAGATTGTGGCGACTCTGACCCCGTTTTTAGATTCAAAAAATATTGATTTTAAAGCGAGATATGAAGATGGCCGAGTTTTGGATTTCTAGGCCACCATACTAAAATGGGCATAACTCGCTTCAAAATTGACATTTTTCAAATCAAAAAACAGTTTTAGGTTTGCCACAATTTTCGCTTTTCAACCATATGCAACATGGCCTAGTTTTCCAGAATTTGGGTTTCTAGGCCACCACTTTACAAGTGCTGTAACTCGCTTCAAAATCAATATTTTCAAAATCTGAAAACTGATTTAGAAACTTCCAGAACATGGCAACACTCCTCTCCACGTGGCAACCAAGCGAGGCTACCCAGATATCGTAGAAATTCTAATCAAAAATGGGGCGGACCGTACCTACCTGAATGCTCAAAACAAGACACCCGAACAAATGATTCCTCAGAATTGGAGGATCAGTCAGACGACACAAACTGAAGCCACGGAGAGATTTGAAGATGTGGAGAGGGTTTACAAAAAATATAGAAACAAGAAATTCCGTCCGAGAGTACCTGAAGAATTCCCGTCGAGCTCATTCCATATTTATGTCGAGGATACTGTAGACGATGGGTTGACTAACGAGTTCATGAAGAAGTTTCAGAGTATTGTGAGTTTGAAATTCAAATTTCTCACATTTTTCTGAGTTTAGAGCTATTTTTAAAAATTGGGAATGTCAATTTTGAAGCGAGTTATGACCATTTGGAAGTTGGTGGCCTAGAAAACCAAGATTCTGAAAAACTAGGTCATGGTAGGCATGATTGGATAAACAACATTTAGAGAATCTAAACGCAGTTTTAAGATTTTGAAAAAATTGATTTTGAGCCAAGTTATGAGCATTTCAAATTTGGAACAATATGGCCTAGGTTGGATTTCTAGGCCACCAAACTGAAATGGGTATAACTCGCTTCAAAATCAATATTTTAAAAATATAAAAACTGATTCAGAACCCTCAAACCATTTTCTTTCGAACCATGTATTTCACGGCCTAGTTTTCCAAAGTTTTGGATTTCTAGGCCACCACTTTCAAGTCACTATAACTCGCTTCAAAATCAACATTTCCGAAACCTGAAAACTGAATTTTAGACATCCTTCGAAGCTCTTCCAACCACCACCCACTGCGTTGTGAAAACCGATTCAGAGGGAATTCTTGAAATCGACGCTATCGAAATGGTATTCTGGATTCTCAGCGGTGTGATCATCGTTCGTGACACGTGGCTTTCGGATTGTTTGAAAAACGAGAAGTTGATTGAAAAAGATTCGGCGTATCTTGTGGAGAGGGTACGGTACAAGGGCACGATCTACGATACAGTAATCCAGTGGTCGAATGCCATGGCTAAAGGAGCAATGCCTTATCTGTATGGTGTCTATGTAGCCGTGCTGATTCCAGAATATCCTAGTCGTGAGTTTTGTTTTAATTCTGGGTTACTGTACATGTCTTCTACAGTTTCAAATCAATTTTTAGAACTAAAAAACGTTGATTTTGAGCCAAGTTACAGCTGTTTTAAGCTGGTGGCCTAGAAAACCAAATCTTTCAAAAGTTAGACCACGATATATAAAAAATGAAAGCCCTTGTTTTGTGAAGTTAAACCATGTTTTCAAATTTTCAAAGTGTCAGTTTTGAAGCAAGTTATGAATGTGACCGAGTTTTGGATTTCTAGGCCACCACACTAAAATGGCTATAACTCGCTTCAAAATCGATATTGTCGGAATCTGAAAATTGATTTGGAACTGTCAAGATTTGTTCTTCAAAACCATATATAATATGGCCTAGTTTTCCAAAATTTTGGTTTTCTAGGCCACCAACTTCACTTGATCATAACTCGGCTTTAAATTGATATTTTTGGAACCTGAAAACTGATTTTTGACTCTCTGGTCTAGTTTTCGGTCTTTTTGGCTAACTTTTTTCTTCCAGTAGTCACCCTGGCCACCATCGTCACCACTCATGGGGGCATCATTTGTTCGGAAACGCTGCCAAATCGCCAGAATTTCAAACCCGACTCTCATCCGTACCTTCACGCTCATCTCGGTCCAATTTTCATCATTCACGATGGGAACCAGAATCTTGACGCCTTCAGAACTGACGCCATTTACTCGATTTTCACCGTAGATGAGTTTTCAGGATTTATGTTGAAGAGAGCAATCAATGTGGATACCAGAACTGATCCTGTGCCTATTGTTACTGAATCTGATGATTAGATTTTTTTTGAAGATAAAAAATTTATTTTAAACTTTTTAATGAAAATCTTTCAAACATTCTTTTGCATACAATTTTCAGATTTCAAAAATATGCATTTTAAGAAAAGTTATGTTCATCTTAAGGTAGGTGGCCTAGAAAACCCAAGCATGCGGAAAACTAGGCCACGGTGTATATGAATTTAAAAAGCAGTTTCAGACAATCCTGGATCAACTTTTAGACTTCAACAATATGCATTTTGAAGCGAGTTATGCTCATTTTAGTTTGATGGCTTAGAAATCCAAACCTATGCCATATTGTTCTAAATTTGAAATGATCATAACTTGGCTCAAAATAAAGATTTTTGAAATCTAAAAACTGATTTGAAATTTTCAGAACATGTTTTTCAAGACCATATCCATAATGGCCTAACTTTTGCAAATCTTGGATTCCTAGGCCACCAACTTAGAATGGTCAAACTAGGCCACGGTTCATTTTATTTGAAAGATCTTTTCTTGCCGTATCCAACACTATTTTCAGATAAAAAATATGCATTTTAAAGCGAGTTATGTCTATTTGAGTTTGGTGGCCTAGTAAACCAAAACTAGGCCATATTGTTCTGAATTTGAAATGGATATAACTCGCTTCAAAATTAAGATTTTCGAAATCTGAAAACTGTTTTGGAATTGCCAAAGCCTGTTCTTCAACATTGTGGACACCGTGGCCTGATTTTTTTTTGAGAAGTTGGTTTTCTAGGCCACCAACCTTGAATAGACATAACTCGGCTTAGAATCAAAATTTTTGCTCTCTGAAGACAAGGCTACGGTCGTCACAATCCTTGTTTTCTAATCATATGCCACAAGGCCTAGTTTTCGCAAAAATTGGAGTTTTAGGCCATCAATCTTCAAATGGTAATAACTGGCTTTTAAAGTGATGTTTTCGACATTTGAAAATTGCTATAAAATCTGAGAGATGTGAGAAAGTAGGAGAAATATGTATAGACTCTGAAGAATGAGCAAAAGAAGACAAGATAATTATGTAAAACTGATGAACTGAGTACTTGAGTACTCAGAAGAAGAAGCCTCCCTCCTCTTCAGTTTAATTAAATATGACCCTTTGTGTCTCGTATGTACTACGGACCAACATCTGCTCTTTTTTCGCTTTTTTCAGACTACTTCAGCTTATCGATTTTCCGTAAATTCTCACAGCTCGTTTTCCACCTATGTTTGCCTGTTCTACCTGAAAATTCTAGGTTTTTTCTTCTTAAATCGAAATTTTAGGCTTTTTACAATTTCCCCTCGAAATTCTCGTATTTTCTGCTCAAAATTGAAAAAATTCAGATAATCCCTTGTCTTCGAATTCAGGATATGGCGACGCCGGAAGGTACTGCAGGGATCGCTCCAAGAGAGGTAAAGAAGCATAGATTTAGAAGAAGTATGGATGGACCTTGGGTACTTGGGTCCTTGGGTCCTAGGGTCCTAGGGATAATTTTCGCCGATTTTGCTTCATTTTTAAAACTCTGAAAACTATGAAAATTTCAGGAAGCCGAAGAACCGTCTCGAAAATCCCGAACAAACATTACAATCAAGGGTATTGTAATTCCGTATGTTGCAATTGGAGTTCTGATCATTTGCGGCGTTTTTTTTGTTCGCCATGTCCAGTTCTGCTATCAAAAAGAATGGTTGGATTTTGGAAGTTTGTTCGAAGATTCTACTTCCACGTCTCCTGCACCATTTGTCGTAATTCTTGCTTACTCTTCAATTCTCTTTTTTGGTGCTGCATTTGCGTTTTGCTTCTATAGAACTATCATCAAACATAAGTGGTTGGTTGAAAGATAAGTCCCAGTAAAGTCAAACACAAATTTTCCCTTGAATAAATATTTCATGATTTGTGATTTTTTTACGATTTTTCTTGGATTTGTTTTGGTTCAGAAGTTTGTGACCTGAAATGCTTAAAATGTAGAGCTCCACAGATAGCTGAAAAATTGTTGGCTCCTTATAATCGTTTACTTTGAGCTCAATTATCTCGGTTCCTATGAGAGATATCAAAAATCTGTCAACTGATAAAATATTGATGGTTTCATGATAAACAATTTATTAGTTGAAACTTTTTTGATATCTCTCATAGGAACCGAGATAACTGAGTTCAAATAGAAGCAATGCACACTTGTTTCTGGATGATGGAAAAAAATCCACGCGGGAAATTTTCAAAAAATTGAATTTTAAAACAAAACCATCGTGTGTCCCATTGACCTTGGGGGAGAGTGCTATAAAGGAAGAGAGAAATGGATGGAAGAATCAGTTCTAGCTTTCTCTGGGCTCCAGAGAAGGCGAGGGCCTTAGGCCTTGGGGCCTTAGGCCTTGGGGCCTTAGGCCTTGGGGCCTTAGGCCTTGGGGCCTTAGGCCTTGGGGCCTTAGGCCTTGGGGCCTTAGGCCTTGGGGCCTTAGGCCTTGGGGCCTTAGGCCTTGGGGCCTTAGGCCTTGGGGCCTTAGGCCTTGGGGCCTTAGGCCTTGGGGCCTTAGGCCTTGGGGCCTTAGGCCTTGGGGCCTTAGGCCTTGGGGCCTTAGGCCTTGGGGCCTTAGGCCTTGGGGCCTTAGGCCTTGGGGCCTTAGGCCTTGGGGCCTTAGGCCTTGGGGCCTTAGGCCTTGGGGCCTTAGGCCTTGGGGCCTTAGGCCTTGGGGCCTTAGGCCTTGGGGCCTTAGGCCTTGGGGCCTTAGGCCTTGGGGCCTTAGGCCTTGGGGCCTTAGGCCTTGGGGCCTTAGGCCTTGGGGCCTTAGGCCTTGGGGCCTTAGGCCTTGGGGCCTTAGGCCTTGGGGCCTTAGGCCTTGGGGCCTTGGGGCCTTAGGCCTTGGGGCCTTAGGCCTTGGGGCCTTAGGCCTTGGGGCCTTAGGCCTTGGGGCCTTGGGGCCTTAGGCCTTGGGGCCTTAGGCCTTGGGGCCTTAGGCCTTAGGGGGGGGTTCTCCAAAAAGCTGGCCTACTTGCCTTTGCCACTTTGAGAACGAATTTTCGAGCAGCTTCTTGTTGTTCCTTATCAGTTTTCCATGTGTTTATCAAATGAAGATCCATCTTTTTGCTCTTGACATTATTGTAGAATTCAGTGAGCTGCAATTTACATAACTTTGAACTTTAATACCCTGAAAAGTTACCTTATCATTTTTCGGTATGTGCAATGGAGACATTTCTCCCAATACCATTTTATGAGACGATTTCAGCAAGGTTTTAGCTGTGATAATCTGAAAATTTTATTTTAGATTTTCAAAAATGTGATGTCAAATACCTTATCCATAGTATCCAAGTTGATATTTGAGGAGAAAAGGACCAATCCTTTGGATGTGTCAAGATTCTCTATGGCTTTTTGGACGGTTGAGTAATCATTTACTGTAGAAAAACTAGAAGATTTTTTTTGGAAATTCTAAACATACCTATTTCTACCATAGGAATATCAAAAATAGTTTTCATTTGAGTAGCCATTTCTAACACTTTATCCTTTCTGGATCCAACGGTAATAATCAGACATTTCGCCTCCAG
Organism: Caenorhabditis nigoni; assembly: GCA_027920645.1. Taxonomy (NCBI): domain Eukaryota; kingdom Metazoa; phylum Nematoda; class Chromadorea; order Rhabditida; family Rhabditidae; genus Caenorhabditis; species Caenorhabditis nigoni. The sequence continues at coordinate 14,085,244 of CP115866.1, forward strand.
AGAATCTGAAATTTTAGGTTTTCTAGAAATATTTGAAGTTCCGTATGAATCTAAAATAATAAGAACTTTAAAATTTTGAAAATTTGAAAACTTCGGTCTCTGAAAACCTGTTTCAAGACATATCACACCACTGACGGGTTACCGGCGGACATTTGGCACCCCTAACTTTGACCTCAATTATTTTGGTTCCTATAAAAGATATAAAAAATTTGTCAATTACTAAAATATAGCTGATAGTATGATAAACATTTTGTTGAAGACAACTTTTTGATATCACTTACAGTAACCGAGATAATTGAGCGTTTCACTCACTAACGCTATTCGTAGCATCTGACACTGTATCCATATTGATTTCAATGGCATTTGTGGTTTTTGAAGCCTTAAAAACTATCATTTTCATTCAGAACTGCAAAGTACTCACCTTCACTTGCTCATCATTCTTGACACAGTCGAGAATCGGCTTTGATGAAGGTTTAGTCATCTGTTGTTTTTTTGGAGAGCACTGAAACGAATTTTAAAAATAAAAATATTTTTTATGGATAGAAATTATTCCGAAAACACTGGTACAGGAGAGAAAATGGTGTAAAATCGATGAACTGGCACACTGGTGTAGTCAGAAGAAAGGGAGAGGGCAGATGGTCCGTACGAGACGCGAGAGGGGTCAAATCATACTACAGACCATCTGCCCCCTTTCTTCTGACTACACCAGTGTGCCAGTTCATCGATTTTACACTTATTTTCTTGTCCCAGTGTCTTCGGAATAAAATCTATCCATAAAAAAATCTTATCATTTTTAAAATTTGTTACAGTGCTCTCGGTAAGACAACAAATGACAAAAGTTTCATCAAAGCCGATTCTCGACTGTGTCAAGAATAATGAAGAATTGAAGGTGAGTACTTTGCAGTTCTGAATGAAAATTATAAATTTTTTCAGGATTCAAAACCCACAAATGCCATTGAAATCAATATGGATACAGTGTCAGATGCTACGAAAAGCATTGGTGAGTGAAAAGTTCAATTATCTTGGTTACTGTAAGAGATATCAAAAAGTTGTCAACTAATAAAATGTTTATCATGTTATAAGCTATATTTTATTAGTGGACCACTTTTTGATATATCCTAAAGGAACCGCGATAATTGCTGTCAAAGCTAAGATGTGTCAAATGTCCGTCGGTAACTCGTCAATGGTGTGATATGCCTTGAAACAGGTTTTCAGAGTCCGAAGTTTTCAAATTTTCAAATTTTAAAAGTTCTTATTATTTTAGATTCATACGGAACTTCAAATATTTCTAGAAAACCTAAAATTTCAGATTCTCTGGAAGCGAAATGTTTGATTATTATCGTTTGATCCATGAAGGACAAAGTATTACAAATGGCTACTCACATGAAAACTACTTTCGATATTCCTATGGTAGAAATAGGTAAGTTTAAAAATTCTAAAAAATAAAATCTACTGATTTTTCTACAGTAAATGACTACGCAACCGTCCAAAAAGCCATAGAGAATCTGGACACATCAAAAGGATTGGTGCTTTCCTCCTCAAATATCAACCTGGATACAATGGATAAGGTATTTGGTATAAGTTTTTGGAAATCTCAAAAAATATTTTTTTTTTCAGATTATCAAATCTAAAACCTTGCTGAAATCCTCTCATAAAATGGTCCTGGGAGATGATTGCACAACTTTTCAGAATTTCTGGCAATTTTTGGCGTATGCTGCGCATATTAATCAGGTACTTTTTGGGACAGAAAAGTTCAAAGTTATGTAAATTGCAGCTCAATGATTTCTACAGTAATGTCAAGGGCAAAAAATTAGATCTTCATTTGATAAAAACTTGGAAAACAGAGGAGGAGCAGAATGAAGCTGCTCGAGAATTCGTTCTCAAAGTGGCAAAGGCAAACAGACCAGGATTTTGGAGAAAGGTTAGTCAGCAGAAGATCCAGTGAAATCAATTATTACATTTTTAAAGTTTTCATGGAAAAAGGACGCTGAAAAAGAGCAAAACACACCAAAATGGACATTGGTTGATTGTTGCATTATGGGGTAAGTTGTATGCTAAGAATTTCGAATCACTTTTCTTATTTCAAAAATCTTCATTTTGGCCCAAGTTATGACCATTTAAAGATTGCTGGCTTAGAAAACCAAATTTACAGAAAGTTAGGCCACGATGTATATTTTTTGAAAGCTCATGTTTTGAGGAACACATTTCAGTTTTTAGATTCCAAAAATATTGATTTTGAAGCGAGTTATGAGCATTTCAAATTTAGAACAGTGTGGCGGAGTTTTGGATTGTTAGGCCATTTCCCTAAAATCGTTATAACTCGCTTCAAAAGGCATATTTTTAAAATCTAAAACTTGTTTTGAATATCAAAAGACAAGAGCTTTCTAATGAGATACATCATGGCCTAGTTTTCCCAAGCTTTGTGTTTCTAGGCCGCCAAACTACAGGGTGGCCGATAAGTATAGGACGTTTCTACATCTTTCCCATTTTTTAGAAAAACGTTTTTGAACTGCAATAACTTTATAAAAATGTTCAAAATATGTAAGAATTTTAGTTTTATAACAAGTTGTCATGATTAGAAACACGAACTTTGACGGAAGCCTTCGAAAGCATCAAAAAATTTTTGGCTATGCGCCGAGGGTAGTTGACGTCAATATCGCCACAGAACTTTTGAAATGGACTTTACAGAAAGTCCAAAAACCTGCAGGAGATTCCCGAGATCTTGCTCTTCAAAAGTCTCCACACAGCCAAGTCCATCGGATTGGAATCCGTGGAGTTAGCAGGCCTCAAATCTTTGCCGAGGCATCTAGGAAAATGAGCGTCGGAGACCAGAATTATGGATTTCAGTCAACAAGTCGGTTCCCAGTCTTACTGATGATTAGAAAAACGTCCGGCAACTTGCTGAGTGGTCCAGGGCAACAAATATTACATCAAAACTATCTTTTGGCAGACCTGCTAGTTGATTTTTACATTTAAATCATCGAAAACCAAAAAAGTCATACCGGTTGCTTTATTCTATCCCAAATCATCAAACTTTTTATGGAAAAGGCGGTTTAGTGATAAAATACGTTTAGGAGGTTAGTTGTTACCTTTTGTTAACAATTGCCTCTGAATACGACCATTCGGAAGAGGTTAATCAGTGAAAATCTTTACGGCACCCCCATCCCATCTGACCAACGGCGCAGGCGGAGGTGGGAAAAAGGTTTTTCGCATTTTTTGAGTCTGCGGTCCCCGGTTGTGATAGAGAGTGTTTGAGTACGGTAGATACGATAATTGCGAATGTGAAAATCTTATTTTTGATTTTTTGAACCATGTATCTTGCAATACTACGGTCAAAAGCCATTTTTTCCTCAATTTGATGCTTGATGATCTTACAAGCCTGGCAAATGCTCAAAGTGAATTACGGCCCATGTTTCGGTTTTAGTAGGTCCCTTTCATCCTGTTGGATAATTTCAAAAACATTTCGGACACTTGATAAGGAAATTTTCTGGTTCCTAGAGACATCGAAGCATGTACCCCTCTTTCGCAACGTCTCAGTCCTGGATTGATGTGCAGAAGTCGTCATAATTCCGAACAAAAAACAGAATGATACAAAATGGCTTAATTTAATGCTTATATGGGGTCCTTAATTTATGTACCTTTCAAAAAATTTTCAAAATTATCTCTTGGCGTCGTGCCAAGCAGCTCTCAAAAAAACGTCCTATACTTATCGGCCACCCTGTAAAATGAGTATAACTCGCTTTAAAATTCATATTTTTGAAATCTAGAAACTGTTTTGAATATGGTAAGAGAAGAGCTTCTAATGAGATAACCTAGCTTTTTGAATGCTTTAGTTTCTAGGCCACCAATTTCGATAGTCTTTTTAATTTTTTTCAGCACTTATTACTTCTTTATGGGTATTTTGACTGCGTTTTGCGTCGCTGGTTTAGTTCTTTGTGTATTCTGCATATATATCCTGTTTCTGGCAATCCGATGCCTCCTATGAAACGATACTACATCCGGAAAAACCCAACCAACAATCAGGAATTTATCATATACGGCTAGAAAAACTATAAATTTGACCCATTTTCTGACCAAATATTCTTGTAAATTTGAAATTTTTTGTTTAAAATTTATGTTCTGTCTTTCTTCCGTTTTTCTCTGCTAAATACCGAATAAGTGCTCTTCAAATTTCTTTTTCGAATAAAAAACGAAAAACTCATTTTTGAATCCCCGCGAATTTGTCTCACAACGCTCACTGACCCATCTCCAGATACACGTTGACCTGTTTTTTTCGAAACTTTGGTTATCTAGGCCATCACTAACCATTGGTGACTTAGAAACCCAACTTTTTGGAAATTAGATTAAAAGATAAGAGGCGTTTCCAAGAATCAACATAAGAAAATAAGACTGCAAAGTAGCCACCTTGAATCGTTAGGGGCAGATGGGCAGATGGTCCGTACGAGACGCGAGAGGGGTCAAATTATACTACGGACCATCTGCCCTCTCCCTTTCTTTTGACTACACCAGTGTGCCAGTTCATCGATTTTACACCATTTTCTCTCCTGTACCAGTGTCTTCGAAATAAAATCTATCCGTGAAAATCTTATCATTTTTAAATTGTTTTCAGTGTTTTTGGTAAGATAACAAATGACAATAGTTTCATCAAAGCCGATTCTCGATCCTGTCAAAAATGAAGAAGAATTGAAGGTGAGTATTGTGCTGTTCTGAATGAAAATTATAAATTTTTCAAGGATTCAAAAACCACAAATGCCATTGAAATCAATATGGATACAGTGTCAGATGCTACGAAAAGCATTGGTGAGTAAAAAGCTTAATTATCTTGGTTACTGTAAGAGATATCGAAAAGCTGTCAACTAACAAAATGTTTATCATGTTATAAGCTATATTTTATCAGTTGATTACTTTTTGATATCTTTCACATAAACCGAGATAACTAGGGTCAAAGTTAGGGGTGCCAAATGTCCGTCGGTGACTCGTCAGTGGGGTGATATGCCTTGACACAAGTTTTCAGAGTCGAAATTTTAAAAATTTTTGAATTCAAAAGTTCTTATTACTTTAGAACTTCCAATTTTCTAGAAATCCTAAAATTTCAGATTCCCTGGAGTCGAAATGTTTGATTATTATCGTTGGATCCAGAAAGGATCAAGTATTAGGAATGGCTACTCACATGAAAACTATTTTCGATATTCCTATGGTAGAAATAGGTATGTTTAGAAATTACACTTATAAAATCTACTGATTTTTCTACAGTAAATGACTACGCAACCGTCCAAAAAGCCATAGAGAATCTGGACACATCAAAAGGATTGGTCCTTTTCTCCTCAAATATCAACTTGGATACTATGGATAAGGTATTTGGTATAAGTTTTTGGAAATATCAAAAAATATTTTCTTTTTCAGATTATCAAGTCTAAAACCTTGCTCAAATCCTCTCATAAAATGGTACTGGGAGATGTGGTTCCATTGTACATACCGAAAAATGCGGTATTTTTTTGGGACAGAAAAATTCTAAATATGTAAATTGCAGCTCAATGACTTCTACAATAATGTCAAGAGCAAAAAGTTGGATCTTCATATGATAAAGACTTGGAGAACAGAGGAGGAACAAAATGAATCTGCTAGAGAATTCGTTATAAAAGTCGCAAAGAAATATAGACCAGCTTTTTGGAGACAGGTAAGCAAGTAGAAGGTACAGTAAGACAAATTCCTGAATTGCTCAAGTTTCAGTGGGAAAAGCATGGGATTTGTCGTGAGATTGCCTACCAGCAAGCTGAAATCAGATCAAAATGGGCCAATATCAATTGGGACAATGTTAAGGGTTATTGGTGGGTTTGTGTGAGCTAAGCTACACAATTACAAAGTAAAAGAAAATCAGAAAATTGGATCAGTTTTCAGATTTCAAAACTTTAAATTTTAAGCCAAGTTATGACCATTTGAACTTTGGTGGCCTAGAAAACCAAATTTTCGCGAAAACTAGGCCAGCGCGTACATGAGAAGAATATCTTTGTTTAGACGATCCTGGAACAGTTTTCAGATTCTAAAAAGGTTGATTTTGAGCCAATTTATGAATGTGGCCGAGATTTGGTTTTCTAGGCCACCAAACTAAAATGGTCATAGCTCGCTTCAAAACCAATTTTTTTCGAAATCTAAAAGTTGTTTTGAGTTTCGCAGAAGAAGAGCTTTTGAATGATATATGCCATGGCCTAACTATCTTGAAATTTGGATTTCTAGGCCACAAAACAAAAATGCATATAACTCGCTTCAAAATCGATATTTTTAAAATCTAAAAACTGTTTTGACTATCACAAAGCAATAGCTTTCAAAAAAGTATACCATGGCCTAATTTTTAGAATGTTTGGGTTTCTAGGCCACCATTCCTGATTGTCTAATCAACTTTCTTTTCAGCTGCATTGGGTTCTGTTGCTGTTTTTTCATTGTAATTATGTTGTTGTTAATTGCTCTTTTCGCCTACACGATATACTATACCGCTGTCAATGGAAGGCCTCAGATGACACGTTACTACTACATTCGAGGAAACCCGAACAGCGCTCAGGAATTTGTCATATGCGGCTGAGAAATGATCCAGAGGAATTGCAGTTCTATTATCCCAATACCTGTCCTTTTTTTAATTTTTTTGTGCTTTTCTTTAACTTTTTCTCACAGAAAACTAGAAATTTGACCCATTTTCTGACCAAATTTCCTTGTAAATTTGAAAATTTTGATTATTTAAATATTATATTCTGTCTTTCTTCCAGTTTTCTATGCTAAATACCGAATAAACGCTCTTCAAAGTTCATTTTAGAATACGAAACAAAAAATTGATTTTTGAATCACCGCGAATTTGTCTGACAACATTCACTGACCCATATGCAGACGGGCGTTGCGCATCTCCTGTGCGTTGGCGCATATCTCGATTTCCACATTTTTCCAGCTCATTTTCCACCTATTTTTGTCATTGTGTCGCCTATTTTCCTTCAAAATTCTCGTTTTCTCTTCTTAAAACGAAATTTCAGACACTCTCTCTCAGCTTTTTTGCCAATTTTTCACCCAATTTTAGCTCAAAATTCTGGTTTTCTTCTCAAAATATTTTCAATTTTTCTAGCTCATTTTTCACCTATTTTTGTCAGATTTTCGCCAATTTTTTTTCGGCAAAATCCATATTTCAGGCTGTCTGCCGACCCGCTCTGAAAATGACGACGTCGGAAAGTGTAGCGATCTACGACGACTTCTCACAGCCAAAAGCCTGGCGCCCTCTTGAGATTTCCGCCGGAAATCGTTCTTTGTATGTGTGAAAAAATAATAAATTGATTTTTTTTAATTTTTTCAGCTTCGTCGACCCTGCATGGCTGGCCGAGCTCTCTCCATACTTTGCCGAGGAGCTCTTCGTTCGAAACCCCAATACGAAGCGATATGTCATCGAGCAGGCCACCGCAGAAGAGGTTCTGGAGTTCCTCAGATGTACCGCAGTGTGGGCGATTCGCAAGCCGCTCACAGGTGAGAAAATGGGTCTTGAAAACTGGGAAAATCGATTTTTGATCCCCTAAACGACTGGAATTCAATGTTTTTCGGGAGAAAATATTGATTTTTCAGGTCAAATTTTCTTTTTAAAATATCGATTTTTCAGCGGAAAACGTGGAGTTGGTTCTGAAACTGGCCGATCGATTCGAGATGCAATCGATCCAGAAGCTCTGCGAGGAATTCATTGAGACCAACATGATTCAGGTACTTTTTAAGGTTTTTAGCCACAAAATTCGGTTAAAATCGTGTAACTTTTATCTGGAAATGCTGAAAAATCACTAGATCGGATCCCTCGAAATTTTTGTGTTTTTTAGCGTTTTCCGAGTAAAAATGACTCAATATAACCGAATTTCGAGGTTAGAGATCGCAAAAACTCCGATTTCTGCCCATTTTATCAAAAAGAAACAATTCCAGGAACCCGACCCGTTTCGACGATTCAAATCAACCATCACATTCAAACCATTGGGCATTCGGATCCCTCACTTTGCTCTCGGAGCACTAACCTTGGCAGCCGCTCATTTAATCTATCAAATCTCGTTCTTCTATGTTTCCGGATGGCTAAACTACGATAATTTGATTGGAAAGGCCAACGTCAATGCTCCTGGACCACTTGCCCTTCTCGTCATTTACTTCATGGGTTTGGGTTACGCTGTCTCGCTCGGATGGCTTTTCTATGAAACTATCATCAAACATCAATGGAAGGAAGGCGCGCCAGAGGAGGTAAGAGAATTTATCGATTTTTGAAATTCCGAAAAAATCGATAATTCCAGAAAGCCCGCCGATACAGAACAACCATCACAATCAAAGGTATTGTGATTCCGAATGTGGGTCTTGGAGCCCTGCTGATGGCATTCTCTTGGTTTGCTCTCCAGCTCCAGTTCTTCTATCTTAAAGGATGGCTAAACTACAGTAATCTGCTCGGAAAAGCCAATCCGATGGCTCCTGGACCCCTTCTCGTTGTCCTGATCTACTCTTTCATTCTCCTTTTCGTTGTTTTGTTCGCTACGATTTTCAATGACGCTATCATTAAGCATAAGTGGATCAAGAATCGATCCGACTGAATTTCTATTTAAAAATCTCAATTTTCCCTTACAAATGCAGCTATAAAGTCCATATTCATGTGCTATTCTCAGATTTTCCCCTTTTTTCTCTCGAATTTTCTCTTAAATAAATATTTCAATGGCGATTTTTCCGATTTTCTCTCTGAATTCCTGAAAAATCGCTTAAAAATACGAACTTTTCGCCCTCCAACAAAAAAAGGATTTTTGAACCCCCGCGAATTTGAACGAAAACGTTTGCTGACCCATTTCCGGATCCGCTTGCGCATCTCCCGTGCGTTGGCGCATTTCGCGATTTTCCACATTCTAGCTCATTTTCCACCTATTTTTGCCAATTTTTTCTATAAAATCGAAATTTCAGACATTCTATCGAACATGGCGACGTCGAAAAGTGCAGTGATCGCTCATGACGACTTCTCGGACGATGACGATGAAGATTTCCAAGAAAAGGTGAAAATTATCGATTTTTATCGATTATAGATGATTTTTCCGGTTGTCAGAATCGATTTTTGATTTTTTAAGCCGAAAAATAAAAAAAATTTCGAAAAATCGATTTTTCAAATTTCAGGAAACCGGACCGTTCGGAGGACGCGAAAACACCTTCACAATCAATGGAATTGTGGTTCCAAATGTCGCTATTGCAATTTGGTTCATGTCAGCCGGTTCATTTTTTCAAGTGTTATCCATCTTCTGTCGATATGGATGGCTAAACTACGACAATCTGCTTGGGACGGCCAACGACGATGCTCCTGGAGCACTTTCTGTGATTCTAGTCTACTCTTTCATTCTTGCACTTGTTGCCGGACTCGGGTGGATGTTCAATGACCTTATCATGAAACATAAGTGGAAGAAGGATAAATAAAGTCCATTTTTATATCAATTTCCCGTTTTTTTCTCGATTTTTTCTCTCTTTTTCAATAAATATTGCATTCACGATTTTTTCTGTTGTTTTTCAGTTCAGAATTCCTGCAAAATCGCATGAAAATCCCATCGAAAAAAATAAATTTTGAATCACCGCGAATTTGTCCTACAACGCTCACTGACCCATTTCCAACAACGCTTGCGCATCTCTCGTGCATTGGCGCGTTTCTCGATTTCCACGTTTTTCCACCTATTTTTGCCATTTTTCCGCATATTTCGCTCAAAATTCTTTTTTTTTGTTTCTCTCAAAAATTATAAAATCGAAATTTTTGGCAATTTATTACCATTTTCGCCAATTTTTCGCCCAATTTTCCCTCAAAAATCTTGTTTTTTTTCTCAACAGATTTTCGATTTTTCTAGCTCATTTTCCACTCATTTTTGTCAATTTTTGACTTGAAATTCTTGTTTTTTGTAGAAATTTACAGATTCCAAAGCATCTGGCAGCTTTTTTTGTCAACTTCCCGCAGAATTTCCCCTCAAAATTCTTGTTTTTCCTATTAAAATTCGAAATTTCAGACAGTCTGACGCCATCGAATTCTGGACATGGCGACGTATGAAGATGCAGTTATCGCTCATGATGGCTTCTCGGAAGAGGTGAAAATTATCGATTTTTGCCCATTTTTCTCGTTTTTTCGATTTTTGAAATCGATTTTTTGATGTTTTCAATCCGATATACTGCCCTTTTTGTCAGAAAAAAAAAACGGTGGAAATCCAAGAATTTTCGTCGAATTTTATCGATTTTTTCCAATAAAATCGATCTTTTCAACCCGAAAACTAGAAAAATCGATAATTCCAGGAACCCGACCCGTTTCGACGATTCAAATCAACCATCACATTCAAGCCATTGGGCATTCGGATCCCTCACTTTGCTCTCACCGCTCAGATCTTGGCAGCCGCTTACTTTATCTACCAATTGACGTTCTTCTATGTTTCCGGATGGCTAAACTACGATAATTTGATTGGAAAGGCCAACGTCAATGCTCCTGGACCCCTTACACTTATCATCACTTACTTCATGGGTCTGGTTTACGCTGTCCCATTTGGACTGATTTTCTATGAAACTATCATCAAACATCAATGGAAGGAAGGTGCGGCTCCTGAAGAGGTAAGAAAATTTTATCGATTTTTGGAAATCCGAAAAAATCGATAATTCCAGAAAGCCCGAGGATCCAGACCTAACATCACAATCAGAGGTATCGTGATTCCGTTTGAGGCTATTTTAACCCTGATCATGGCTTTCTCTTGGTTTGCTCTCCAACTCCAGTTCTTCTATCTCAAAGGATGGTTAAACTACAGTAATCTGCTCGGAAAAGCCAATCCTACGTCTCCTGAACCGATTCTCATTGCTCTACTCTACTCCTTCATTCTCCTTTTCGTTGTCTTGTTCGCTACGATTTTCAATGACGCTATTATTAAGCATAAGTGGATCAAGAATCGATCTGAGTGAATTTTTTCTAAATTTCTATGTAAAAATATTGATTTTCCCTTATAAATGCAGCGATAAAGTCCATATTCATGTGCTATTCTCGGAATTTTTTTCTCTTTTTTCTCTCGAATTTTCTCTTAAATAAATATTTCTCTTTGAAAAATTTGATTTTCTCTCTGAATTCCTATAAAACCGCCTAAAAATACATTTCTCTGCTTTGAAGTTTGAATTTTGAATCCCCGCGAATTTGTCTCACAACGCTCACTGGCGCATTTCCGGATCCGCTTGCGCATCTCCCGTGCGTTGGCGCAATTTGCGATTTTCAATTTTTCCGGCTCATTTTTCATCGATTTTTTGCCAATTTTTCGCTAAAAAATCTCGTTTTTCTCTGGAAAATCTAAATTTCAGACATTTTCCAGCTTTTTTCGCCAACTTTCCGCTCAATTTTAGCTCAAAAATCTTGTTTTTTCCCCGAAATTTTTTCCTTTAAAATCAAAATTTCAGACAGTCTGTCGAACATGGCGAGGTATGAAGATGCAGTTATCGACCATGACGACTTCTCGGACGATGACGATGAAGATTTCCAAGAAGAGGTGAAAAATTATCGATTTTTCAATGATTTTTGCGATTTTTAAAGTTTCTCGGTTTTTCGGTTTTTGGAATCGATTTTAAGCCGATTTTCAACGTTTTAGTCGCTTCTAGATTTTTCTAAATGCGATTTTTCGCACTTTAATCAGAAAAACGAGAAAAATTTTGAAAAAAAAAACTATTTATAAAAAAAAAATCGATAATTTCAGGAAGCCGAGCTGTTCGATAGACACAGAACCACCATCACAAACCGACGATTCGGTATTGTGATCCCCCACATTGCTCTTGGATCTTTGGGTATCATGGCGTCCAACTTTTTCCTCATTTTGGTCCGTTTCCATATATACGGATGGTTGAACTACGGTAGCCTGCTCGGAGAAGCCAAGTCTCCTGGACCGATTTTCGTTATCCTAGTCTACTCTTTCATTCTCAGTTGTTTCGTCGGATTCGGGTGGATTTTTAATGAAACTATCATCAAACATAAGTGGAAAACGGATGAGGAGGAGATGGAGGTAGAAAAGCCGGATTTTATCGATTTTTCACTCCAAAAAAATTTGAATTTCAGGAAGAAGTCGCGTAAATTTCGAGTCATCAACGCTAATTTTAATACTTTTCACATGCTTTTTTTCTATGTAAAATTTCTCAATTTTCATGTTCAATATTTCTTATTTTCTCTCGATTGCATAAAATTTGTCATTTTCTCTTTGAATTCTTGAAAAATCGCAAAAAAATCCCCTAAAAATACATTTCTCCGCTAGTTTTAACGAAAAAAGGAATTTTGAATCCCCGCGAATTTGAACGGAAACTTCTGCTGACCCATTTCCGGATCCGCTTGCGCATCTCCCGTGCGTTGGCGCAATTTGCGATTTTCAATTTTTCTGGCTCATTTTTCATCGATTTTTTGCCAAAATCACAAATTTCAGACGATTTGTCGGCTATTTCGCCTAAAAAATAAGACAAAAACCACCAATTTCAGCAATAAAAGAATTTACCCGGGAAGAAGTGGAAAAAAGAAGAGAGAATTTTTAAATTTTAAAATAGGGGAAAAGCCGAATAATACCAGTAATTGATGGGGATGGGAAGGGACAATTGAGAAAGAAATTAAAATTAATTAGAAAAAAAAAGAATATTCTAGAATAATTAATCCGAGTCGATAGTGTAGACTTCTGGAGGTGGACGAGACGCTGGTGGAGTAGCTGGAGTTTCCGGCTCTCCGATCGCCGCAGCGATTGTCAACAGAGCAGTGTTGCCACCGTTCTCGGTTACTGTAGCTGACGCAGATGACGTTGACGGTGCATCTGACTTCTCCTGGGCCTGACGAGCGGCACGCTGTCGCTGTTGCTCCATTTTTGTGCATTGGAGTCCCGTGAAGTTCTCGTATTCTTCGCCGGCGGTGACGACGAGCTCGCCACGTGTCGCAAGAGACGATTTGACGAGAATGTTGAACTGAAAATATCGATTTTATGATTGATGGCCTAGAAAACCAAAATTTCAAAAACTAGGCCATGTTGCATATGGTTGGTAAGCATATGCTATGGGAAGGCTAAAACTGTTTTCAGACTTCAAAAATGATGATTTTGAAGCGAGTTATATCAATTTGAAAACGGTGGCCTAGAAAACCAAATTTTCAAAAAACCAGGCCATGTTACATATGGTTTCAAAGAGCATGATTCAATGGTTTAGAATCAGTTTGGATATTTCCAAAATATGAATTTTGAAGCGAGTTATATCAATTTGAAAATGGTGGCCTAGAAATCCAAATCTCGAGAAACCTAGGCCATCGGATACATGGTTCGAAAGCTCTTGTCTTGGGAAATCCGAAACATTTTTCATTATTCGAAAATATTGATTTTGAGCCGAGTTATGAACGCGGTCTAGTTTTGGATTTCTAGGCCACCACACTAAAATGGACATAACTCACTTCAAAATCAATATTTTTGAAATCTAAAAACGGATTCGAATATCGCTAGATAAGAGCTATTGAATGATATATAGCATGGCCTAGTTTACCCGAAATTTGGGTTCCTAGCCCACCATCTTCAACTCGCTTCAAAATGCTCATTTTCGGGTCGTTTTTGGTGCATTTTCAGCCAAATTTTTTGCTTAAAAAAGGAGAGAAACCTACAATATGCCGCTGACGACAGTGATCAACGAACGTCTCCCAATTGTCGGACATCTCTCCGCACAGATTGCAAATCGACACGGCTCCGTCTTGCTCGACACGTCCGTGCTCGCGGCGAATGTGTTCGGCGACGAGGTGTTGCTGGAAGAGAGAAATTTTGTTGGTGGTCTAGGATTTTCCAAGATGGCCTAGAAAACCAAATTTACTAAAAGTTTGGCCATGGTGTATATGGGTAAAAAAGTGAGATTGAGAGAGTTCAGAATCAGTTTTCAGAACTCAAAAATCTTCATTTTGAGCCGAGCTGTGACCATTCGAACATGCTGGCCTAGAAATCCAAAACTCGGCCGCCTTCACAACTCGGCTCAAAATCAATATTTTTAAAATCTAAAAACTGTTCCAGATATCGCAAGAGAGGAGCTTCCAAATGGTTTAGATTTGGAACGATGTGGCCTCGTTTTGGTTTTCTAGGCCACCAAACTAAAATGGGCATAACTTGGTTTGAAATCGATATTTTTGAAGGCGGTGTTTTGGAAATTAAAATTCGCAATTTTTAGCATATTTTAAGCTTCAAAAAACTCACATTAACATCAAACTGGAACTGCTTCAAGCACTCTCGACACGACGATCGATATTGTAGTCCGTGTCGTATGATGTGTGACTGAGGGCAGTCCGTTTTCAGGTCCCGTCCCATTGACCACATATCCAGAGATCCACATATCGTACAGCACTGGGCGTCGACGAATCCATCGTTCTCCACGTGCTTCTGATCGTGGGCGTCGCAGAGCTCCTTGGTGACGAAACGAGCATCACAGTGCGTCGCTTCGTAGGCCAAATCCTTTGCGTGGGCGATTCTCATGTGTTTTTCGAAGGCTTTTGGTGCTTGGAACATGCCCGAGCGCTCTGGACACGTTAGGAATGGGCATTGGAGGCGGATGGTGCACGATTTGAAGCCACTGTCTTCTGGAAAACAAATTTATTTAGTTTTTGTTTTTATTGCCAGTTGATGATGTCCTAGAAACTAGATTGCGGAATCAGTTTTCAGATTTCAAAAACCTCGATTTTGAGCCAAGTTACAGCAAAATTTGTCTGATGGCCTAGAATTTCTAATTTTGTGAAAACTCGGCCATTGTGCATCTACCTCAAAAGAGCATGTCTTGAGGATCCAGAATCAGGTTTCAGATTCCAAAAATATTGATTTGGAGCCAAGTTATAGCGATTTTAAGTTGGTGGCCTAGAAATCCAAAACTCGGCCATATTCATAACTCGCTTCAAAATCAATATTTTCAAAATCTAAAAAGTGATTCTGGGCTCTCAGAACACGCTCTTTACAATAATATACTTCGTGGCCTAGTTTTCCGGTGGTGGCCTAGAAATCCAAAGTTGCAAAAACTAGGCCATGGTATGTTATAAGAAAGCTTTTGTCATTTGAAGTTCGAATCAGTTTTCAGATTTCGAAAACCTCGATTTTGAGCCAAGTTACAGCTATTTTAAGTTAGTGGCCTAGAAACCCAAAATTCCTAGAAAACTATGCCATTAAGTATATAGCTCTAAAGAGAATGTCTTGAGGATCCAGAATCAGTTTACAGATTCCAGAAATGTTGATTTTGAAGCGAGTTATGAATGTGGCCGAGTTTTGGATTTCTAGGCCACCAACCTTAAAATGGGTATATCTCGGCTCAAAATCAATATTTTCAAAATCTGAAAACTGATCCTGGGCTCTCAAAACATACTCATTACGATACTATACACCGTGGCCTATTTTTCCGGTGGTGGCCTAGAAAACCTAAATTTCGAGAAAACTAGGCCATGGTGTACATGCTTCGAAAGTGCATGTCGAGAGAGTTCGGAATCAGTTTTCAGGATTCAAAAATATAGATTTTAAAGCGAGTTATGACCAATTTAGCTTGATGGCCTAGGAATCCAAAACTCGGCCACATTCATAACTTGGCTCAAAATCCATATTTTTGTAATCTGAGACCTGATTTGAAATTCCCAATTCATGCTCTTTGCAACCATTGACATCGTGGCCTAGTTTTCCTGATTTTTAGGATCCTAGGCCATCAACTTAAAACTGCTATATATCGGCTTAAAAACGGCATTTTCGAACTCTAAAAACTGGATTCTAATCTCGACATTCGGGCCCAAAAACTACAGTAACACTCACTCGACTTGGCATGCGTCGGTGTCAAATGATCCTTGATATAGTGCGCGAAGAGTTCCCTCTCCGTCATCGCCGACTTTCCACACTGTCTACAGAACCACTTATCCGGTGATTTGTGCATCGAGTGTAGATCCCGATCGAATTGCGAATAGAGCACCTTTTCACACCCGGCGACTTGACAAGTGGTGCTGACTGCCACGTGGTTCCGTGTCACCAGCTGGTGTGACTGTGGAATCGGCGGTGGTGGTCCGTGGATTCTGGCCTGTAGTGCTAGCCGTTGCTGAGTCGCTGTTTGGCGAGCCGCGTATGCTGGTGCTACATGTGCCTGTGTCTGTGGCATTCGATGCGGCATCACTCCTATTGGATGTCTCATATGCGGGGGCGGAATCTGTTGCTGATGCTGATGACGTGGCATTTGGTATCTCTGCTGAACTGGATAGTTCGGTTGGAGCACTGGCATTCCGGCACTTCTCGGAGAGTGGAGCAGTTCTTTGAGACTCGACTCGTTGAGATGTTTGAAGAGTGGGAATTTGCCACGTACATCGGGCGGGAGGGCTTCGATGGCGAACGTTGGGAAGCCCGTTTCTTCGCTGTACTTGTTGTTGGCCATGTAGTTGTACCACGGTTGCTGGAAATAGGTCAAATTTGCAATGGTGGCCTAGTTTTTTTTTTGGAAAAGTTAGGCCATTGGTTTGAAAGCTCTTATCTCGGGACTTTCAAAACACTTTTCAGATTCCAAAAATCTTCATTTTGAGCCAAGTTATACCCATTTTAAGTTTGGTGGCCTAGAAAACCAAAATTTTGGAAAACTAGGCCATGCTCTTCGCTTTTGATGTAGAAATCAGTTTTCAAATTTCAAAAATATCGATTTTGAGCCAAGTTATGAATGTGGCCGAGTTTTGGATTTCTAGGCCACCAACTTCCAATTGCTGTAACTTGGCTCAAAATCAACATTTTCCCAATCTGGAAACTGATCCGGAACCCTCAAAACATGCTCTTTCAAACCATGCGCAGCATGGCCTAGTTTTCTAGGAATTTGGGTTTCTAGGCCACCAATGTTCAAATAGGTATATCTCGCTTCAAAATAGTCGGTTTTGAGGTTAAAAAAATAGGGAAAAAGCTGGAAAACTCACTGAGCAATGACACGTCGTGCACGACACCAGCGTGTCCGCTTGAGTCAACATCGATCGATGTGTGCAGTCGGATGGCGTGTGCAGTGGTATCAGATTCTTGCGGACGGCTTCTTTGAAGTTCGGCAGGTCGATGGGGTCGAAATTGAGCAGTTGGACGGGAACGGCACCGAATCGTTGGATAGTGGTCTGGAAAATCATAAAGGTCGATTTTGAAGCGATTTGGAAGAATTTTCGGCGGTGGCCTAGAAAACCAAATTTTGGGAAAACTAGGCCATGATGTATATTCTTCTAACGAGCATGTTTTGAGGGATCTGAATCAGTTTTCAGATTTCAAAAATATTGATTTTAAGCAAAGTTATGAAGGCGGCCGAGTTTTGGATTTCTAGGCCACCAACCTTAAAATTGGCATAACTCGGCATAAACTCGATATTTTTGAAATCAAAGAACTGATTTGGGACTCTCAGAACATGCTCTTTAAAACCATGCGCACCATGGCCTAATTTCGGTGGTGGCCTAAAAACACAAATTTCGGGAAAACTAGGCCATGGTGTACATGGGTAGATTAGCGTTGTTTAGAGTATCCTGGAACAGTTTTCCGACTTCAAAAATATTGATTTTGAGCCGAGTTATGAAGGCGGCCGAGTTTTGGATTTCTAGGCCACCAATCTTAAAATGCTCATAACTCGGCTTAAAATTTAGATTTTTGAAATCTAATAATTGACTTGGGACTGTCAGAACATGCTCTTTGTAGTCATGTCCTGGCCTAGGTATTCCATGGCCGAGTTTCCCGGAATTTGGATTTCTAGTCCACCAACTAAAAAATTGATCTAACTCGGCTTAAAGTCGACATTTTCAAAGTCTGAAAACTGATTCTGAACCCGGAAAACTCACATAATTATGCGTAACATGCTCCTTGATATGATCAACGACAGCGTTGGCATCCAGCGATCCAAAAGCACAAACTTTACAGAAATAGAGCAACTTCTGGTTATGCATAGAGACCAAATGGTCCATCAAAAGCAGGTCAGTCGGGTATTTGACCTGGCACGTACCACACGCGAACATCACCTTCTTCTCGGCGTGCCCTCTCATGTGATTATCCAATGACGCTCTGTTGAAAGCGATACAGCTACAGTGGGGACATGTAAGACACGTATCACCATGGATTGACATATGGCGACGGTGTTTGCTGGGATCCTCGAAGAGCACACAACAATTTCGGCATAGCCATCCTTTTATCAGATTGAGTGGGACACCGAATGTCTCCGAGCATACTGTAGCGCCGGCGTCTAGCTTGTGATCGCTCTCCTGATGCTTTTCCATGGCGTTGTTGGTGAAAAAGTGTAGTGAGCACTTGGGACATTTGAACTTCTTCTCACGTCCAGCTTGAATACTCGATGGAATGGTGCCGGTGGAGCTGAAAGTATAGGGAAGTTAGGGGGTGAAATTTGGTGGCCTAGAAACCCAAAAGTTCGGCCATCTGGTACATGTTTCTAGAGAGCTTGATTTGATAGTTCAGAATCAGTTTTTGAAGTCCAAAAATACGGATTTAGAAGCGAGCTATAGCCATTTTAGTTTGGTGGCCTAGAAAACCAAAATCTGGGATAACTAGGCCATGGGGTACATAGCTCCAGACAGCATGTTTAGAGAGTTCAGAATCAGTTTTCAAAACTCAAAAATATTGATTTTGAGCCAAGTTATGAACGTGGCCGAGTTTTGGTTTTCTAGGCCACCAACCTAAAAATGGGTATAAATCGCTTCAAAATCAATATTTTTGAGATCTAAAAACTGATTCTAAACCGTCAAAACTTGCTCTTTCGAACCATATACCACATGACCTAGTTTTCTAGAAATTTGGTTTTCTAGGCCACCAAACTGAAAATGGTCATAACTCGCTTCAAAATCAGTATTTTAAAATTCCGAAAGCTGACTCTGAACCCCCAGAAGATGCTCTTCAAAACTTCTTCAAAAACTCACTTCTCCACTTCTGCAACCACTGCCAACTCGTCGTCTCCATTCGGATCCTCAACTTGCTTCACAATTGGCTCCGCCTCCTTTGCCGTAGCATCTCCTTCAACGGCATCTCCGTCGTCTTCTGCCACGTAGCCTGGGTGTTGACTGGCTTGTTGGTATCCGTCGTGGGCGCGCTCGACACGGACTGAAAACAACATTTTTTGAGGGGGGCCTAGGAATTTCTTAGGCCACGGCGTACATGGTTCCTAAGATCATGTTTTGAGAGTCCAGAATCTGTTCTCAGAACTCGAAAGTATCGATTTTGAGCCAAGTTATGAAGGCGGACTAGTTTTGGTTTTCTAGGCCACCAACCTCAAAATGCGTATAACTCGCTTCAGAATCCATATTTTCATGTTCTGAAAACTGATTCTGAACCCTCAAAACTTGCTCTTTGGAATTATGCTTACCGTGGCCTAGGTTTTCCAAAATTTGGTTTTCTAGGTCACCAAGTTAAAAATAGTGTATCTCTGCTAAAATTGGAAGTTTTGACCCGAAAATTTCAAAAAAATTACTTGTTACATTCCTGCTAATTGACGATGTACGTTTGTTGTTTAGAATTTTCGTGAATAGAACTCTGCTGGAGCCGAATTTCTCGGCAGCCGACATTATTGATTAAAAAAAATGGTTGGGATAGTGTTGGCTGAGTTGGACCGTCTAACTAGGACGCTGTCTATGTGTTCAAAATAATTTTTCACGTGAAAAATTCAGCTTTCTGGGTCGAGTTATATCGATTTTTGATGGTGGCCTAGGAATCCAACTTTCTGGGAAAACTAGGCCATGGTGTACATGGTTGGAAAGAGCATGTTTAGAGGCTTCAAAATCAGTTTTTAGGTTTCAAAAATATCGATTTTGAGCCGAGTTATGATCATTTTAACTTTGGTGGCCTAGAAATCCAAAACTCGGTCATATTGCTCCAAAATTTAAAATGCTCATAACTCGGCTCAAAATTCATGTTTTCGAGTTTTAAAAACTGATTTTACGTTCTCTAAGTCTTGCTGTTCTAACCGTGTATACCACGACCGGGAACACCAATTTTCATTGGTGGCCTAGAAATCCAAATTCCGAGAAAACTAGCCCAAGTGGTATATGGTTCTAAAGAGCATGTTTCGAGGATTCAGAATCAGGTTTTAGATTTCGAAAATGTCGATTTTGAGCCGAGTTATGACCATTTTAAGATTGGTGGCCTAGAAATCCAATACTAGGTCATAATGCTCCAAATTTGAAGAGGTCATAACTCGGCTCAAAATCGACATTTTTGAAATCTAAAAACTGATTCTGAACTCTTAAATTATGCTCTTTACAACCATGTACACAATAGCCTAATTTCGGTTGTGGCCTAGAAATCCAAATTTCGAGAAAGCTAGGCCATGGTGTATATGGTTCTAAAGAGCATGTTTTGAGGCTTCAGAATCAGTTTTTAGATTTCAAAAAGCTTGATTTTGAGCCGAGTTATGAATGTGGCCGAGTTTTGGGTTTCTAGGCCACCAACCTTAAAATGCTCATAACTCGGCTCAAAAACCATATTTTCAAGTTCTGAAAACTGATTTGAATATCGCAAGAGAGGAGCTTCCAAATGATATACAGCATGGCCTAGGTTTCCCATAATTTGGGTTTCTAGGCCACCAACTTCAAATGGTCACAACTCGGCTCAAAATGAAGATTTTCGAAGTCTGAAAACGGATTCTGAACTCTCGAATCCTGCTCTTTGAGATCATGTGGCCTAGTTTTTGGATTTCTAGGCCACATTAAATTTCTCCTACCTTCCCGATTGACTTGTGTTGCTGCTGCTCCGGCTGGTGGTACATCCACAATTTCTGGCATCTCTTCATCGTCATCACTGAGTGTAACACAGTCGTTGCCGCGAGCAACTGGCTGAGCACTCTGCTGAGCAATCGTCCCAGCAAGCGCCTCCGCAATCGTCCTGGGACCTGGCTGTGGTGAACCGCTCGATAATGGCAATCCAACAGATCTCGACGCTGCATTTGGTCCTTCCAAGGCATCAAATAGCGTTCTTGGCGCCGATGCATCAGCAAACAGTGGCTCCGCAGCTTCTGGAGCACCCATCAAATGGAATTCCCGACTTCTATCCACCTTCTGATACGACGTTGGTGCTGGTGCTCCTGCATTGAAGTGTCTCATATATCCACTATCCGCTTTAGGTCCTATATTCTTGACCAGAATGAACAGCTTCTTCTGTGGCTCTCTTACAGTACCAAACTTCATATGGGTCACTCGATGAGCAATCATCTCTTCCTGCGTTTTCGCTTCCCATCGGCACAGCTTACATCGATTCTTCTGAATATGAACGGAATCGAAATGATCGCAAAACTCGATGGCAGATCTAAAGTACTTCTTGACGCATGTGCACCAGAAGACTCGAGAAATGACGGGACACTTGTGGTCATAGTACTCCTGAAGACTGATGAACACTTTTGGACAGTAGGCACATTGGAAACGTCTGAGGGAAAGTGAATGCGTTCGTTGCATGTGGATACGGTTGGAGGAGGAGTCGTATGAGCGTTGACCGCATATTGTGCACTTGATGATGCCTTTGCAGCGGAACAGCATGTGGGAGCACATGAAGCGGTGGTATTCGTGACAGAATTGACAGCACTGCAAAAATTGGTATTTTAGGCGTGAGAAAAGGGGTTTTTAGGTGGTGGTCTAGAAAACCAAAACTCCGAAAAGTTCGGCCATGGTGTATATGGCTTCAAAGCGCATGTTTTAAGGGTTCTGAGTCAGTTCTCAGATTTCGAAAATATTGTTTTTGAAGCGAGTTATGGCGATTTTAAGGTTGGTGGCCTAGAAACCCAAAACTCGGCCACATTCATAACTCGGCTCAAAATCGACATTTTCGAAATCTAAAAACTGATTTTGAAGCCTCAAGACATGCGCTTTTCAATCATATACATCATGGCCTAGTTTTCGTGGTGGCCTAGAAAACCACATTTCATAAAGTTCGGCCATGGTGTAAATGATTTCAAAGCGCATGTTTTGAGAGATTTGGATCAGTTTTCAGAACTCAAAAATCTTGATTTTGAGCCAAGTTATGAATGTGGCCGAGTTTTGGTTTTCTAGGCCACCAATCTTAAAATGGACATATCTCGGCTCAGAATCGAGATTTTCAGAATCTAAAGATTCACCCTCAACCCTCAAAACATGCTCTATCCAACCATGTACAATAGGGCCTAGGAAACCAAATTTCCGGAAAGTTCGGCCACAAGTTAGACAAATCGAAAGAGCACGTCGTTAGAAAGCTGCTACAGTTTTTAGACTTCAAAAATCTTCATTTTGAGACAAGTTATGAATGTGGCCGAGTTTTGGTTTTCTAGGCCATCAAACTTAAAATAGTTGTAACTTGGCTCAGAACCGACATTTTCAAAATCTAAAAACTGATTCTGAACTCTCAAAACATGATATTTGCAGCCACGTATACCATGGCCTAGTTTTCTCGGAACTCGGATTCCTAGGCCACCAATCACAAGTGGGTATATCTCGGCTCAAAGTCGATATTCTCAAAATCTAAAAACTGATCTAAAACTGTCAAACCAAGGGCTATCAAATAGTTACAGAATCGATGACCTGGATTTGGATTTCTAATCCTCTAATCATGACCTAGTTTTGCCATATTTTGGTTATCTAGGCCATTGAGAAACTCACATTAGTCATCGATATCTTCTTCACATGCCGAGTCAACAAGTGCTTCTGCAAATCGAAATGTCCATCGACCTCTTGCTCACAAAACGGACAACGCGCCCATTTCTCGGGGTGCTCTTCCAGGTGCTCCACAAGCTCGTCGACATTCCCAAAAGTGAGCTCACATAGATAACACATGAGTCTCGTATCCACACTTCGTACTTCCGGCGGGAAAAATGGTACAGAATTGAGAGGAATGTCCTTGGTGAAGATCTGTGGAAGATCCACTCCATGAGTCGGCGTTCCAATGATAATTTGCTTCATTCGCGGCTCTCCATGAATGATCTGATGCACTGGGATGGCAGTAGTGGTATTCGGGGAGCCTCTGAATCCATTCTGGGGCATTCTCCTTTGTGCTCCTCCAAACTGAAGGTCCAGGGGGGTCGGCCGGAAGCCCAAATCCCTGACATTCGGGAGCATTTCTCCTGTACTCTGAATATATTCCACGTGCTGGAAGTGATGCATCAGAATATGCCCATAGATCGCATCAGCGCTGTGTAGCTCCATACAAATCGGACAGAATCCGTTGAACGTCGTTCCTGGCGGACGGTGCCCCGTGGTGAATTGATGGCTACACATATGGAGACGTCGGAAATTCTGCTTAGAGAACGATTTCCCGCATTCTAAACAGGTGTGGACGTGAAGGGTCTTCAGATGATCCGCGAAGCCTTCCAGAGTATCCATAGACGCTTCACACCAGAAACAAATATACCATCTGGAGGTTCGTGGGATCTTATAGGGTTTCACCCTGGCTTGATTGAGCAGGGGTTTCCTTATCAGTTCTGGGGGAATCACTGGACGAGCTGGATAGTTCGCAGGGTTGGCTCTATAGTGTGGAGGCTTCTGGTAAAGGGGACGTCCTGGAAGGCCTACTGGTAGTGGTGGTGGTTGTACCGGCTGCATCCTAGACTCCAGCAATCCCGAAAACGGTAGCTGACAATCAATATCCGTCATTCTCGCCAGAAAACTTCTCGTATCCTTTTGCATCGCCTCAAAACTCTTCGCCATTGTCATCAGAGATCGATCATAACGATCCGCTTCGAACGATCCCTCCTTATGTTTCGGAGCAAGTGGAAGATTGACTTTCTTGTCGTGATGAGTATTCAGATGAGTTCTCAGAGCAATGATGGAGCACACATGAATCGGACACTCGGGGTAGATGCATCGGATGCCGGCGTGGGGGCCAGCGGCCGCGTGGAACACCTCGATGACGTCTTCTTCGGGGACTTGGCAAGTGGTGCAGTGCGATTTTATGTCGGTGCCGATGAGAGCTTCGCACTTCGGGCAGTAGATGTAGCTGGAATTTTTTATTTTTGAGATTGAAAGGGTTTTAGAGTGGTGGCCTAGAAATCCTAAAGCCAGACCATGGTTTACATGGCTCCGAAGAGCATGGTTTCAGAGTTCAGAATCAGTTGTTAGATTTCAAAAATCTTCATTTTGAGCCAATTTATGAATGTGGCCGAGTTTTGAGTTTCTAGGCCACCAACCTCGAAATGGTCATAACTCGCTTCAAAATCGATATTTTCGAAATATAAAAACTGATTCTAAACTCTCAAAACATGCTCTTTGCAACCACGTTAATCACGGACTAAAAACCAAAATTTTGGTGGTGGCCTAGAAATCCAAATTTTGTGAAACCTAGGCCATGTTATACATGGTTGAAAAGAGCATGTTCTGAGAGTTCAGAATCAGTTTTCAAAACTCAAAAATGTTGATTTTGAGCCGAGTTATGGATGTGACCGACTTTTGTATTTCTAGGCCACCAACCTAAAAATGGGTATAACTCGCTTCAAAACCAACATTTTTGTAATCTAAAAACTGATTCTGAAATCTAAAGTCTTGCTCTCTGTAACCATGTAGACCGTGGCTCAGTTTTCTCGGGATTTGGATTTCTAGGCCACTACCAAAATTAGGTCATGGTGTAAATGGTTGCAAAGAGCATGTTTTGAACATTCAGAATCAGTTTTCAGGCTTCAAAAATATTGATTTTGAGCCAAGTTATGAACGCGGCCGAGTTTCGGGTTTCTAGGCCACCAACCTTAAAATCGCCATAACTCGGCTCAAGATGCATATTTTCAAAATCTAAAAACTGATTCTAAACTCTGAAGTCTGGCTCTTTGCAACCATATACACTATGGACTAATTTTCCCAAAATTTGGATTTCTAGGCCACCAATCTTAAATAAGCCGTCACTTGGCTCAAAATGTGTATTTCTTGAATCTGAAAGTTGTGCCAAGTCTAGGATAACCTGGCCTAGCTTTTGCAAGGCCAAAATTTCTAGTCCATCAACTTCCAATAGGGCTGAAAATCCACCTAGCGACCCCAGAACTTCAAAAATCCTGGCCTAACTTCAGGATTTCTAGGCCACCAAGTTCAAAATCCACCTAGTAAGCCCAAAATTTCCAAAATTCCAAAAACTCACATCTTATTAACCAACAGCATATCCTTCAACGGATCAATACAATTCGATAGGGGTAGCATTACAGTTTTGCTCGTACAAATCGCAATATCATCCGCCAATGAGCATTTCTGTGTGGGTAGCTCCACCGGTTTGGCATCTTTGAGTATCTCCAAAGCTTCATCTGGAGCCAGAAGACGTTCATGGGTCTTAAAGACGTTGGCGGATAGAAGCTTGTCTAGTAGTCGTCTGGCCTCTTTTTCAGCGTCCGACTTTTCAAAAATCTCATTTTTATTGATATGCTCATAGCCCAGATCTCCTCGGATTTTGATATTTTTCGGATTCATTTTCTTCTTTTTTGTTGGCTCTGGATCCTTCTCTTCTGAATCTGAGTCTTCTGAATCCGAGGAAGACGACGTCATCTCCTCATCCTGCTCTTTCAACGCCTTCTGAAACTCCTCCTCACTTGACGATTCGCCGTTTTCCCGATTCTCCTTCTTGCTGCTCTTCGTCCTCTTCCATCTGAGCATCTTTCTGCGGATTGTGTTCTCATGAGGGGTCACATACTCCTGATTCTTCTGTCCAACGACTTCTAAACTCTCAATTTCAGCTCCGACGAATCCTCCGATGGCTGGAATTTCAGACTTGAATCCTACGTGGGGAGCACGTCCAGAATCGGCTGGCGGGTGGAATGTCGCCGTGTTGTAGAGGTAGTTAGAGAACATTGCCGTTTGTGAGATGTGCTGGAGTTTGTGGTGTCTGCAAGAGGATTTTCAGATTTTGTAGAATTTGGATTTTTGAGATTTTAGGTTTTTTGGAATTTTCAGATTTTTAGGATTTTAAGAATCTCGAACTTTCAGATTTTCAGAGACCTTAAAAAATGTATTAGAAAGGTCGGTGCTTCTAGGAGGGCCCTTCTATTAGAGGTGCCCTTCTATAAGAGAGAAATGTCCGAGTGTCTAAGACCAGAAATCCCATTGAAAAAGGGGGGAATTTCTGGAAAGTAACACTCTGCTTTTTTTCGCTTCGCTTCTTTATTTTCCACCTAGAAATCGACGAAAAATGAGTATTAAAAGACTCAAATTTCGATTATAAGGATTCTGGTGGGTTTTGGGTCATTTTTAGCCTAATTTGGACTATTTTTAGGCCATTTTTAGCTTCAAAATGGTCTAAAATAGTCAAAAACAGGCCTAACATAACTCAATTGAGACTTTTTCGGCCCAATTATTGTCGTCGTTCTCAGTCTGCTTCGGACCATTTTAAGCCTATTTTGGACCATTTTTAGGTCATTTTAAGCCTAATTTAGTCCATTTTTGGGTCATTTCAGACCATTTTCAGGTCATTTTAGTCCATTTTTAGGTCATTTTAGTCCATTTCTAGGTCATTTTAGTCCATTTTTAGGCCATTTTCAAGGCTTTTTGGACCATTTAACCCCATTTTAAGCCTATTTTCGGACCATTTCAGGTCGTTTTAGACCGTTTTTGGGTCATTTTAGACCATTTTTAGGCCATTTTAGTCCATTTTCAGTGTATTTTAGGCCTATTTTGGACCATTTTAAGCCTATTTCGGACCATTTTAAGCCTATTTTAGACTATTTTAAGCCTTTTTCCAGACCATTTCAAGCTTATTTTAGCTTATTCTGGACCATTTTAAACTTTTTTGAACTGATTTCAGAGCATTTTCAAGAGTTTTTGGACCATGTTTAACCTAATTTGGACCGATTCGAGGCTATTTTGGGCCATTTTTAAACTATTTTGACCCATTTCTGGCCTCTTTTGGACCGTTTTCAACGCATTTTAGCCTAATTTGGACCATTTCAAGCCTATTTTCGGCCTACTTTTAGCATATTTAAAGTCTATTTTCCACTATTTCCCTTACCTATACATAAACTCGGTTCCAAACGTCATCGAACACGTCGTACAATCCCACGTCTTCTCGTGCTTCTCCTTAAAGTGTTGCTCCGCCTCCGCGACACTCAGAAACTCATCCGTCTCACATTCCTGACAGCTCAGCGGGAATCCAATATCCAGCGAAGTGACCATAGTAAAAGACAATCTCAATCCCTTTCGCTCACTTTCCAGCGATTTTCTGAAGAAGACAACCACAGGAACAAGCGGTTTGCATGAGTGATTTTTGATCGCAGTCGCAAAGTAGCTCCACCCTTTCGATCCTCCGGCTTCCGCGGGTTTTACAGTCAACCAGAGGCCACATTGGGAGCAGCACAGGTAGAAATAGGCGGCTTCCAGTGTGAGGGTCTCCTGTTTGCAAATCAATCCATACATATGCGTGGCAAAGTCTTTGCATTCGTGTTTCGTCAAATCGTACTTCGTTGGGAAGCCTTTCAGACAGAAGTCGCATCCGAAGACGTGCACAATGTCATGGTGTTCTAGGAAGTGGGCTATGGAGTGGACCATATCACTGAGGACGGGTTGGAGGGAACAGCAGTTGGCTCGGACTTCACCTTGAATGGGAAGCGGTGGGGGGTCCTGGAAGAAATTCGAAAATTCTGGTTTTTTTGTGGCCTAGGAAACCCAAAACTCGGCCATGGAATGATTCTAAAGGACATGGTTCTAAAAAGCATGAATTGGGAATTCTAAATCAGGTCTCAGCTTTGAAAAATATCGACTTTAAGCCGAGATATACCCATTTTAAGGTTGATGGCCTAGAAAACCAACTTTTCGGAAAACTAGGCCATGAAACCTAGGTCACGGTGTACATGGCTCTAAAGAACATGAGTTGGGAATTCCAAATCAGGTCTCAGCTTCAAGAAATATTAATTTTGAGCCGAGTTATGAAGGCGGCCGAGTTTTGGATTTCTAGGCCACCAACCTTCAATTCGCTATAACTCCGCTGGAAATCAACATTTTAAGAATCTAAAAAATGATTCTGAATCCTCAAAGGATGCTCTTGGGAACCATATGCAACATGGCCTAGGTTTTTCGAAATTTGGGTTTCTAGGCCACCAAACTTAAAATGGGTATAACTTGGCTCAAAATCGATATTTTCCGAATCTAAAAACTGATTCCAGACTCTCACATGGCCTAGTTCTCTTCTAGGCCACCATGTTCCATTTTCAAAACCTACCTTCGTTGGATCTGTCACCAGAATCTCCGATAGTGGCATCGGCACATCCGTCACAAACATGCGCGACTCAAAAACGTCCATTCGTGCGGCGTACTCCCAATCTCTTTTGTATTCCCACGACATCGAGTTGTAGACGTGACGGAGGGTGGTGAGGAGAGGTTCGGCAGTGACAATCGAATGACATCTTTTCTCGACGATTCGGCTGGAAATTGGATGTTTAAAATTTTGGATTTTTTGGAGAACTGGAATTTCATATGGTTAGAAAGCACAGATTGTGGCAAATCTAAACCATTTTTGAGATTCCAAAAATATTGATTTCAGAGCGAGTTACATTCATTTTAATGCTGGTGGCCTAGAAAACCAAGTTTCGAGAAAACTAGGCCATGGTGTATACGGCTCTGAAGAGTAGGATTGGAGGGTACAGACTCAGTTTTCAGAACTTTAAAATGTCGATTTTGAAGCGAGTTACAGTTATTTTAAGAATGGTGGCCTAGAAATCCAAAACTAGGCCATATTGCTCTGAATTTGATATGCTCATAACTTGGCTCAAAATCAATATTTTCGAAACCTGAAAACTGATTCTAAACTCCGAAATCATGCTTTTTAGAGCTATGCGTACCATGGCCTAGTTTCAGTGATGGCCTAGAAATTCCAATTACGAGAAAACTAGGCTATGATGTACACAGTCACAAAGAGGATGTTTAGAGAGTTCAGGATCAGTTCTCAGAACTCAAAAATGTAGATTTTGAAGCGAGTTACAGCGATTTTAAGGTTGGTGGCCTAGAAAACCAAAACTAGGCCATATTGCTCTAAACTTGAAATGCGTATAACTCGGCTTAAAATCAACATTTTCGAAATCAAAAAACTGATTCTGAACTCTCAAAACATGCTCTTTGAAACCATGTACACCTTGGCCTAGGAAGTGTGAGTGGTGGCCTAGAAATCCAAATTCTGCGAAAAACTAGGTCATGTTGTATATGGTTGCAAAGAGCATGTTTAGAGAGTTCAGGATCAGTTTTCAGATTTCAAAAATATTGATTTTGAGCCAAGTTATGAATGTGGCTGAGTTTTGGATTTCTAGGCCACCAACCTAAAAATGCTCATAACTCGACTAAAAATAGAGATTTTCAAAATCTGAAAACTGATTCTGACCTCTGAAACGAAGCTCTTTGTAACCATATACATCATGGCCTAGTTTTCTCAGAACTTCGATTTCTAGGCCATCAACCTTAAAATGCGTATAACTCAGCTCAAAATCGATATTTTCAGAATCTAAAAACTGGGTCGTAGCCCTGGCAACTTCCGCTTTCGATTCGTGCAACTTGTGGCCTAGGTTTCACTTAATTTGGGTTTCTAGGCCACCAACCTTAAAATGCTCATAACTCGCCTCAAAGTCGACATTTTTCTACTCTAAAAACTGGGTCGTAGTTCTGGCAACTTGCGCTTTCAATTCATTTGAATTGTGGCCTAGTTTTGGATTTCTAGGCCACCAAAACCCCACAAACCCTACCCACCCACCCCAAAAAAACTCACATCAACTCCACGACCGCAGCATCGCTAAGCCAACTTATAAACTTTCTAAAACCTCCAGAAGCCCTCAGAACCGGCGGCGACGTCTCCCATTTCATGGAAATGGCTCTCAAGTGCTCAGCAACTCGGTCATCCGTTGGTTTGGGCACCAGCTCCATGTACTCCTCCAGAGCGGTTTTTTCCACAACCATGGCCCTTGTTGTGGACAGTGTTCCTGGCCATGCCTGTCTGGGTGTTCCATACGAAGCCCCTGCTGATGTCGTTGGTCCCACTTGTCGTTTCTTTCTTCTTGAATTCGAGGTGCTGGCATCTGGGTCCTCTCCTTCCACATAATTCTCATCCAACTCGTCTCTGGTCCGTTTTACACGCTTTTTGCCCGAGTGGAAATCGGTGACTAGCGATTGAGCTTGAGCTTCGTCGCCTCGCTCAATGCTTGCGTAGTTTACGGATCGGCGTGGGCGGGACGAGTGGCCGAATGTGGTCAGAGGGGCTTTGGGTGTCTCTTCTTCTCTGGAGAATGGAAGAAATTTGGTTTTGGAGGTCAAAAATTGGATTTTCTGCCATTTCTAGAATTTTTAGAGTCAAACTTTGGTATTTTTAGAGCCAAAATTCGATATTTTTAGAGCCAAAATTTGATATTTTTCGAGTCAAATTTCGAAATTTTAAGGCAAAATTCAGTATTTTTATGTCAATTTTCCTTGATTTTGAAGCTAAAATACGGTATTTTCATAGCCGAAATTCGTTATTTTCGAGTCAAATTTCCGTATTTTTAAGTCGAAATTCGGTATTTTTGGAGCCAAAAATCCGTTTTTAAAACCAAAATTTCGAATTTTCAACCCGAAATTCCATATGTTTAGGTCGAAAATTGGTATTTTTCGAGTCAAAAATTCCGTATTTTTTAGCAAAAAATTCGGTAATTTGAAGCGAAATACCGTATTTTTAGTGGCTAAAATGAACAAAAATATGGTAAAAATGGTCAAAAATAGGCTTAAAATGATCAAAAATAAGCTTAAAATGGCCAAAAATAAGCTTAAAATGGTCAAAAATAAGCTTTAAAATAGTCGAAATTAGGTTTAAAATAGGCTAAAAATAGGCCTAAAATAGTCTAAAAATAGGCCTAAAAAAGGGTGAATTTCCAGTATTTTTGAAATGTCCGAGTGTCTAAGACCAGAAATCCCATTGAAAAAGGGGGGAATTTATGGAAAGTAACACTCTGCTTCTATTTTTCGCTTCGCATCTTTATTTTCCAACCAGAAATCGGCGAAAAATGAGTATGAAAAGACTCAAATTTCGAATTTAAGGATTTTGGTGGGTTTTGGACCATTTTTGGGGCATTTTATGCCTATTTTTAGCTACTTTGAGTCTATTTTAGCCCATTTCCAGCCTAAGTTAGGCCTATTTTTGACCAATTTCAGCCTATTTTAGCCTATTTTTAGCATGTTTTCTGCCTATATTTTTGCTATTTTTAGCCTATTTTTCGCATAATTTCAGCCTAATTACCGTCGTTTTCTCTTCTTCAACGCGCCATGGAATTCGTCCATAAAACGCGCCATTCCGGCTTTGAATTCTGCTGATTCAACATCCAAAATAGGTGAAAAACTTGAAGAATTCGGTGAATTTTCCATTTTTGCACGAAAAATAGGTCAAAAATTTAAATTTTTGGGTGAAGAAAAAAGTGGGAAAAATGCGAATTTCCACGTGGCCAAAAGGAGAGAAAAAACTGGGTCACCACGTGGCAAAAAAAAAAAAATCCAAAATTTTCACGTAATTTTATTGATTTTTCACGTGGAATTTTCACGTGAAAAATATTTTTAAAAACGTGAAAAATTGATTTTTCACGTGGAATTTTAAATTTTTCAAAAAACGTGAAAATCTTTGAAAATTTAAACGTGGAAATTTGAATTTTCCCGTGAAAAATAGAAGAAAAAACGCGAATTTTTCAAAATTTTACGTGAAGAAAATCGCGCGAAATTCAAAATTTCACGTGAAAATTGATTTTTCACCCAATTTTTCCGAAAAAAAAATCAGACCTTTTTGGGCCTATTTTGACCATTTTTAGGTTGTTTTACGCCTATTTTTAAGCATTTTAGCCCTATTTTAAGCCTATTTTTGACCATTTTAAGCCTATTTTTGACTATTTTTTGGCGATTTTTGACTATTTTTTGGCGATTTTAAGCCTATTTTAGACCATTTTTAGCCTATTTCGGACCACTTTGGTCTGTTCTGGCCAATTTTAAGGCTATTTTAAGCCTTTTTTGACCATTTTTAGCCTACTTTAGACCATTTTAAGGCTGTTTTCAGCCTACCTTCTCTCGAATTCTTCACTTCTCCTCGTCGTGCTCCTCTTCGAAGCTCCTGCTCCGCCTTTTCGCCGTTTCGCCGGCGGCCCATTCTGCAGAATCCCATGCCATCGTTCGGCCTCTTTTTCAGCCTTGACTTCAGCCTTAGCAAGCTCCGCCCCCATATCCGCTAGACCCGTCGGCAGATCCATCTCCTCTTCTTCCTCCTCCTCCTGATGTTTTTCTCCTGAATCCTGAGGTTCCGCCGGAGCAACACCAGCTTCTGATGACCCAGATCGTGTTGCTTGTTGGTACTAAAAATTTTGTAGTTTGTAGTCATTACTGTAGTTTGTAGCCTTACCTCTTCCGGCTCATCCGGCAACTCCTCTTTCGGCACTAGCGGCTCATTATTGAGCTTTAGAAATAGCTCGTAGTCTTCCTCGGTCGCCATTATTTTTGGGGACCTGGAAATTTTGGAATTTTAGAAAAAAAAATTTATTTAGGTCAAAATTTTTGAGGAGAAAAAAAAAATTCAAAAATGCGCTAAAAACCTAAAAACTGAGCGAAAAATTTGAAGGTTGTCTGGCCGACGGAGCGTGTTTAGCGCAAAAAACGAGAGAGTACACAGAATGAAGAGAGTGGCAGACACCTACAGGGGGGAAGGCGGGAAGAATGTTCTAGATTGATGAGGTGTTTGCGGACTTGGATGCATTAGAGTTGACGACAGATTGCGGAGTAGATTCA
Source organism: Caenorhabditis nigoni (assembly GCA_027920645.1). NCBI lineage: Eukaryota > Metazoa > Nematoda > Chromadorea > Rhabditida > Rhabditidae > Caenorhabditis > Caenorhabditis nigoni. The sequence continues at coordinate 14,117,918 of CP115866.1, forward strand.
AATGTGTTCCTAGGTTACGGTAGGGGGACTACAGTAGGAGTCAGTCTACAGTAGCCAGTGGTTCTAGTGATTACAGTACTACGTCAGTCCGCCAACCGTACCCTCATAATGCTTGGCTACAAACTACAAGAACTGTAGTTTGTAGTCTTAATGACTTATCATTCAATACAGATGTGGGTTACAGTAGTAGGACTACAGTAGGCTGACTAAACAACCGATTCAAGAGCAATCCTAGACTACAAACTACAAAAATTGTAGTTTGTAGTTTGTGTCACTAATCATCGTAATAATCAAAATTGATGTGCGTTACGGTAGGCTGACTACAGTAGAATGGTTACTGTCGGCTGACTACCGTACCATCAAGAGCTCAATGATAGACTACGAACTACAATAATTGTAGTTTGTAGTCTTGGTCTTAGTTACGGTAGTGATGAAAACTACAGACAACAATCTTTAGGCCCAAAATTCAGCATTCACGCTCCACTGAGAAATCTATAAAAACTACTTTTTCTCTAGATACCCTAGAGGGTGCCAGACAACGAGTGTGCCAGACAACCGCGACGCGACCGCGTCGCGCGCAGCGCACTGCAAAGACTACAAGGTAAGTAGCGCTCAGCAGGACCACAAGATTTTCAAGAAAATTGTAGTTTGTAGCCTACTACACTCTACAATCGAACTACAGTATCCTTTTTTCAGATTCTGGAAATCAGTACTTGTAGTTTGTAGTCTTTCAAACTGTCTCAAAAACCATGGGAGCAGTACACAAATTCAAAAGAGCGCTACTTTTTGCGCCAGGCCGCGGCCACACTGCCCCCTCGCTCCCCTATACACAAAGCCCTTGACAGGAAGAGAGACGGGCGGCGCGAAGAGACGCAGAGAAGTACCGAGTAGCCGCAGGCAGGGCTAGACGGCAGACGACGAGAGGACAACGGCCGCGACGCGTACGCGTCGCGGGTCACTATGAGAAAACAACTGGGGGGAGGTGGATGCCTAAAGGGAGACACTGCAAACTTGGTGGGACAGGAGCTCGAAAAATCGATAAAAAAAATCGATTTTTCTGTAATTGTGAAAATTTTGGAAATCTGAAAATGACCCAAAAATTCGAATTTTAAAAAATTGAAAAAAAAAATTTTTTTGACCCAAAAAATTAGAAATTCAATTTCGCGCGCAACCTGCGACAGAGCAAGATTTCGCAATAACCGCGACGCGCACGCAACGCGCGCACCCAAAATTTAAAAAACCCAAAAAATCCTTAAAATTTCCAGATCAAATTCTGGAAATTTTTGAAAACAAAACTTTTTTTTCGAAATTTTCCGTAAATCGGAAAATGCAAAAATGTTGAAAAAAATTTTTTCAAAAACTCAGAAAATCCTGATAATTCGAATTTTTTCGAAATTCCGTTTCGCGCGCACAAGCCGCGACGCGCACGCAACGCAGCCGAAAGTATGATTTTCGAAATTCTTCGACCGCGACGCGCACGCTACGCATCCAACATTACAGGAAAATTCAAATGTTCTATACTAACCGCGACGCGCACGCAACGCAGTTGACAGTACTCGTCTAACCGAAATTTCGAAAACTCAAAATTTTCAAAAACCACCTTCCAGCAAGTTCGCTCCAGCACAAATCTAAAATTGAGCCTTCAACCCTCCGCAGAAATTTCCCCTCTCACCTAAAGTACGCAAACACCGCGGCCTATAATTGCGTACACACTTACACGACATCTCCCGCGCAAACAAGAGACGCAGAGAAGCGGGGTTCACTAGAGCGCAAGTGCAATATGGAAGGGGCGGGAAGTTTGAAAGTTCGGGAGACTTGGGATTACTGTAGTCGTAGATTAGGTTACTGTAGCCACCAAAAAATTGCTCCACGTGTGCGATCATGAAAAATTCAAAATTTCAGTTAATTTTTCTACTAGACTCTGGTAAAAAGAGGCTATAACAACCGGTATGTCTGTCTGTCTGTCTGTATTCTCCGGATGTCCCTAAATTCACTTTTTTCTAGAACAATAGCAAAAATGTTATCAAATCAACTGATAAGACACTTTTCCCGCGGTACCAATAGTTTCAGAAGACGTACGAAGACTACTGTACAGAAGGTTAAAATTGAAAAGTAGGTGCAAACGCGCTCTACTGCTAATTCATAAAAATAAAATTGAAAAATTTAGGCTCCGCCCATTTTTCAACAAAAATTCTTCTCTGCCCAATGGCATTCAAAATGATGCGGACGCCAAACTTTTCTCTAAGGAATTACAGCCAGGGGAGCGGAAATTGTTGTTCGATGCGTTGAGAAAAATTAGTGGGTTACTGTAGCCACGCCCCCAAAATTCAAAAATTTTAGCCGCCGATCAATACAACGAGCATAAAAAGGTGGTAGACGTCACAATAGACCATGAAGACCTGGTAAAAGTCTGGTACATAAATTTTATCCCAATGTTTGTCTATGGTTGCTTGGATGAGGCCTTAATTATCATTGGAGGTGAAAGTATCAATAAGTAAGTCTTAACAAAGCACAAAAAAACAAGCAAAAAGAGTTTCGACCACGGCAGGATTCGAACCTACAATCTTCTGCTCCGTAGGCAGACGCGTTATCCATTGCGCCACGCGGCCACACTCTTCTCTTACCCTCGTTTCCCCTTATGTGCGCGCGGCGAAAGAGAGAGGAGGAGAGAGACGCAGCACGTTTCAGTATCTTCTCTGTGTACAACGGCATGTCAATGTTGGCGTCGGCAGCTGTTGCAAACATTATTGTCAACCTTTTCCTTCAACTCCCAGCTGATAGATGGACAGATATTCTTGGATTTAAGTAGGCGGGGAATACTGTAGCCCGGGAAATTCAAATTTTTCAGAAAACCTGTTTTATCCAACGATCAAATGAACACACCAGAGTATCATTATGCGTCATTTGCAGCTAAAGTAATATAAAATTTTTCTGAAAAAACTACAGTAATCCATTTCCAGCTTTCCGGTCTTTGGCTTGGTCTAACTCTTGGCATGCTTCCATTATTCTTCATTGACGATAATTTGGATAGAAGAGCTTCTGACAATCGGGAATTCCTTTCTGGAACTAAAAGCGAGTGGTTTGTGATGCAGGAGGAGGCCGATAATCGAAAAGTTAATGCTGATGAGTATTGTGAACTTTTTAGTGGTGAATAAAGATTTCATTGTCTTCTTGTGTGTTCCCTCTTTCCCCTCTTTCAGCTTCCAAAAGGCGCGGTGTTGTCTACTCCTTGTGTGGTGTGTAACTCCTGTTGCACGCGTAGCCTACTGGCTAACGCACCTCGTTTTGAAGCGAGAGGTCCCGAGTTCGATTCCCCATGGGGCCAAATTGTATTTTTTAAGTTTTTTCAAAGTAATTTTTGGGGTTATTGTAGTTTAGGAGGTTTGAAATCATTGAATTCCTGAAAAAATGACCTGAAAACTGAGAAAAAAACATATTATTTCAATTTTTGATCAATCTGAATATACTGTTTTGAAAATTGGATAGCTAGGCCATGAAGCTCAAATTTTCTGAATTCCAATACTGTTTTTAGATTTCCAAAATATTAAGTTTGAGCCAAGTTACAGCGATTTGAAATTGGTGGCCTAGAAAACCAAGTTTTGCAAAAGTTAAGCCACAACCTGTATGAGCGGAGAGTCCTTGTTTTGGAGCTTCTATAGCAGTTTTCAGATTCAAAAAAAATCCATTTTGAAGCGAGTTACAGTCATTTTAAGTTAATGGCCTAGTTTTGGATTTCTAGGCCACCAACCTTAAAATGGGTATAACTCGGCTCAAAACGGACATTTTCAAATTCTGAAAACTTATTCTAAACCCTCAAATTATGATCTTTGCAAACATATACATCGTGGCCTAGTTTTCTCGGAATTCGGATTTCTAGGCCACCAACTCCTAAAGTCTATAACTCGCTTCAAAATCATCGTTTTTGAAATCTGAAAACGGGGTTGTATGTGAAAAAATTCATTTGTTTCATTCATGTGCACCACGGCCTAGTTTCACGAAAATTCGGATAGGTTTCTGGTTTTCTAGGCCACCAACTTCAATTGGTCATAACTCGCTTTAAAATTGATATTTTCAAGTTTTGAAAAATGTAATAGAACTCCCAGAAAATGAGCTTTGATTTCATATATAGCAGGGCCTAACTTTTGCAAAATTTGGGTTTCTAGGCCACCACCTAAAATACGGTGAAAATAGCTTTAAAATTTAGATTTTTGAATACTGAAAACTGCTGAGATTGTTCAGAAGAGTTTTTTAATAAGAATAAAATACTAGTTCCATTGTTTTTTGCTCTTAAATTTATCAGTAGTGCACCTTTTCTCCTGCAATTTTTGATAAAATAGTTATTTTTTGCATAACAAATTTTTCTTTTTCATATTTTCTCCTTTTTCTACAAATTTTCTTTCAAAACCCCCTTTTTTCCTTCAAAGCCGCCTATAAAACCAAGCCATACCATCAAAACCACCCTCTTGTTTAAAGGCGCATCGAATTTCGCAAGCGGCGGGTCTCGCCGCGATTTTCATTTTTCTCAATATTTTCCAACGGATTCAGCAGATTTTCAGCGAGTTTTCGCGTATTTTCAGCTTAAATATCGATTTTTGACTCGAATTTTTTGTAAAAATGGATAGAGCATGTATTTAGCTACATTTTAACCTAAATTTCGTCGAAAACGGCCGAGAAATATCGATTTTCAGAGGGAAAAATGATTTTTGAACTGGATATGTGTTTTGGAGTGATTTGGCAGTTTTCTGATGATTTTTAGTGGAATTTTTCGATTTTTATGGCAAATTTTCGCTGAAAAATCTCAAAAATTTCCAATTTTCCACTATTTAATTGGCTTATTTGTTTCGAAACCGATAATTTTTCAATTTTTCTTTGACTTAATTTCGCAATGTAAGAATTTTCAGACTAAAAGTCTCACTTCGCACGGTAATCGATGGCTCCGAACTATTTTCAAAAGCCCGAGGCCGCTTTGAAGCGCGCCGAAGAACTCATTCAAGTCGGCAAGGAGTCCGACGCGCTGGACACTCTTCACGACACCATCAAAGCCAGACGACACAAACAATGGACCACTGTTCACGAGCAAATCATGATCAAGCACATGGAACTCTGTGTGGATCTGAAGAAGCAGCATCTGGCGAAGGACGCCTTGTTCCAGTACAAAGCACTCACACAGCAGGTGGGTTTTCAAGATTAGAAATCTTAAATTATAAGAAAGATCGTTTCAGATCAATGTAAAATCTCTCGAGACCGTTGTTGAGCACTTCTTGAAACTCGCCGAGCAGCGCACCGAAGATGCACAGAAGCAGTCCATCGAGAAGGTTGAAGAAATCGGGGATCTCGATCAAGGAGACGTTCCAGAACGTCTTCTTCTCGCTGTAGTCTCTGGAGCAGCCGCTCAGGATCGTATGGACCGCACAGTTCTCGCTCCTTGGCTTCGTTTCCTTTGGGATTCCTACCGCAATTGCTTGGAATTGCTTAGAAACAACGCTCAAGTCGAGCAGCTCTACCACACCATCAGTCGGCACTCATTCAGCTTCTGCTTGAGATATCAACGGCGAACCGAGTTCCGAAAACTCTGTGATCTCCTCCGAATGCACTTGAATCAAATTCAAAAGCATCAGTATGCGCCGAATGTGAACTCGTTCCGTGTGAAACTCACCTCTCCAGAATCATTGGCTCTTATGCAGGACACCCGTCTCGTTCAGTTGGACACTGCTATTCAGATGGAGCTCTGGCAAGAAGCCTACAAGTAAGCTTTTTTGAAAATAAGGGTTTTGTTGCATTTAGGCTATTTTGACCATTCTCGGAAGCCTGGAGCTCGGCTGTCAATTTACAGAATTTTCTGAAAGTTCCTAGTTTTTCAGCTATAAGCCGATTCTTGAAAGACACCCTTTTTGACCCATTTTTGTAGTAAAAACGTGGAAAAAACGGGTTTCTTCAAAAATAGACAAGTAGCTGAATAACTAGAAACGGTCAAAAAATTCTGTGAATGCTAAGTTTTCAATCTAGGTCTGTTCTACATCCCCTGGAAGTTTCAAATTGATCAGAAGCTCGATAGCCGAGCTCTAGACTTCTGAAAATGGTCAAAATCGCCGGAAGTCAATATTTTTTCTATTATGACCGGTACTGTAACTTAAAAACTTTCAGATCTGCTGAAGACGTCCACGGAATGATGCAGCTCTCCAAGGACAAGGATAAGAGAACCGTGAAGCCATCCAGCTACGTCAACTACTACGACAAGCTTGCCCTCGTCTTCTGGAAGGCCGGAAACCGTCTGTTCCACGCCGCCGCTCTCCTTCAGAAGTTCATCATCTACAAGGACATGAAGAAGTCGTTCACCCAGGAAGAGGCTCAAGAGCAAGCTACCCGCGTGCTCCTTGCCACTCTTTCCATCCCAGAAGGATCCGACTCTCCATCAGACCTCTCTCGCAATCTGGATATCGAGGAGCAGCATGTCGCTAACATGAGACTTCTCTCCAACTTGCTCCGTCTTCCGATCGCTCCAACGAAGGTGGGAATCCTCAAGGAGGCTGCGCGTATCGGAGTGCCAGAGGCTGCTGGACAAGTCGCCAAGGATCTTTACAAGCTTCTCGAGAGCAATTTCTCGCCATTGAGAGTTGCAAAAGATGTCCAGTCTGTTCTTGACACCATCACCCGTCCAGATCATTTGCAATACGTGGAATCTCTTCAAGCAGTTGCTGCAGTCAAGGCGTTGAAGCAGGTTTCTGTGATCTACGAGGCTATCAGCTGGGAGAGAATCCGGAAGATCATTCCATTCTACCACGATTTGGCTTTGGAGCGTCTTGTGGTGGAGGCTAGCAAGCACAGAATCGTCAAGGCTCAACTCGACCATCGTGCTGACTGTGTTCGCTTCGGATCTTCAGATGCCACGTTGGCAGGAGGAGTCGACGAGTACGACAACAACGAAGGATTTACCGGAGACGACACTCAATTGGGAGTTGAAGGAGTTCGTAATCATCTTGAAGCCATGTACACCAGACTTCGTGTTCTTGTCGAGGGACTTGATTCCGAAAAGAAACGCAAGGAGATTGTCAAGAAGATCGAGAACCATGTCACCAGTTACGAAAAGAATCGTGTCACTGAAATCGAGCGTATTCACAGACGCAAGAAGATGTTGGAGAACTACAAAGAGAACTGGGAGCGTGTCAAGGCTGAAAAGGCTGCAACTGCTGCTACGGAACAAGCTAAACGTGAGGAGGCTGCTAGAGCCGAGGAGATGAAGCGACTCGACGAGCAGAACAAGGAAAGTGAGAGAAAGAGAAAGCAGGCTGAGCAAGAGGAGATCCAGAAGAAGATCAAGAGAGATCAACTTCACAAAATGCAACAGAACGTCATCTACCAAGCCATCATCAAGGAGAAGGGACTCGAACAGTTCCGTGATATGGATCCAGAGCAAGTGCTTCGTGAGCAGCGAGAGCGTCTGGATAAGGAGAGAGCCGAGACTCAACGTCGTCTGCAGCAGCAGGAGAAGAAGTTCGACCATCACATCCGCGCTCTTCACTTGGAAGAGATGAATGAGCGTCGTGCAGTGATGCACATGAGATTGAACGAGGCACCGAGGTTGCATGAGGAGTATGAGAATAAGAGAATTGAGAAGGAGATGTGAGTTTTTTTTTCGAATCAGGTGAAAATCTAACTAACTGATTTTTTCAGTGCCGCTCATGAGAACCACGTCAAGCTCTGGTCCATGTGGGATCAAGTTCGCGAAGCCACTCTTGATTGGGTCGAGACTGTCAAGGTTGAGAACCAAGAGAACCTCGAGAAGAAGATCTCCGACTGGGAGGTTAAGCTGGAGGCTGTTCGTAACAGCCGTCTTGCTGAACGTGCTGAGAAGCGTAAGAAGGAGCGCAAGGAGGCCGCCATGCAAGCTAAAATCGCCGAGGAGCGTAAGCGTCGTGAAGAGGAAGAACGTGCTCGTCAAGCCGTCATCGACAGTCAACGTCGTCCACACGGAGAACGTGGACAGCGTCGCGAGATGGAGAACTCCGCTGCGATGCAAGACAGCGATTGGAGAAGAAATGCGCCACCAAGAGATTCGATGCCACAAAGAGAGCCTCGTCCGATGCGTGATGGACCACCTCGTGAGCCATTCCGTGAGATGCCTTCCTCGAAAGCTGATACGGACTCCTCCTGGAGAAGTTCCGCTCAGCCAACTCGTAAGCCTGATGATCGCCGTAGTGATGATTTCCGTCGTGACGATGGACCTCGCCGTAGTGATGACCACCGTCGCAATGACGATTTCCGCCGTAGCGACGACTTCCGCCGTAACGATGATTTCCGTCGTGATGGACCACCTCGTCCAATGTCCAAGGCTGATACGGATCAGAAGTGGGAGCGTGGAGCGGTCACGAAGACCGTAGTGTCGCCACCAAAGACCGAGAATCAACCAGGTAATAATCGTTTCCCGGAGAACGTCTTCTGGAAGACAGATTGGTCTGCAAATTCTGAAAATGCGTTCTATTGATAATGATTCTTCATAGGAAATGTTTTCTAGCTCTTTTGATTCTAGAGATATGACGTCTTCAAGTTTGTGCCCTCGTTTTTATCTCTTATTGAAGAGCGCTCCATCTTTAAAGGCACATAGTTCAAAAACCAAGATAGCTAACTAAAAACTACAAACTACACAAATGTAAAGCATGAAATTCTACACATTTTTCTAGTTGAAAAATTTTTTCTAGCTTCTGTGATCCTGGAGATGTGACGTCTTCAAAATTCGGCTCCAAAACTGCAAAACGATCATTAAAAATTCAGAATTAGGCTCTGAAAATTCCCCAAAAAATATATAAATCTGAAATTTTGGCTCTAAAACCCCAAAAATAAAGCTGAAACTCTTGAAATTTTCCCGAAATTCAGTCAAATTGACCCAAAAATTGAGAATTTGGCTCTAAAAAATTCTGAAAATCTCAATTCCAGCCCCGGCCGCCGAAGCACCAAAGGCCGACGGTCCACGACGATTCATCCCACCAGCACTTCGCAACAAGCAACCCGGAGGTGATGAGCAACCAGCACCACAAAGAAGCAACGTGACGTCTCCACCGGATCGTGCTCAAGGACTCCGTGGACCACCAGGACCAGGAGGTCGTGATCTTCCACCAAGGGATCTTCCACCACGGGATGGACCAAGGGACATCCCTCGCCGTGATGGACCTCGCCGTGACGGACCACGCAATTCTGGAGCCAACTCTGGAAACGCAGATAGTGCGAACTGGAGAAGATAAATTGCCCCCCGATTTTTCACCCATATCCAATTCTTTTTTTGCTCCTAATACTCGGATTTTCCCCCGCCCGTTTAGTATCCCTGGTTTGTCTCCATTTCTCTTTTCTTTTTGGTTTTTTTGGTCCATCAATTCGTTTTTTTTTCCCTTCCTAATTATACATCATTATCACCCCATAATCACTTGTTTCTCTGTTGTTACTTCCTGAATCCCTATGATTCCCAATTCCCATTTGTTTTCAAATATTTATGATGAATAAAAGGCATGGTTCTCCTAAACGACTATGCCTTTTAGTGGGCGGAGCCTATTCGGAGAGCCCCGCGTCGAAAGTGCCCCATTAGATGAGGCACCTGTAGGAGGCGTAATGAGGCGCGGAGAGCACGCTGATTGTGGAGACGTCAGACGATGGAGGATAGAAGAAGAAGACGACGGAGGAGAATCCAGGGGAGCGGAGGAGAATGGGGTAATACAATAAAATAGGATAGATGGTATGGGGCACGCAACAGGGGGACCCCCCGAAGGCACTTTCATCTCTTCTGAAGCATTTGTATACGTTTTTCCGTCTTCTTCTCGTTTTCCAAAATCGATTCCGGATAGGACACGTCTTCTGGATGATTCTGAAAATGCTCTCCATTGATAACGGCGGATATTCAAATTTTTTAGCTCCGAATTTCACAACGTTGTCTTTAAAAGCGCATAACTCAAAAAGTAGACTAGCTACAGTAATTTTGCAAATGATAAAAATGTTGAGCATGAAAAACTATACATTTTGGTAGAATTCACTTCTTTCTAGCTTCTGCGATTCTGGAGATATGACGTCTTCAACGTCGAAGCCCGCAAAAAGTGGGCCCTCCAACTTTCAAGGCGCACAACCCAAAAAGCAGGACAGCTACAGTAATTTGGTAAACTACAAAAATGTGACGCATAAAATAATACACATTTTGGTATATCTCAATTTTCTCTAGCTCTTCGGATTCTGGAGATGTGACGTCTTCAACGTCGCTGTCTTCAAAAAAGGGTAATTCAACTTTAAAGGCGCATAACTCAAAACATAGAATAGCTACTGTAATTTTGACTATTACAAAAATGTAAAGCATACAATTCTACACATTTTGGCACAATTAAGTATTTTCTAGCTCTTCTGATTCTGGAGATATGACGTCTTCAACGTCGCTGCCCGCAAAAATAGGGCGCATTATCTTTAAAGGCGCATAACTCAAAAACCAACTGAGCTATCCAAAAACTATAAACTACAAAATTGTAGAACATAAAATTTTATAAATTTTAGTAGTTCGTAGTTTTTTGCTAGGTACCGTACTTTCTGAGTTATGCGCCTTTAAAGTCGGCACATCCCAAAACACGCGCTACGGTAGAGGGCGCGTCGACTTTAAAGGCGCATAACTTAAGAACTAAGCTAGTTATTAAAAAACCACAAACTACAAAAATGTGTCAAATTTTATGCTCTACATTTTTGTAGTTCACAATTTTTCGCTTTCTACTGTACTTTTTGAGTTATGCGCCTTTAAAGTTGGCGCTTTGAAAATAAAACTGAAAAAAAGACCCCAAAAATTTTCGACCCCTTTTCTCTCCAATTTCTAAATTTCTCTTTTTTTTTCAGAAAGTGAGATTTTCAATTTTTGATTATAACCTAGGTTTCCATCGCAACACAACCACTACTCTGCTTTTCTATTTTTCCTAACCTTCAATTTTCTTTTTTTCTTCAATTTCGTTTCCAGGAAAAAAAAGAGAAACCCTGTAATTTTCTATAGGTACAAATAATTGGAAGAAAACAAATTTGATGTACTGTAGTTAATGAGTGGTCTAGAAATCAAAAAAGTTATGCCATTATTACCAGTTTTTAGATCAGAGAAATACCGATTTTGAGCCGAGTTACATCCATTTAAAGGTTGGTGGCCTAGAAATCCAAGTGTTTGGAAAAGTTAGGTCATTCAAAAGTTAGGTCAGTGTATATCAGCAAAAAGCTCTTGTATCCAGGAGTTTATTCCAATTTTCAGATCCCAAAAACCTCCATTTTGAAGCGAGTTAAAGCTATTTTAAGGATGGTGGCCTAGAAATTCATGTTTTTGGAAAAGTTAGGCCATTCAAAAGTTGGGCCGCCGTATATCAGCAAAAAGCTCTTGTTTCAAGGAGTTCATATCAGTTTTCAGATCAGAAAAACCTTCATTTTGAAGCGAGTTACAGCCATTAGAACGTGCTGGCCTAGTTTTGGGTTTTCTAGGCCACCAACCTTCAAACGGGCATAACTCTGCTCAAAATTGACCTTTTTTAAGTCTGAAAAGCGTTATGAGCTTCTTGGAGCAAGCGCTTTCTAATAATATAACTTGTGGCCTAACTTTCTCGGAAATTTGGGTTTCTAGGCCACCAAATTCAAATGGCCGTATCTTGGGGATAAATTGGTATTTTTTTGAAGCAGAAAATTGGATTGGAAAGCCAAGATTCTAATTTTTTTAATTTACTGAACTCAGGATATTTGAGACTTTCCAAATTTCGGAAATCATGAAATTTCTAGATTTCATGGGATTTCTAGGCCACCAGTCTTCAATTGGCTGCTTTTGGCTGTAACTCGGCTCAAAATCGAGATTTTTCGAATCTGAAACTTGGACTCAAAACTTCAAATTCGTAGTTTTGTCAACCCCTAAAACCCCTAAATTCGTGTCTATCCAGAATTGGAGGGGACATACAAAACAATCAACTACCTCTCCCCCACCTCCCCCCTCTCACAACCAAATCCAATTCTAACACTCCGAAATGGTGTCCGACCTTGTTTTTCGACGCCATTAGGCGTAGGAGAGAGAGAGGTACATGGAAATTGGGGAACAAGGTACCCCCCGACTTTTTGGCGCCAAGTATACAAAAAGTGTCAATTAAAAGGTTGGAGCGGGAGAGGGGAAAAGAGCCATGACCTTGAAAATTGATGAAATTTGATGAGCAACATTTTTGAAATCAGCGTATTTGAAATTATCTAGTACTAGAAATTCTAAGGAAAGGAGAGGAAAGGCTTTGCCAAAAGACCAATTACCGTAATTGCTCTCATAGAAATCTACCAGTGCACTTTGAGCTCAATTATCTGGGTTCCTATAACAGATATCAAAAAGTGGTCAACTAACAAAATACTGTTGATAATATGATAAACATTTTATCAGTTGACCACTTTTTGATATCTTTTATAGGAGTCGAGATAATTGAGGTCAAAGTTAACGTAAATGAGCTTTTACGGTTGGTTGATGATAGAAGGCGCCTTCGCTAGCTAAGCAATTAACAATAGTTATCTCATTTAGGATAATTAGGGTATTCATTATTGTTAGAGTTCATACGTAAAATTTTATGCTCTTTCGAATGGTATAAAAATAAATAATCTAGCTTAAAAATGAAGCGAGTTATGAGCAATTTTCCAGAGTGCACCTCTATTTTTGGAATTTCCAAAATTTTTGAAGATGTGGATTTTTTAAATGGATTTTCAGAATATATCTAAAACTGTCTTAAAATCATTTTTTGTAGAATTTTATGCCAAATTCAACCGTACCAAAATCATTTTTCTACATCGAAAACTAAGCTAGTTATGAGCAATTTTTCGAGCTGAACCTAAATTTTGAAATTTTGAAAAAAAAAGTCAGTTTTGAAAAATTGGTCATAACTCGTCTAATTTTTAACTTATATTATTGATTTTTATACCATTGGATAGAACATAAAATTATACTTATGAAACTTGCAAATTTTTTGATTGTTTGATTACCCTAGATGAGATAATTAGGGTTAATTGCCTAACTAGCTAATGCTTACTTTAGAATCAACTTGCTTGGCCCTAGAACTCGGTTTTCGGGCACTTTCGACTATGCTGATTTTGAAAATTGTGTTCTTTTTATTGATTTCTGTTGAATTCGATAAGAAAAAACATTTCATACTGTACCCCGGCTGATTTTGGTCTACACCATAGCCTTTGAAAAACGCCTAAAAATATAGTGACCCTTTAACTTTGACCCAATTTATGTTTGTTACCTTAGCAGATATCAAAAAGTTGTCAACTAATAAAATATTTATCATATTATCAGCAATGTTTTTGTAGTTGACTACTTTTTGATATCTTCTACCGTAACCGAGATAAATTAGGTCAAAGTTGAAGGACACTTTGGGCTGGCATAATAGGGTCTCTTTACTTTGACCTATTCTTTCATGGTTACGGTAAAAGATATCAAAAAGTGGTTAACTAATAAAATGTTTATCATGTTATCAGCAATGTTTTTTTAGCTGGTAACTTTTTGATTTCTTTCACCGTAACCGAGATAAATTAGGTTGAAGTTGGAAAACTCTTTGATCTAGTATAATAGGGTATCTTTACTTTGATCCAATTGATCTCGTTTCCGGTAAAAGATATTAAAAAGTGGTTAACAGATAAAATATTTATCATATCATCAACAATATTTTATCAGTTGACCACTCTTTGATATGTCTTACCGTAACCGAGATAAATTGGGTCAAAGTGGGCAAACAAGAAACTTACAGTATCCCTCGATTCCAAAAGTTAGAATGTAGGTTTCTATGAAGTTTTTTATACCAATCGACTCGAAATTCAATTTTAAAGTCAACCATGAACCTCAAATTATTATTAATCAAAGATTTCGACACTCAAAATTCATAGGAAACGAAATTTTCAGTCCCTTCTCCCCACACAAACACCACGTTTGTCATCCCATCCAGTCTTCGTTCTTCGTTTTCTTCCGTCTTCCTAAACTACAAAACTATTTCTTTTCCCACTCTCTCACTTCTCCACACTATTTCACTCTCTCGCTTTTTCTCTCTGTACATTTCGAAATGCTCGTAATGTGCGTGCCTAATGGGATGCGACTTACACCGTGTTTTCTCATTCCCCTTGTGTCTAACCAACTCTCTTCATTCCCCACACTATTTCTCCTAGGCTCCGCCCATTTAGGTTGTTCGGAATGGGATTTTCGGTGGGGAAAAAGAAGGAGAAAGAAAACCCGGGTTACGGTAGTTTTTTGGTGAGAGAGAGAGAGAGAGTGAGAGAGAATTGAGACATTTTTATGGGTTTGGGAACAAAAAAGTGATGACGAACGAAAAAAATATGTAGGTCAACAGGAAACTGGAAGTCAGAAATTCCAAGGGGAACAGTTGGGAAAAAAATTTATCTGAAATTTCAAATTTCGCGCTTTTCCAATAATTTCGGTTTTTTCAAAAAGGTCAATTTTGAGCCAAGTTACACAAATTTGAAAATGGTGGCCTAGAATTCCAAAACGAAGATAAAAAACTAGGATTTTCTGATTCTTCGAATTTTCAGAACTTTTGCCTTTTTAAACTATTGAAAAATTTAGAATTTTAGCTTTTCAAATCCAATTTTTTGCTTCAAAAAATACCAATTTAGCGCCAAGATACGAGCCTTTGAACATTGGTGGCCTAGAAATCCAAGTGTTCGGAAAACTAGACCACGAGCTACATGAATCGAAAGAGCAAGCTGTGAGGATTACGTCACAGGTTTCAGATTTAAAAAATACCAATTTTCAGCTGAGTTATGACCATTTGAAGTTGGTGGCCTAGAAATCCAAAACTAGGCCATAATATTCAAATGGCTGTAACTTGCTTCAAAATAGAGGTATTTTAAATTAAAAAATTGGTATGGATTTGTTTAAAAAAGGGCTTTCCAGAAATATATGAATATTATGGCCTAACTTTTTCGAAATTTGAAATTCTAGGCCACCAACTTCAAATGACTGTAACTCATTTCAAATTGGAGATTTTTGGAATCTAAAAATTGAAACGAATTTCTCAAAACCAGAGCTGTTTAAAAATATAAAGATATCATGGCCTAACTTTTGCAAAGTTCAAAATTCTAGGCCACCAACTTCAAATCGCCGAAAATGGCGTCATAATGAATATTGAAAAAGGGTGGCCTAGATTTTGCAGAAGTTAGGCCATATTGTATATCTTTAAAAAGCTGAGATTTTGAGAAATCCAAAACTGTTTTTAGATTTGCAAAAGCTCACTTTTGAAGCGAGTTATAACCATTTGAAGTCGATGGCCTAGTTTTGGATTTCTAGGCCACCAACTTCTAATTGGTGTAACTTGGCTTAAAATTGATATTTTTCAAATTTAAAAACTGATTGAGAAACTCTAAAACTCACATTTTTTGATCGTACAACTAACTTAGAGTCTAATGGCCTAGTTTTCTATCAATTTGGGGTTCTAGGCCACCATCATCAAATACCCGTAACTTGCTTCAATGTCAATATTTTTCAAATCTAAAAACTGAGTCGAAATCTTGAAAATTTGCATTTTCTAGTCATGAAACGTACTTATAGTTCACGGGCCTAGTTTTCTCTAAATTTGGATTTCTAGGCCACCAAACTTAAAATGGGTGTAACTTGGCTCAAAATCCATATTTTAAGATTTTTCAAAAACCAAAATATTCCGAAATCCTCTCCCTAAAATCCCCTTAAATCTGCATAATCCTTGTGTTTCCGATTTTCAAAATTTACGCCCATAAAAGTGTGTGTGTGTGTGTGTTTGAGATGGCCAATAAATGTGATGCCCATTCCGTCCGCCCGTCCTCCTTCTGCCTGCCTGCTGATCACATAAAACTGTCAGGAAAAGAGGAGAGAATTTCGAGTAGTTTATTCAGTATGAATGTGTATTCAGAAGACGTCACGTCTTCTGGAGCTTCCGAAGGACGGGGGAGGAAAGAAACCAGACGCTGGGGAGACATAAATGGAATTCGGGTGATGAGAAATGGAGATTTATTTTTGGTTTTTGGTGGAAAAGGAGGCGAAGATATATATCATAAAGTCCCCTTTCCCTTTGGGGGGTACTGTAGCCTGGCCTAGAAATTATGTATTTGGAAAGCTAGGCCATCCTTCTAAGTAGTAGCTACTGTAGTTCTGGTACTTAGGGTAAGTTAGTATGGCCTTTAGAGAAAGTTAGAGTTTTGAAAGTTAGGCCACCATGAAAAGCTAGGCCGTCCATGGTAAGAGCTGATTACTGTAGGTAGAAACTCATAAATCGATGACTGTGGCCTAGAATTTTCATGGCGGCCTAGAAATTTTGAAATTTGGAAAGCTAGGCCACCATGAAAGCAGGGCTATTCTTAGGGAAAAGATAAGACAGTATGAATGAGATAATTGGGTTACGGTAGGTCAGTCAGTTTTTAAAAGTTGGATTTTTCTGAATTTATGAATTTCTGAATTTCTGAATATCTGAATTTCTGAATTTCTGAATTTCTGAATTTCTGAATATCTGAATTTCTGAATTTCTGAATTTCTGAATTTCTGAATATCTGAATTTCTGAATTTCTGAATTTCTGAATTTCTGAATTTCTGAATATCTGAATTTCTGAATTTCTGAATTTCTGAATTTCTGAATTTCTGAATTTCTGAAATTCTGAATTTCTGAATTTCTGAATTTCTGAATTTCCAGATTCTTGGATTTCCAGATGTTCAGATGTCCAGATTTCCAGTTTTCCCGATTTCCAAATTTCCCGATTTCCAGATTTCCAGATTTTCAGATTTCCAGTTTTTCTGAATTTCTGAATTTCTGAATTTTCTCCCTTAACATTCTCCAAATTTCTGTTTCTCTAACCACTCTCTCAATTCCCCATACTATTTCTCCAGAACACATTATTTTGTCTTTACATACATACTTACATCTCTATACTCATATAACCAATCCCATATGCATTTCCGTCCCAAAACCAAAAATATATATTCATTACTTTTCCTTTCTTTTCGAGAGCCACAAAACGATGCTTAACTTTCCTGGATTACTGTAGTTTACTTCATATTTTGAATTGTTTCATTTGGGTTACTGTAGCTAGCATTAAAGCTTGAAAATTATCTAAAATCGCTTCAAGGTAACCTAAAGAGATAAGCTTCATCTCCAGGATTACTGTAGTCTTCTTTTTCAACTTTTCAAAATTTAGAAGATTACTGTAGCTAACTTGGAAAGACTAGCTTATCATTTAGGAATTACTGTAGTTTTTCTTTTTTTTTTTCGAATTCATCAAAGTTTAGAAGGTTACTGTAGCTTTGAGAAAAGAAGCTTCACATTTCAGGATTACTGTATTTTTCTCCAAATTATTTCTCAGAAAGATTACTGTAGCTGAAAATTCAAATTGCTGTGGTTACAAGTTTGGTATGTCTGTCTCTCTGTGTGTCCGGATTTCCACAAAGCATGAAACTACAGTAATCCTTTTCGTAAATTCAAAATTTTTAAAACTTTTGAAGTTTTGAATTTTGGGAGTTTCCAAAAATCTGGAAATCTGGAAATTCAGAAATTCAGAATTTCAGAAATTCAGAAATTCAGAAATTCAGAAATTCAGAAATTCAGAAATTCAGAAATTCAGAAATTCAGAAATTCAGAAATTCAGAAATTCAGAAATTCAGAAATTCAGAAATTCAGAAATTCCGAATCTCCCAGCTTTCAGGAGGCCTAGCATTCCAAATTACAAAATTTCTAGGTCATCATAAAAATTCTAGACCACAGACATCGATTTGGGGGTTTCTACCTACAGTAATCAGCTCTTACCATGGATGGCCTAGCTTTCCAATGTGGCCTAGCTTTCAAGACTTTCTAGGCCATACTACCGTACCTCAACTACTAGAACTATGGTAATAACTATTCGAAAGGATGGCCTAGCTTTCCAAAACTCCAAATTTCTAGGCCAGAACTACAGTACCCACCTCAAGTTCAATTTCAGATTTTCCAGAATCCTGGATTACTGTACCTGGAAAAATGTCTGGCAAATTCTAATAAAATTCAAAATACACTTAATTTTTATTCAGATTTTTAACAAAAAAATTTTTTTTTCAGAAAAAAAAGTTGGGGAAGAAGAAGAAGAAGACTAGAAACCACACACACACAAAGAAGAAAAATTCTAGAAAAAATCGATAAATTGGGTGAAAAATGGAGGAACCGTGTAGTCTCACAGGACATGTCAAAAAATGCAGAAAATCGAAAAAAATTCATGAAAAAATGGAAAAAAAGACCCGTAATGGGTAAGAATAAGAAAGGGGGCGGAGCCTATCAGAATCAGTTCATAAGGCGGGAAATTTGAAATTTGAAATTCAAAAAAAAGACAAAAAAAAGGAAAAATCTAGACAAGTTTTGAAGAGGTATACAAAAAAAAGAAGGCACTATATTTGAGGAAAAATGGAGGGAACGGAGAAAATGATTTTTTGAGAATTTTTTTGTAATTTTGGAGAATTTCAGATTGTCATAATCTCAAAATTTCAGAATCTAAGAATCTAAGAATCTCGGAATTTCAAAGTTCCAGAATCTTAGAGTCTTAGAAGCTTGGATTTTCAGAATTTCAGAATTTCAGAATTTCAAAATTTAAGAAACTTAGAATCTCAGAATCTCATAATCTCAGAATCTCAGAATCTTAAAATTTCAGAATCTCATAATCTCAGAATCTCAGAATCTTAAAATTTCAAAATCTCAGAATCTCAGAATCTCAGAATCTCAGAATCTCAGAATCTCAGAATCTCAGAATCTCAGAATCTCAGAAATTCAGAAATTCAGAAACTCAGAAATTCAGAAATTCAGAAATTCAGAAATTCAGAAATTCAGAAATTCAGAAATTCAGAAATTCAGAAATTCAGAAATTCAGAAATTCAGAAATTCAGAAATTCAGAAATTCAGAAATTCAGAAATTCAGAAATTCAGAAATTTAGAAATTCAGAAATTCAGAAATTCAGAAATTCAGAAATTCAGAAATTCAGAAATTCAGAAATTCAGAAATTCAGAAATTCAGAAATTCAGAAATTCAGAAATTCAGAAATTCAGAAATTCAGAAATTCAGAAATTCAGAAATTCAGAAATTCAGAAATTCAGAAATTCAGAAATTCAGAAATTCAGAAATTCAGAAATTCAGAAATTCAGAAATTCAGAAATTCAGAAATTCAGAAATTCAGAAATTCAGAAATTCAGAAATTCAGAAATTCAGAAATTCAGAAATTCAGAAATTCAGAAATTCAGGAATTCAGAATTTCAGTACCTCAAAGTTTCAGATTATTTGGAATTTCAGAATCTTAGAATTTCAGGATTTCGGAGTTTCAGAATCTCTGAATCTCAGAATCTCAGAATCTCAGAATCCCAGAATCTCAGAATCTCAGAATCTCAGAAAATCAAAATTTCTGAATTTCAGAATCTCAGAATCTCAGAATAACAGAATCTCAGAATCTCAGAATCTCAGAACCTCAGAATCTCAGAATCTCAGAATCTCAGAATCTCAGAATCTCAGATTTTCAGAATTTAGATATTCAGAATCTCGAATTTTCAGAAATTCAGGAATTCTGAATTCCAGAATTTTGAATTTTCGGAATCTTAGAATTTCAAATTTTTAGAAGCGCGGCTTTTTAGAAATTCAGAATATTAGAATATCTGAATATCTGAAATTCTGAAATTTTGAAATTCAGAAGCTAGAGTTTCAGATTTCTAGAATCCAGAATTTCAGCATTCCAGATTCTCGAAAATTCCAAATTTCAGAATTCCAGAATCTAAAAGAATAGAAAATGTACTATTTTTGGAATCTTAAAATCTCAAAAAATCGAAAATCTGAAAATCTAGTTTTTTTTCAAAATACGATTCTAAAACTGTGGAAATTTCAACTCCAGAATTCTGAGAACTTTAAATTTCTGATTTTCGAAATTTCGGAACTTCAGAATTTCAAAATTCCAGAATCCCAGGATCCTAGAATCTTAGAAATTCAGAATCTAAAAATCCGTTTTTTTTTGAAAATCCTAAAAGTCCTAAAAACTGCTCTTCGAAAATTGGTTTCTACAGTTTCAGATTCTCAACTCCAAAATCCTCCAAAAAAAATTCTCAAAAAACCACCTCAATATTCAAATTCACGGTGGACAAAGCCCAGGATACGCAACAACACCATATGGATTGTGTCCAGCTGCTTGTGGCCAATGAGCCATTTGCCATTTCTTATCATCATCCAAATCCATTCCCATTCCCTTCGGTGGATTCGCCGGTAGAAGAGGAGTGTGCTCTGTGTGATCATCCACTCTCTGCTTCTCTTTTTTCGCCTTCATTCGTCGATTTTGAAACCAAATTTTGATTTGACGATCTGTGAGTTGTGTCTGGAGTCGGAGCTCTTCTCGCTGCTTTTTTGATACGTAGGACGATTGTTGGAATTTGGCTTCAAGGACGGAGGTTTGGAAACGTTGATATGTTTGACGACCCTTTTTTGATGAAGCTGGAAAAGGAATATATTGATTTGTATACTAAAATTGTGTAAAATTTGATGCTCTATAATTTTGCAGTTTATAAATTTCAAATAGCTAACTTGGTTCTTGAGATATGCGCCTTTAAAGATAGCATGCATCTAAAACTAGGAAGAGAGGCAGCTGCGGCTACTTTAAAGGCGCATAACTCAAAAAGGAAAAAAGCTATGAAAAACTAGTTAACTAGCAAAATATGTAAAATTTTATGCTCTACATTTTTGTAATGAATACATTTTTGAAAGGTGAATTGGTTCTTGAGTTATGCACCTTTAAAGATAGCACGAATAGAAAAGTGAGGAGCCGCAATGGCGCGCCAAGCGCTCTAACTTTCAAGGCGCATAACACAAAAAGCAAAAAAGCTATTCAAATTTTGTTAACTAAAAAAATGTGTAACATTTTATGCTCTACATTTTTGTTGTTTAAATTTTTAAAATAGCTAAATTTGTTCTTAAGATATGCGCTTTTTAAGATAACACACCTAACAGCAGGGAGAAGAACGCGCGCTAACTTCAAAGCGGGATATCTCTAAAACTAAAACAGCTAGCTAAATTTTGTTAACTAACAAAATGTATGAAATTTTATGATTTATATTGTAGTGATTTGCAATTTTTGAATAGCTAACTTGGTGCTTGAGATATGCGCCTTTAAAGATAGCAGATACCTAAATACAGGAAAAGAAGGAGGTGCGCTAACTTCAAAGCGGTATATCTTTGAAACTGAGACAGTTAGCTTAATTTTGTTAATTAACGAAATGTGTGAAATTTTATGATCTATATTTCTTTTAAATTTACAGTTCTTGAATAGCTTAAATAGTTCTTGAGAAATGCGCCTTTAAAGATAGCTCGCACAGAAAAAGACAAGAGGCTGTGGCGCGCGGACTTTGAAGGCGCATAACTCAAAAAGTAGAGAAGCCAGTACAATTTTAGTCTTTTTTTCAAAATTTTGAGAAGATTTTGGTATATAAATGAATAAAACTTATAAATGACACATATTTGAAAATAATGGTTTCCATAAGTAATTTTGCCTGCCGGCCTGTTTTTAGGTCTATGACGTTTAAAGCTAAATATCTCAAGAACTAAACTAGTCATTTGAAAGTTGTTCACTATAAAAATGTAGACCGTCAGATGGTACACATTTTGTTAGTTTATAGTTTTTGATAGCTCTTATAGTTTTAGAGTTATGCTGCTTTCAAGTTAGCACACTCAAAAAGTGAGGAGACGCAGACGCGCTATCTTTAAAAGCGCATATCTCAAAAACCTTGATAGCTATCAAAAAATAACAAACTACAAAAATGTAGAGTATGAAATTTTACACATTTTGTTAATTGACAAAAGTTAGATAACTTTTTTGCTTTAAGAGTTATGCGCCTTTAAAGTTAGCGCTGCCATTTTTCCTGTTTTCAGGTGTCTGCTATCTTTAAAGGCGCATAACTCAAGAACCAATTTAGCTATCAAAATAATGTAAACCACAAAAATGTAGTTCATAAAATTTAAAACACTTAACTAGTTAACAAAGTTTAAATAGCTTTTCTGCTTTTTGCGTTATGCGCCTTTAAAATTGGCGCGTCCCCTACCGTAACGTCTTCTACCTTTAATGGCGCATATCTCAAGAACCAATTAAGCTATCAAAAAAGTGTGAATTAACAAAATATGTACAATTTCAAAAATTACAAGAAAAGAAAAAGTGAAACTGACCGAACAACTCACCATAGTTGGACCACGCTGGGTTGGGATAGCACTGTGGCCAACCAGGGAACGCCGCCGGACCAAGCGGCTGACCGAAATATGAGTAATTCTGGGGCCATCCTGCGTAGCTCTGCATATATGCTGCTGATACTGGAACATTGAGTTTTTATAGAAATTGGGTCAAAGTGGGCGGAGTCACTGACTACCTGGGTAGAGACTGGCTTCTGCTGATGGGGTTGAGGAGGGTTCTGGATCTTCTTTTCCGACTCCTTGGGTCATGGCGGCAAGTCTCTGGAATAAGAAGGGGTAATTAAGTGATTAGTGGGTAATTAAGCTTGGAAGTTATCAGATTGACTTGAAAGTCAGATTGCCGAATTCTGAAATTTTGAGATTCTGAAAAATCCAAAAATCGAAATTTTGATACTTTTTGAAATTTTAGAATACAGAATCCTGGAATCCTGAATTTCTGAATTTCTGAATTTCTGAATTTCTGAATTTCTGAATTTCTGAATTTCTGAATTTCTGAATTTCTGAATTTCTGAATTTCTGAATTTCCGAATTTCTGAATTTCTGAATTTCTGAATTTCCGAATTTCTGAATTTCCGAATTTCTGAATTTCTGAATTTCTGAATTTCCGAATTTCTGAATTTCTGAATTTCTGAATTTCTGAATTTCAGAATTTCAGAAGTTTCAGAAATCTGGATTTTTGAGTTCTCGATCTTCAGAATCTCAAAGTTCAAAAATTTCGGAATTTCAGAATCCTAGAATCTCAGAATTGGAGATATTCAGAATTCAGAATTCAGAATCTCAGAATCTCAGAAAATGGAAATCTGAAACATTCAAAATCCCGGAATTCCGCTTTTCAAAAATTCCAAATTCTGGGTTTCAGAATTCCGGAAAGTTACATTTTTTGAATCTCCGGATCTTTTTTTTCAGTATTCAGAATCGCAAAATTTCAGAATTCAGGATTTCAAGTCAATCTGAAACTTTTCAAACCTTTATAGATAATTGAAAACTTAAATTAATTACTTAATTACCCTAATTAGGATCCTAATTAACCTACCGATAAATGATCATTGGCTTCTGGTTGTGAAGACGTTGTCGACGTGGCCGTCGACGATGCCGTCGACGAGCCAAATTCGAATGCACTAGACGACGTGTTCATTGTTTTTTGTCTTCTACCGTAATCCCCCGAAAAAGTGGGCGGAGCCTATTTGGGCCAATTGGAAGAAGCGGAGAGTGTCCTGGAAGAAAGCCGGTTTCTGGAGGAAAGAGAGAGTGAGAGAGAAAAAGAAAAAGAGACACAAATTATAAAAATAATGGGTTTTATGGAAATTGGAGTTGACTTTGGGGAGCAGCACAAGAAGTGGAGCACAAGAAGGGGAAAGTGTAAAAATTGGAAAGAGTGTGGAGGAGGGAGAGACGCAGAGAATGGGACGGGCGCCAAGGCGACTGGATAGCCGGAAAAGGAAAATGAATTGACTAGGAGAGAGGGAAAAAAGTGAGAGAGAGAGATGGAGAAGGTCAGATTTTTTAGAGGGGATTTGGAGGTGAGATTCTGGAGAGTCAGAAGTTTGGAATGTTAGGTTTTGTGATTCTGAGATTCTGAAATTCTTAGATTTCTGGATCCCTAGATTCCTGGATACTTAGATTCCTGGATCCTTAGCTCTCCAGATTTTAGAATTTTGAGAAATTTCTGGAATTCTGGAATACGGATTTTTGGAATTCTCCACGTTTTTTGAATTTGGAATTGTAGAATTTAGGATGGAGAATACAGAATGGAGAATCCAGAATCCAGAATCCAGAATCCAGAATCCAGAATCCAGAATCCAGAATCCAGAATCCAGAATCCAGAATTCAGAATCCAGAATCCAGAATCCAGAATCCAGAATCCAGAATCCGGAATCCGGAATCCAGAATTTTCCTTCAGTTTTTAGAGATTTCCGTTTTTTTTCAATTCTAGAATTCTGATTCTTGAGATTTCAGAATTTTGAGCATTTCCGACTTTTGTGTAATTTCAGCTTTTTGAGTACTGATCCTTTAAACTTTGATTTTTGGATTTATGAATTTATTAATGAAATTTAGAAGTTTTTTGGAATACTAAGAATCTGAAATTTTCGAAGTTTTTTGAATCGTTGTCTACTACTGTATTTTGGAAATCAAGGAATTCAGAAATCTCCAGATTCCAAAACTCCAGGATTCGAAATTACTAACTTCTAAAATTCTGAATTTCTAGATTCTTTGATTTTCGGATTCTGGATTTCCTAAATTTCCAGATTCTTGAAATCTGAAAATGAGATTTGGAGCTCTATGTCTAGAATTTAAGAAACTCGAATTTCTGGATTAGACGCCATATTTTCTAACTTTTCAAATTCAATTCTTAGATTCTTAGATTCTCTATTTTTTTTTCCAAAACCAATTGTCTATGAGAACATTTTCAATACTATTTTGAACTAATACAAACTTGGTAAAAATCGAAAAAAAGAAAACAGAGGGACCACAGATTTTGAAGAAGACCACATTGTCAAAAAGAAAATGTCATTCATTTGCCCTAAATTTTCGATTCGAGGGGAGGCAGAGAGCAGTTTCCTTTTGTCTACAAATTTCTTTTTTTTTCTCCATTTTTGTTCTTCTTTTTCTTTTTTTGTAGTTCAAAAAATATTGATTTTATGGAAGGAAATTTTGGCTAAAACTGGATTTCCAGCAATTTCAGGAGTCTGGGAATCTAAGAATCTTGGAAGCTAAGAATCCAAGAATCCAGGAATCCAGGAATCCAGGAATCCAGGAATCTAGGAATCTGAGAATCCAAGAATTTAAGAATCTGGAATTTTGGAAGCTTCAGAAGTTCGAATTTCAGATTTCAGAATCCCAAGTTTTTAGACATTTTCCACAATCTTATTTTCCCCATTTTCAGGTTTTGAGATTTTTTGAAAATAAGATGTTTTTCAAACTTTTTAGAAATTCACCACTTAAAGTAGCTTGTAGTTTTTGTATTTCTTTCAGTCTACTTGAAAAGTTTCGTAACGAAAAAACGGAGATTTTCGAATTTCGCGCCAAAACTGTTCCCCCTTCCCCCTGTACCTGTCTCAGCTGGCGCCAAACTAGGTGGCTAACTGACGGGGCTCATAACTCAGCTCAAAATTGGAATTTTCTTTTGAAACAAAAAGTAAATTATAGATCTTTTTCGAATCTACAAAATGATATAAAATTTAAATAGTTTGAAGAATGAGTATTTAAAATAGAAGCCGAAAAACAGAAGTGCCACTGAAATCGGATCAGATCGCTATGGAGGCTTGTGGCTTGAAATGGAAATTTCAAGTATAGTTGAATTTTATATAGTCATGTAGCACTTTTCAAGTTCTACATTGTACTTTTTGATTCAAAAAAAATTCAAAATTTGAGCCAAGTTATGCGCTGGCAAGTAAGCGACCCTGTTTGGCGCCGGTTGACAGGGAGGGGTGAAAAGCCGTAAAAGAGCCGCTTAGCAACGGCGGCCGGTAGCTCATTATCTAAAAGTCTCAACTAGTTGAGTTATATACCAGTTTGTAGAACTTCTTTATTCCTACATTTTGGTATAAAATTCAAAACAGAATGCAAATTTTGAGCGGAGTTACGCTTTAAACAAGTATAGATACCCCAAAAAGTGGGTCTTTAACTTTGCGCTAATTTATCTCGGTTACAGTAACAGATACCAAAAAGTAGTCAACTGATAAAATGTTACAGATAAAAAGATACATATTTTACTAGTTAGCTACTTCTTGATATCTTTTATAGGAACCGAGATATATAGGCTTAAAGTCGGCGGTTCGGAAGAGACGGTGGCTCAATAAATTAAAGGCATTTAAAGAGCTTAGGTGAATACCATTAAATAAATCTAATACAATATCATTAAGAACATAGAATTGGTTTTATTTTATTTTTCTAAGTTTCCGATTCCATGGACCCAATTTAAGGGCCCTATAAAAACGGGTCATTAGGCGGCTCGTCGCCCGCCCGGGGCGAGTCAATTCCCATAATCGTCAAATTTAAGAGTGTCCGAATTGATTAAGAAATACATTAAGAAATACATACACACATACCCATAAAAAGTGAATTGGATTAGAAAATCGGAGAAAAGGAGAAGTGATACAAAGTAGTAATAATTGGGAGAATAATTAAAAAACAGATCATCACCCATCCGAAAATAGGTACTCAGACATGAAATGTGGTATGGGATATGGGGTGCTTTAGAAAAGAGAGAGACCCGCCCGAAAAGTGGGCGGAGCCTATTTGAAAGAGAAGGGGAGAGGGGGCGGAGTCTTGGATGGCGGCGGATTGGTTGGGAGGGGAACGAAGAGGCGCAGAGAAAATGGGGAGAGAATTTGAAAATGAGAATGATCTTCTCTTTTTGAAAAAGAGCCGAGCCGCCTTTTTTGGGTCTGGGGAGAGAGAGAGAGAGAGAGAGAGAGAGAGAGAGAGAGAGAGAGAGAGAGAGAGAGAGAGAGAGAGAGAGAGAGAGAGAGAGAGAGAGAGAGAGAGAGAGAGAGAGAGAGAGAGAGAGAGGAGAAGAGAAAGAGGGTGATTCATAATTTTGGAAGAAGTAACCACCTTTTCGGGAAAGGAATGAATCAAAACAAACAGAATGAACTTTTTAGGTACAGTAGAAATGCCTTTTTTGTCATCTGGGGACGCCAACCTTAAAGGCGCATAAGTCAAAAACTACAGAAAACGGCTAATTGCAAATTGCTTAGCGTAAAATTTTATACATTTTCGTAGTTTACAGATTTTTGTTAGCTACTGTAGTTTTTGAGTTATGCGCCTTTAAAGTTGAAGAGACCACCCACTCCCACAGGGCGTGCTATCTTTAAAGGCGCATAACTCGAAAACTACTGTACCTATCTAAAATTGGTAACTTACAAATTGCTCAGCATAAAATTTCACAAGTTTTTGCAGTTAACAAGTTTTCAACAATTACTGTAGTTTTTGAGTTATGCGCCTTTAAAGTTGGATAGCCCCCCCCTTGGAGGGGCGCCCCACCTTTAAAGGCGCATAACTCAGAAACTACGGTAGCTATCCAAACTTTGTAAACTACAAAAAATTTCTACAGTAATCCAAAATTCATATTTATAATCTTTCGAAATCTGAGGATCTCAGAATTCCAGGATTCCAGAATCTCAGACTCAGAATCTCCGATTTCCAGAATCGCAGAATTTTAATCAAATCTTTTTTTTCCGGAATTCTGAAAACTGCCAATTCACTTTTTATAGACCAATCAAAACTAGTATAAATGGGTTTTTCTATGTTTAGGGGTGTCAAAAAAAACCAAACGAAAAAAAGTTGATTAGATTGGAAAGTCTAGAATTCAGAAATCAAAGAATTCTGAAAATTCTGGAATCTCAGAATTTAGATTCTTAGAATCTCAGACACTAAAAATTTCAGAATTAATATAAAATTCATACTCAGGAAATTCAGAGCTTCGAAATGAGTATAAACACGACATATTTTGGCTGATTCCAATTTTCACTCAAATTTTGGCATGCGCCTTTAAGATTTTGCCGTGGGACCCAAATTTTTTATGGGACCTATGGCTTGTTTATACTCATTGTAAAGCTGAAAAAATGCTGATTTCAAATCTGTTTACAAAATTGAAATCGGATAAAAATTCAAAAAGTTATGATTAAAACAAATTTTAATGGTCTAAAATTTCAGGCTCCGAACTTTAAAGGATCATAACTTTGTTCATCTTCATTTGTTCTGAATGGTTTTAGGTTTGTTCAAAAGCTAAAAACTAAAAAATTCAGAATTTGTTCACAAAACTAAAATCAAACAAAAAGTAAAAATGTTATGAGTAAAAAACCAGGAATATCGATTAACTCTAACTTGGAAAGCCGTTTTAGTGCTATCTCAGAATCCAAATATATCCAAATCGACAATTTTCTTCTAAACTGACTCTTCCTCTTTTCCGAATCGTTTTTACCCATTATACATGTTTATAAGTGTGTGATAAATCCGTTCCACCCAATTCCTTCTCCAGAATCCCTATGAATTCGGAGAAGAAGAAGAAGGGAACTTCTGGAGAAGGAAAAGGATCTTCAAAACCTAAAAGGTCTTCTTCTTCTTCTTCTTCTTCTTTCTTTGTTTCCGTTTTTCTCATTAATTCTCCGCTCAAATTGCCTTAAAAAACAGAAAAAAAGGAGAAGAAGAAGAAGAAGGAAAGTTTTTGGGGTAGGAAGAAGAAGAAGAAGAAGATGAAAGGAAAACGAGGCGGCGACTTTTTGGGTCCACTTATCTAAATGTCATCATTTTAAGCACTTTTCGACACGGGCGGTCTTCTTCCTCTTCTTCCTCTTCTTTTCCTTTTTTAAAAAGGGGAAGATTGGAGAAGGGCAAAAGAAGGAATTTTTCCAAAAATTTTGAAATGAAACAAATTGGAAAAAGAAGAGTTTTAAATTCCCTACAAAACAAGCCTAAAACCATGTAAAACGAATAAAAATCAACCAAGTTATGAGAGTTTGAAAATCGGAACCCAACATTTTTTAGCATCAAAAATGTTTTTAATCATAACTTTTTGAATTTTCGTTCGATTTAAAAAATTTAAACAGATTTGAAATCAGCACGTCTTCAGCTTCAAAATAATTATAAACATGTCTATGCTCACAAAAGAAATCGGGTCCCGCCGCGATTTCTTAAAGGCTCATATCAAAATTTTGAGCCGAAAATGGTATTTAAGGATAATAGGTCGTGTTTATACTCATTTTGAAGCTCTTAACTGTCTGAGTGTGAATATTTTATTACCTTGAGCAAAATAACAAGTTTTTAGATTCAAAACAAGCCTAAAACCATTCAAAACGGATAAAAATTCAAACAGTTATGAATGTTTCAAATTCAGTGTCCAAAATTTTAGTACCTCAAATATGTTTTTAATCATAACTTTCTGAGTTCACATTCGATTTTAATGTTCTAAACAGATTTGAATTGAACACATTATCAGCTTCAAAATGAGTGTAAATATGCCTATGTTTGCAAAAAATTCGGGCCCCGCCGCGATCTTCTTTAAAGGCGCATACCAAAACCTGAGCGAAAATTGGAATCCCCCAAAATATGCCGTGTTTATACTCATTTTGGTGCTCTTAACTAGCTGATTAATAATCTTTATTTAAAAATAAGAAAACTCTAAAATTAGAGAAGATATGATTAGAAAACTGCGAAAAAAAAATCGAAAAACGATGGAAAGACGTTCGGTCGTAAAAATGTTGTGCATAAAAACACTATAAAATGTCGCGGGGGTGTAAAAATGCAAATTTTCTGATTCTACTGAAATTTTTAGTTAAAAAAAAAAGGAAAAAATTCGAAAAATTCCAGTTTCGAATATAGAAACTTGTTAGAAATCCCAAAATGAAAAATCCCCAAAATTTTTCAAAACGTTTTTTCGCTCTAAATCTTTCAATTTTTGCTCAAATTAAGAATAAATTATAAATTCATACTCAGGAGGTTTAGAGCTTCAAAATGAGTATAAACACGACATA
Organism: Caenorhabditis nigoni; assembly: GCA_027920645.1. Lineage (NCBI taxonomy): Eukaryota > Metazoa > Nematoda > Chromadorea > Rhabditida > Rhabditidae > Caenorhabditis > Caenorhabditis nigoni. Next base: position 14,147,599 of record CP115866.1, read on the forward strand.
TTTTCGCTAGATTCAATTTTCGCTAAAATTTTGGTATGCGCCTTTAAAAAATTCGTTGTGGGACCCAACTTTTTTGGGACATATGGCATGTTTATGCTCATTTTGAAGCTGAGAAACTGCTTATTTTAAATTTGTCAACAAAATCAAAATCGAATGAAAATTCAAAAAGTTATGACTAAAACAGTTTTTGATGTTCAGAATTTTGGAACTTCGAGCTTTGAACGATCATAACTTTGTGAATTTTTATCAAATTTTAGGGATTTTAGGTTTGTTTTAAATCCAAAATCTTGAGAAATTAGAATTAATAAACAAATTGAACATCAGACTGGAAATAAGAATGTTATGAGCCGAAAACCAGGGATATCGATTATGCCTAACTTGGAGTTTGGGGTTTTTTCGGTTCGATCTATAACTTTTGAACTTCAAAACTTAGAAATCTGGATATCTAAGGATTTAAGAATCTAAGAATCTTCCAGAAAAATCAAAAAGTACACGAGTAAAGTACATAAATTCTGGAGTACAGGGGGTATAAAACTAAAAGTGTAGGGGAGGCAAAAGAAAGGGAGAGAGATAATTAGTATCTTCGGAAAAAAGTGAGAAAAACGACACACACTGTACTACAGAAAATGATGTTCTTTTTCCCCACAAAGAACTGGATCTCTTTTCTCCTAGGATTCAGAAGACGTTACGTCTTCTGAATATGAATCCAGAATTCTGAACCTAGAAGTCCCTAATGGTTGGGTTACGTAACAATTGGAGAAAGTTCCAGAAGTGAAACGTTTTGGAAAGTTCTAGAAACTATTTTTGGGGATCTGGAAATTTACAAAATTTGGGAATTACAGAAATTTTGAAATTTCAGAACCTCAAAAGCTCAGAATTTCAGAAACTTCAGAATCTAAAAATCTCAAAATTCTGATCTAAAATTTTTATTCAAGGTTTTTTAGTTGTTTTTTTTTAATTCTGAAAATAGCCAATTCCTATTATTATAGACCAATCAAAACTAGTATAAATGCGTTTTTCTATGTTTAGGGGTGTCTAAAAAATTCCGAAAAAAGTGTATTAGATTAGAAAGTCTAGAATTCAAGAATCAAAAATTCTGCAAATCTTGAATTTCAGAATTTCGGGATCCTTAGAACCTCAGAATTTTTATAAATTAGTACTCATCTAATTTAGAGCTTCAAAATGAGTATAAACACGACACATTTTGGCTAGATTCAATTTTCGCTCAAAATTTGGTATGCGCCTTTAAAAAATCGCTGCGGGACCCGAATTTTTTTGTGGGACCTATGCCATGTTTATACTCATTTTTAAGCTGAAAATGTGTTGATCCTTAAAATTCAAATTTCTCCCAACCAAATTCCTCCAATCTGTGAATTCTTACACATAATCTATCCATCCTATCGATTACACTTCCTCCTTCACACCAAGTTGTATCTCTTTCACTGTGTGAGCTCATATTTTATAATTTATTGGTCCATCCCCCCCTTTTTCCGATTTTTCCCCCCGTCTTGTCATCTGACCAGGTGCCGCCTTTGAAGTCGCCGCGCGCCAGGTTGGAGTGTGTCAGAAACAGTGGGCGGAGCTAGGATTACGGTAGAAAAAGAAGAAAAGAAAGAAAAAGGAATTAAGGAGTGATAAAGATTTAATTGGTGGTAGTTATAGATAATTAGTGATAAAAACTATGACAAACGGTTGGGAAGAAGAACTTGGAAAGGAAGGGATGGTGGAGATGAGAAGATCAGGGCAGATCAGAAATTTTTGTGAAAAAGGGAATGAAAAAAAAGGGAAATTTGAAAATACAATCATTTTCCATATTTTACAAAAATTTTGCAATAATTTTTTTTTCGAATTTTTCAAAATTGCGAAAATTAGAGGGTCCACCAACTTTGACCTAATTTATCTGGGTTACTGTAGGAGATATCAAAAAGTGATTAACTTATAAAATGTTACTGATATTATGCTCAACATTTTATTAGTTGATACCTTTTTGATATCTTTTACAGGAAACGAGATGAATTGGCTCAAAGTTAGGATATCTGTCTACGACAGGACGAGTTTACGACCATAGGGACCCTTAACGTTGAGCCAACTTATCTCGGTTACTGTAGAAGATATAAAAAAGCAGTCAACTAATAAAATGTAGGTGATAATCTGATAAACATTTTGTCAGTTGACAATTTTTTGATATCTTTCACAGGAAGCGAGATAAATTGGGTTAAAGTTAGGGGCATGTTTATAGGACTATGGTAGCTCAGCAATAAATTGACAGTTTTTGATTTTTTGAGAATTTCAAAACTTCTGAAAAACTGAAATTTATATAAAATCAAATAGAGTTGAAATTCAAAAAGTTAGTAAAATTTTGAAAAATCCGACTTTTGGATTTTTTTAAAAATTTCGAAAAATTCGAAAGAAAATTCTCTAAAATTTTGAATTTCTAAAATTAAGGATTACTGTACTTTTGGGAAAATTTTTTAAAAAATTATATTTTCCGCTCTGAAAACCTAAAAACGGTCCTTACAAAAATCTAAATTTGAAGTTCTGAAATTTTCAGAAAAATTCAAAATTTTGAAAATTTCAATCTTTTAAATTATTCCTTTGGGATGATGACGAAAATCTAGATTCCAATATTTTATAAATGCTGAAAATCTCAAAAATAATCTCAGAACTAAAAACCAAAAAGTACAGTAATCCTTCATTTTGGAAAATCCAGAACTTTAAAAATCTCAAAAATATATTTTTTCAAATTTTCAAAAAAAAAGTTTCGCAAAAAAATATTTCCCCAAAAATCTTCATAAATCAGCTCTCCAAACAAAAAAACGAACACAAATTGGTTCCATCCTCTCAAATTTTCTCATAAAATTTTCCCATTTTTCACTCAAAAAAATGGACCAAAAACTAACTATAAGACAGCTCAAAGTGTATAAATCAGCGTTAATTACCCTCCCATATAATTAATTTTCCGTCGTTTTTTGAGCCATAAAAAAGACAATGTGTGTGTCCAGTGATGGACCATAAATCAAGATGGGTAGGTCTAAAGTTTTTCTTTCTGAATGGAGAGCAACAGAAAAAAAGTGCTCCGTTCAGAGCACGGAAAAAACCATATGGTGACAATAGGAAAATATGTGAGGGCCAAGGAGGAGGAGGAAAAAAGCAATAAATAGATTTATATACTTTCTACACACACCTTGAAGAAAAATGTCGAAAAAATCTAGGGATTTCAGGGATCATGAATCTTTTTTTGAAATTTTGGAAAATTGAAGTTTCGAGCCAAGTTATAGTGATTTGAAGGCCTAGGAATCCAAGGTTTTGAAAAGTTAGGCCATCATATATAGTTTTGAAAAGCGCTTGTTTTGCGCAATTCAACTCGGTTTTTAGATTTCAAAAATCTCAATTTTGAAGCGAGTTATAGCGATTTGAAGTTTGTTGGCCTAGAAATCCAAAACTAGGCCGTGATGTTCCAAAATTGAAATAGCCGTAACTCGCTTCAAAATCAATATTTTTAAAATCTAAAAAATGATATGGGTTTCTTAAAACATGAGCTTTCTAAAAATATAAGACTTGGCCTAGATTTTGCAAAATTTGGATTTCTAGTCCACCAACTTCAAATGACTATAACTCGCTTTAAAATCAATGTTTTTGAAATCTGAAAAATGATATGGGTTTATTAAAACACGAGCTTTTTAATGATATATGATGTGGCCTAACTTCTGCAAAATTTGGAAAACTAGGCCACCAATTTCAAATGCCTGTAAATCGCTTTCTAATGGGGGAGAGCGTCAAAAATTCTGAAACCGAAAACAAAATTCAAAAATCCAGAAAGTTCCAAAACTCCTTAAAATCCTAAAAAGCCTGAAAATTCAAAAAAAAATCAGAAAAACCCAGAAATCCAAAAAATCCAAAAAGTCCGAAAATTCGAAAATCTAAGAACCCAGATTCTTAGATTCTTAGATTCCTAGACGTCATCAAATCCTAAAGTCCTCAAACCTTTCCCTTTTTCTCTGATTCATAAAAAAACAAAAAAAACTTATGAATACATAAAAGTACATAGAGATCCGGCTACTACCTATGTCTATTATAACCTGATATAAGTGCGCGCCGAACATCCGGGCGTCGGTAATAAAATGGTGTCCCGAAATCATAAAAACATACTAATTTCGCCTGGTTTTTTTGTATGTTATTTAGCATTGTTAACTATTCAAAAAAAGATGATAGTCCTTGAGTATGCGTTACTATAGGGGAGACTTGAAACACTGGACCAAAAAAACTTTTTGAGAGGCTTTTATATAAGAATAGAGTCCAAAAAATTTTAAGCAATTTACAACAAAAATCAAGTGTCTAGCTTAATTTTGAAGGGAGTTATAGCCTAATTTGTGTATTAGAAGGCGCGGTCGGCGGGAGGTGCCTGTCGCGCGCGCCGCTCATGGAGAGGAGCAGCGCTGTCGCGCCCGCAGCTCCTCACCTTCCGCCGACCGCGCCTTCTGTGTTACAAATTAGGCTAAAACTCTGTTCAAAATTGAGCTAGAGACTTGATTTTTGTTGCAAATTACTTCAAATTAAAAATGCTTTAGTCTAGTAATTTAATCTCAAAATTTTCAAAAAAAATTCTGACTCCACAAAATCTCTAGCACATATTTCTGCTCCAGGTGAGACTTTAGTATGCCAAGACCTGGTGATTCTGATCCACACACACAAAAATTTAACAACTTTTTAACGGCCAGCCCATTTGGTCGCCCGATTTTATGAGCAATCCTCTCGACGGAATGCAACGCGTGGCACGAGTCGATGGGGGGAAATAGTGTGTGGAGCAGGAGAGACGCAGAGAAAATTAGTGAAAATTGTTTTTATTTCGTGTCATTTTGATTATCACAATAGACTCGGGGAAATGGAGTCGAGGATGATAGATGTTATGGGGTGGAAATGGGGGAGGAAGATAAAAATTTTTGGGGAAATTTGAAATTTGAAAATTTTTCAGGGACCAAGCTAAATTCTAGGGAAATCCAGTATTTGGAAAATGTCGAATTTTTGCGTTTCAAAAAAAAAGCAAAATTTCTATAATCCAATTCCTAGAATCCCTAAAATCGAAAATTCACCATAACTACTCTAATAGAAGGGTCCCCTAACTTTGAGCCCATATATCTCATTTCCTGTAAGAGATATCAACTAGTTTTCAACTGATAAAATGTTTATCATAATATCAGTAACATTTTATTAGTTGGCGACTTTTTGATATCTCCTACAGTAACGGAGATAAACTGGATCAAAGTGTAGAACGCTGCCCGAAGGAGCGAGAGGAGGCGCCAACTTTAAAGGCGCATAGCTCAAAAACTATAATCGCTAGCTAAAATGTTTAAATTAGCAAAATGTTAATCATAATATCAGTTACATTTCATTAGTTGACAACGTTTTGATATCTTATACAGTAACCGAGATAATTGCGCTCAACGTGTAGACTGCTTCTCGAGGAAGCGAGAGGAGGCGCCAACTTTAAAGGCGCATAGCTCAAAAACTATGAAGGCTAGCTAAAATTTTTAAACTAGCAAAATGTTAACCACAATATCAGTAACATTTTGTCAGTTGACAACTTTTTGATATCTCTTACAAGAACCAAGATAAATTGGATGAAAGTTAGGGACCACCTGCTCCCTCTCAGAATCATCTGGCCATCTGAATTCATATAAGAAATCTGATGAATTCAGAATTCAGAATTCATCAGACCCTATCCCCCCGCTCTTATCTATTTGCATTGTTCCTTTTCCTTCAACACTCGCCACCCTTTTCACAATTTTACGACCATCACCACGGGTGGTTTCCCCTCTCTCTCTCTCTCCTTGTGCACGACTACAGTAGTCTTCTAAGGGGAAGAAGAAGACTGACGTCTTCTTCTTCTTTTTGAATGCAAATTCACCCCCGTCCGCCTTCTGAAGGTCTTCTTTTGTATTTTGGAAAATGTTAGGGTAAAGATGAAAATTGACTTGAAAAATGATTTAAGGGACTTGGAATCTAAGAATTCAGAAATTCAGGAATTCAGTAATTCAGAAATTCAGAAATTCAGAAATTCAGAAATTCAGAAATTCAGAAATTCAGAAATTCAGAAATTCAGAAATTCAGAAATTCAGAAATTCAGAAATTCAGAAATTCAGAAATTCAGAAATTCAGAAATTCAGAAATTCAGAAATTCAGAAATTCAGAAATTCAGAAATTCAGAAATTCAGAAATTCAGAAATTCAGAAATTCAGAAATTCAGAAATTCAGAAATTCAGAAATTCAGAAATTCCAGGAAAATCAGAAATTCCAGGAAAATCAGAAATTCCAGGAAATTCAGAAATTCCAGGAAATTCAGAAATTCAGAAATTCAGAAATTCAGAAATTCCAGGAAATTCAGAAATTCAGAAATTCAGAAATTCAGAAATTCCAGGAAATTCAGAAATTCAGAAATTCCAGGAAATTCAGAAATTCAGAAATTCCAGAAAATTCAGAAATTCAGAAATTCCAGGAAATTCAGAAATTCAGAAATTCCAGGAAATTCAGAAATTCAGAAATTCAGAAATTCAGAAATTCAGAAATTCAGAAATTCAGAAATTCAGAAATTCAGAAATTCAGAAATTCAGAAATTCAGAAATTCAGAAATTCAGAAATTCAGAAATTCAGAAATTCAGAAATTCAGAAATTCAGAAATTCAGAAATTCAGAAATTCAGAAATTCAGAAATTCAGAAATTCAGAAATTCAGAAATTCAGAAATTCAGAAATTCAGAAATTCAGAAATTCAGAAATTCAGAAATTCAGAAATTCAGAAATTCAGAAATTCAGAAATTCAGAAATTCAGAAATTCAGAAATTCAGAAATTCCAGGAAAATCAGAAATTCCAGGAAAATCAGAAATTCCAGGAAATTCAGAAATTCCAGGAAATTCAGAAATTCAGAAATTCAGAAATTCAGAAATTCCAGGAAATTCAGAAATTCAGAAATTCAGAAATTCAGAAATTCCAGGAAATTCAGAAATTCAGAAATTCCAGGAAATTCAGAAATTCAGAAATTCCAGAAAATTCAGAAATTCAGAAATTCCAGGAAATTCAGAAATTCAGAAATTCCAGGAAATTCAGAAATTCAGAAATTCAGAAATTCAGAAATTCAGAAATTCAGAAATTCAGAAATTCAGAAATTCAGAAATTCAGAAATTCAGAAATTCAGAAATTCAGAAATTCAGAAATTCAGAAATTCAGAAATTCAGAAATTCAGAAATTCAGAAATTCAGAAATTCAGAAATTCAGAAATTCAGAAATTCAGAAATTCAGAAATTCAGAAATTCAGAAATTCAGAAATTCAGAAATTCAGAAATTCAGAAATTCAGAAATTCAGAAATTCAGAAATTCAGAAATTCAGAAATTCAGAAATTCAGAAATTCAGAAATTCAGAAATTCAGAAATTCAGAAATTCCAGGAAATTCAGAAATTCTGAAATTCTGAAATTCTGAAATTCTGAAATTCTGAAATTCTGAAATTCTGAAATTCAGAAATTCAGAAATTCAGAAATTCAGAAATTCAGAAATTCAGAAATTCAGAAATTCAGAAATTCAGAAATTCAGAAATTCAGAAATTCAGAAATTCAGAAATTCAGAAATTCAGAAATTCAGAAATTCAGAAATTCAGAAATTCAGAAATTCAGAAATTCAGAAATTCAAAAAGCTAGAAACCGAGAAGCTGAAATCTAAGAATCTTAAAAACTTCTGAATTCCATCAAAAAATTCAAAAAATCTAAAAAATCCAAAAAAATAGGAATTTTGGAATCCTGCTTTTCGATTTTAGGGATTTTGAATACAAGAATTTCAAGAATCTAAGAATCTAAAAATTATTGGGTTTTTAAGATTTTTGGAATTTCAAACATAGTCATATTTAGGAACTTCAGAGCTTCAAAATTAGTATAAACACGACACATTTTGGCTAGATCCAATTTTCGCTCAAATTTCGGTATGCGCCTTTAAGAAATCGCGGCGGGACCCAAATTTTTTCGTGATACCTATGGCATGTTTATACTCATTTTGAAGCTGAAAACATGCTGATTTCAAACCTGTAAACAAAAATAAAATCGAAAAAAAAGTTCCAAAAGTTATGACTAAAACTAATTTTGATGTTCTAAAATTTCAGATTCTGAATTTGAAGCATTCATAACTTTTTGAGTTTTACCTGTTTTTGATGGTTTTTGGCTTGTTTTGAAGCCCAAAATTTGATAAATTTGAATTCGTAAAGAAAATCTAAATCCAATGAAAAATAAGAAAGTTATGAGTATAAAACCAAAGATATCGATCGTTCTTGACTTTGAAATCTTTGCAATAAAGTTTCCTTGGGGTGATGTAAGACTTTTGAATTCTGTTTGAAATTTATAGACTTAATTTGAAAAATTATCCAAAAATCCCAAAAAGGTTCCAGAACTTTCTATAAGAACCACAATGGGACCCACCTGCCAAAAACCCCAACCAAACCTACCCCATTGGATTAAATTGGCCAATAAAACAAGATCAAATCGATGTGATAAGATGAGGTGTTGGGGAAAGAAAAAGGTGTTGATAAAAGATATATAAAAATAGTTGAGAAAAAGAGCAAGAAGAAGGACTACCCAATAAAAAAGTCAGATTTATTGGGAGAAGAAGAGGAGCAAGAAGGAAAATGGAGAGGAGCGAAGAGAGGAGATTTAAGAAAAATCGATAAGCATGGAGAAGAAGAAGATGGCACGTGCTTCTTGTAACTTTTGGAAGAAGCGGAGATTCTAGCTTTAAAGACATTTTTTCCTGGATTTTTTCAGCTTAAAAAACTACATAATAGGAGTTTTAGCTACTTTGAAATCTCCAAAATTTGGTACACCCTGTTATAATGGACATAATGACAGGTTTTTAAGTATATTACCAGAATAAAATAGCAAAATTCAAAGTTCTTGAAATAGCTGACATTTATTTTGACTATTTTAAGCGTTTTAGATACTAATTTTTGGGCTACCGTACCCCTGCTTTTGTTCGAAAGCGTTGGAAACGACCGCGTAGCTCAGCGACGCGGCTTCTGCACTTTGGGCTCAATTATCTCAGCTCATATAAGATATATCAAAAATTTGTTAACTGAGAAGATGTAGCTCTTGAAATTTTACACATTTTTGTAGCCAACTACTTTTTGGTAGCTTTGATGGTTGTTGAGATATGGGTGTTTCAAGATAGCCCACCTTGAAAAACCAAGGAGAAACCGAGGACGGCGGGGTGTAACTATAAAGGCGCATGTCTCAAAAACTACAAAATTTAGCGTAAGCTTGATAACTAACAAAATGCATAAAATTTCATGATCTACATTTGTATAATTTACAAAAGTTTGATATATTTTTTATGACCCGAAATTAGGCTCATAGTGCAAGTATAAGGGCATATCTCCAAGAAGAGAGGTATGCCAACTTTAAAGGCGCATATCTCAAAAACTATAAAAGTTAGCTTAAATTTTGAAAATAACAAAATGTGTAAAATTTTATTATCTACATTTTTAAAGTGTGCAAAGTTTTTATATATTTTTTAGGACCCGAGATAATTAGGCTAAAAGGACCAATGTCCTAGAGCCAGGGAGCGAGAGGGGTGGTGGAACTTTAAAGGCGCATATCTCCAAAACTAAAAAAGCTAGTTTTAATTTGACAACTAACAAAATGTGTAAAATATTATGATCTACATTTTTGTAATTTACCAAATTTTGATATCTTTTATAGGAACAGAGATAATTAGGCTCATATTGCAAGTATAGTGGCATATCTCCAACGAGAGAGGTATGCCAACTTTAAAGGCACATATCTCAAAAACTATAATAACTAGAAAAATGTTGTAAATTAGCAAATGTGTGAATTTTTATGATCTACATTTTTATTATTCACAAGTTTTTGATAGCTATGCTAGTTTCTGAGTTATGCGCCTTTAAAAACAGGGGACGCAGGAGGATCTTTAAGGAAGTCCGGTTTACCTAATTTTTCAGCGCCCTTAATTTTGGCATTTACCTTGGAAATAAGATTTTCTGGACATCAAAAATCATGTCCTCTAATTTCCTTAGCAATTTTTTGAAATTCAAAAGTTTGGTTTTTTCTTTTTAGGCTTTGAAAAATGGACACCCAATTACAGGATCCGACTAGAAAATCTAGATTTTTAAATTTTTTAAATGGAAAGTTCACAAAAATTATGTAAAGTTTGCCAGATTCCACCTAGACAACCTTGTTATAACTATTTTAAAGCTTAGAAAACTTGAAAAATGCAAAAATCGAGTCCTAAATTCTATAACCTTCTAGCTACCGTATACCTTGGAGGGTGTTAGATCTCTAGGGTCCCCTGAGGGCAGGAGTAGAGGCTAGAGGATGTAATGAAAGGACAAGAAGTGCAAAAATCCAAAAGTTACAGGAATCCCAAAAACACTGTGCCCCTGCTTCTGAAGCGGTACTCATGAAAGAGGAGGAAAAGGGATTCTACCAGCCAGCCGTCTGATTTGACCCCCCCCCCCCCTCCCTCTCTTTACCCCGCCCGTTTAATCCAATACTATCATAAAACATGACAAGTAGAAGGCGTTCAAAAGTGTCATCACACATACTTCCGTTCCCCCTTCAGCTTCCTGCTCCAGGCTCCGCCCCCTTTTCTTCTGACTCGGTGGCGGTCCTCCGGCGGCACACTTCAAAGGCGAACCTGTCGATCGGCGAGAACTAAATAAATCAGCGAGGCCCTCTCTGGAGCAGAGGCAGAGTTTTCTGAGAGGGAGCAAGATGACACAATATTGTGAGAAGAAGAAGCGGCTGCTCTCACTCTCGGGAGCAATGTCAGGAGGTAACAAGATTGAGTGTGCGGTTTGTACCTTGTCACTTTTTAGCATGGTTTTGGGTGGGTGGCGAAAGGTGTGGGGAGGCATAAAGAACATTAAGTTTTGGCTATTCAAAATTTTGGTAAATTCGAAAATGTAGGTAATACAATTTTACACATTTTACTAGCTTATAAGTTTAGGCTAGCTTTTGTAGTTAATGAGATTTAAAGTTAGCGCGCTCACTGTTAGCTTGCACGTAATCTTTAAAGGCGCATATCTCCAAAATCAAACTAGCTATCTAAATTTTGGAAACTACAAAAATGCAGACCATAAAATTTAACAAATTTTGTTAGTGAACAAACTTAAGCTAGCTTTTATAGTTTTTGAGATACGCGCCTTTAAATTTGGCGCCCCCTCTCTCGCCCCCTGGATGAACATGCCCCTCAACTTGCACTTTGAGCTTAATGATCTCGATTCTTCTGAGAACTATTCAAAATTTGTCAATTATCCAAATGTAGATTATAAAATTCTACGCATTATGTTAATTGACAAAGTTTAGCTAGCTTCTTTAGTTTTCGAGATATGCGCCTTTAAAAAATGTGTGAAATTACAAGAGCTACATTTTTTTAGTTAACAGCTTTTTGATATCTCTTACAGTAACCTGGATAATTGAGCTCAAAGTGCAAGCTATCGAGATAGGGGTACGGTAGTCACCTTTAAAAATGGTTCCCATACGATTGGGCTTCTTCCTTTTTTGAAGATTTTTATCTCAAAAATGGAAATTAAGCCTCTGTTTAATTGGATGGGAGGGGGGGGGGAGTACTGTACATATCTGGCTGGTCGGATCTCCTGAAAAAAGAAAAAGGTGAGAAGCTGAGATAACACAGAAGAATGGTGAGAATCTGGAGAAGAAGCTAGCTAAAAGCTAGGTAAGGGGTGAATCATAAAAAAAGAAGAACCGGTAGTCTAGGAATCCAAGAATTTAAGCCATGTTCTGTAAAATGCACTTTTCAGATTCAAAAAATATCGACTTTGAGCCTAGTTATAGCTTTTTGAAGTTGATGGCCTAGAAATCCAAATTTGTTGGCCTAGAAATCTAAAAGTTAGGCCATAATGTATAAGTTTAGAAAGCTCTTGTTTTGAGAAGCTCACATCAATTTTTAGATTTTAGAAAAATCAATTTTAAAGCGAGTTATAGCCATTTGAAGTTGGTGGCCTAGCTTTGGGTTTCTAGGCCACCAACTTCAAATGACTGTAACTCACTTCAAGAGTGAGATTTTTGAGATCTAAAAATTGTTTTGAAATTCTGAAAACAAGAGCTTTTCAAAAATATATACTGTGGGCTATTTTTCGCAAAACTAGGCCACCAGCATAAAAAACTAGGCCACTATCTTAAAATGACTGTAACTCACTTCAAACTGGAGGTTTTTTTAATCTAAAATTTGAAATAAACTCCTTGAAACAAGAGCTTTAGAAAACTATAAGTCATGGCCTAACTTCACAACAATTTAGATTTCTAGGCCATTAACTTACATGACCCCATTGATTCCCATGAACCCATTGAAATTCGGTAGCCTAGAACCCCAAATTTTTTAGAAAACTAGGCCAATTAAGCAATTCTGATTCTAAAAATGAGCTAGAAGATGGTGGCCTAGAAACCCAAACTTCCCAAAAAACTAGGCCACGGACAAAAAAAAACTTCCGCCGCTCTATCTCCATAAATCTAATTTAAACTTCCGCCTGACCCCCTCAACGGGCGGCTCCTTCTCTTTTTTGTCACCTTGACACCTCCTTGGAGGTCTTTTTGACACCTAATTCATTTTCTTTTTTTTTTCTAATGAACACTTTCTTTTTTCCGATTCTCTATGGGATGGATGTCATCTGTCGGTGGGGGAGCGGCGCCGCTCTTTGGGAGGGATTGCTCATCTTTTATTGGACCACCCGGCAATTGGGAAAAAATGGGTAATTTATGGGAAAGAAATATGGATATTTGCATCTGCTTCTGCTTCTTCTTTTTTTATTGGATTTGGTTTTTGGGGAGAAAAGGAACACCTGTTTTTCTTTGGGAAGAGGATTTTGGAGAAGACGTTTGGGGGATTTAAGAATCTAAGAATCTAAGAATCTAAGAATCTAAGAATCTAAGAATCTAAGAATCTAAGAATCTAAGAATCTAAGAATCTAAGAATCTAAGAATCTAAGAATCTAAGAATCTAAGAATCTAAGAATCTAAGAATCTAAGAATCTAAGAATCTAAGAATCTAAGAATCTAAGAATCTAAGAATCTAAGAATCTAAGAATCTAAGAATCTAAGAATCTAAGAATCTAAGAATCTAAGAATCTAAGAATCTAAGAATCTAAGAATCTAAGAATCTAAGAATCTAAGAATCTAAGAATCTAAGAATCTAAGAATCTAAGAATCTAAGAATCTAAGAATCTAAGAATCTAAGAATCTAAGAATCTAAGAATCTAAGAATCTAAGAATCTAAGAATCTAAGAATCTAAGAATCTAAGAATCTAAGAATCTAAGAATCTAAGAATCTAAGAATCTAAGAATCTAAGAATCTAAGAATCTAAGAATCTAAGAATCTAAGAATCTAAGAATCTAAGAATCTAAGAATTTTGGGATTTCGAAACTTCAGATTTTTAGTATTCCAATGGACGATGAGCAATGGAAAAAGGCTGCATTTATTTTAATTTCAGAAAAAATACTGATTTTTGAAATTTTCTGGATTCAGATTCGGATCATCTTGGAATGGAAAACCTAGAATTTTGGAAATCAGATTCTCAAAAATATCAGAATTTCAGGATTTCAAAATTTGGGAATTTTCAGTTTCTAGAATTTTCACAAATGTTAGAAATGTTAGGTTTTTTAGAATTTCCAGATTTTCCGGATTTTCGGAAATTGGGAATTACGGAATCTAGATACTTCAAATCTGTTGAATTCGGAATTTCATAACTCGGAAAATTTCAGGTTTTCAGATTTTCAGCAATTTCTGAATTTCTGAATTTCGGAACTTCGAAATTTTGAATGTTTTGGAATTTCGTAAATTCAAAAATTTTGGAATTTCTGCATTTATAGATTTTCTGATTTTTTTTTGGAATTTTCGGAACTTCGGAGTTCCAGATTTTTAGATTCTCTAGATCTTCAAGAAGTTCAGAATTTTCAGATTTTTTGAAAAGTCGAATTTCCTGGAATTTCTGAATTTCTGAATTTCTGAATTTCTGAATTTCTGAATTACTGAATTTCTGAATTTCTGAATTTCTGAATTTCTGAATTTCTGAATTTCTGAATTTCTGAATTTCTGAATTTCTGAATTTCTGAATTTCTGAATTTCTGAATTTCTGAATTTCTGAATTACTGAATTTCTGAATTTCTGAATTTCTGAATTTCTGAATTTCTGAATTTCTGAATTTCTGAATTTCTGAATTTCTGAATTTCTACAAAAAATCGGAAAAAAAACAGAATCATCTATTCTTCTTCTCCAAATCTGACCTTCTTCTTCTTATTCTTCCAATTTTTCTGCCCTAATCAATTCCAAATAAATCAGTTCCAATATCACCTAAACCCACCGTTCCCATGACCTTTTTTCGGTCCATAAAACTTTTTTTTTGTCAATTCAATTCTTCAAAAAAAAGGAAACCGAACGTCTCCTTCTTCTCCTTATCATTTTATCAGTCCTTCTTCTTCTTCTCCATGGCGGTAGAAAAAAAGAAAGGACGCGCACTGCAGCGCGCGAATTTCTGATTTATTGATGGGAACGGGGAAAAAATGACTTCAGAAGGTAAAGAAGAAGAAGAAGTACATAAAAATTCGGAAAATGGTATAATAGTACTGATAAGAATGAAAAAAGAAAAGTTTGAGGGACCGGAAAATATGGAATTTTTTCATGAAAATTAAACAAACCAAAAACATGTATAATGAAGACAAAATCATTTAAATCATTTTGCGACAAAAATGAAAATTCTAGCTCGATTTTAAAGAGAGTTATAGACTAATTTATAAATGAAAAGGCGCGGTCGGAAGGAGGTGGTGAGCGGCGGGCGCGACAGGAAGGGAGCGGCGCTGTCGCGCCCGCCGCTCCTCACCTCCCGCCGACCGTGCCTTCTGTTTCACAATTTAGGCTATAACTCGCTTCAGAATTGAGCTAGAGACTTGATTTTTAACGCAAAGTGATTCAAATTAAATTTTTTTATGATGCTAAACTAATCTCAAGAATTTTCTGAAAAAAGTTAGGTCCTAAAAATTCAAAACTTCACAGAAATCTTATTCAAATGTATCCACAATTAAACCCAATTAACTCTATAATTAGGGCCCAATTATCCCAAGAAATTTTCAAAATCAGTGTTGCTCTTTTATTGCCTTTGTCTTATCCAACGGGACCACCCAACCCAAAAAAGAGGGGTCATAAAATCATAACAAGGGATAGGAGGATACAATGGGTCGTAAAAATATTAACAGGTTGTTGTTTCTTTCTCTCTTCTCCTTATTTGGAAAAGTGACAGATGGTTGGGAAGAAGAAGGAGGAAGCGACTGTAAAAGGTCGTAAAATTTGAAGGCAGATGCTTCTGGAGAAGAAGAAGGGACCAACCGGAAATATTTGATTTTGGGGAAACAAAGATTTTGATGGTTTAGATTCTTATAAATTTAACACAATTTTCAGATTCTGAAAATCTCCATTTAGAAGCGAGTTACACCCATTTGAAGTTGGTGGCCTAGTTTTTCACATTTTGCAAAAGTTAGGCCACAAGTCAGGTCATGATAACTATTGCTGGAAAGCTTAAATTTCAAGATATCCATATCAGCTTTTATATTTTGAATGTCGTCATTTTGAAGCGAGTTACACTAATTTTAGGTTAGTGGCCTAGAAACCCAAATTTTGCGAAAGTTAGGCCACAAATTAGGCCATGGTGTATATTGTTAGAAAGCTCAGGTTTTGAGAAACCCATCTCTGTTTTTAAATTTCAAAAATATTGATTACGAAGCGAGTTATGACCATTTGAAATTTTGGAGAAATATGGCCTAGATATGGATTTCTAGGCCACCAACTTCAAATGGTCATAACTTGACTCAAAATTGGTATTTTTCAAATTTGAAAATTGTACCATAGTGCTAAAAACCTGCTCTTTTGATTCATGTAGTTTATGGCCTGACTTTCCCAAATCTGGGATTTCTAGGCCACCAACTTCAAATTACTGTAACTCGGCTTAAAATTGATATTTTTCAAATCTGAAAACTGCTTTGAGACACTGAAATTTTGCTTTTTAAAGGGATTCTAATTTCGAAATGAATTCGTTGAAATATGAAATTTTGGGTGACCTGGAAACCCGAAGATATGGGAAGAAAAATTTATTAAAGATTCGAAGTCTAAACTTTGTGAATTTTGGACTTTTGGGAACCTAAAACTTTTAAATTGTGCGAAAAACCGCAAATTTTGGAAAATTGAAAATTCCTATGCTAATTTTCAGTACTAATTGCATTCCTTACCACACCCTTAAACTCCCCCACCTCTCAAGAAACGCCGAGAAAGTGGCACACACCTTACCGCCTTCCACACCACGCGCTAATGTTGGCGCGGTGGTGTCGGGGATGTGGTGTGCGGCACCGTGCACAAGGTCAGGGGTTCGATCCCCTCTTGTGGTTTTTCTTTTTTTTCTTTTTTAAAGCTAAATTTTAAGCTCCAAAAAGCTATAAATACAGTACCCTAAATCAAAAATTTCAAATCTCTCTCTGTTCCGGTTCTCATGCACACCATGCAACAACAAGTACGTTCTCATAAACTTTAGAGCTCATTAAAAAAGTGTGACCTGTCTGTCTCTTTCCCTTTTATCAGGAAATTTCGAAATTTCTAAAGTATGTACTGCTATCTCCTTTTTAATTGGGTTGGGAATGAGAGAGGATTTGAATTTTGGCAACAACACAATTTGAAAATTTCGGGGAATCGGGAATTTGGGGGATCTCGAATTTCAGGATTTTCAGAAATTCAGAAATTCGGAAATTCAGAAATTCAAAAATTCAGAAATTCAGAAATTCAGAAATTCAGAAATTCAGAAATTCAGAAATTCAGAAATTCAGAAATTCAGAAATTCAGAAATTCAGAAATTCAGAAATTCAGAAATTCAGAAATTCAGAAATTCGGAAATTCAGAAATTCGGAAATTCAGAAATTCAGAAATTCAGAAATTCAGAAATTCAGAAATTCAGAAATTCAGAAATTCAGAAATTCAGAAATTCAGAAATTCAGAAATTCAGAAATTCAGAAATTCAGAAATTCAGAAATTCAGAAATTCAGAAATTCAGAAACTCAGAAATTCAGAAATTCAGAAATTCAGAAATTCAGAAATTCAGAAATTCAGAAATTCAGAAATTCAGAAATTCAGAAATTCAGAAATTCAGAAATTCAGAAATTCAGAAATTCAGAAATTCAGAAATTCAGAAATTCAGAAATTCAGAAATTCAGAAATTCCGAAATTCAGAAATTCAGAAATTCAGAAATTCAGAAATTCAGAAATTCAGAAATTCAGAAATTCAGAAATTCAGAAATTCAGAAATTCATAAAATCCAAAAACCTACAGTACTCCAAATTTGAAATTGACCAAACTACCGTAATTTAGGGGGAATTGTGGATTTGGGGGATCTCGAATTTCAGGATTTCAGGATTTCAGAATTTTCAGAATTCTGGATTTTGAGGTTTTTAATTTCCATAATTTCAGAATCTCAGAGTTTAGAATTTTAGATTTTTTAGAGCTTCTTGACTTCTGATTTTTTGGGAATTTTTGGATTTTAGGAAAAATAAAGTGATTGCTATTAGGACAAGGAGTACGGTAGACAAAAAGAGAGACCGCCAAAACCAAAAAAGGTCTAAAAAGTACCCTTTCAAATTACCCACCATAACAAACATTTAAAGAAGTAAAAAATTTGGCACCTCAAAGGGACTAACCTCAAAAAAATCCTCTTTTCAAAAAACCGCCGATCACTCCCAAAAAGGCTCCCACCTGCCGAAAAAAGGCCGTAAAAGGGTGTCAAAGGACCACCGCCATGACATTTAAAATCCAAAAAAATTTGGGAAATACAAAAATTTTGCAACTTATGGGAGGTCTATGGGAACATAGAAGAATTATAAGGGGTCTATGGGAATTTTAGGAATTCATAGATATGGGAAAATTTTCGAGGGACCTAAAAAAGGGACCTATTGCGCAACTTGCATGGGAAATGACATTGGAGGGAGAGAAAGGTGTCAAAAGAGATGAAATAAAAGAAAAGGGACCCAAAATTGACAAAACAAATCATCAAAATTAGATTGAAAAATTGATTTTTTCTGTTTGTTCTACGGTATAACCCCAAGCTACCGTAACAAAGAAGCTTCTAACTTTGACTCAATTTATCTCGCTTTCTGTAGCAGATATCAAAAAGTGGTTAACTTATAAATTTTCTCATAAAATTTTACACATTTTACTAGTTAATTACTTTTCGATATCTTTTACAGAAACCGAGATAATTGAGTTCAAAGCACAAGTACCGGAGCACGCTGCTCGAAGGAGCGGAGGCCGCCAACTTCAAAGGCGCATATCTCCAAAACTATGAAAGCTAGCTAAATTTTGAAAATTGGCAAAATATGTAAAATTTTATCAGCTATAATATTTTAGTTAAACATTTCTTAATAGTTTTTTTGGTTTTCAAGATATGCGCCTTTAAAAATTGCAAGCATAAAAGAGAGCGTGCCAATTTAGAAGACGCATATCTCAAAAACTACAGAAGCTAGCTAGATTTTGAAAATTAGCAAAATATGTAAATTTTTATAAGCTGCATTTTGGTAATTGACCACTTTTTGATATCTCTTATAGCAACTGAGATAGAATGGCTTAAACTTTTAGACATGAAGTTGGCCTGGAGGTAGTCGTTTTTCAAACCCCAACGAAGCCCTTCAAAAATATTCAAATTTTTTGAAATTTCTACAGTATATCAAACACAACTAGTGCTTCATTTTTGTAGTTGACAACTTTTTTGTAGCTTAACTCGTTCTTGAGATATGCGCCTTTAAAGTGAGAGTGCGCTTAAGGTGGAGAATAGAGACGCAGGGAAGCGCACTCTCACTTTAAAGGCGCATATCTCAAAAACCAAAAAAGCTACAAAAAAGCTGTCAACTACAAAAATGAAGCTCTAGTTTTGTTTGGTATACTGTAACAATTTTAGGAAATTTGGACAATTTTGAAGAGAATTCTCAGGGGAGCGAAAATTTGAGATTTTTTGGAAAAAAATGTGTTTTTCAAAAATTTTCTTAAATTTCACAAACATGAAAATCGATCAAAATCTCAAAATTTCTCTAAAAAGCGACCAAATTTATTTGAAATTCAAATTTCCCCCCAAACCCAAAAAACCAATAAATCCATAAAGTCCTAATTTCCACCATACACCACTTCCGGTGTCTCCATCATCGAATTAGCCAAGGTGTTTCTTTTTGTCGGCGTATCTTTTCTTTTTCCAAAAAAGGGATAAATTTTGGGTGCCGAAAATTGGCGGCGGTAAGGGATCAAAGGGTGTCTAAAGTAGGTGATGTTGGATTTTGAATTTTTCTGGAAATTCCCAAGAAAAGGGATAGATTGAGGGACCAAAAATGTTCAAATATCCCGGAATAGCGTTTGAGAGGTCTTAAAATCGCGATAAAAATTAATTAAAAAGAATAAAAAAGCATAATAACCCAAAAATCCCTACCCGAGAGTCGAACCCGCGTCTTCAGATCAAAACCGTGCGCGTAGACCACTCGGCCACTACTGCTCTTGGCGACAGTGTGCGCGATGATGGATATGAAAGAGCGGCTTATGAGGAAAAACCAGCAGGGGGGGGGGGCGAGGGAGCAGCAGAGGCGAAAATGGAAAATTGAAAAATTCCAAAAAACCTAAATTTGAGGAATTTTAGCACCAGAATTTGCCCGAATATCCCATTTTTGTTAAAATCTCAAATTTTCATAAATTTAAAAATTCAAAAAGCATTTTTTATTGATATTTAAGTAGAAAATTCTTTCTGTAAGCTCTTCTTAAAGGAAGCAACTTCTAAAAAATGCAATAAAATTATTTTAATTGCATTGGAAACTTCTATAAACTTCAAAAACCCTCAAAACCAGCTAAATAGGCTCTAAATTGCCTCTCAAAATGACTCCGAGGAACTGCCGAACACTTCGGAGAAGGTGTCGAAATGAGAAGTGGTGTAGGTTATCTCGCTAGGATATCTCTCTTCGAACTTCCACTAACTACCGTATACCCCCAAGAGTCGGCGAAACTTCAAAGGGACCAGGCCACGGGCGCCTCAATTGAGGTGAGAAGTAAATGCCAATTAACACCTTTTCACTCCCTTTTCCCTCTAGTGACAGCCGTGTAAAATGCTGTGCAAAAGAATCTTGGAATTCCGCGATTTACAGATTTTTTGTGTTTTAAAAAATTTGAAAATTCGGTTTCCCGCGAATTTGATTGATATCGGTCACTGACCCATATCGTGAAATGCTTGGCGCATGTCGAGTGAGTTGGCGCGTTTTGCGTTTCTAGCTCATTTTCCATCAATTTTTGCCAGATTTTCGCCTATTTTCTCACAAAATTTTTATTAAAATTTAACAAAAAGATGTCAGACAATCTGTCGGCGCGGTGGCATCGACTTCTCGACATGACGAATCGCGACGCGTCGGAAGATGTGGTGATCGCGAGATCGAGCTACGACGACTTCTCCCAGCCGACGCCGTGGCGCACTTTTGAGATTTCCGCCGGCAATCGTTCTTTGTATGTCTAAAAAATAAATGTTTCTATATTTATTTGAGCAAAAAAATTTTTTTTTTTCGAATTTTCAAAAAAATTTTCCAGAATTTTCAAATTTTTTCAGCTTCGTAAACGCCGGCTGGCTCGCCGAGCTCTCTCCATATTTTGCCGAGGAGCTCTTCGTTCGAAAACCGAACTCCAAGCGATACGTCATCGAACAAGCCACCCCAGAAGAGGTGTTGGAGCTCCTCAGATGTATTACGTTCTGCCCAATGAGAAAGCCGCTTACAGGTGTGGAATAGGGCTTTGGAAGCTGAAAAATCGATTAAGGACCTGAAAATTGATCTAGAAATGCTGGAAAACCCCTGAAAATCGATTTTTGGAGCCCAAAAATGAGTGTTCGACCTGATTTTCCAAGAAATATCGATTTTCAGGCAAATCTCCGGTTTTCTAAGTCAAAAATGCTGAAAATTCACGATTTTTCGTCTAGAAATCATTCTGAAAGCTGAAAAAATCGATTTTCAAGTCAATTTTTAGCCCTGATTGATTTCTAGGTCAAATTTTCTGAAAAATCGATGTTCAGCCAAAAATATCGATTTTTGAGGTATTTTTCATGGAAAATTGCGTTTTTCGACAGGAAATCAGTCAGGAACGCTGAAAATATCGATTTTTAAGTCAATTTTAGCCTAGATTCTGAAAAATCGATTTTTGACTCAAAGTTTCCGGAAAATATCGATTTTCAGTCAAAAATATCGATTTTTGAGGTATTTTTAATGAGAAAATCGAATTTTCCGAGGAAAAATCAGTCTGGAACGCTGAAAAAATTGATTTTCAAGTCAATTTTCAGCCTAAATTACAGGAAATCGATTTTCAGCGGTAAATATCGATTTTTGGCTCATTTTCCGAAAAATTCGATTTTAGGTCAATTTTCTTGAAAAATCGATTTTTTTGACAAAAAATAAGGATTTTTGGCTCAAATTTTCTGAAAAAATCGATTTTTGATGCCAAAAATATGGTTTTTTCAGTGAAAAACGTGTCGCTGGTGCTCACATTCGCGAATCGCTTCGAGATGCGTCCGGTTCAGGCGCGCTGCGAGAACTTTATCGCGTTGAACGCGACGACTCTCAGTCGTGACAAGACCAAACTGTTTCAGGTATGAATTGGGGGATTTTTGAGGTTTTTAGCTCAAAAATTCGGTAAAAATCGGTAGATTTTGGTCTGGAAACATTATAGATCGATTTTCTCAAAATTTCTGGCTAAAATTGAAGTTTTCGCGAGATTTCGAAGGTTTCTACATGAAAAAATCGACTAAAATCGGTCGATTTCGGTCTGGAAACGCTGAAAATTCGGCAGATCGATTTTCAGCTTTTCAGCTCAAAAATCACCCTTTTAGACCGTTTTTTCTGGAATTTTCTGGCTGAAAATCGAATTTCTGTGAAAATCAAGAGTTTTGACGAGATTTTAGAGGTTTCTACATGGAAAAATCGGTTAAAATCTGTCAATTTTGTTCTGGAAACGCTGAAAATTCTCTAGATCAAAATTCATCATTTTCAGCTCAAAAATCACAATTCTAGAGCGATTTTTCTGGATTTTGGAGCCGTTTTTGAGCCGAAAATGCTGAAATTCCAGCATTTTTAGCTTTAAAATTTCTGAGATTTTCACAATTTCCCTGCCGAATTTCCCATATTTTCATAGTTTAAACCGTTTCAGGTGACATGTGCCATGTCTCAATGCGACCCGAATAGCTCGACAATGTCGGTGCTCGTCGACAAGTTGGCTGGAATAAAGGTAAGAAATCGATAGGGACATCTGGACATTCGGATAGACAGAAATAGCTTGGAAGTCTGGAAAAACTGGATTTTTGCATTAAAAATTGGGTTAAAATCGGTCAATTTTGATCTGAAAACGCTGGAAAATCTTGAAAAATTGATGTAAAATAGGCCAATTCTGGTCAGAAACGGTCCATTTTAACTAGAAAACACCTGAAAAATCAGGATTTTGAGCTCAAAAATCCCAAATTTCTGTCTAAAAAAAGTGAATTTTCGCCGGAATTTTGAAGACTTCGATGTCAAAAATATGGTAAAAATTGGTCAATTTGGATCTGAAAACGCTGAAAATTTCACTAGAATCTCAAAAATCACAGTTCTAGCTCGATTTTTTTTGAATTTTGACTGCAAAAAATTAGATTTCAGACGGATATTCAGCTTTTGAAGAGATTCTAGATGTTTCTACCCCCAAAAACCGGTAAAATTCGGTCAGTTTCGGTCTGAAAACGCTGAAAATCACCAAATCAAAATTGAGAATTTTCAACTCAAAAAGCACAATTCTAGGCCGATTTTCTTGGACTTTCTTAATGAAAAATGGATTTTTGACGGAATTCCATCCTAGGAAGACATCTGGACATACAGACACACAGAAAATCGATTATTCCAAAATTTGAAATCTAATTTTCCTAGAAAATCGATATTTTCCGGTACTTTGGCTTCCAGAATTTTAGAAATTCCAGCTTTTTTTTAAATCTCAAAAATCCTGAAATTCTGGGATTTCGAATCTCCTAAATTAGCATTTTTACAGATTGATTAAATCCTGAAATTTTCAATTTTTCCCCAAAATTCCAATTACCTCTAATAGAAGGGCCCCCCATCCTTCGACTTTGACCCAATTTATCTCGGCTCCTGTGAAAGATATCGAAAATCTGCCAACTGGTAAAATGTTTATCATAATGTGAGGAGTATTTTATCAGTTGACAGATTTTTGATATCTCTTACAGTAACCCAGATAAATGAAGTTAAAGTTGAAGGGTTGGGTGCCCTTTTATTAGAGGTTTTACAGAAGTATCGATATCCGAATTTCGATGAATTGGGCTGCCAAAAATAGCAACCCGAAACACGGGTTTCGATTTATTTAGAAATCAAAAATCGAAAAAAAAGACCCCAAAAGCACCGAAATCTCCATTTTTTCCATGATTTTTCAAGAATTTCGATGCCAAAATGACTATTTTGAAGTCAAAAATGCTGAAATTTTGGCTCAAAAATCATCAATTTCCCTCTCAAAATAAAGCATCAAAATGGCAATTTTCCCTAAAAATATCGATTTTTCTGATTCCAGGAGGACGAACTGTCTCGTCTACACTTTGCCGAGATGCCGGGCGACGTCGTCGCCGAGGTCTACGCTCAAAAGTTGCAGAGAACGAAAGATAAGAAATCGGCGAGATACATGGCCGCAGGCGATGGAGAAGACTCGCCACCGGTTGGGTGTTGCTTCACGTATGTTTTCGAATTTGTTGGATTCTGAAAAATCTGAAAAAATGACCTGGAAAAGCTGGAAAAAATAGGGAAAATCGGCAATTTTTGGCATTTTTAGCATAGGAAAAAGAGCTGAAAACCCCCTGAAAAATGCTAGAAATCCTGAAAAATTGCTGGATTTCATGAATGAAAAATTTGAAATATCCTGAAAAATTGGCACTTTTTGAGATATTTTGCTTTTGGAAATTTGAATTTTTTGGGTTTCTTTGGGATTTTCTGAAAAAATTGACCTGAAATGTTCATCCTTGGAACGTTTTTTTTTCGGAAATTTTCGAGTTTTTATTTCCGTTGGAATATTCCCTCTATTACAACGGCACCCCCGTGGACCCTAGACTTTGAGCTCAATTATCTCGGCTCCTATAAGAGGTAGCTGAAATTTGTCAACTGATAAATTGCTTATCATAATATCAGTAGCATTTTATCAGTTGACTGATTTTTCGATTTCTTTTACAGTAACCCAGATAAATTAGCACAAAGTTTGAGCTCAATTATCTGGATTACTGTAAGAGATATCAGGAATTTTTCAACTGATAAAATGTAGATCACAATATCAGTAACACTTTATCAGTTGAAAAATGTTTGCTTGCTGTTATAGGAGCCGAGATAATTGAGCTCAAAGTTTAAGCTCGATTATCTCGGCTCCTATAAGAGGTAGCTGAAATTTGTCAACTGATAAATTGCTTATCACAATATCAGTAACATTTTACCAGTTGACTGATTTTTGATATCTCTTACAGTAGCCCAGATAATTGAGCTTATAAAATATCCTGAAAAAGCTTTGCAAATCTTGAAAAATCGACCTGAAAATTGATATTATCTAAATTCCAGGTCCTGAACTACAATAATCTGAAATTTTTTTTGAATTTTTTGGAATTTTCTGGATTTCGTCGTTTTCTTAAACGATTTTCGTTTTTTTTTTTGGGAAAATCAAAAAAAAGTACCGTAACACCTGTAATAGAAGGCCCCCTAACTTTCAACTTTGAGCCTATATATCTCACTTCCTATGAAAGATATCAAAACGTTGTCAACTGATAAAATGTTTATCATAATATCCTATACATTTTATCAGTTGACCACTTTTTGATATCTCTCATAGGAGCTGAGATAATTGAGCTCAAAATTGATAGTGTGGGGACTCTTTTATTACAGGTTTTACGGAGAAAATTTGACTGAAAAAGGAAAATTTGACTGAAAAGTTAGTGAAAAATTGAGATTCTTAGATTCTTAGATTCTTAGATTCCGTAATCTGAAAATTGGAAAAAAAATAGCTGAAAAAATCGAAAAATTGGAAAAAAATGAGCGAAAAATTGCGAGATTTTTCAGTATTTTTTTCAAATTTCAAGACAATTTTTTTTTTCAAAATTTTCGAAAATTTTCCAGTCAATGGGCCACCTCGATGTTCCGCCGTCGTCATCGCCGTACTCATCCAGATGACCAATCGATTCTTCCACCAGCCAATATTCAAGATTAGATTAGAAGAAGCCAATCTACAGTACTATCCACGTGGAAATCATCTGAAAATCGCCTGAAAATTCCATTTCTCATCGTTTTATTCCTTCCTCGTTTTTATTGTCTCCTCTTTTTTTTCCGGAAAAATCGATTTTTCTGAAAATCGATTTTCTTTGATTCCTAATATAATAATCCCCTCCTTGTTGCTGCCTGATTATCGATTTTTGTCTTGAAAAATCAGATGAACAATTTTTTTGATTTTTTGGAGATTTTATTTGATTTTTTGAGATTTTTTGGCCTTGAGAATCTTCTTTTTTTGAAATTTTTTTCCCTTTTTTTCTTCTTTTTTTTAGACCCAATAATTCTTAAATTTCCCTTTTTTGTCCCTTTCCTGTCGCTCTTCCCCTTCTTTCTCTACGGGTGGTCTATGTCTGGGGGTTACTGTAGATTTGAGATAAGGAGGATTACTGTAGAGGGCAGCTAGTCCCTGAAGATGGGAATTTTTGAACCAAAAAAAAAATGCGAAAATTTCGAAAATTGAGCTCTGTCCGATTCCGTGCACGATGAAATATGGGCGGCACAGAAGACGAGAGAGCATGAGAGAGGGAGACGCAGAGAAAGAGAGGAGGGAAAATAATATTTCATTTTTTGACGTGGCATTTTCCGGAGGAGCAGCAGAAGCACCAGAAGGCGTGGGGGAAGAAGAAGGATCAACTGACAGACAGGATTGACATGGAAATCGGTTGACACCACGATTTCAAGAAAATTTATGGACCAGGAGAATTTTTGAGCGGGAATTTGAAAATTTTTGAAAATTTGAAATAAAAATTGTTTTGAAAATTTTTCAATTTCAAAAAATGGAATTTAAAGGGTTAAGGAAGGGAAAAAATGAGCCTAAAAATGGGAAAATTTGGAGAAAAACATACTAAAAATTGGAAAATTTTGAAAAAAACTGAAAAATTCAAAATTTTTGGATTTTTTCGAAAATTCGAATTTCCTCAAAATTCAAACCAAAATTTCTGGATAATTCGGATATTTTTAAAGATATGGAACATATAAATTTTGATTTTGAAACTTAAAAATTTTCAGAAAGGTTAAAAAACCGTATTTCCTCAAATTAGAGCCCACCCAAACCCCCAGTCAACTTTGAGCTCAATTATCTCGGTTACTGTAGAAGATATCAAGAATTTGTCAACTGATAAAATATTTATCATAATATCAGCAATATTTTATCAGTTGACAAAATTTCGATATCTGTCATAGGAGCCGAGATAATTGAGCTCAAAGTTGACAGTGAGACAAAAAATATACCAAAAATTAATTTTTGCCTAAATTACCGGAAACTTGAGTTTTTTCCTAGTTTTCTAGTTTCAAAATGTTTAGAAATTTCAAAATTTTGGAAAAAAGGTACAGTATGTCCCTTTAAGATCCAGAAACTAGATCCCAGAATCTCCTGTTATTCTAATTCTTCTGGATTCAGTTCAAAGATAAAGAGAGAGAGAGAGAGAGAGAGAGAGAGAGAGAGAGAGAGAGAGAGAGAGAGAGAGAGAGAATCTCTCCCTCTCTCCTAGATAGTATTCGCTCCCAAGAGACGCAGAGAAGAGAACCACTGCCCACGACAACAGCTACAGTAATCCCCCGCCACGCCCCCATAAAAATGGGCGCTAATGGAGTGGGTGCTTTGAGATGAATGAGATCGGAGAAAGACTAACATTATTGTTTCTGGCCCCTCTCTCATTTTTTTGCCTCCGATTTTATGGGATTTTTTCGAATATTTATCTTCCGACGACAATTTTTATTGGATTCGGAGTAGAGTAG
Organism: Caenorhabditis nigoni; assembly: GCA_027920645.1. Lineage (NCBI taxonomy): Eukaryota > Metazoa > Nematoda > Chromadorea > Rhabditida > Rhabditidae > Caenorhabditis > Caenorhabditis nigoni. The sequence continues at coordinate 14,174,707 of CP115866.1, forward strand.
TAGTGTTTTATTTGAATTGGGTAGGTAGATAGGGTAACAGGTGGGACAATGGGGTCCAAATGTTGAATTGAACAAAATTCTTAGATTCTTAGATTCTTAGATTCTTAGATTCTTAGATTCTTAGATTCTTAGATTCTTAGATTCTTAGATTCTTAGATTCTTAGATTCTTAGATTCTTTAAAGGGATTCTGACGCTCTAAAAGATTCTAGAAGCTTTCCAACTATTCTAGAGGCTTCTAGAACATTCTAGAAGTGTCTTGAAGCTTTCGAATTCTCGTAGAATCTTTATAAACGTCAAAAATACTACTAAAAGATTCTAGAAGGTTCTCAAAGCAGTCTAGACGCTTCTAGAAGACGCTGGAAGCGTCTAGAAGCGCTTCTAGAAGACGCTGGAAGCGTCTAGAAGCGTCCGGAATTTTTCAGACGCGTTAGAAAGTTCTAGAAGGAGGATTCTAGGATTCTAGAATTTTCTAGCTTCCAAATTTTTGAATTCTGACGTTCTGGAGGTTTAAAGTATTATTCTCAAGTCTCTTTCTTCAGTATTTGATATTGGAAGACCAAAAATTAAGAACTTTCATGAAAATATGAAATATTTTTAAAATTAGGAAACTTCTAGAAAAACGCTCCATCCATTGAGAATATTCTAGAATATGTAATACATAGTTGCTAGTTAGGATCTTCTAGGTTTACAAAACAAATGATTTTAAACAATTTTTGGTCGATTTTTAGAAGTTTTAGACGTTTTCAAACAATTGAAATTGTTCCAGACGCTTCTAGAAACTTGGAAACCCCTTCTAGACAATCCTGAAGAAGGTCTTTAATAACTTCAGAAAGCGTTTTGAACCTTTTAGAATCCAAAAGCTTGTAGAAGCTCCAGGAACCATCTAGCAAGGTCTAGAACTTTCCAATCCCGTTGCAGATTGTTCTGGAGCATTCACAGGCTCTAGGAACCTCATAGACACTTCTAGAAGGCTCCAAACGCTACAGGATCCTTCTGAACATGCCTAGGAGGCTTCAGACACTTCTAGAAACTTTTAAGAACCTTCTAGACAAATCAAGAAAGCGTTCAAATCTTCTGAATGCTTCTGGGTCTTTCTAAACAAATCGAAATGTTCCAGACGCTTCTAGAATCTATGAATTGCGGCTGACATCTTCTAAAAACTTCAAAACAAAGATTCCGAACCATTCAGAATCCGAAAAGTGAATTCCTTCGATTTCTCAACCAGAAACACATGTGTATTAGAATCCGAAGGGTCCGATAGAGGGGTGTCTTCCCTTCCTTTCGACTCGTAAATCTTTCCAATTTTTATGGCCATGTCAATGATTCTTTCGAGACAACACAAACACACACATACAACAATCGGAGCAAGAAGAAGAGCTCATTTGCATTTTCTTCTCTTCCGATCCTTTTCTTCCGATTGTAATATTGGTTGTTAACGAGTCTAATGGGGGCGAGAGGCATTTCCGGAGCCTTAACTTTGGCATAGGCTATCTTGGTTTCGGTAAAAGTCAAAAATTGTCAGCTGGGAAATTGTAGAACGTAAAATTTTAAATGTTTTATCAATTTAAAATGTTTAGCTAGCTGTTTTAGTTCTTGAGTTATGCGCCTTTAAAGTGGGCGCACCTTTATAGGCGGTGCAAGCGCCCCTCCCTCTTCAAAGGCACATAACTTAAGAACCAATGTAGCTATGAAAAAGTTGTCTACACATAAATGTAGCCCATAAAATGTTACACACTTTAACAGTTTTAACAATTTAGCTATCTGTTTTAGTTTTTGAGTTATGCGCCTTTAAAGTGTGTGCACCTCTAGAGGTGCGAGAGCGCGCTCTTTCTTCTTTAAAGGTGCATAGCTCAAGTAACAAAATAGCTATTAAAAAGATGTCTACTGATAAAATGTAGAGCGTAAATTTTTACACATTTTGACAATTTGACTTGTTTGCTAGCTGTTTTAGTTTTTGAGATATGCGTCTTTAAAGTGTATGCACCTCTAGAGGTGCGAGAGCGCGCCCTTTCTTCTTTAAAGGCGCATAGCTCAAGAATCAAAATAGCTATCAAAAAATTGTCAACTAAAAAAAATGTAGCTCATGAAATTTTACGTATTTTATCAGTTGACTACTTTTTGATAACTCTTACAGAAACAGAGATAAATTGGCTCAAAATTAACGGGGAAGAGGGCCCGGGGATTCTTCTGGCGCTGTCGTTTTAGAACACTCCATGGATTCCTATTTCAATGCTAATTTATACAATCTTAACACCAAAAAATGTGAAATTTTACGCTCTACCTTTTATCAGTTGACCACTTTTTGATAGCTTTTTTCGTTTTTCAGTTATGCGCCTTTAAAGAAGGAAGGGGCGCTTGCACCATTCTCTAGAGGTGCTCTCACTTTAAAGGCGCATAACTCATAAACTAAAGCAGCTAGTTAAAATGTATAAACTGTTAAAATAATTAAAATGTTATGCTCTACATTTTTTCAATTGACCACTTTTGATATCCCACAGGAAATGAGATAACTTGCGTCCAAATGGACAGCATGTCTAAAATCGCTCTTCCCTTCTAATTACCCAATTATTCTCTCCCGTTAATTACCCCTCTATGCCCTTCACGAAAAAAGCGCGCCCACCTGTCATAACATTTATCTTATTTCGACTTCGTTTTTTTGTTGGCTCCAATTATCTCAAAAACCGCCCAACTACAGTAATCCATCCCCCACGGAAAATTCGAAATGTCACTGCTACCCGATGCATTGCGTCACACACATTGAGTCCCCCGCCTTCTCTACCGTAATCCCTTTCTCTAACACTCACTTATTTTTACACACTATTTTTCTAACTAATTGATAATTTATGAGGTTTTAATGTTCTTCTTCTACTTCTTCTTCACATTCTTCTTCTTCCAAAAATTCTTGTGTCGTTGATGGAGAGAGATATATATATACTGATAAATATACTGGTGGGGTGTCTCTCTGTGTGTCGGTATGTCCAGAATCTAAGGATTCCAAATTTGAAAAATATGAAATCCCTAGAAATCCAGGAGTTCCAGAAGTCAAAACCTGCAGATTCAGAATTTCAGAATTGAAAATTCTGTTTCTGAAATTCTAGACAATGGATCTCCAAATTTCATTGTCGGAATTCGGGAATCTCGAGTTTGCAAATTCCGACTTCAGGATTCTTAAATTTTCTCAAATTTGGATCCACCGACTTTGGAATCTCACATTCAGAATCTGAGTAATTCAGAATCTCAGAATCTCAGAATCTCAGAATCTAAGAATCTCAGAATCTCAGAATCTCAGAATCTCGGAATCTCAGAATCTTAGAATCTGAGAAATTCAGAATCTCAGAATCTCAAAAATTCAGAAATTGAGAAATTCGGAAATTCAGAAATTGAGAAATTCGGAAATTCAGAAATTGAGAAATTCGGAAATTCAGAAATTCAGAAATTCAGAAATTCAGAAATTCAGAAATTCAGAAATTCAGAAATTCAGAAATTCAGAAATTCAGAAATTCAGAAATTCAGAAATTCAGAAATTCAGAAATTCAGAAATTCAGAAATTCAGAAATTCAGAAATTCAGAAATTCAGAAATTCAGAAATTCAGAAATTCAGAAATTCAGAAATTCAGAAATTCAGAAATTCAGAAATTCAGAAATTCAGAAATTCAGAAATTCAGAAATTCAGAAATTCAGAAATTCTGAAATTCAGAAATTCAGAAATTCAGAAATTCAGAGATTCAGAAATTTTAGAATCTAGAGTTGGAAAATTCTGAATTTTTGGATCCAGAAACTCCGCAGGGAAAATTCGGTTATACAAAGGTGGGGGCTCAAAAGGACATGATTCGGTGGGGGGTTATTCCGGAGTCCGAATGGTCCCCCCACCGTTGATTTGGGGGGTTTAAAAACCGAATAGGTAGGGGGGTTAAAATGGAATATTCCCACTCCGCATACCCAACATCTAAAATCTGAGAATAGCGGGAATTTTGGAATCTGCATTCTGAATTCCTTAACTTCCAAAATCCAGAAGACCAGGAGATTCTTGAAATTATAAAGTTAGAATCACAGAAAAATTTGGATTTTCTGGAATTTTCGAAAGACCGAACTTATTAGGATTTTCAAGTTTATCCGAAATTCGATATACTTTTTTTTTTTTTTTTGAAAAAAAATTTTCTACAGTAATCTTTTTAAAAACTAATTTTCTGTAATTTGAAAAAATTGGTGTGATTCAAAATTTACAAAAAACCAGTTTAGCGAGAAGTTTTTTTTGATAAATGGAAAACGAGGAAAATTACTACGGTACCCCCAAAAATTCTTAAATTCTCAGAAATTCGAAATTTTAAGAATTTGAGAATATCAGAAATTTATGGTTTTGGAGTTTCTGAATTTCTTTTCAAAAACAAATTTAGCTTCAAAATTCTGAAAATTGAGATTTCAAAAATTTCCAGAAACCTCCCAAGAAGCAGTACATTTAAAATGTACCCATGTCTATCAACCTCCATGTCATTTTGTCCTCTTTTCTCTAAAATTTATTGCTCATTTTCGTGTTGGTGCTAGTGGGTGGTCTCTCTCTCTCTCTCTCTCTCTCTCTCTCTCTCTCTCTCTCTCTCTCTCTCTCTCTCTCTCTCTCTCTCTCTTTCTCTCTCTCTCTCCCATCACAGTGATTTATAAACGCGAATTCCAATGCTTTCTTTGTTTCCACCTATGTCTAACAGAATCTAAGAATCTAAGAAACCCGATGACTAGATCTTCACAAGAATTTGAAAAAAATGGGGACCGAGAATTTGAAATAACTTTGAGTGCTCAAAACTGACTAGGGAACTATCTGGAGTCGTCTCCGAGTTACACTTCGTGATCTATATCATTAGAAAGCCCATGAAATTCTGATTCTGAAAATGCGCTCTGTAAATCCGATTTTTTTTTTGAAAATTCCCAAAAATGCAAAACAAAACAAGAGCTTCATTTTTGTAATTGACAACTCGGCACGCTTCTTCGGGGTCCTTTAACTTTGAGCCAATTTATCTCATTTCCTGTGAAAGATATCGAAAAGTGGTCAACTGACAAAATAATACTGATTACATGATAAACATTTTAATAGTTCACAACTTTTCAAAATCTCCCACTATACCTAGATAAATTGGGTCAAAGTTGGGGATTACCCTTTTATAGTATCTGTCTGTGTATCCGTGTCGGAAGATGTCCCGATTCGTGGGATTAAATTTAATGGAAATTTTCACATGAAAAGAATTATATTTTTATCCATCAAGTCGTGAAAAAAGAATCTAAAAACCTCAGGATCCAAGAAATTCGGAAGTTCAGAATCTCAGAATCCTACATCTGAGAATACTAGTTTCCTAGATTCTTTAAATACTAAAGTTCTAGAATCCAAGAATCTCAGAATCTCAGAATCTCAGAATTTCAGAATCTCAAAATCTCGGAATCTCAGAATCTCAGAATCTCAGAATCCTAGAAACCTGGAATCCCAGAATCTCAGAATCTCAGAATTTCAGAATCTCAAAATCTCAGAATCTCAGAATCTCAGAATCTCAGAATCTCAGAATCCTAGAAACCTGGAATCCCAGAATCTAATAATTTCAGAATTTCGGAATCTAAGAATCTCAGAATCTCAGAATCTCAGAATCTCAGAATCACAGAATCTCAGAATCTCAGAATCTCAGAATCTCAGAATCTCAGAATCTCAGAATCTCAGAATCTCAGAATCTCAGAATCTCAGAATCTCAGAATCTCAGAATCTCAGAATCTCAGAATCTCAGAATCTCAGAATCTCAGAATCTCAGAATCTCAGAATCTCAGAATCTCAGAATCTCAGAATCTCAGAATCTCAGAATCTCAGAATCTCAGAATCTCAGAATCTCAGAATCTCAGAATCTCAGAATCTCAGAATCTCAAAATCTCAGAATCTCAGAATCTCAGAATCTCAGAATCTCAGAACCACAGAATCTCAGAATCTCAGAATCTCAGAATCTCAGAATCTCAGAATCTCAGTATCTCAGAATCTAAGAATCTGAGAATCTGAGAATCTCAGAATTCTAGAATCCTAACATCCTAGAACCTCAGGATCCTAGCATCCTAGAATCCTAGAATACTAGAATCTCAGAATCTCAGAATCTCAAAATTTCAAAAATTCAAATTCCCCCTAACCAGTCCCTCCAAAAACAAACACCATCTTTTTCCCATTTTTACCGCCAAACGGTCCTTCTCCATGTCCAAATGCTGGTAGTAAATGTATCATCTTTTTGCCTCTTTTCTCGGCTGCCGATTTTACAGCCATACGGGACCTTCTCTTCTTTCAAAACTATAAATCAGTTCGTGTTCCTGTCTCTTTCTCCCGCAAAAGGAAACACAGAGCATCTCTCTCGATCTGTTCAATTCTTTCCCTTTGATCTTGCCGCCGCCACCGAAAATTCTCGGCATGGTGATGCGCGGGGGAGGAGAGACGCAGAGAAAAGGGGAGAGGGGAGGGGGAGTACTGTAGAAATTTGAAATTTGAAAACTAGCTTCCTTTTTTGAAGGGCTTCCTTGATTTGAACCTCTATTAAAAGGGCAGTGATTCTCAAAGCGCTTCTAAAGGAATTTCAAAATTTAGGAAAAAAACCACTAACTTTGCCCCTCTAGTTAGTACCTTTAAACTTTATGGAATTTTATGAAATTTTTTGAGTATACTAAACAATTATAGAGCTTTATTTTCGTAGTTGACAACTTTCTTCTATAATTGAAGACTGAGAAGATATGCCACGTGGAAGAGAGCGCGCCTCAATAGCCTTGTGTCTGAAAATTAGGTACGCGCTCTTCCAGACGCTATATCTCTTTAGGCGTCAGTTTCCTGAAAAAGTTGTCAACTACTAAAATAAAGCTCTAATTTTGTTTTGTATGATTTCAAAAAGATTCGTAGGATTGAGTAAGTTTTAAATGCTTTTGTAGGCGTTCAAAAATAATACAATTCTGGATAACCTTAAAGAGTGCTCGAAACTTTGACCCTATTTATCTAGGTTCCTGTGAAAGATATCAAAAAGTTGTCAGTTAACAAAATATGTAAAATTAAAGAAGCTACATTTGATTAGTTAAAAAATTTTTGATATCTCTTACAGGAACCATGATAAATTAGGTTGAAATCAAGGGGTTGTGGGGCGCTTGAGATTTTGCGATAAATGAGGGTTTTTCAGTTTTATGGATGTATTCCATCCTACACGAATAGATCAAAAATGTTAGAAATTTTAGTGCAGACTCATTTTTGAAGTTTAAAAGTACATCTTTCGAACTTCAGATAACTTTTAGACATCTTAAATTACGCAAGCACTTTCAAAACTTGAAAAATGCCGAATGTTGCCCAGAACTCCTATTTTATGTTATTTATTGTTCCCTAAGCTATCACTTTCATGCTCCATTAGAGTCTTACAATGTTGCAAGACCAAAAAAAGCTTAAAAAAAACAAAACAATAAACAAAAACCAGTAAAGGGATCGAACCAAAAACCTTGTGCACACCAGCGCAGCGCATATCCCCGACACCACGGCACCACAATTTCCATAGCTTGTGGAAGGCGGTAATGTGTGTGCCGCTTTCTCAGCTTTTCTCGGGGAAGGGGGAGATCAGCAAAGAATGCAAATCTACTGAAATTTAGCACTGGAATTTCGGGGAAATGTCAAAAACATCGACTTAAACCAATCGAAATATCATAAAAATTGGAGAGGTAATTAGATAAGATTACGGTAACCTATCCTACCAATTTCATCAAATTCTGAGGGTTCCTTGTTACAGTAATCCTTTGAAGTTTTATGGCTATCATAAAGCTCAAATCTGCGCGCACATTCTACTTGACTTTTCTCTCTTGGAAATTTGACACCGTACCGCCTGGAGCACATCGGGTCATTTCTAATAGGCTCAAGGGTTCCCAGAACTCGTCATTTCGCATTTTGTCTTTTCTATCAAATTTGAGTTTCCTAGTTGATTGCTCATCTTTATCACATATCACACTGACTAGTGAGCATCTCCTAGCTATCGTTAACCCACTAAATCAATCACTTTTTATCACCTCATCAATAGGAGTTTTACGGGGCTGGTCCGGGAAATTTTGGGATTCTGAGGTTCTAGGATTCTAGGACTCTGGGACCCAAGATTCTGAAATTCAAAAAATTTGAGATTCAAAGGTTCCAAAATTTCCAAAAATTAGGGTACAAAATTCAACATAAACCAAAAAAGTGAAAAAATCCAAAAAAAAATTCTGATCTACCAAAACAATTTTTGACCTACTGTACTAAAAGGTAATACATTTTTACGACTCTCTCCGCCTTTCTAAGCCCCGCCCACTTTCTCGGAGATTACACATCATTAACACATAGTTTTAATGGACTCCCATCGGGAGTTTATTACCCTATTTGATGACCTTTATTGTTTCGGAAGATGTATCTCTTTTAATTCAAGAGATACAAATATTTAGTTAATTATAAAAATGTAGAAAATTTTATTAGCTACATTTTTGTAATTTAACGTTTTTTCATAGCTTTATTGGTTAGCGAGATAATTGGCTAATTAGATAAGTAGGCTAATTTTTGAGGTTTTTAGGTATATCTCGGTGAATCAAATAGATAGAAAAATTTTAAAAATTGCAAAATGTGGAAAATTTCATGAGCTACATTTTTGTAGTTTAGCGTTTTTTGATAACTTGATTGGTTTTCGAGTTATGCGCCTTTAAATATAGCGCGCTCAGAAAAGAAAAGAGCGGTACGCCAACTTTAAAGGCGCATAACTCAAAAACTAAATCAGCTAAAAATATTGTGTTAATTATGAAAATGTAGGAAATTTTATGAGCTACATGCTCAAAACTAAGCGTTTTCTGATAGCTTAATTATTTCTTGAGATAATTGGCTAATTAGATAAGAAGGCTAACTTTTGGGGTTACCGGTTTGAACTAGGTATATTTCGTAAAATTAGAAAGATACAAAAATGAACCTTGACTTTTAACTGTAGCAAATTTTATGAGCTACATTTTTGTAGTTTAGCGTTTTCAGATAACTTTATTGGTTCTTGAGTTATGCGCCTTTAAAGATAGCGCGCGCAGAAAAGGAAAGAGACTATGCAGCGCGTTAGCTTTAAAGGCGCATAACTTGAAAAGTAAACTAGCTACAACATTTTAGTGAATTATGAAAATGTAGGAAATTTTTTATCTACATTTTTGTAGTTATTTATTTTTTGATAGCTTAATTGGTTTTTGAGATAAATGGCTGATTAGAAGAGTAGCTTCAAACTACCGTAATCCTTCTCCCTGCTCCCTTTTTCTCCTTTTTATTTCCCGCACATCCATAAAACCAGGCGGTATTTTTGTTTGAACTTGAAAAACAGAAAAGGCACCGCAAAAAATTATGTGCACAAAAAAAAGAAAAGAAGTTGTGCAAAAGAAAGAAATGGGTGATAAAACCAAGTTTTCGCGGAGAAGAAGAAGAAGAGGATGGACAATTTTGGGTTACTGTCAGAGTTTGTAAACTGAGATTAGTTTAGAATTTTTGATTTGGAACAGTGAGAAATAGAAGAAAATATAGCTTAAATTCCTTAAAACCCTCAACATTTGCATGCTTTTTTAATTAGCTAATTATCTCAAAAACCAATAATGTTATCAAAAAATTCTTAACTAGTAAAATGTAGCTCATAAAATTTTCTACATTTTTATAATAAGGAAATTGTTTGTAGCTAATTTACTTTTTGAGTTATGTGCCTTGAAAGTTGGCGCGCCGAAGTGGCTCTTCCCTTTTCAGCGCGCTATCCTTAAAGGCGCATAACTCCAGAACCAATGAAGCTATCAAAAAACATCTAACTATTAAAATGTAGTTCTTAAAATTTCCTACATTTTCATAGTTAACAAAATTTTTGTATCTTTTTAATTTAACGAGATATACCTAGTTTAAGCCAAAAACCACAAAAATGAGCATACTAGTCTAATTAGCCAATTATCTTAAGGACCAATCAAGCTATCAAAAAATTTTCAACTAGTCAAATGTAGCTCATAAAATTCTCTACAGTTTTGTAATTAGCAAAAATTTTGTAGCTAATTTTCTTTCTAAGTTATGTGCATTTAAAACTGGCTCGCCGAAGTCGCTCCTCCCATTTCTGCGCGCCCTATCTTTAAAGGCGCATAACTCCCGAACCTATAAAGCAATCAAAAAATAGTCAACTACAAAATTGTAGATCATACATTTTCCTACATTTTTATAATAAAACAAATATTTGTAGCTAATTTACTTTTTGAGTTATGCGCCTTTGAATATGGCGCCCCTTAGCGCCTCTTCCCTTTTCTGCGCGAACTATCTTTAAAGGCGCAAAACTCAACAACCAATAAAGCTATCAAAAAGTAATCAACTACTAAAATGTAGATCATAATATTTCCTATATTCTTGTAATTAACTAAATTTGTGTGTATCTTTCTAATTTAACGAGATATACGTAATTTAAAAAAAAGACTCAACAATTTAGTCTACTCATCTAATTAACCAATTATCTTAAGAACCAATAAAGTTATCAAAAAACGTTAAATTGCACAAATGTAGCTCATAAAATTTCCAACATTTTTATAATTAGTAAATTGTTTGTAGCTAATTTTCTTTTTGAGTTATGTGCCTTTGAAGTTAGCGCGCCAAAGTGGCTCTCCCCTTTACTCTGCGCGCTATCTTTAAAGGCGCATAACTCAAAAACCAATAAAGTTATCAAAAAACAGTCAACTGTCAAAATAAAGCCCATAAAATTTCCCACATTTCGAAAAAAACCGTTTTTCCACCAATTTCAATATCCCTTACTCATCCCCACTTCCCTTTTTTCTCTCGTTTCTTTTCCCCCTCTTTCTCTCTCGCCTCCCGGTTTTTTCGACACTTCAAAGGGACACCGCCGATTCTCGGAACAAACACAGTCATCTCAATTCCTTATATAAATTTTTTTGGAAATTTAAATTCCAGGTGGTCTCTTTTCTCTTTTATCTCATTTTCCGCCAATTTTTTTGTCGGTTTGAGATCAAAAAGGGATTATAAAAGGGGTGACTAATCGAGAAGAGAATTTTCTGGAAAATTAAGAAAACAGATGATGTGGGGGCGGTATACGGTTGTTAAAAGGGGGTTCTTTGAATAATGAGTAATTTGAATTTTTTAAATTTTCAAATTTGAAAAATTCTCAGATTCTGTTTTTTTTTTTTGAATTTCTGAATTTCTGAATTTCTGAATTTCTGAATTTCTGAATTTCTGAATTTCCTGGAATTTCTGAATTTCTGAAAATCCGAGATTCCGAGATTCTTAGATTCTCAGTTTTTGAAATTTTCAAGAATTCTATTTAAATTTTGAAAAGTCAATTTTCGTTTTCAAATTTGTTTTAATTTTGAAAATTTTAATTACTCAAAAATCTTGAAATATCGAAGCGTTTTAATTTCTGAGCTTCTGAGCCTTGGAATTTCTGAAATTCGGAAAATCACAACATCTCAGAAAATTCGGAAGTTTAAAATCGATAAAATCTAATTCCTAGAAAATGAGGACTACTGTAGTTGGGCAGAACCAGTCAGACACAAAACAACAAAAGCTGTGTGTAGCTGTGTCGAAATTGATAAAATCTACAGTAACCAAAATTTTGAAAAACTCAAAAATCTGGAATTTGAATTTCTTTAAGCTGTGAACCAAATTCTTCAAGCTGTGAACCAGATACTGGAGGTGCCGGCTCAGCTACGCTGACCGCGCCGGCGGCTGAGCTATAAACAAGACATATTTTTAAAGCTAATTATCTCAATAACCATAAACGATATAAACAATTTATTAATTAGCAAAATGAAAAGCGTAAAATTTCACACATTTTGACATTTTACATAATGTTGATACTTTAATTGGTCCATGAGATATAAGCGTTCGAAGTTAGGGGCGAGCAAGGTGTAGCGTTCTTAAGGTGTGCTTACTTTAACGGGTTATATCTCAAGAACCGTTAAAGATAACAAAAATGTGTTAATTATTAAAATAAAGCTTTTTAAATTTTGCACATTTTGTTAATAAACAATTTTTAGATATCTTAAATAGCTCTTGAGATATAAGCGCTTCAAGTTCAGGCGACCATTTCTTGGCGTACTTAAGGTGCGCCTATTTAAACGCGTTACATCTCAAGAATCAAAAAAGATATCAAAAAGTTGTTAATTACAAACATAAAGAACGTAAAATTTTACACATTTTGTTAATTGTAAATTTTTTGATAACTATAATGGTCCATGAGATATAGGCATTTGAAGTTAAGGCAATCCTAGGTGTGATGAACATCGATTACAGTACCTCATGCTTCAGGTTCCGGACTTTCAGAATCCAGATTTTTTTCCAATTTTTTGAAGCGCCCGATCCCTAACAAGTTTCTAGCAACCCTAAAACAAATTTTGCTCTCAAATTTGACTCTCAAACCAAAAACAAAAAAGAACCTAATTTCAGAACTATTTTCCCACCAATAAATCCTCTAAACTACCCAATTTTCCGAGCCATTTTCTCCCATTTTCTACTAATTCTTGTGGCGGCGATGCAGTGTGTCCCATCAACACATAATTAGTCTGCTGCTCCTCTATTTTTTCTCAACTGGTGCTCCGAGAAAAAGAGCCCTGGCTCACGCCATCGATCTTCTTTTTTCTGGCTTTGAGAAGAAAGTTTGTGAGTGTGTGACTTGACTTAAAAACGAATTTTTTCTTTTTTATTGATTTTGGCTTCCTTGGTACCCCAGAAAACTATCTTTTTAGGAGCATAGAAGCTTTAAGGGGAGCAAGAGCTAGGAACCTTTCTAGCTTGTCTGCGTAGACTTAATTTATCTTAATTCATATCACAGATATCAAAAAGTTGTTAACTACAAAAATGTAGCTCATAAAATTTCACATATCTTAACAATTTACATAATGTTGATATCTTAAATGGTCCATGAGATATAAGCGTTTGAAGCTGAGACAAGCTAGGTGTGCCATCCTTAAGGTGCGCCTACTTCAACGCGTTATATCTCAACAGCCATAAAAGTTATTTAAAAGTGTTTAACTACAAAAATATAGCTCATAAAATTTTACACATTTTACAAGTTGACAACTTTCTGATATCTTTTACAGAAACCGAGATAACTTGAGTCAAAGTTGGCAAAACTTTTCAAGCTAGCGGATCAGTTTTCCGTTCAGTAATGTTCATGAATTAAGCATAGGTTGAAAGCCTAAAAAATGAGGAGTGTTTTGCAACAAAAATCAAGTTTTTAGCTCAATTTTGAAGCGAGTTATGGCAAAATTTGCTCAGAAGGCACGGTCGGCTGGAGGTGGTTGTCGCGTAGGGCGCTGCTCCCTACTTGTCGCGCGCGCCACGATCACCTTCGGCCGAGCACGCCTTCGGAGCGTATTGGTCTATAACTTTATTCAAAGTTGAGCTAGAAACATGATTTTTGTTGGAAAATGTCCTAATTTTTTTAGCTTTATTATAATAGTAAAAATTGTAACTTACAAACATAGGCTTGGGTTCTAATATCTGAATTTTAGGACAACTACTAGCTACTTTTTGCAATCTTCAAATTTGATTTTTAAGGTAGATTTCCCCCAAAATAAACCCGCCCCTTTTACCCTTCCGTTATCTTTTGTATTACATAATCAAGATGACATATAATACCTCCCTCGTAGAATCCCTCCCAAAGATTTATTTGTATGGGATGGTGTAATAATGTAATCCCCCTGTCTTTGCGATCTTCTTGATGTGTCATATTGACACCTCACCTGTGTTGCTCAGGCTTAGCAGAGATAGCTGTCCATAAGACTACGGTAAGAGTTTCTACATGATTTGAAGTTTTGTGAGCCCCCCCCTCTCCTTAGAATTATCATACTCCTTGTAAGCAAATTTATCTAATTTCTGGTGAAAGATATCGAGAAATCGTCCACTAATAAAATGTAGCTCATGAAATTTTACATATTTTGTTAGTTAATAACATTTTTATAGCTAATTTGATTTTTGAGATATGCGCCTTTAAAAAAAGAAGGGGCGCTTGAACCATCTCTAGAAGTGCGCACATTTTAAAGGCGCATAACTAAATAACTAAAGTAGCTAGCTGAATAATTTTAATTGTGAAATGTGTGAAATTTTACGTGCTACAGTTTGATAGTTAATATCTTTTTGATAGCAAATTTGGCTTTTGAGATATGCGCCTTTAAAGAATGAAGAGGCGCTTGAACCATCTCTAGAGGTGCGCACACTTTAAAAGCGCATAGCTCAATAACTAAAGTAGCTAGCTGAAATGTGTAAACTGTAAAAAATAGGAAATGTTATAAGCTACGTTTTTGCAGTTGACATATTTTTGATAGCTATTTTGGTTTTGGAGATATGTGCCTTTAAAGAATAAAGAGGCGCTTTCCCCGAAACCTTTAAATCAAATAGATTAGGTTCTTAACGCGGGCCCTTTAAGAAGATGATTTAGGTGATTTTAAAGGTGTTGACATTGTTTACTTTGACTACCGTAACCCATAATTCGACAAATACAACTGTGTGGCTGAGCAAGTTCAATTCCTCGAAAACCGTTTTTATCGTTTAATGTTTTTCATTTTCCAAACTTTCCGATTTTAAGGATTTATTTTTTTGTTCCTTTTCTTGTTGAAATTGTTAGAATTTCTGTCTATGTGCCTCTTAATTTTTTTTCCCCTTAAAACTCAAATTTCTTTTCTTTTCCTCTCCGGAATTTCAGTTTTTCCAGCTACCGTAAGCATTCGGATCAAACGCCCCTCAAGCTTTTACTTTCAACCAATTTATCTTGATTTCTGTGAAAGATATCAACAAGTTGAAAATTAGTAAAATGTAGCTCATAAAATTTTACACATTTCATTAGTTAACACCTTTTTGACAACTTTTATGGTCCATGAGATATAAGCGTTTTAAGTTAGGGCAAGCAATTCCTGGCGTCTTAAAGGCGCGCATACTTCAACGCGTTATATCTCAAAAATCATAAATGCTATCAAAAAGTTGTTAATTAATAATATATAGCTCATAAAATTTTACACATTTTGTTAGTGAACGACTTTTTGATAGCTATCTTTGTTTGCGAGTTATGCGTCTTTAAAGATTGCACACACCCCTTGCCGCTTCCTCCTGAGAGGTGTATAATCTTTAAAGGCGCATATCTCCAAAAGTAAGCTAGTTATTTTAAATTTGTAAACAATAAAAATGTAGCTTCTAAGATTTTACACATTTTGATAGTTGACTACTTTTTGATAACTTTTATGGTCCATGAGATATAAGCGTTTGAATTTAAGAGCTATTCTGTTATAGTTTTGGTACGGTATTTTGGGCCAACCTTTTTTTAGGAACTGCTTAATTTTCTTGTAGTTTTTTGCTAGATTTTTGTGCCCTTTTTTTTCTGATAACTAAGAATCTTAAGGTTTAGAAGAATCCATAAAATTCACTTCCCCGATCCCCAAGAAATTTTTTTCTCCCAAAATGGACTATCCTCCTAATTTGATGCATCTCTCTTCTCATTAGGCCCCTCAAGAACCCTCCAGAACCATAAATCCCTCATTCCCAACAATAATATTATGATTCTTCTACTATATACCATCCCCCATAAGCTCCGCCCCCTTCTCTCATTGGCCGACGTTTTGCAGCGAAGCTCCGCCCACTTTTCTCTCTCTTTCTCTCTCCTCGTTTTTCGAAAAAAAAAGACCGCCCCAATATTTCATCGGCCCCCCTCTCCCCCGTCCAACCAACCAACACATATTTCAATTCGTTCCTCCTCTTAATTTCGATCGTTGCTATACATTTATTATTATATATATCAATTAATTTTGGTTAATTACCTTCCCGACCGACTTAATTACCCTTGGAGAGGAAGAGAGTAGGAGCCATTAATTCTGTCCCGAAAAGCTATTTGCTTTTTTTAATGGTTTTTTTTTGGGGGACCCAAGGCGGAAGCTTAAGAGGCGTTAATTGGGTAATTAAGGATATGTTAATTGATTTTTTTTAGTATATTTGTCGAAAATTGCTAAATTATACCATTTGAAAGCTGAATTTTTAGAATTTTGACTCAAATTTTTGAAAATTCAAAATTTCAGTTTTGTTTTTCAAGTTTTCTATAACAAACTTTATACCATTCGAAAGCTGCAAATTCATATTTTTAGAATTTGAAGTCCAATTTTTGAAATTTGAACCCCAAATATTCCATTTTCATCGGTAATTGTTTCATCGTTTTAAATGTAAAAGTTTTTCCTGGAATTTTTGAAAATCTGAAATTATAGATATTTCTAATATTTTTCCCCAAAATTGTATATTTTTTGAAATTCTGCTAATTTTGATCAAAAAGTAACAAAAAACACGAGATCCCATTTCCTTAATTACCTCCCACCATGATTTATGTCGATTTTTCTCCTGATGACGCTTTGACGCTCTTACGCTAACTTTGACGCTAATTATCTCGGTTCCCAATTAAGCTATCAAAAAGTTGTTAATTAACAAAATATGTAAAATCTTATAAGCTACATTTTTGCAGTTTGTAACTTTTAAATAGCTAATTGGGTTCTTGAGATATAACGCGTTGAAGTAGGCGCACCTTAAATGCGTCATGCCTTGCTTGCCTCAACTACAAACGCTCATATCTCGTGGAGCATTTAAGCTAACAAAAAGTTGTTAACTTGTAAAATGTGTAAAATTTTGTAAGCTACATTTTTGTAATTAACAACTTTGTCATATCTTTTATGGTTATCAAGATAATTAGCGTCAAAAAATGTTGCTTCTCTTTTTCTCGTTGGTGGGCAGGCGCCGGCTCCGACTGCGTAGCTAACCATCATTATTTGGCCCACATGTTTTCAAGACACAGACTTTTAGGAAATATTCCATTTTTCTTAACAAAATCTTCAAATCGGCTTGAAATTGTGTGCTAAATACTTCTGCGCAACTGAGCTACACAGTCAACGCTAACTACTTGACTCTAAGCGCCCCTTCTGTCTTTAAAGACGCATAACTCAAAAATTAAAATAGGTTGCAAAAAGTTGTAAACTAACAAAATGTGTAAAATTTTATAAGCTACATTTGATTAGTTAACAACATTTTGCTAGCCATTTTGGTTTTTGAGATATGCGTCTTCAAAGAAACTGACACTTGTTTCGCCCCTCTAGAGGTGCGCACACTTTAAAGACGCATAACTCGAAAACTAAAATAGCTAGCTTAAAAGTTCAAACAGTTGAATTTTGACTTTTTTTCAATGTTTTATAAATTCTTGTTCCAAATGCTCCTTTTTCTCTTCCTCATCCCCTCACCACCCAATACCCTTCAATTACCATTTCACTCTTTTCAGAAGTCAACACCTCCATCTTCCATCACGCCATCCATCTCAACCCAACCAACCCCTTCCCCCTATATCTTCATTTTCTCATCCCCTCTTTTAAATGAGCATGTATCCCGGATGGACAGGCGACGATTCGTACTGGGCGGGCGCTGGCACCACCGCCGCCGCCGCTCCCGCTTCTTCTGGCACATCTGCGTCATCGACGGCGTCGTCGACCGCCGCCGCTGCCGCTGCTGCTAACAATTTGAAGGTAGGAAGTTTTGTTTTGTGTTTTGGGAACTTGTTGGTTGTGTAGTTAAGATTACGAGCTTTGAAATGGTATAAGATTCATGGGGTTAGCTTAACTAAAAGTTAGGAAAGAGGTGTCTAATTGCACGCCAGCCTATACTTGCCCATCGAGCTCAATTATCTCGCTTATTATGAATGCTATCAAAAAGTGATCAACGAACAAAATATGTAAAATTTTATGAGCTACATTTTGTTAGTTAACAACTTTTTGACATTTTTTACAGGAACCGAGATAATTAAGTTTAAATATGGCTGGCGCACTATTTTTGCGCTATACAACTATTGACTAGGAAAAACGACTTATAACTCTAGCCAAGCATGAAAGCTTTTCGTAATTATTTAGCAATTTTTAAAACCTACATTTTGAGCTTTAAAATAATACAACATTCATAATTTTGCCTGGAAATGAGCTATATCTCATGAACACCCAAATTAATCGTGAGCCAAAATTCGTCAAAAATAGGCGAGACCTTTCGAAGCTCATAACTTTGCTCAGACTCAAAATTTTTTAACAAACTTTATAGATTCTTAAAGCTTAGATTGTGAGCTTTAAAATAAGATAAAATTCATGAATTTATTCACAAATTAAGCTATAGTTCAAGCTTTAATAATCTAGTTAAGTCAATTTGCGCCCAAATGATGCCAAAGTGGTACTTCCAAGGCTCATAACATTGCTCAAACTTGGACCATTTTCATAAACTTTATATTTTCGTATAGCTTGGATCATGAGCTTTAAAATGACTCTAAATTCATAAACTTATCTTCAAAATTAGCAGTGCTAGCGGATTAAGAAGCTAGCGCCTTGAAGAATCTAGGTTAAGTCATGTTGTGACTACTTTAAAGGCGCATAACGTTACTCGTAGTTTTAGTACTTTATATTCTGCTAAAAGCTTGAATTTTAAGCTTTAAAACGATATGTAAAACTTAACATTAGCTTAAAAATCAGATGTTTCCTAAACGCAGTTACCTAAATGCTCATAGGATGCTCATACGCCCACTTTGAGCTCAATTATCTCGGTTGTCATGAGAGATTTTTAAAATTTGTCAACTGGTAAATTGCTTATCATAATATCAGTGACATTTTATTAGTTGACCACTTTTTGATGTCTTTTATAGGAACCGAGATAATTGAGCTCAAAGTAGCTCGGGTGTGGTTGGAATCGAGTGAGCTCCTATTAGAGCATTTACAGTACCCACCCCAAAAAAACCTAATAAATGATTCCATTAAAAAATATCTTATCTAGCTATCGGAAATTCTAAACTGGACGTCATCTGGAGCAATTTGCGCCGAGGTTGACAGTGAGGTTTGTAGTTTGTAGTTTGAGTTTTCATTTTGGTTTACTAACTGCTTAACCCTAGCTGATTTTTGTGTTTCTCCTTAATACCTCAGGCTGATTTTGCTTCTTTAAAAACCCCTTCTCCCAAAAATAAAGAGTTTTATCAATAGAGCGCATTTGCAGACGTACGAACTCTACAATCACACCTATATGAACAACATGAAGCATATGCTAGCCGCTGGTTGGATGGACAACTCCACTAATCCGTGAGTGTAACGTTTTTTTGTGGTTTCTCGGTTTCTCAATTTGACAGCTGTTCAAAAAATCGG
This sequence comes from Caenorhabditis nigoni, assembly GCA_027920645.1. Lineage (NCBI taxonomy): Eukaryota > Metazoa > Nematoda > Chromadorea > Rhabditida > Rhabditidae > Caenorhabditis > Caenorhabditis nigoni. Next base: position 14,193,884 of record CP115866.1, read on the forward strand.
GAAATCGATTTTATCAGAGAGATCATTTCCTTCGAAAACTTCGGGGTTCTGGGCTTCTAGGTCGGGAGGTTTTGTACCTATGACCTTCAGCCCTTCATATCTCTGCTCCTAAACAAGATAACAAAAAGTTGTAAACTACAAAAATATAGCTCTTAAACTTATACACATTTTGTTAGTTTACAACTTTTTGATAGCTATTTTACTTTTTGAGATATGCGCCTTTAAATATCGCAGACACACTTGTCGCCCTCTTGTTCAGGAGGAGGAGGCAGCAAGGGGTAGGTAATTTTTAAAGGATCACAACTCAAGAACTATAAAAGTTATCTAAAAGTAGTCAACTATCAAAATGTGTAGAATTTGATGAACTATATTTTGTTAGTTATAAAAAGTGAGCTAGCTATTCTAGGCTTTGAGTTATGTGCCTTTAAAGATTGCAGACACCCTTGCCGCCCATCATGGTCAGAAGGAGGCGGCAGCAAGGGGTGCGTAATCTTTGAAGGCGCATATCTCGAAAGCTCAAACAGCTATCAAAAAGTTGTAAACTACAAAAATGTAGAATTTGAATTTTTTCATATTTTAAAAAATTAAACTTCTTAGATAGCTTGTCTAGTTTTTGAGTTATGGGACTTTAAAGTGTGCGCACCTCTTGAGAATAAGCGCCGTCCCCCAACTTCTTTAAAGGCGCGTATCTCAAAAACTATAAAAGTTAACTAGAAGTAATTAACTACCAATGTGTGTAAAACTTAATGAGCTACATGTTATGAATAATTTACTTCTTGATAGCTCTTTTAGTTTTTGAGATAGGCGGATTCAAAGTGCGCGCACCTCTAGAAGTGGTGCAAGCACCTCTTCTTTCTTTAAAGGCGCATATCTCAAAAACTAAAGTAGCTATAAAAAAGTTGTTAATTAACAAAATGTGTAAAATTTTATGAGCTATATTTTATTGAGCAACACTTCTTTGATAGCTAGCTTAGTTTTTGAGATATAACGCTTTCAAAATTAAAGTCTCCTTAAAGTTCAAAGGCGCATATCTCAAAAACTAAAAGAGCTATCTAAATTCTTCCAACTAATGAAACATATATTAATTTTTTGCTCTTTTCTGCTATTTTACTTGAAATTCAAATAAACGCTTTCAGCTTCGCCTACAACCCTCTACAAGCGACGTCAGCGAACTTCGGCGAGACGCGCACATCGATGGCCACAATCTCGCAGCCAGTTTTTCCGTGGATGAAGATGGGTGGTTAGTTTTTTATTCATTTTGAGATTTTTAACATTATGTACTATATAATACGTACGCATAACGGTAATTTGACCGCCAAAAAGGTGTGAATAAGACATGGGGGTCACACTTTTTCGATGCTTATCTATATATTTCTTGAAGATTTTGTATATTATGGGGGCGGTATGATACAAGGCTGGTGTTGTTGGGGGGTCTCTCCGAAAAAAGGGAAGACAAGAAGGGACAAAAAATATGGGCGACATGGCGGTCTCTTTTAGAAGACGATCGCGGCGAGGCGAAATTTTTTGATTTATTTATGATACTTCTACTGGGTGGTGGTGGTACTTAGAAGGTCAATAATGGACTATGTACTAAGTTTTGTTTTAGTAGTCATTAAGGGGGTTAATTGCAATTAAAATACCAAAAAAAACAATTAAAAAGCGAAAAGCAACTAGCGGGGTCGAACCCGACACCTTCCGCACACCGAAGCAGATCACATCCCCTACGCCACCGCATCCACATCCACTAATAAGGCGGAAGGCGGTTAAGTGCTTGCCGCTTCCTCAGCTTCTCGGGGGGTCGCGAGCCCAGTGATGCGGTAAAGAATGCATGCCCAATAGTACTGGAATATTCATTTTCAGAGCTAATTTCGGAAAATAGTTCATCGAATTATATATTTTTGAAAAGCTCAGATCTTCAGCTTTCTAACAAAACTGAATTCAGCAACATGTGTTAATTTTGAGCTGAGTTATGGGTCGTTATAGTTAGTGACCCGTTTTTTGGGGTTTTTTGAGAATTTCCAGCTTTTTTCAGAGCCAATTTTAATTAGAAAGATTATATATTTTTGGAAAGCTCAAAATCTCAGCTTTCAAACTATGTTAATTTTGTTTTAAAATGTTGTCTTTGAGCTGAGTTATGAGGCCTTAAAGCTAGTAGGTCTCATTTTTTGAGGGTTTGGACGTTTTCAGCTCTTTTACACAACTAATTTTTAAGACGGAATAGTTGAATTATATAGTTTTCAAAAGCTCAAAAATTCAGTTTTCAAATAAAATTAATTTCATTTACAGATGTCGACTTTGAGCTGAGTTATGGGTCATTAAACTTAGTAGGGCTAATTTTTGGGGTTTTGGAGGTTTTCAGCTCTTTTTCAAAGTTAATTTCATTTTTTACATAAATGAATTATATAATTTTTGAGAGCTCAAAAATTCAGCTTTTCAATAAAACAAAATTCAATTTAAAATTTTAATGTTGAGCTGAGTTATAAATCTTTAAAGTTAGCAGACCATATTATTGGGATTTTAAGCATTTTCAGCCGTTTTAAAGCGATTTTTCCGCCGAATTTTATCATTTTTGAAGTACAAAATCTTTCTGTTTCAACTTTCTTGATTTTCAATTTCCAATCACCAATCAATACAGCAATTAATCAATGGGAACCTCGGCCACTGATTGATGTCATAGGACAACTCTTCATCTATCAGATTTTTTTCGCTCTCCTCCTCCTCCACCCAAAAAACATGGAAAATATAGAGCGAAAAGAAGTGGAAAAAAAGCGAAAAAGATTCGTAAATACACGAGATTCTCCGGGAATCTGTGTCTCTTCTTCCTCTCTCGAATCATTTATTTTCCTTCGGGTTCCACCCGGGCGCTTTGAAGTATGCCGCCGCCGTGCCAGAAAACCCCGCTTCCTCTTGAGCAAAAGAAAATGGAAAGGGATGTAAAATTTTTGAAATTGTAAATTTTCTTGATTTATTATGATTATTTTCATTGTCTCCTTGGCTCCCCCACCTCCTTCTCCCCCACCCGCCAACCCTTGATAGCGTCGCTTTCCCGCCCCTTCTTATACGCCTTCTACACCCAGGTAAGGCTGTGCCGCTGTGGCTCAGGTGGGAGCGCGCCCGCCTCTCAACCCAAAGGGGCGCCGACTTGTTGGTTCGACTCCTTGCATGATAATTTTTCTTTTGTTTCTGTTGTTAAGCTAGATTACAATAAGAAGGGCATCAACAAGTGACACGAAGCTGTCAAAATGTTTGCGGTTCGTGGATGACCCTAACATTTTACGACATGCTCGCCGGAGCCAAACAGCTGTTGTACCCTCCAGAACACGGTCGGTGCGTCTAATCTGATGATTTACGGTTGGAATAGGAGGAAAGATATTGAAGGAAAACGAAGGAATAGGGGATACATGGATTAGAATAGGGGGATTAGGAGTTGGAGAAGATTGTAATTTGTAGTAATTTTGAGTACCTGGAATTGGGATTTTGAGGTTTATTGGGGATTTTGAGATTCTGCAAGTTCGAAAGTTTGAACTTCTGAAATTCCGAGATTCGGAAACTCGGGAATCCGAAAATTCTCAGGTTCAGGGATTCTAGGATTCTAGGATTCTGAATTTCTAAATTTCTGAATTTCTGAATTTCCGAATTTCCGAATTTCTGAATTTCTGAATTTCTAAATTTCTGAATTTCTGAATTTCTGAATTTCTGAATTTCTGAATTTCTGAATTTCTGAATTTCTGAATTTCTGAATTTCTGAATTTCTGAATTTTTGGATGTTTGAATTTTTGAATTTTTGAATTTCCGAATTTCCGAATTTCTGAATTTCTGAATTTCTAAATTTCTGAATTTCTGAATTTCTGAATTTCTGAATTTCTGAATTTCTGAATTTCTGAATTTCTGAATTTCTGAATTTCTGAATTTCTGAATTTCTGAATTTCTGAATTTCTGAATTTCTGAATTTCTGAATTTCTGAATTTCTGAATTTCGAAAATTCTGGAGCATTCTGGAAAACTCAAAAAATTCTGAAAAGTTCCAAAATTTCTAAAATTCTGATTTCAAAAATTCAGAAAAATCGAAAAACTTGAAATTCAGAAGACGTCCAAGTTTTCAAATTCAATTTTATAATAACAATACAATTCATTAAAAACTTCTGAACTTCAAAAAAATTTTTTGTGAAAAATCGATTTTCCCAAACTTCATCGATTCCCAAGAATTTTCAGAAGTTTCAGGAATTTTCGAAATTCTGGAACTCCCAATTTTTTGACAAAAGTTTCAGAGGAAAAAAAGACATCACTTCTCTCCCATTTTTGGTTCCTAATTATCCTTCTTCCGTTTGTCATTAATTAGTTTTCATCTCTTTTTTTATTTCGCCTCCTTCACATTTCTACAGTAACCCATTTGCCGATTTCCCTTCCCTCTTCCAAAACTTTCTAATCGAAACTGAAATCTAATCGAATGGAAAAAAAACGAGGAACGCAAAAAAAGGGAAAATGAGAAAAAAAAGTTTTGGCGAACACCCCAAGGGGACAGGTTTTTTTTGCTGTTGTTGCACTTTTTCAGGGAGGTACAGTAATCTACAGTAGCCTAGATTCAGCTATAATACCTACAATAATATAAAATTATCTAAAGTAATCAGCGATTTACAGTAACGCTACAGCAATCCACAACTTTTCGAAACTATCTACAGTAATCAGTGAACTACAGTAACCTATGCCAACCTAAAATATCTACAGGAGCTTATAGTAATCTTGAGTAACCTACAGTAGTTGGAACGTTAGGGGATACAGTAACCTACAGTAATCCCCCAAAAATCGAATGTTTGGTCCAAGATGGAAATGAGCAGATGGTGTTTCTATTGAATTTTAATGAAAATTGTATTGAAAATTTTGGGAAAGAGAAACAGTGGTATTGGTGTTGGATGAAGAAAAATTAGAAGAGAGATTTGGAGACGCAGCGAAAGAGAGAGAAGAGACAGGGAGTACGGTAGATCTATGGGAATCAAGGTTTATTCGAATCATGGCCATGGCTTATCCGGTTAGTGGCTCCAGAAATTCCTGTTTTTTTAGGTTTTCTTTTTTTTTTCAGTTCAGCAATTGTAGGTTAGCTTCAATCATAAAGAAAACTAGTTGAAAAATTGATTTTTTCAAAAAAGTTTCCAAATTGCGCTCCGGTGAACAGGAAATCTTAGATTTTTCAGTTTTCCCGATTTGAAGGGGCTACAAAAGTAATTCAAAAACGTCTGAAACATCTGGAAATTTCAGAATAAGCTAAACAAAACGAAAGCTTCATTTTTGTAGTTGACAACTTTTTTGCACAATGGACACCAGATTTCATATGTGCCTCTCTCCTCTTCGTTTGATCAATATTTCTGTAGATCCTCTGAGAAAAATTGTCTGTTGAAATTATGTTTTTTAGATTGCTTGTCAGTTCATTTTTGGCTATGATGTTCAACTCTTGAAATCTATTAAAACCTGTGATAAAGAGACCCTCCAACTTAGACCCCCCCTCCATGACTCCCTTCTGCCTAACCTCAATGATTTACTTCCAATCTCTTGTCGATTTTCTCTAACGCTATAATTATCTCACTTCCTGTAAAAGATATCAAAAAGGTGTTAACTGATAAAATGTGATTGATATTATGATAAACATTTTATCAGTTAACAACTTTTTGATATCTTTTACAGTAACCGAGATAAATCAATTATCAGTTTGAAGAGCCCTAGGCACTGGTCGTTTTGGGAGGGTCGTTTTGAAACACCCTCTTGTTTCTCATTCTAATGCTAACTTGTACATTTTTTATATCAAAATGTGTAAAATTTTATAAACTACACTTTTATAGTTTACACCTTTTTGATAGATACTTTGGTTTTTGAGATATCCGCCTTTAAAGAAGGAAAGGGTCATTCTCGCACTTCTAAATGTGCGCTCACTTTAAAGGCGCATAACTCAAAACTAGAAAAGCTAGCTAAAACATGTTAACTGTAAAATGTAGGAAGTTTGTAAAGCTATGTTTTCTAGTTAACAACTTTCTCATAGCTATCTTGGTTTTGGAGATATGCGCCTTTAAAGATAGCGCGCGGAAAAGGGACATCGGTGCTATGGCGCACACGCTTTAAATTTGCATAACTCAAAAACTAATTGTAAGACAGCTAGCTGAAATTCAAAATGTAAAAATGTAGGAAATTTAATAAGCTATATTTTTGCTGTTAATAACTTTTTGCTAGCTAATTTGGTTTTTGAGTTATGCGCCTTTAAGGAAGGGAAGCGCGCTTTTAGAGGTGCGGACACTTTAAAGGCGCATAACTCAAAAACTAAAAATGCTAGAAAATTTTGTAAACTATACTTTTGTAGCGGACAACTTGCACTCTTGGGTGACGGTGTTTACATCTTACAGTTTTGTTGCAGTACCCCAATTTGACAGTATAGTCAACTTTTGCGCATTTGAAGTCCCCAAGAGCAATTTTGTGCTCCTCCTTCAGGAAATCGATCCTAATCAGTTTGTGTGTTATCAATATCAATATATTCTGTGAAAAGGTGTGATATGATATTGTGACACCATGTCTCTAGGAACAACTGTTATGACAGCCAGCCCGAAAGGCGGCAAAAAGAACAAAGAGGAATTTGGGGACGGGGAGGCGGAGGCCCCGATAATGAAATACGACTTTGGGGAGAATTGGAAGAAGAAGATGAGACAATGAGCGGGGACAACTGACCAATCATTTGGGGAGAGGCGGAGGGGAGGGGTTACTGTAGAACATTGGGAATTATGGAGGAATTTCAGAGATTTTTATAGTCAGATTCTTAGATTCTTAGATTCTTAGATTCTTAGATTCTTAGATTCTTAGATTCTTAGATTCTTAGATTCTTAGATTCTTAGATTCTTAGATTCTTAGATTCTTAGATTCTTAGATTCTTAGATTCTTAGATTCTTAGATTCTTAGATTCTTAGATTCTTAGATTCTTAGATTCTTAGATTCTTAGATTCTTAGATTCTTAGATTCTTAGATTCTTAGATTCTTAGATTCTTAGATTCTTAGATTCTTAGATTCTTAGATTCTTAGATTCTTAGATTCTTAGATTCTTAGATTCTTAGATTCTTAGATTCTTAGATTCTTAGATTCTTAGATTCTTAGATTCCTAGATTCTTAGATTCTTAGATTCTTAGATTCTTAGATTCTTAGATTCTTAGATTCTTAGATTCTTAGATTCTTAGATTCTTAGATGGAATTCAAATTTTTGAATTTGTCACATTTGAGTTTCTGAATTTCTAAATTTCTCTCAAGGTCCCAGTTTCCTACAGTAACCCCTGTAAAATTTGAGATTCAAAATGTTTTCTCTAGTTTTTCATTATTAGGATCTTTTGGATTTTCTACTTTTTAGTAAAGGATCACTGTAGAATTGTTTTGAATTTGGGAACTTCTAAATTTCAAAATTTATAAATTCCCTCAAATACCAAACTTTCTACAGTAACCCAATATCAGAAGTTCCAGAAATTTTTTGAAAAATGAAGAGGTCTAGTTTGAAACTTTTCGAACTTTCCAAATACCCCAAAAATATGAAAAACGAGGAAATTTGAATTTTTGGAATTTCAACCGTTTTTGAGACTATTGAGCTTTCTAAAGGATTTCTGTAGTTGGAAAAAATTTTCGAATTTAGGGAAAATCAGAAATTCCAAATTACTGTATTTTTGAATTTCCGATTTTTGGACTTCTGAATTTCTGAATTTTTGAACTTCTGAATTTCTGATATTCTGAATTTCTGAATTTCTGATATTCTAATTTTCTGAATTTCTGATATTCTGAATTTCTGAATTTCTGAATTCCTGAATTTCTGAATTTCTGGATTTCTGAATTTCTGAATTTCCGAAAATTTTAAATTTTCAAATTTCAATTTTTCCAGGCACAAAAGGCGGAGAATCAAAACGAACCCGTCAAACCTACTCAAGGAGTCAAACCCTGGAATTAGAGAAAGAATTTCATTATCATAAATATTTGACCCGAAAGCGGCGACAGGAAATTTCAGAGACTCTTCATTTGACTGAAAGACAGGTAATTTTTTGTTTTTTTTTCTATTTTTGCTGAAATTTCTGAAAAAATCGATAAAAAACGCGGCGAGAGAGTGTGTAGAAGCGAGAGACGCAGCGCGCTGCAAGCGCGCTCCGCGGCCATATTGTAAGGAAAAGCTGCGGGAAATTGAAATTTCAAATTTTAAAAGCGAATTTTCCGGTTTTTAGAGGTTTTTCGACGGTTTTTAGGTATTTTTCGTCGAAAATTCCGAATTTTTCATTAAAATTTCGAAATTTCCAGGTGAAAATTTGGTTCCAAAACCGTCGAATGAAGCATAAAAAGGAGGCGAAGGGTGAGGGAGGCAGCAATGAGTCAGATGAGGAATCCAATCAAGACGAGCAAAATGACCAGCATTCTTCTTGATTTTTTTTTGAAAATTTAAATTTCAAAAATTTTGATTTTTCCCCCTAAAATTACCTCGTTTCCGGTCACTTTTTCAACTAAAAACTTTCCATTTTTCGCTTTTTTTATCGGTGATTCTCCCTATTTTTACCCTTTTTTCATTCCAATTTCTCTCATTTTTTGCTTAAAATTCACCTAATTTTTTCTGGGATTCTATGATCTCTTCTGCCCCCTCTTTTTAAAATTTTCACTGCTTTTTTGAATTTTTTTGTAAAATTACTTTTAAAAAATTTACAAGGTCTACATATCGTTTTCTAATCGCTTTTTTCATGTTTTTTTTTGTAATTTCTGGAGAATGAATTTTATCGTTTTTGCTATAAAAAATCGAATTTTCCAGAATTTTTTGAATATTTCCAGGGATTTTAGCATTTTAGGCATGTTTTTCTATTTTTTTATTTGTATTTCTGGTGGTTTTTCAGCAAAAAATCGCTGAAAATCGCAAAAAATTGACCTGAAAAACGAGAAATTCAAGACGAAATTCGTGTGGATTTACGCTAAACAAGGCGCACACAAGCGGCATATGCGGAGTGTCGTTTGCGAAAGATGGGCGGGGCGAAAAAAGCCTTTTTTGGGCCTGGAATTTTAGATTTTTTCGCGTTTTTCTTGCTGATAATTGGGATTTTCAGGTTTCAAAATTATTTCTACGAGGTTTTTATCGAATTTTTAGCTAAAAACTGTGAAAAATGATGCTGAAAATTGGTTTTTTAGGACGAAAAAATTTTTCGAAAAAAAGTGAATTATCAGCCTGAATTTTGGGTCAAAAAGTTCAGATTTCCACCGGATTTTTAGCAGAAAACTGGTAAAAAACGCTTGAAAATCAATATTTATGCCTAAAATTGGGTTAAAAAATTCGAAAAAAAAGTACGATTTTAGGCCTAAATAGTGGATTTTCAGCGAATTTTCAGCTTTAAAAAAGAGAAAAAATCGAGTTTTATTGAATTTTAACACAGAAAAAAAGAGAAAAAACAATCAATGCAGTTTCATATCCTTATGCGACACCTCCCAATGCGTTTTCAGCGATTCCTTATCCTTGAATTGTCGCTCGCACAGCTCACATTGCACATGACTCATCGCATTCGGTCCGTAATGCGTTTTCATGTGTCGATTGAATTGAATCGTTCGAGTGAAGAGTTTCAGACACAGATGGCACTCGATATAGGCCGTATTGTGCACTTTATTGCGGTGGAGGAGCAACATCTTGGAGCTCGAGAAGTTCTGTTCGCAGAGCTCACAGTACGTCGTCACGATGGTTTCTGTCACTTTTCGCTTCATTGCTTCCTCACGATTCTTTTCCTCGTTCTGTGGGAATTTAGATTTTTGGGATTTTTGGAAATTTGGAATTCAAAATTTCTGGGTTTCTATTGTTGTAAAACGGGGTTTTCTGGAAAATTAAAGCCTAGAATAAGGGAATTTTAGCGAAATTTCAAAGTATTTGGGAATTTCTAGAGAAGATTCTCGAAATTTTTATTGGAAAAAATCTCGGAAATATTCAATTTTTAAGAAGTTTTGAATATTCTGAAAATTTTGAAAGATTTGAATTTTCTGGAATTTTCGAAAATTCTGGATATTCGAACTTCTGAATTTTGAAAATTTCAGATTTTTGAATTTCAAGATTTTCAGGAAAATCGAAAATTTCAAAAAATTTCAGAATTTCAGAAAATCGAAATTTTCAAAAAAAAAATCAAAATTTTCAAAATTTAGGGTTTTTGAAAATGAAATTTCAAAAATTTTTAAACCGAAATTTCAAAAAAAAAATTTAAAATTTCAAAAATTGGAAATTTCAAAAATTACGAATTTCATAAAAATCGAAAATTCCAAAAATTAAAAAAACTCAAAATTCTGAAAATTTTCGAAAATCACAAATTTCAGAAAGTCGAAAATTCCAAAAATTTAGAAAACCCAAAAAATGAAAATTCTCGAAAATCGAAAAAAAATTCGAAAACTTTTTTCGAATTTTCAGCTTTTTCAAATTTCTAAAGTCTGACGAATTTTCAATTTTGGCGGGAATTCAAATTTTTCAAAAAATTCGAAACATTGACATTTCCAAGCAAGGAATTTTGATTTTTTAAAAATTTCGAAAATCCAGAATTTCTGTTTTTCAGAAAGTTGTTTCAATTTATCGAATTTTTGAAAATTTTGAATTCCCGCCAAAACTGAAAATTTTTCCAAAAATTTCAAATTTCCCCCCTAAAAATGCCCTCACATCAATGCCGGAACTTGTCCGAATAATGCCTAAATCCATGAATAATTTCTTCTTAATATCCCGTCGTTCCTCGGCATTTTTCCTTTTCCTATCCTTGTAAGCATACGGTTTTCGAGCCGGAATCGGTGCTCCGTCGGGCCCCAATTTTCGATTTTTCTGGAATTTTTCCGGGGTTTTTGGAGCCAAAAATGCCCAATTTTTAGCCTAAATTGGGGCCTAATAAGCCTAAAAACCTTCTGTAAAATGGGCGCAAGCCCAAACTGGCTGTCCGGAGCATAGGTAAAAATCCCGGCCACCGAAAACTCGGGATCCCTATCGAATTTCCGATCCGGCTGAAGAATCGTAAGCATTGTTGGCATTTCTGGTGACGTCACGGCTTCTGAATCCTTCTCGAAGCATTCACATCCCACCGACTCGTGCTCCATAAGCTCACAGAGCTCTCGAGCGGCTTTTCGGCATTCTCGATGCTCCAGAAAGGCGTTGTATTCCCTAGAAGCCACGTCTTCTGGAATCGAAATTCCCCAAAAAAAGTTTTACCGAAATTTCCGATGCTCTTCTGTCTCTGGATCCTCCATGAGCCTTCTTCTGATGCTTCTTCTTCAGAAGGCATCTCGAAGATCCTAGCCAACCTGGATAAATGTGGCGGGAAAATTAAAAAAAAAGGTTCACGAGGGAAATTCAAATAAATTACAATTTATCCGTCTAGAATTTTTTGAGGAAAAAAAATTACATAAAAAATGGGACCCAAAAAAAGGCAAAAAGCTTTGGAATATGAGGGGAGAGAGAGAGAGTCTACAAGTAAAGAGAGTTTCATATCGAAAAAGAGAGAGAAAAAAGGAAATAAATTATTAATTTAAATGAAAAAAGAAACACAGATTTCTGTTGGCGGGGCAATGAATCGAAAAAGGGGGCGTGGCTTAGGAGAACAAGAAAGAGTATGGGTATCCACGGTATTTGGAACGGAACACCGAGAGCAGGAACGAGAAGAAGACGCAGATGAAGACGAGTCCGACGATGGCGAGGGCTGGAAATTTTGGAGCATTGTTGGAGATGTTTAGGCTGTTTTATAGGAATTTCCAGCTTTTTTAGGTCAAAAATGGCTCGTTTTGGGGGCAAGGCAGGCGTTTTTGTGCCCAAAAAAGGTAGTTTTAAGGGCCAATATAGGTCTTTTTAAGCTCAAAAAAGTCATTTTAGAGTAAGAATAGCTCCATTTCGAGCTAAAATTTCGTCTTTTTAACCCCAGAGAGTTTGGTTTTAAGGCCAAAAATATCTACTTTTAGGGCAGAGGAAAGTCCTTTTTGGGATGAAAATAGCTATTTTTGAAGCTAAATTAGTCTGTTTTAGGGCAAAATTGGTCGTTTTAGAGCAAAAACAGCCATTTTAAAGCCGAAAATATCATTTTCCTGGGGCAGAAACAGCCCTTTTAAGAGAAAAAAATAAGCCATTTCAGGGTAAAATACGTAGTTTTAGGACTAAAAAGAGCACTTTTTAGGCCAGAAATAGCTCTTTAGGTACAGGTACTTTTAAGCCCAAAAAAGTCTTTTAGAGGTCAAAATAGGCCTTTTTATATCGAAAGTAGTACTTGATAAGGCCTGAAAAAGTCTTTTTTTAGGGCATAAATCGTCATTTTTCGAGCAGAAAATCGTATTTTTTGAGGTTGAAAAACTTTTTTTTGAGTGCAAAACTAACCTTTTTAGGCCAAATATAGCTCATTTTACGACTAAAATTGATCTTTTTGAGGGCAAAAATGACCATTTTCTAGTTGAAAATAGCTCACTTTAGGGCAAGAATAGCTCGATTTCAAGCAGAAATTAGCCTTTTTAAGCCCAAAAATATAGATTTAGGAGCAAAAATAGCTCATTTTAAGACAAAAATAAGTCGTTTTAGACCTAAAACAGCCTTTTTCAAGATCAAAAACTTACTATTAGCTGGAATGCTAAAGAGACTGGACAACGGATTGGCCTTCTTCTGCTGATTCCTCTTATCCTTTCCGTTCGCCTGATCAGCTGCCTCGTTGACACAAATGAATCCAACGGCGACGAGAGCGTACAGAATTCCAACAATATAGGTCTCAGCAATCAACTGGAATTGTGTGGATCCATGGATAAACGACGGCTCCTTGGTGTTTGGATTAGTGATCATGAATGGAGGTCCACGAATGTGATTCCACATTTGTCCAGACATGAAAATGAAGGTGATAGCCATGCAAACGAATCCCCACATGGTTCTGTTGAAGAGGAAGTCCAAACTGTTTCTCTTCACGTAGAGCATTCCCAAAAGAAGCGACACAAAGAGAGCAATCACAACTGGAGCCGTGTAGTTTGGTGGGCGAATCACACGGATGTGAACTTCAGTCTGATCCTGAACGAATCTTCCAATGGCGTCAGCATCGAATCCTTGTCTCTGGAAATCCATCTGTTCTGGCTTCTTCTTGGCGCTGAGTTTGGCTCCGAAGTGGTAGAGAATTGGGGCGGTATTCAGGTTCATTTGTTGGAAGATTTGTGGAGCGTCTTCGTAGTCAACGATTCCGAAGAACACCTTCTTGCGGTCGGATTCAGAGCTCGTGTAGCGATGGGAATTAGCGACGATCATGAATTCATCGTAGGCGGGTCTGAAAATGGGGTTTTTGAGTATTGAAAATTGATTTTTGGGCTTTAAAAATTGAGCTTTTTGGGGTGAAAACAGAGCCGGGAAATAGCCCAAAACTCAAAATTTAGATTGATTTCTGCTGTTTTTTTCAGCTATTTTCAACAATTTTAGGGCCTTTTAAAGCGAGAAATTTGAATTTTCGAACTCTCAAAAGCTGAAAAATATCCAAAAATTGCTAAAACCTAGAAAATTTGTACCGTAAATACTACTTTCCGGATAAAAAATAGTCGAAATTTCGTGATTTTTTCTGAAAAAAAGCTCTGAAATAACCGAAAATCTCGCAATTTCGGAGTTCAAAGAGACAGTTTTTCAGGTAAAATCCTAAATTTTCGGTCGATTTTCATCAAATTTTGACCAAAAAACGGCCTAAAATCCACCAAACGGGCTAATTTTGGCCATTTTAGACCATTCATATCCAAAATTTCCACTTTTTTGAAACATTCAGCTCGTCAAAATGATATTTTTTGGATCAAGCGAGACCAAAAAATGTGAAATTTAGCTAGAAAATCGATTAAAAAACTCCCAAAATCTAGCAAATTTTCGATTTTGTTTCCGGATTTCCAGATTTTAGGCCGTTTTTTTCTAGTAATATTCCGAATTTCGGCGACTTTTCAGCAATTTTGAAAAAATTTTTCGCCAATTTTCCGAGTTTTTTTCGGCAATTTTCGACCATTTTTCAGCTAGTTTCAACCATTTTTAAGCTATTCTCGGTCATTTTTCAGCTATTTTCGACCATTTTCAGCAATTTTAGACCTTTTTTCATCAATTTTCCACCTCGCACTCACTTGCAAATCGGACAATTAACGCCTGGCGACAGTGCGGTGAACATGACGATCATCGAGTAGTTACGTGGCTGCATTCGCACCAAATTCTTCCATTTGTCCATGTTGAACTTGACAATGGACTGACGGGCTGTGAGGTCCGCCAGGTTTTGAACCTTCTCATCGAGAGTCTGCTGTTGAGCCATACAGATGGCAAACAGCGCGAGGAGAAGTGGTACCAGTGTTCTCATCTGAAAAAGTCTCATTAAAAATCGAGTTTTCAGCTCAAAACATGGATTAACATCTGATAAATGAAATAGTAGTTCAAAAATCGAATTTTTCGGCTAGAAAAATGGAATTGAGCTCAAAAATTGGATTCTGAGCATAAAAATGAGATTATAAGGAAAATAAGAAAGAAAATATATAGATAATAGGTATAAAAATTCGCCAATACGAATAAATCAAAATTAGCAACAAAAAAAATCAAATTATTATGAAAACTTTATACAAAAGAGATCCAAAAATAGCTCAAATCATCGCAATTCATCTTTTGCTCGTCGCAAATCCAGAGAATCCCATCATGGCTCGAATCTCCGGATCCAGACCATCATCGTCCTCCTGCTCATCCTCATCCTCTTCTTTTTTCGCCTCTCTCTTCCGTTTTCTATTATTATCAACTTTCTTATCTTTTTTGTAATCAGCCATTCTCGCCTCTTCCTCCTGCACGTCTTCTAGCAACTGCTCCACTTGCGCTTCCCGCTTCTCTCGTTCTTCTGGAAAAATATACATTTTTAGAGGTACTTTTAGAGCAAAAACAAGCATTTTCAGAGCAAAAATAGCCCTCTGTAGGGCAAAAATAGCTCTTTTTTGATCAAAAATAGGCATTTTAGGGCAAAAATAGCCTTTTTTAGGGCAAAAACAAGCATTTTTAGAGCAAAAATATCCCTCGCTAGGGCAAAAATAGCTCTTTTTAGGGCAGGAATAGCTCTTTCTTGGGCAAGAACAAATCTTTTTGGGGCGAAAATAGCATTTTTAGAACAAGAACAGCTCTTTTCGGAGCGAAAATAGCTTATTTTAGGGCAAAAGAAGGCCTTTTTAAAGCAAAAAGAGGCATTTTTAGAGCAAAAATAGGCATTTTTAGGTTGAAGATTAGCATTTTTAGGTTGAAAATAGGCATTTGTAGTATAAAATAAGCGTTTTTAGAGCGAAAATAGCTTTTTTTTTTGGGCAAAAATAGCTCTTTTCAATCCAAAAATAGCTGTCTTAGGGCAAAAAAAGGAATTTTCAGAGCAAAAATAGGCAATTTCAGAGCGAAAATAGGAATTTTCAGAGCAAAAATAGGCATTTTTAGGTCAAAAATGGGAATTGTCAGGTCAAAAATGGGAATTATTAGGTCAAAAATAGGCATTTTTAGGCCAAAAATAGGCATTTCTAGGGCAGAAATACACATTTCTAGAGCAAGAATAGACATTTTTAGAGCAAAAATAGGCATCATTTTACAGCGAAAATAGACATTTTTAGAGCAAAAATTGCTCAATGTATATCAACAATACTCATTTTTTGGGTAAAACTAGCCTATTTTCGAGCAAAAATGGCTCCTTCGTAGCCGAAAATGAGCATTTTTAGGTCGAAAATAGGCACTTTAGAGCGAAAATAGCCCTTTTCCGAGCAAAAATGGCTATTTTCAGAGCAAAAACAGATCTTTTAGGGCAAAAAAAGCTTATTTTGAAGCAAAAAGGCGCTGTTTAGGTCGAAATTAGCACATTTACGGCAAAAATAACTCGTTTTAGAGCGAAAATAGAGATTTTTAGGTCTAAAATAGGCATTTTCATGTCAAAAATGAGCATTTTTAAATCACAAATATGCATTTTCAGGTCGAAAAGAAACATTTTCAGGCGGATAATAGACATTTTTAGAGCAAAAATAGCTATTTCCAAGGCACTACTAGCTCTTTTTGAAGAAAAAATAGCTCAAACTCACTTTTCTCCTTGAGCAATTTGAACCTATCCCGCACATCTTCCACCGTACTCTTCTTCGTTTTCATCGACATTCCGATATTCCTCTGATGGTTCTTTCCGTTGATATGATCCAGAAAATTGATGGAATCCTTGACTACACAATCACAAACGTCACAGTAGAAGCCTCCAGTCTCCGCCGATGGTGTCGCTTTTGTGATAACCACTGATTTGCCGACCTTTGAATCTAGATCTACCTTGTATTCTCTGGCTTTCAGCATCTCTCGCTTCACTTTTGGCTCGTCCTTCTTCTTTTTTCCGGTTCTGATGTCTTCGGCCTCTTTTTCATCGAGCGCTCGTTGATGAGCAGCTAGCGAGTACTCTTTCTCATCCCACGTTCGCCGGTGGTTGGTTCCAGACGCCTGGGATCCGCTTTGCTGGTAGAACGACATCTGGAAAAAGGAAATTTTTTTTTTTGAATTTTCGTCATTTTCGTCGAAAATTTCGGCGCAAATTTCCAGTCAAAGCGGTCTGCTTATCACTAAAATTAGGTCAAAAAATTTAAAATTCAAAAAAAAAAATTTTTTTTTCGAAAATTTTTTTTGGCCAATTTCCAGCCGAAATATCATTCGAAAACAGTTTATAGCCCAAAATTAAGCCGTAAAATTGATTTTTAAACCTGAAAATCCATAAAAATCCCTAAAAAGAGCCGAAAAAAGAGCCCCGAAAACCAATACACCGGAGAGCAGCGCTTTGAATATTCGACGTGGCTTAGCGCGGTGCAAACACCGTTGCCTACCGTAGTGCTGCGGACTCGGCATTTAACTCTACGCGCAATTTTTTTCTGCGCATTTTCAGCCGATTATCCGGATAAAAATGAAGCGAAAACCGGAAGAAATGGAGGAAAAGGTAAAAAAATATTGAAAATTACGATTTTTCGACTAAAATTGTACTTTTTTCAGGTAAAGGAAGAGGAAATGGATGAGGAAAAGGAAGTTAAAGAAGAGCTAGAAGAAAATGTAATTTTTCAAATTTTTTTCAGTTAAAATAGAGATTTTTTGCAGCTAAGCGACGAGGAGGATGAAGCGATGGACACAGAAGACGTTGAGACAAAGCCAGAAGTAAAAATAGAAGAAAATAACGGAAATGAGGAGCGAGAGCTGTTCAAAGTGCTCGGAAAGCAGGAAATGAAGAATTTGGAGGCGCTAAAGTAAGATTTAGGCTTCAAAAAGCTGAAAAAACGATTTTTAACTTGAAATTTAAGCTAGAAATGACGAAAAAAAGCTGAAAATTAGAAAAAAAATTTTGAAAAAAAAATTTTTTTTCGGAAAAATCTTGAAAAACACAGGTTTATAGCTTAAAATAAAGTTTGAAAAGCTGAAAATAACGCCTTTAACCCGAAATTTGAGCTAAAAATGCCAAAAAATCGATTTTCAGAGTCACCAGCTCGTGGGTCCAGCACGCCACCACCTTCTCAGCCACCATTGACAGCTCCACCTCTCAAAAACTCTCAAAAATCGATATTCCCGATTTTCTAACCATCCCCGACACGATTTCCACCTGGTTCCCGGTTCAATTCTCCGTTCTACCCGCCCTTTTCAAAGATATCCAGGCTCCGCCCCCTTTGAGACCGCGTGACGTGGCAATTGCGGCTCCGACGGGCAGTGGAAAGACGATTTGCTATGTTTTGCCGGTGCTGGCAGCTGTGGGAAAGAAGCCGTCGAGTAGCCTGCACGCGGTGATTCTGGTGCCAGTGCAGACGCTCGTGACACAGATTGTAGAGGAATTTAGGTGGGAAATTTGCTTAGAATCCCAAAATTTGGGTTTCTAGGACATCTAAAAGTGTCTAGAGAGCTCCAGAATCAGTAAATTTCAACAAAAAATCAAAAAAATTCCAAAAATTGGCCTAGAATTCCAAATTCGGGGGTTCTAGGCTATCTAGAAAGGTCTAGAGAGGCTCAGAATCCCCGAAATCAAAAATCAAACTTGGAAATCTCAAATTTCGGGTTTCTAGGCCGTCATACGATGTCTAGAATCTGTAAATTTTGAAGAAATTCCAGAATAAAACCTGCAAAATCCAAGAATTTGGAGCTAAAAACCCAATTTTCGAGCGAATATTTCGATTTTTGAGCTCTGGAATATCAATTTTCGAGCTCTAAAACATCGATTTTCTGGCTAAAACTCTAGTTTTTGTGCTCAAAATCCTAGTTTTCAGCTCTAAAATATCAAATTTCGAGCTGAAAATCCAAATTTTGAGCTCTAAAATATCAAATTTCGAGCTGAAAATCCAATTTTTAAGCTTCTAAAATATCGATTTTTGGGCTAAAAATCAGATTTTTTAGCTCTGAAATATCAAATTTCGGACTTAAAATCCAATTTTTGAGCTCTAAAACATCACTTTTCAGGCTGAAAATCCATTTTTTTTTGTTCTAAAATGTCAAGTTTCGACCTGAAAATCCAAATTTTGAGCTCTAAAATATCGATTTTAGGTTTGAAAATATCAATTTTCGAGCTAAAAATCCAGTTTTTAGCTAGAAAGTCGTTTTTTTGAGAACTAAAATATCGAACTTCGAGCAAAAAATCCAATTTTTGAGCTCTAAAATTTCGATTTTTGGGCTGAAAATCAAATTTTTGAGCTCTAAAATTTGAAAATTCAGGCTGAAAATCCTATTTTAAGGCTAAAAATCGAGCTTTTCAGCTCTAAAAGTCACTTTTTAGGGGAAAATAATCACCAAAAATCAATTCTAAAGCCTCAAAATTGCCATAAAAACATCAAAATTAAGGATTTTGGCTGAAAAAACCCCGACTTTCGGTCTATAACTTCAATTTTTAAGCTCTAAAATATCGATTTTTGGGCTTAAAATCCATTTTTTCTAGCTGAAAATGTGCGATTTTTAGACTACTTTTTCCTCAAAAAACCCCCTAAAAACCTCTCTTTCCAGGCGCTGGAATGGTCCTGAATGCCCAGCCAAAGTGGTCTCTCTCTCCGGAGCCAACGATTTCGAAAAGGAGCAACGCCAACTATCCGCCGATCCTCCAAACGTGATCGTCGCCACCCCGGCTCGCCTAGTTCAACATCTAACAGCCCAAATCCCGCCCCCAATCGATTTATCGAAATTGAGGTTCCTGATCGTTGATGAAGCGGATCGAATGGGCAAATTGATGCGGGAGGAATGGCTGGATTTGGTGGAATTTTTGTGTGGAGGAATGGAAAGAGTCGCTTGTCTCAATGACGTCATCAGACAGCGGAGAGCTCCACAGAAGATTGTGCTATCGGCGACGTTGTCGAAGGATGTGGAGGAGTTGCATTTGTGGAACCTGTTTAAGCCCAAATTGTTCTCAGCCACGGCGACGAAGGCTAAAGATGTGGGTTTTGTGCCTGAAAATGCATGAAGACCCCGATTTCCGGGCTGAAAATGGAATTTTGAGCACTAAAAACCACTAAAAATCAGTATTTTCGTCGAAAACCCCTGACTATACCTTCTGGCTATCGCAATTCATAAAAATCCAATTTTCGAGCTCTAAAATCGACCAAAAATGATAGATTTTGGCTCAAAATCGTCGAAAATTGACACTAAAATTGTGTGTTTTCGCCTGAAAATAGCCGTATAAATGTCTTGAATTGGTCGAAAATTGGATTTTTGAGCTCTTAAAACCCCATTTTTGAGCTTTAAATCCATTTTTTTTTCTAGCTAATAATCTAATTTTAGGGCTAAAAATCTAATTTTCGAGCCAAAAATCCAATTTTTCAGCTGAAAATCCGGTTTTTTAAAGACGCAAATTCAAATTTTGAGCTCAAAAAATTGCATATCTGTAACTTTTTTTGGCCAAAAAAACCCTAATTTTTAGCATCTCATAAGTCTGAAAATCGCTGATAATGGCCGATTTTTCAAGCATTTTCATCTTAAAATAACTATTTCGAAATATTCTGAAAAATTGGCTAAAAATCAACAAATTTAAGCCTAAAATGAGCATTAAAATCCTAATTATGTATTAAAAATGCAATTTTTAAGCTGAAAACCAACAATTTTCGTTCTAAAAATGCTTGAAAATCCTCAATTTCGAGCCTAGAATAGGCCTAACGAAGCTTCCAAGGATCCCTGGATTTCAGGATCTCTGGATTCTAGGATCCCTGGATTCTAGGATTTTGGATTCCAGGGTCCCTGAATTCTAGAATTCAAAGATCTCTGGATTCTTAGATTCTAGGATCCCTGGATTCTAGGATCCCTGGATTCTAAGATCCCTGAATTCTAGAATTCCAGGATCTCTGGTTTCTCAGATTCCTAGATTCTAGAATTCCTGGATTCTAGGATCTCGGGATCCCAGGATCCCTGGGTTCCGGGATCCCTGGATTCTAGAATTCCAGGATCTCTGGATTCTTAGATTCTAGGAACTCTGGATTCTAAGATTTTGGATTCTAGGATCCCTGGATTCTAGGATTCTAGAATTCTAGGATCCCTGGATTCTAGGACCCGTGGATCCCTAGATTTGTAGATCCTTGGATTCCAGGATCCCTGGATTCTAAGATCCCTGAATTCTGGGTTTCTAGGATCCCTGGATTCCAGGATTTCTGGATTCTTAAATTCCCCAAAATCACTAAAAAATCGCTTCCAGATCACTTCCACCGTCCCAATGGATCACATCTCTGGTCGTCTGGCCCTCCCATCCTCCATCTCCCATCGCCTAATCGTCTCCGACTCCAAATTCCACCCGCTGGCAGTTTATCAACAAATCCAACGAAACAAATTCAACAGAACCCTCATTTTCGTCAACGAAGTCTCCTCCTCGAATCGTCTGGCTCATGTGCTCAAAGAGCTCTCTCAGGGAGACTTCGAAGTCGATTATTTCACAGCTCAACTCTTCGGAAAACGCCGTTATAAGATGTTGGAGAAATTCAACAAAAACCCGAATCGGGTGCTAATCTGCTCGGATGTCCTGGCCAGAGGAACTGATCTAAATCGTGTTGATTGTGTTATCAACTACAATTTGCCTGCGGATGATAAGCTCTTTGTGCATAGAGCTGGAAGAACTGGAAGAGCTGGACACGAGGGATATGTGATTAGTGTTGGTGATAAGGAGACCAAGAGGTTGTTTGTGAAGATGCTCAAAGTGACGAATTTGTGGGGAGATACGGTTGAGGAGCAAATGGAGGAGTACCTGTTTGAGAAGGATTTGGAGAGGTAAAATTGAAGTTTTGGCTTGAAAATCATAAATTTTTCACCCAAAAATCGGCAAAAATTGGATCTAAAAATGTTATTTTTGGTCAATTTTAGCTTAAAAATTGGATTGAGAAGTTCCAGAAATCGGTGATTTTAGGTTCAAATTTTGAGAATATTGGAATTTTGGCTTGAACATCACTCAATTTCACCCAAAAAATGAGCAAAAATCGGGTCTGAAAATTCCATTTTTGGTCAATTTTCGCCTGAAAAAGTTTCATAAATTGGTGATTTTGGGATCAGAATTTGAAAATATGGAAATTTTTTTCTTGAAAATTTAACAAAATGAGCAAAAAAAAAGCAATTTGACCCAAAAATGATAGAAAAATGACCATTTTAGACCTGAAAAACGGATTTTTGTCTTCAAAAACGCTCAATATTTTGAAATTTGACCTGAAAATATCGAATTTTTTCGCTTAAACCTCACAATTTTAGAATGAAATCTGTCTATTTTTGATTCCAATATGACCATTTTAAGACTAGAAATGACGGATTTAGCTGGAAAAATCACCAATTTTCTGCTGGAAATTTCCAATTTTCGATCCCAAAATCGTCAATTTTCTACTGGAAATTTTGACAATTTAGATCCTAAAATCATCAAGATTATGCTGGAAATTTTCAAATTTCGCTCCAGAATTTGACTATTTTAAGCTCAAAAAATGACGAATTTCGATCTCAAAAACACCAATTTTCAGCTGTAATCTCACAAATTTTGGCTTAAAAATTAGCAAATTTTCTACTGAAAATTGACTAATTTTGATCCCAAAATCATGTATTTTGGCTCCAAAAATTGACTAATTTGGCTAAAAAAATCATCAATTTCATGCGGAAAATATTCTATTTTTCATCCCAAAATCACCAATTTTATGCTGAAATTTTCACAATTTTAGCCAAAATCCGTCAATTTTTCAAAGAAATTTCTCAAAAATTTCAATCTTTTGACCCTAAAATTAGCTATTTCCTATTGAAAATTGCCGATTTTTGACCATAAAATCATCAATTTTACACTAAAAATTCAAAATTTTCAATTTTCCAGATACACCAAAGCGATTGAATCCCTCAAGACGGTCGTCTCTACAAACACGAAAACCAAGAATGGCTCAGCTGCGAAACGATCCGGATTCGAAGCAAAACGAAGAAGCAGACCGAATGCGAAAGGAGAGAAGCCGTGGTTGAAGAAGAAGACGACAGAATGAGTGAATTTTGGACCCCAAAATAGAATTTTTTGGAGGATTTTCACCCAATTTGGATCCAAATTACTCGATTTTTCGTTGATTTTCCCATTTTTTAAATGCCATTATTTGTTGATTTTTTGATTGATTTTTACACCTGTTGTTGCTGTTTTTGATGTTCATGAATACTCATTTTTTGTTATAAAAATGCAATTTTTGCTGAAGAAATTGTGAAAACTGGGTGAAATTCCAGTGATTTATACTTGAAATTTTGGTGATTTTTCAGAGATTTTTAGGGTTATTTTGTTGTTGGATTTTTTTTATTTTTTTATTATGGATTTTTTTATTTATTTTTTATTTTTTTTTATTTATGGATTTTTTTTATTGAAAATTAGTGATTTTCCGGGTTATTTTAAGCTATTAGGTTGGCAACTAAGTCTTTGTGCACTTTTGTTTTCCTTGTTTCTCTGAACTGAGCTAAAACAGTAACAGGTGTGTAACAGGATATGGTGTATAAGATTATAAGGATGTTCACAATAACCATCATTTGCCCTTCTCTCATTCCGCTTGCGAACGGGATGCCTTTTTTATACCCACTGCTTTTTGGTGAAATTTCTGTTTGACGACGTCTTCCGGCTGTATATCGAAGTCAATCCGCTGGGCACTTCTGTGATGGCTAGTATATTTGACCTATTTCTTATTCAAGGTGATAATATAATTCAGCCGCTTGAAGTTCCCGTGTAGAGTAAGAAGATGCATGCTCATACCCACTTGCCGCTGAACAACAAGGCAGGTCAAAAAGATAAGGTATCCGCCGTCCAAGTTTTTTGTCTTTCCCAACTTTAACGATCTATTTCCAATGGTGGTATGAGTTGTCCTTAAAGTGATTGACATTTCACAGGTAGATTGGTGAGGGTCCCGGTTGACTAGATCTCTCAGCTTGCCTATATCTTGAAGATGCGGTCGCCAGGGACGAGTTTCATCTTTCATTGAGAAGTCCCGGTTCTTGAACTTGCCAACCCAATTCGCAACGGTGTTTCTATGGGGGCATTGTCTTTGTAAATTTCCACCAGGCGGTGATAAATATCGGATACTTTCCGATTAGAAATGAATGTAAACAATATACAGAAATTTCATCCAAAAACAGTGGGTATGAAACGGAGCATCGCGTTCGCAAGTGGAATGAAAGCAGAGCGAATGATGGTTATTGTGAACAACCTTATAATCTTATATACCATATCCTGTTACACACATGTTACTGTTCTAGCTCAGTTAAGAGAAACGAGGAAAACAAAAGTGCACAAAGACTTAGTTGCCAACCTAATATTTTCAGTGATTTTTGCCTGAAATTTAGGGATTTTTGGGCAATTTTGAGCAATTTTGGCTCCTTTTAAGCTCATTTTGAACCATTTTCAGTGATTTTTAGCTGAAATTTGAGAATTTTTAATGTCATTTTGAGCCATTTTGGATCATTTTCAGCTTATTTTGAAGCGTTTTTAGAAATTTTTAAGCTCGATTTTAGTCATTTTTCATATTTTAGAGCCATTTTTAGTGATTTTAGGCTTATTTTCATTGTATTTGTGACCATTTTCAGGTATTTTTACTTTGAAATTTAGGGAATTTTTGGGCAATTTTGAGCTTATTTTGAGCCATTTTCAGAGATTTTCACTAGGAAATAAGCGATTTTCAGTGATTTGTAAGCTCAATTTTAGTCATTTTTCACATTTTTGGGCCATTTTTAGTGATTTTTTAACGAAATTTATTGCTTTTTTGGTCATTTGGAGCCATTTTAATTGATTTTTCACCAGAATTTTGGGATTTTTCGGGTAGTTTTGGGTCATTTTCAGGGATTTTTCAATGAAATTTATTGATTTTTGGTCATTCTGAGCCATTTTGGATCCTTTTAAGCTCAGTTTGAACCATTTTTAGTGTTTTTAGGCTTATATTCAGCGTATTTGGAGCCATTTTCAGGGATTTTTGGAAATTTCCGATTGAAATTTATCGATTTTTGGGTCGTTTTGGGTCATTTTTTCCATATATTTGAGCCATTTTTAGTGATTTTTGACTGAAATTGAGTGATTTTTTGGCACTTTTGAGCTATTTTGGATACTTTTAAGCTCATTTTGAACCGTTTTCAGAAATTTTTAAGCTCGAAGGGATTTTTACTTTGAAATTTTGGGAAATTTTGGGTCATTTTTAGCCATTTTCAGAGATTTTTACTTGAATTTTCGTGTGATTTTTATGTTTAAATTTAGTGATTTTTTGGGTTATTTTGAGCCATTTTAAGTGATTTTTCAATAGAATTTTGGGATTTTTTGGGTTATTTTGAGTCATTTTCAGGGATTTTTCAATGAAATTTATTGATTTTTTGGTCATTTGGAGCCTTTTTTAGCCTTTTTCCGCTATTTTTTCATATTTTCAGCCAAAAATTCAATTTCCAGATGAGCAGCTCGGGTGTGATAACCCAATTGGTCACCGATGCTCTCTCGATGAACGCGGCGCAAGATTGGGAGGATGTCTCGTTGTTCACACCGTATTTGAGTGAGTTTTCAGGGCTGAAAATGCTGGAATTTTGGCTGAAAATTTGAAAAAAAAAATTTTTTTGAAATTTTCGAAAAAAATTTTCAAACTTTTTTTTTCAAATTTTGAATTTTGACTGAAAAATGCGAATTTCATACTGAAAATCTCAAAAATTCATATTTTTCAAAAAAAAAAATTTTTTTTTCCAAAATTTCAAATTCCCGCCAAACCTCTGAAAATTCAAATTTTCGCAGACGACCAAGCGCTAATGTACGACTTTGCCGACTGCCTAGCTGTCCAGACGTTCCTCCGAATGACGTCACTCCCGTTCAACGTTCGTCAACGTCCAAACGTCGATTTCATCTCTCCAGACGGCGTCGTTCCGCTTCTGAAAATCAATAAAACCCTGATCACCGGATTCAACGCCATCGTTGACTTTGTTCATAAGAAGGGCGTCACTCTGACGTCACATTTGAGCGAAACCCAAGTGGCCGATATGAGAGCCAATATTTCAATGATTGAGCACTTGTTGACTACGGTAGAGGTGCGTGGGACCCCAAAAAATGGCCTAGTTTGGGGGTTCTAGGCCATCTGGGAAGGTTCAGATTGGCCTAGAATCCCTAGAATTGGCCTAGAATTGGGCTAGGCCACCTAAAAAGGCCTGAATGCGCCAAAATCAATCTGTGGCCTAGAATCCCAAATTTGGGTTCCTAGGCCACCTAAGAAGGTCAAGAACCGCTGAAATCAGGACGTGGCCTAGAAATCCAAATTCTGGTGTTTCTAGGCCATCAAACTATATCTGGAATGGCCTCAAATAGTGAAAATTGAGCAGTGGCCTAGAATCCCGAATTTTGAATTCCTAGGTCATCCAGAAAAGCCTAGCATCTTCGAAATCTATAAGGGGCCTAGAATTTCGAATTTTGGGTTTCTAGGCCATCTAGGAAGGTCTAGAACCGGTGAAATCAAGCAGTGGCCTAGAATCCCGAATTTTGGATTTCTAGGCCATCTAGAAAAGTCTAGAAACCAAAGAATCATGGTGGCCTAGAAATCCAAAATTTGGGGGTGTTAGGCCACTCCAAATGAAAGAAATTTCTAAATTTTTGAATTTTCCAGTTTTTGGATTTTTCAGTTTTCCAATTTTGAAAATTTCTAATTTTTGAATTTTCCGAATTTTCGCTTTTCCTGATTCCCGAATTTTGGAATTTTCGATTTCTTGAATTTTTGAACATGGCTTAGAAAAACCAAATTTTGGGGTTTCTAAGCCATCTAGAGAAGTCTAGAATGGCCTAGAACCCCTGAAATTAGGCTGTGGCCTAGAATCCCAAATTTTCGGGGTTTCTAGGCCATCTAGAAAGGTCTAGAAGCGCTGAAATCAGGCCGTGGCCTAGGATTCCGGATTTTGGGGATTCTAGGCCATCTGGGAAGGCCTAGAATGGCTTCGAATCCCCAGAAATAGAGCAGTGACCTAGAATTCCGAATTTTCGGATTTCTAGGCCATTATAGACATCGTGGCCTATGATCCGACAAAAACGACCTAGAGAGTCGAAATTTTGGATTTCTAGGCCATCTAGAAAGGTCTAGAATCGCTGAAATCAGGCCGTGGCTTAGAATCCCGAATTTTGGGATTTCTAAGCCATCCCAAATAAAATAAATTTCTGAATTTTCGAATTTTCCAGATTTTGAATTTTTCGAATTTTCGATTTTTTGAAATGTTTGAATTTTTGAATTAAAAAATTTTAGAAATTTTGGAATTTATGAATTTTCGAGGTTTCGAGATTATACATGGCATAGAATCCCGAATTTTTGAATTTCTAGGCCATCATACGATGTCGTGGCCTAGAAATCCAATACTTGGGATTTCTAGGTCATCCGGAAAAGTCTAGAATGGCCGAGAACCGCTGAATTCAAGCTGTGGCCTAGAATCCCAAATTTGGGGGTTCTAGGCCACCTAAAAAAGCCTGGAATCCTCCAAAATCAAGTTCCGGCCTAAAAATCGCTAAATTTGGGATTCTCGGGCATCTAAGAAGGCCTAGAATCCGACAAGATGACCTGGAAATCCAAAATTTGGGTCTTCTAGGCCATCTAAGAAAATCTAAAATCGCCGAAATCGAGCAGTGGCCTAGAATACCAAATTTTGAGTTTCTAGGCTATCTAGAAAGGTCTATAATCCTCCAAAATCAATTTGGGGCCTAGAATTCCGAATTTTTGAATTTCTAGGCCACGGATTGATTTTGGCGATGCTAGACCTTTCTAGATGGCCTAGAAATCTCTAACTTTGGATTTCTAGGCCATCATTCGATGGTGGCCTAGATCCGATAATATGGCCTAGAAAACTCCAAATTACCCAAAATTATCGATTTTTTCTTCCAGAAATTCGTTCTTTGGAAACACGACGAGACGTATGACAAGGTGACACGCCTGAGGTACGGTAGCGTCTATCACTGGCCACTCTCCACGGTGCTGCCGTTTTTGAAGCGTCGTAGTGTGTTGGAAGAGCTCGCTGATAAGGATTGGGATGCAAAGGTACGGTAGGAGGGGACATCTGGATGTACAGATACACGGAAAATTCCAGAAAAATCGCGAAAAAACGAGAAAAAATCACCAAAATTGAGCTATCCTACCCCCTAAAAGTGGGCGGAGTCAAGGGGGCGGAGCCTAAATTTTTGGTTTTTTGAGAAAAATCGAAAGTTCTAGACTCCACATGAAAAACAAAAAAAAAGTGCCACCGGTGGGAGTCGAACCCGAGACCCCTAGATCCAAATTTTCGGTCAAAAACCCACTTGGCCATGCGGACACTTTTTTGGAAAATAGCCAAAAAATTACTTTTTTGGGGTTTTTTATGGTTTTAGAGGGGAATAATAGCGTTTTTGAGCTCTAAAACCTCCGAAAACGCTAAAAAATGAGCATTTTCCAAAAAAGTGTCCCGATGGCCAAGTGGGAATTTTCATGGAAATCTACCAATCTGAAGGTCGCGGGTTCAACTCCCACTGGTGGCACATTTGTTGGTTTTTGTGTGTGGAGGCAGGAAATGATAATAGAAAGTCCGGAATTGTTGATTTTTCTAAAATTTAGGCTCCGCCCCTTTGGCTCCGCCCACTTTTGGGCGTAGGAGGGCTAGATTTGTCTTGTTTTTTCGCGATTTTTCTCGTTTTTTTTTGTAATATTTCTCTCAAAAATATCAGAATCGTTAGCTGAAAGCGTTAAAAATATAAATAGCTTGGAATTTAGGCTCCGCCCCTTTGACTCCGCCCACTTTTAGGGGTAGGAGGGCTCAATTTTTGAGCCAATTTATCTGGGTTCCTGTAAGAGATATCAGTAATCTGTCAATTGATAAAATGTTCATCGTAATGTGAGCTACATTTTATCAGTTAACATAATTTTGATATCTCTGATAAGAGCGGAGATAAAATGGCTCAAAATTTAGGTATAAAATTTTTCAAAAAAAAAATTTTTTTGAAATTTTTTTTTTCAATATTTCCAGACAATGGACGAGGTCGGTGAGCAAGCCGATAAAGTGTTCCGTGCTCTCTCAGCACAGCTTGGCACTCAAAAATACCTTACCGGAGACCTGCCAACAGAAGCCGACGCCCTCCTATTCGGCCACATATACACGCTGATCACCGTCCGTCTTCCGCTGACAAATATCACGAATATTCTGAAAAAATACTCGAATCTCATTGAATTCACCAAGAGAGTCGAGCAACAGTATTTTAAGCAGTAGAATTGGATTTTTATTGATTTTTATTGTCCTTTTTGTATTACTGTAGTTTTTTCAACTATATATAAAGTTTGAGGTTTTTATCTTGGGGTACTTTAGCTTTAAAGCTGCATTGGTTTTGCTGTTTTTTGTTGATTATGCGCCTTTAAATTTGGCTTGGAACTTGCGCCTTTAAAGGAGCATCTGCTCTATTAATTTTTAATTTTTTTTTATTAATTTTTATTTTTTTTTGGGTTTTCTAACATGGGCTACTGTATGAGGGAACATGCGCTTTTAAATTTCCCTCTATTGCTCACAATTTTGTGGTTATGCTATAGGAGCATGCGCCTTTAAAAGGCGCTCCCGGTCACATCGAAGCTCTAGGAGCATGTGGATTACTGTACCTTTAAAGGAGCATCAGCTTTTTTCCCCATTTTTTATTTAATTTTTTATTCAAAACTTTCAGTTTTCAAACTTTTTTATTCATCTAGAAAATCATGCACAAAAGGACCAAAATGGTGCTGAAAAATGAGAAATTTGAGAATCCGGAGGATGTAGTTGTGGATGGAAGGGTTGATGTGGTGCTAGGAGGTAAGGTAGAAGACGTGGATCCTGAAGACGTGGATGATTCAGAAGACGTGGAGTTTGAAGAGCTAGTTGTAGAGGAGTGGAATTCTGGAGCAACAGATGACGTCTGGGCAGCAGGAACAACCGATGACGTGGCAACTGGAGCAATTGAGGAATGGACAGCTGGAAGAGCAGAAGATGTTGCTACTGGAGCAGCGGAGGAGCTATGAACAGCTGGAGCAGCTGATGACGTCTGTGCGACAGGAACGGCTGATGACGTAGCAATTGGAACGATTACAGTAGTTTTGACATCTGGAGCTACTGATGACGTGGCTATTGGAGCAGCTGAAGAGGTCTGGATAGCTGGAGCAATAGAAGACGTAGCGATTGGAGCCACAGATGAAGTATGAACGCCTGGAGCCACAGAAGACGTTTGAACAGCTGGAGCAACTGAGGATGTAGCAACAGGAACAATTACAGTAGTTTTGACATCTGGAGCAGCAGACGACGTTACTACTGGAGCCGCTGAAGATGTCTGGATTGCAGGAGCGATGGATGACGTGGCGACTGGAACAATTACAGTAGTTTTTACATCTGGAGCCACTGAAGAGGTCTTCACTTCTGGAGCAACGGAGGAAGTGGCAATAGGAACGTTCGCGGTAGTTTTGACATCGGGAGCTGCTGACGATGTCTGGATGGCTGCTCCAGCTGTTGTCCCATCTGCCGCTGCCTCTCCCAACGCTATCAGATGTCGATGGAACTGAAAAAGGATAAAAAATGTCAATGAATTTTGAAATACAGATGTTTTCGACCATTTTTAGAAGTCATTTTCTACAACCCTGTTGAAAAATCACATTTCTAGCGCTTTTAGGCGTCTAGATACAGCGCTTTAAAACTCAGGAGGCTAGAGACGCCAGACGACGAGACACGCTGCGTCTCTAACCCCTTGGGAACTTCAAATGACCGTATCTTGAGTTCTAAATAAGCTAGAGAGTAGAAAATTGGACAGAATCGCAGGGTTTGGAATGGATTTTTAGATTATTTATACATTTCCGGAGTCTGGAACTCGAGCTGAGCTACAGACTTCTGAAAATAGCTGAAAATCAACTTAGGAATAGGTTACTGTATACCTTATTGACCCGTACTGTACCTAGAGCTAAGCTGAAGCTAGTGAGAGCTAGCTAGGCTAAGTTGGAGCTGGTTAGAACTAGCTAAGCTTAGCTAGAACTAGTTAAGCTAGAAGCTTACCTTATGACGTCTTCTGCTAGCATCGGATACTGCAAAAATCAAAGCAAATAAGACCAAAAAATTTGTGATCTGCATCTTTGAAGAATGAAACGGAAACTCACTTCCTCTCTCTCGTTTAGTTCCTATTTAAGACATTAACTCTATGAGGTCGACGCCCCTAAAATGTTTCGATAAGGGGTTGGTCGGATTAGTGTCTTAAAATCACTATTTTCTAAAGGAACATTGGGAAATTCTAGCTGAAAAATGATGTAATGCTCGAAAATCATCAAAAACTTCATTCTAGAACATAAAATAGGCAACTGCCAGGATACAAGACATTAGAATAGAAGACGTGGCGGAGGCCTTGTCAGTCTGTCCCCATGGATATTCTCCGATTCGGTCTTTGCACTCAACGTTGGGAATCGAAAGAGTTGGAAGAGGAGAGATGGTTGGAATGGTGTTGCAGTTGACGTCGACCCAGCATTTCAGGATTTGGACGATCTGGAATTTTCGAGTTATTTCAGCTAGTGGGGTAGCTTTCAAGAATTTGGTAGATTGTAAATGTAGCTCTTGAAATTTTACACATTTTATCAGTTGGTCATTTTTTGATAGTTTTAATGGTTCTTGAGATATAAGCGTTCATAGATTTAGCATGTCCCACAGCGGCATCTGAAGCGAGTGATCTTCAAAGCGCCGTATCTCCAAAACTAATTGAGATGTTAAAAATTGGTCAATTAGGAAATTGTAGCTCTTGAAATTTTACACACTTTATTAGTTGGTCATTTTTTGATAACTATAATGGTGGTTGAGATATCTGTCCTTCAAGATAGCATAACTTGGAGACGCGGAGAAAGCCTATCTTTAGAGGAAAACATCTTCTAAGCGTTGTATCTCAAGAGCTAGTTCAGATTTTTTTCAATTTTGTCAGTTGGTATACTGTAGCTCTTGAAATTTCACACATTTTTGTAGTTAGTAATTTTTAGGTAGCTTCGATGGGTCTCAAGATATAGGGGCTTTAAGGTTGCATACCGTGGAGACGCAGGGAAAGCACTTGTCCAGAACAAGATCTGATCAAAGCGCTGTATCTCAAGTACCAACTGAGATTTTCAAATTTTTTCAAATGATATACTGTAGCTCTTGAAATTTTACACATATTTGTAGTTTAGAGTATTTTGATTGCTGTAATAGTTCTGGAGATATAAGCGTTCGAAGAACGAGAATAGACTAGTTTGACTAGTAGAGTGTCTAGAGCGACTGATCTTTGAAGCGCTATATCTTTAGCAATAACCAACATTTTCTAATTTTGCTAACAATTAAGTTGTAGCTCTTAAAATTTTACACATTTTCATAGTTTGCAGTGTTTTAACAACAATTTTGGTTTTCGAGATATCAACGGTCAAAGTTTCACGACACAAAAATGAGGTCAAGATATGCAGAGAAGCGGCAAAATCAAAAAACGCGCTCTAGTGAGAAAACTAGGTTACCTAGAGAAGAATAACAAACTACAAAAATGTAGAACGTAAAATTTTACACATTTCAGTAGTTACCAGTATTTTGATAGCTGTAATAGTTCTTGAGATACAAGCTTCCAAAGTTAGCGCGCCCCAGAAAGAGGCATGACGCCACTCTCGCACCCGTGTGAAGAGCAAGCAATTTAAAAGCCACTGTATCTCCAGAACCATATAAGATTCTTAAAATTAGTTGATTTGTAAGTTGTAGCTCTTGAGATTTTACACACTTTTGTAGTTTACAAAATTTAGTTATCTCTAATGATTCTTGAGATACAATCCTTCAAACTCCAGTCCTCCAAAACTAGGGTCTCTCACCTGATATCTAGCATTAACCACTGTATTCGGATCACAAGTATTTGGTTGTCTCAAATCCAAATGATGTGCAGAACCGGGAATTTCCATGACATAGATTCCACGGGCAGTATTAGTTTGGTCGACTTTGTAACCGCCTCCAGACCATGGGTCAAGGTGTCCTTGCCTGTAAAATTTAGAGTTACAAGCAAACACGCTCCATCGCACTTACGTCAAGATTAGGTTACTGGATCCACTCAAGTCATATCCGTAGAGCGTCTTTACTGCATCAATATTCCAGTTGGCTGTTGTCCAATTCATAGAACCAAAGATCGATACACATCCCTGCTCCAACGTCTTATAAATATTATCTCCACATTCTGACCAGAAGACGTCATTAGCTCCTCCAGATGCACACATCGCCATGATAATCTCCGAGCATTCTTGCCATGGCCATCCCAAAGCATCATCACCAAGTCCTCCGGTTCCTTGATCTCCACAAATGTTGAAATCAATGCACCAAGTGAAATTGGCATTTTGGTTGAAATTATAGTAAACGTTGGCTGCATTTGCCACAGCTGTCATCAGGTCCTGATCCGAGAATGATTCTCCAGTGGCATTCATATATCCGCATGCTACAGTAACCGGCCAACCTGGAAGAGGCTCCAAGAACCCTGTTGGATATGGATAGTCAACCATTGCCATGTATTCGATGGCTTCACGCATGTAGGCGTTCAGATTCCAGCCATCAGTTTGATTGCGGATTGGGGTACGTGGATCTAGCTTGAAGATAGTGTTGTTGTTGAGCCACGCACGACCAGAGTCTGAAACGTTGGCTACAGTAAGACTGTAAAGATCGAGGCTGCTGTGGACCTCGAGCTTAATATCTTGAGGATCATTGGGCCCCAAAAAGTGCCCTAATGCTTAAACCAAGCCACCAATTCAATCCCTACAGTAATCTACAGTACCCACCAGTATTAGAAAGATTGAGAACTGCATTCCAAGCATTTGCCAGAATAAACCTATTGCATCCATTCTCAACATAAGTTCTTGATGTGATATTATCGAATGCTCCTGGGTCCACACCTCCATCGTGCATATAAATCAGAGGTGCCGAACCAGCCCAAGCTCTGAAATTTTTGAAATTTTTGTAGTTTGGATACTGTAGATCAGGAAATTCCTCTAGCTAATAAGGTTTTTGAGATACAAAGCTTCTTCGATGAATTGTTTCTGATTCACAGGTCTTTTCAAAGGCGCATAACTCGAAAACCGTTATCAGTGATTATTAAAGATTTGTTTCAGTGGAAAGATTGTCATAAATATTTTTCGTTTCTTATGAATCATCTTCAATTAATAAGCTTACCAAGGAATCATCTTTAATGGCTTACGATTAATGATAATTGATAAGAGATAGAGAGTTCCTGTTTTTGAGGATTTTTACGACTTTTTATTTGTAATTCTCATCATTAGAGAAACCATAAAAAGTAGAAGAAACTAGAAAAAGTTTCCGGAAGGTTCAAGGTCATTTTCAACCTAATAAGAGCCAAAAGTCACTCACCCCTTAACAATATGCGGATACTTTTGTCTAAACCAAGCAGACAACATTCCACCGTAAGATCCACCGAAAGAAATGACTTGTGAATCCTTATGGAACGTCTTCCCGAATTGATTATTGTCCCTCTTCAATTCAGTCAAAAGTTCTGCATAATCAGCAAGAGCCTGTTCACTAGTCAAGTATCCAACATTGGCTAGATTAGCATAAGATTGATTTCCGAATGGCTGAGTGGCTCCGTAGAATCGGTGTTCGGCGAAAATGATGGAAGCATTGAACATTGGTGCGAGATCAAACATCATTCCAGTCGCGACTTCGAATGTGGAGACGGCTCCCTCGTTTCCAGTGTAGAAGAAGATGGGACCGCCCGGTTGGTAGAAGGTGTTGTTCCACATTATTCTGCAAAAATAGAAATTACAGGATTATCTGGATTCCCGTCAAAGATAGCAAAAAGTGGTCAACCAACAAAATGTGTAAAATTTCAAGAGCTACATTTTTGTAATTTACAGATTTTTGATAGCTAGCTTGGTTTTTAAGATATGCGACTTCAAAGATTGATGATGAGGAAAAGGACGCGCGATCTTCAAAGGCGCATAACTCGCAAACAAAATTAGTTATCAAAAAATTGCCTACTAACAAAATGTGTGAAATTTCAAGAGCTACAATTTGATATATAGAAAATTTGCAAAAACTTGTTTGGCTCTCAAAATACAACGCTTTGAAGATCGCTTGTTGTAGACAAAGGCAGGAGGGTGGTATCAATTTGCATGCAAAACCTTCAAATGCTTATATCTCAAGACCCATCGAAGTTATTGGAAAACCTTTCACAGACAAAATGTGTAAAATGTTAAGAACTACATTTTTGTAGTTTGTAGCTTTTCGATAACTTTAATGGTTCTTGAGATATGGGTGTTTTAATCCAGCACACCTTGCCGCCCTCCTGTTAGTCGCGGCAAGGAGTGCGCGATATTTAAAGGTGCATAACTTGCGAACTAGGTTAGCTACCAAACAATTGTCAACTGACAAAATTTTTTAAATTTTAAGAGCTACATGTTTGTGGTTTACAAATTTTTGATAGCTAGCTTACTTTTTGAGATATGCGCCTTTAAAGACCTCGCACCCCTTGTCGCCCCTCCTTGAAGATGCGCAATCTTTAAAGACGCATAACTTCCGAACGAAATTAGGTATCAAAAAGTAGTTAACTAACAAAATGTGTGAAACTTTAAAAGCTACATGTTATTAGTTAAAACTGACCTCATATTGAAAGTCCTGGTGTCTCCCCATGTGAAATGGTCCAGCCGCATGTTTTTGTACCACACCACCTCGATGTTTTTTGGGATGACCTCTGCATCATAGTTGGCTGGTTTTTTGTAGAATTTCTGGAAAAAATTTCAGGATTACCACTATTTGTAAACTAGGTACCAACCTGGAACAAACGGCTTCTTCTACTAGCCTCTACGACGGAAACCGCAAAAAGTGCTAAAAATAAGACAGTAAAAACCCGCCGCATCTTTGGGGAGACGAGCACAAAAAGTGAATTAGGTTTGGAGAAAAATTAACTGATAAGAAGAATTGAAGTAGTGGCAAGAAGAGACACAATACTAAAAAGACGAATACATTTTTTTGTGGTTGATAAGAATGATAAATTTGAAGAGCAGCGGTAAAAGAACAGGAACCGAGCAGCGCCGAACTAAACCAATAAACTTTGGACCCCTACAAAAATAGTTTATCATGAACCGATTTTCCTGAAAATTTCAGAGTGTACTAAACAAAAATAGAGCTTCAATTTTGCAGTTGACAACTTTTTTCTAAAATCAATATCTGAAGAGATAGAGACGCAGACAGTTAGAGTGTCTCGCTGCCTTGCCTCCTAACACTCGTGTGGCTTCTAGGAAAGCTAGCTTGGCTACTAGAAGGGCTATAGAAGTGATTTTTACCGCAAAAAAATTTTTGAAAATTTTAAAGACATTTTCCAACTAAAACAATTTTTATAGCTTCACTGGAACCCTTGATATGACTATTTGAAGTTTAGTAGGCCAGACAGCAAGGCACTTCAACTGTCTGCGTCTTTATCTCTTCAGCAATTAATTTTACTGTAAAGTTGTAAATTACAAAACTGTAGCTAGTGAAATTTTACACATTTTATTTGTTGACAACTTTTTGATAACAATTTTTATTTGTGTGTTATGCGCCTTTAAAGATTGCGCACCCCTTGCCGCGACTATGAGGAGGGCGGCATGGGGTCCGAAATCTTTACAAGCGCATATCTCAAAAAGTAATTTGGTTATGAGGAACTTGTTAACTACATAAATGTAGCTAGTGAAATTTTACACATTTTGTTTGTTTATAACTTTTTTGTAGCTAATTTTGTTTGCGAGTTATGCGTCTTTGAAGATTGCGCACCCCTTGTTGCTTCCTATCAGGAGGGTGGCCAGGGGTGCGCAATTTTTAAAGACGCATATCTCAAAAACTAAGTTAGTTATCAGAAACATATTAACTACAAAAATGTATTTCGTAAAATTTTACACATTTTATTAATTGACAACTTTTTAGTAGCTATTTTCGTTTTTGAGTTATGCGCCTTTAAAGGTTGCGCACCCCTTGCCGCTTCCTCCTGGAGGGGGCAAGGGGTGCGTAATCTTTAAAGGCGCATATCTCTAAAAGTAATTTAGCTATCAAAAACTTATCAACTACAAAAATGTAGCTCGTAAAATTTTACACATTTTGTTAGTTCGCAACTTTTCTATAGCTTTGCTGGTTACTGAGATATGGAGCCTCAAACATGTGTGCCTGCTTTCTTTGCGCTTCTTTGCTATTCTGACCTTGGTATTTCGTAATTATAAAATTGTGGAACATAAAAAAGACGACATTTATTAAATAAAGTTCTAATTTACAGAGCATCCCGATTGCCATCATACTCCTGCTGGTGAGGGACCGTGTGGTTGATAGAGAACTTGACTGTTATCTCTGTATGGCTCGAAATAATTTTCAGGCATAACATTGTCAGCTGCTTCAGCAAGGTTCGGTGTGTCGTTGGATTTTTCCGGAAATGTTCTTCTTTGATTTCTGGAGAATCCTCGGAAACTTTTAGTTGAGTCCGAAGTGGATTGGGCAGATGATCCCAAACATTGCAGATTCTTAATTGTATCGGTGCAGTTATTGATATCCGTAGCTATCATTTTTGTCGTTTCACATGGTGAGCTAGTTGACGAGATGTTGGAATTCTTGCTTGTCGAAAAAATGACACGCCATATTGATATTTATCCTGATACATTGATTCGTATGTTTCCTTAGCTGGCTCGACTTCTTTCCAAATTATTATTGATTTTGACACCGCTTTCTTGTTTGCTGTCCAATTTTTTGCTTTCCACACATGGTTCTGTAAATTGTCGAAAAATGTTGAGCATTCGAAATTGACTATAAAATTGATTTTTTGGAATTTTTTTTTGGAATATCAAACTTTTCAATAATCTAACAATTACCTTTATCCAAGTCCAAACAGGCTTAATTTCAGTAGAAAAATAAAATTTAATAAAAATCAACAGAAAAATCAATAGAGGCTTCCGGAATCAGTTGGATGCCAAGAAGAAATATATGAGAAATGAGGGTCACTTTTTTGCCGGGGACATACAGTGGCGAACGTTAGTGAGTGTCCCTCTAAACTTTTGTTCATAACTTTGCTCAAACTTGTCCAATCATTGAAAACTTTTTTGTTAAATGTAGCTGGGTTTTCAACAAAACTTTGTATAGGTTTTTTGAAATTCAATCAGTCTTAGTATCTTCTGAATTTTCACAGACGTGCCGATGACTCCCGATGAAAAAAAAAATTTCCACCAGAATTTTTTTAAAAATTGGCTTTGTAATGAAAAATGTTCGGTGTTGATCAAATAGTTACAAAAAAAAATTTGAGGCGGTTTGGAACACTTGCTCCTGAGATGTGCTCACTGGAGCACAAAAGGTACGGTTCTGGAGATTGGCTATAACTCGGCTCAAAATGATTTAAACTTGTTCAAATTTTAGGAGAATGTGTATCTTAAACTGTTTCACAATTTACATACAAAACTTTGTATTTTGGGAACAAAAATTTTTTTTCATAATGCCTAGCTTGTCTTCGTAACAAAAAAATGAAAAAATTATGAAAAATTTTTGTTCCCAAAATACAAAGTTTTGTATTTATATTGTAGAGCAATTTAAGACACACATTCTACTAAATTTTGAACAAGTTTGGATCATTTTGAGCCGAGTTATAGCCAATCTCCAGAACCGTACCTTTTGTGCTCCAGTGAGCACATCTCAGGAGCAAGTGTTCCAAACCACCTCAAATTTTTTTTGGCAACTATTTGATTGACACCGAACATTTTTCATCACAAAGCCAAACTTTAAAAAAATTCTGGTGGAAAATTTTTTTTTCATCTGGAGTCATCGTCACGTCTGTGAAAATTCTAGAAGATACTAAGACTGATTGAATTTCAAAAAACTTATACAACGTTTTGTTGAAAACCCAGCTACATTTAACAAAAGAGTTTTCAATGATTGGACTAGTTTGAGCAAAGTTATGAACAAAAGTATAGAGGGACACTCACTAACGTTCGCCACTGTAAAATAGAGATTCGGAGACGCAGAGTATACTTGGCGGCTGTTTTGATGTCTCTGCAAACAAAAGGGATCGTAAAGCTTGAGAATGAAAACATTTCAAAAGGAAAATTGGGAATTTGAAAAAAGGGCAATCTTTAAAGACGCATATCTCCAAAAGTAATTTGGCTATCAGGAACTTGTTAACTACATAAATGTAGCTAGTGAAATTTTACACATTTTGTTTGTTTACAACTTTTTGATAGCTAGTTTTGTTCGCGAGTTATGGGCCTTTAAAGATGGCGCCTTTCTTGCCGCTTCCTCCTGGCTTTCAAGAGGGCGGCAAGGGGTCCGCAATCTCTAAAAGCGTATATCTCAAAACCTAAGCTAGCTATCAAAAATTATTAAACAATAAAAATGTAGGTCATTAAATTTTACACATTTTATTAGTTGACAACTTTTTGATAACTCTGCTGGTTACTGAGATATGGAGCCTCAAACGTATGCTTTCTTTGCGTCTTTTTTCTCTAAACTGTCACTGAAGCCGCTAAATCTCTACAATAATGTTAGAGTTTTTCAATTCTAAACTTGTTGATCATAAAAATGTGATAAAATTTATTAAAGGAAGACAGAAGGAACGTTAGGATAGAGAGGGATAGTGTAAAGTACAGTAGGAGCTTTAAGACTTACTATTAGCAATGTTTTTAGATAACAACAGATGAATCATGAAGAGGGAGAGGAGTTATACATCAAAACTCAGTTGGGTGTGGTAGAATGCTTTACTCGCCTGTATCAGAATCTCAAGCTTGGATAATTAAACCTTTATATAGGTTATTAAGAAGTAGCAGAGTTTAAAAGAAATTACAATAGATTCGAGATAAAAGAAGGGGAGAATTATACATCAATCATATAAAAATGAATACAAATTAAAAATAATTCAGTATACTTCCGCCATTGCTCTGATGATCGTCTCGTCTAGTTGCGTTGACATCTCGTATTGGCCTTTGCTGCTTCGGAGAGCAACAACTTGAACTTGACAGCCGAGTTGAGTGCGTCCTGAAATGTCTGCAGGATTTTTCCATCGATGGATGCTGCCTTGGCTTTGTCCTGAATAAAATCTCTGGATTTGTCAACGTTTGCGTTTTGTGCCAACTTTCTTATGCATCTTCGGGAGTTGCTGGCGCTTCATCTTGGACCTAGTTGGGTCTTGGAAAGTCGTCTTGAGATGTGCAAACTACTCTATCATCATCCTCTAGTGTCAATCAGTTCCTGCGCTTTATCGCGAGCAAAGTCGGTTAGATATGCCTGAAAATTCATTTTTTCAAATTTGAAAATTTTTCAGATTGTACTAAACGAAAATAGAGCTCTAATATTGCAGTGGACTTGTAAAAATTCAACCATATGAATCATACCGCTTAGAATGAACTAATGCTCGAACGGTTTTAGAAATTATGACTTTTCGGCGATGGAGCCGTTTTCCTAAAGTCATAACTCATCTCGTTGAAATTTGCAAAAAAATTGTTAACTATAAAATTGAAGCTCTACATTTGGAATTATTTTTGTAGGGGTTCTAAGTTTTCATAAATTTAAAAATTACCTTTTTCGAATCCAATTAGGCTTCATTTCAGTAAAAAGAATAGAATTTTAATAAAAATGAACAGAAAAATCAATAGAGGCTTCCGAAATCAGTTGGTAGCCAAGAAGAAATATATGAGAAATGATTCACATTTTTTTGTTGGGGGACAGAACTTTTTTGTAGAGATTTGGAGACGCAGAGTAGGCGGTGTCTTTTTTGATGTCTGCAAACAAAAGGGAGAGACGATGTCTAATGGAAAACGGGGGATTTGAAGAAATTGCATTTTTTGAAATTTCGGAATTTTCTGGATATTGAATCGCAACTTTCTAGCGGGTAGTGGTAGAAAGCTTTTCTCATAGTGTGACAAATCTCAGACTCGAGTAATTGAAACTTTATATAGGATTATAAAAAAGTAACAAAGTTAACCAGAAACAAATTTCGGATCGTTGAAGACTCGGGAGATATCCATCTTCTGGGTACTTCAACTTGATATTGTGGGTCGTCTGTGCATCTTCCTCTTCCAAAATCAAACTAAGCCCTGAAAACGAATTTATTAGACGAAAACATTTTAAAATCTACTTACGTCTTTGCGGATTCCTTGTAAATTCCGGCAGGGACCAATGTGCGATTTGCATTCATCGAGATGAATTGGTTGAATCACGAGACCTTTGATTGCGGTATTGAGGTCTGACAGACCAAGGCGATCACTCTTGAAATCTTCCTCGAACTTTCTCAGATCGTCCGGATTGTAGTCAATGCCATTTCCACCATCCCTGCGACAATCTCCGTCCTCCTCGTAACGATGACGGTCATCTCGGTGTCTGTCGAGGTCTCCATGACGATCTGATCCTCTGAAAAGATGTATTTATCGAGACGCACAATCCTCTTCAAATTTTTTCCAGCTCCTCCGGATCGTAATCGATGTCACAGAGGTACAGTCCAACTGTCAATTTTTTACACTTCAAGAGCTACATTTTAATAGTTTACAACTTTTTGATAGCTAGTTTACTTTTGAAAATATGCGCCTTTAAAGACATCGGTCCCCTTGCCGTTCTCGTCATAGTCGCGGTATAGGGGGCGCGATCTTTAAAGGCGCATAACTCAAAAACTAATTTATTACTCAAAAAGTTGTAAACTAACAAAATGTGAAATATTTCATGAGCTACAACTTTGTAGTTCGCACATTTTTGATAACTAGCTTTTTTTTGAGCTATGCGCCTTTAAAGATTGTACTCCCCTTACCGCCCTCCGCACAGTCGCGGCAAGGGGTGCGCGATCTTTAAAGGTGCATAACTCGAAAATCTAATTAGCTATTAAAAAGTTGTAAACTAATGAAATGTGTGAAATTCAATTTTCTACATTTTTGTTGTTGTCAACTTTTTGGTGAAATAACTTGCTGGAGAGATAGAGACGCCGACAGTTGGAGTGTCTCGCTGTCTGGCCTACTAACCTTCAAATAGCTATATCTTGGGTTATAGTGAAGCTATAGAGATTACTTTAGTTGGGAAATGTTTTGGAAAAGTCCAAAATTCAAAAATGAAGAATGTGGAGCTAAATATCACTTCTCTAACTGTTCTAGGAGCGAAACTCGCCTTTCTAGGAGCTACCCGAGAGTTAGGAAGCCAGACACTCTAACTGTCTGCGTCTCTATCTCTTTGGGCATTGATTTTTCAAAACAGTTGTCAATTACAAAATTGAAGCTCTATTTTTGTTTGGTATACTCTGAAATTTTCAGGAAAATCGGATTATTTTGAACTACTGTTACAGGTATTCGAAATTGATCATCGATTTTTTGGATTTTTTTTTTAATTTTATATTTTTCATAAATCTAAAAATTACCTTTTTTGATTCCGTATTGCCTTAATTTTAGCAGAAAAGCAGAATTTAAAAAAAAATCAACAGAAAAATCAATAGAGGCTTCCGAAATCAGTTGGTAGCCAAGAAGAAATATATGAAGAATGATTCACAACTTTTTTGTTGGGGGACATAAAGCAGAGATTTAGAGACGCAGAGTATACATGGCGGCTGTTTTGATGTCTATTCAAACAAAAGGGACGGAATGTTATACAATAAATTGTGAGAAGGAAAATGATGGATGTAAAAAATTGGATTTTTTTTTGAATTTCTGAATTTACCTTTTTTGAATTTTTGAATTTCTGAATTTCTGAATTTCCGAATTTCTGAATTTCTGAATTTCTGAATTTCTGAATTTCTGAATTTCTGAATTTCTGAATTTCTGAATTTCTGAATTTCTGAATTTCTGAATTTCTGAATTTCTGAATTTCTGAATTTCTGAATTTCTGAATTTCTGAATTTCTGAATTTCTGAATTTCTGAATTTCTGAATTTCTGAATTTCTGAATTTCTGAATTTCTGAATTTCTGAATTTCTGAATTTCTGAATTTCTGAATTTCTGAATTTCTGAATTTCTGAATTTCTGAATTTCTGAATTTCTGAATTTCTGAATTTCTGAATTTCTGAATTTCTGAATTTCTGAATTTCTGAATTTCTGAATTTCTGAATTTCTGAATTTCTGAATTTCTGAATTTCTGAATTTCTGAATTTCTGAATTTTTTCATGATTTTTTGAAATTACCAGCGTTTTTCAAATTCACTTCTTTGTGGGCTGTTTTAGTGAACTTTCAACATTTTTTAACCCTTTTTAAGCATATTTTCAGTCGAAATGGCATATTTTCATCTATTTTAGCCCAATTTTCCTAGCTGATTTTTTTTCGGACTTTTCGGATTAAATTGCCGAATTTCAGTCAACTTTTCCCTATTTTTAGTTCAATTTAATAGTGTGATTTTTTGACTAGTTTCCCTGGATTGTCAGCCATTTTTTTTCATTATTTTCAACTGATTTTGGCCCATTTCTGGTCGATTTCTCAGCTTCTCGAAGATTTTAATGAGTTTTCAGCCATTTTTAAATCATTCTAACAAGGGAACCTTTTAAGTTGACCTTCTAATTTGCATAAACTAACTTTACAGGATGAAAGAGCGTCCTTTAAAACCTATAAATCCGTTTTCAAAATCTGCTTAAGAGACCTCCAAAGTGCTGAAATTTCAGTTTCAGTACCAAAAAAGTACCAAAAAATCACTTTTTCAGTGTTAAATATGCAATATTCAAATGTGATTTTCTCCACTCCTAGAAGGTTTTAGATCTTGAAATTTTTTGTGTTACACTTGAAATGAGTTGAAATTTTTTATTTTAACAATTTTTCCAAAAAAAAAGTTTTCAGAAAAGTTTTGGAAATTTTCAAAATTTGCTTACACTTTGGGTGTGCCCAAGTTTCCAGTTCTGAACATTTTTTTGAAAAACATATTGAAATAAAAAATGTCAACTCATTCCAAGTATAACACAAAAAGTTTCAAGTTCTAAAACCTCCTAGGAGTGGAGAAAATCACATTTGAAAATTGCATACTTTACACTGAAAAAGTGATTTTTGGTACTTTTTTGGTATTTTTTGGTACTGAAACTGAAATTTCAGCACTTTGGAGGTCTCTTAAGCAGATTTTGAAAACGGATTTATAGGTTTTAAAGGACGCTCTTTCATCCTGTGAAGTTAGTTTCTGCAAATTAGAAGGTCAACTTAAAAGGTTCCCTTGTAAGCCATTTTTTGTCAGTTTCGAGGTATTTTTTTTTGGGTTTTCACATTTTTTGGTAATTTTCAAAAATTTTCATAATTTTCAGCTCATTTTTCCCAGATTTTTTTGGTCCCAAAAGGGTCCGTCTTTACCTGACCATCTGGATCAAATCAAAAAAGTTGTCAATTATAAGTCAAACCTCTTAAAAACCCATCTTCACCTTGTGCACCTGCCCCTCTTATTAGGCCACGCCCCTTATCATATGGTCCATAGAAAAAAATTAGTCATTCTTCAAACCCTCTATTTGTTATTGTGGTATTTCTACAGTATTCTTGTCTTTATTATTCTAAAAATCAAGAATTTCTCAACTACTATTGAAATTTATCAAAATTTTGGCAAAACCCACAAGGTGAGTCATTTTTTTCCGGCATTTTTTGGGTCTCAAAAACCAATTTTCTAAAATTGCAAGGAAAAAAAAATGGGGAGATATCTAAATGTATATAGTGCATCCTAAATTCTAATTTTCTCATTTTTCTCTAATTTTCGCTTAATTTTCAGCCAAACTACAAGACCCAGTTGTGCAAGAATTGGAGCC
The DNA here is from genome assembly GCA_027920645.1 of Caenorhabditis nigoni. Taxonomy (NCBI): domain Eukaryota; kingdom Metazoa; phylum Nematoda; class Chromadorea; order Rhabditida; family Rhabditidae; genus Caenorhabditis; species Caenorhabditis nigoni. The sequence continues at coordinate 14,237,990 of CP115866.1, forward strand.
GTCTGGGAAGTGGGCACTACAGATATGGCTCAAGATGCCAATTCATCCACCCGGAGGACCATGGGTATCTGGAAGTGTATCCAGATACCTGGCACTTTGCCAAGGAGCAGGAGGCGCATAGCCAATATGTGCAGGCACTACATGTAAGTATTTTTTAATTTGGGGGAAAATTGAATTTTAAAACCTGAAAATTGGCAAAAAACGGTCTGAAATCAGCTTTTTCTGAAAGAAATACATTTTCCAGGCCATTTTTTTGAATTTTCGAAATTTAAGAGCACAGGAAAAAGATTCAGAACTTGATTTTTCGTTTCAGCTCAATTTTAAGGTTCTAAAAACGTAATTTTCGACTATTTTAAGCCTTTTTCCAGGCACAAAAGAACTTCAACCCATTCTAGGAGGACCAGATCGACAGGAAGGTCCGGGAATGGAACGCCGCCCATCCAAAAGGGCCGAATTACTACGACTTCCATGGATTAACCACTAAATTAGCCGATTTCTACATTTTCGACATAATTTACTTTATGAAATCCATGTAAATCCAAAAATCCTGGATTGAAACTGGCCGCGGAAATCATTCAGAAGTTTTTGCCGCTAGTCGGTCCAATTTTTGTCGAAAAACTTCCCCCAGACGTTTCTTTCGTTCCTGTACCCGGTAATGATGGTATTCTGTGTCTTGGACGCTGAGAAGTGGGCACTGCAGCTATGGCCCAAGATGCCAATTCATTCACCCAGAGGATCCAGGATATCTGGTACAGTACCCAGATATCTGGCACTTTGCCAAGGAGTTTGCCATTGAATTTGAAAATCTGAAAACTGGCAAAAAACGGACTGAAATCAAGCTTTTTCTGAAAGGAATCCATTTTTCAGACAATTTTTTGAATGTTCAAAGTTTAAGAGCACAGCATCATCTTCAAAAAATTCGAACTTGAAATTTTTTGAATTTTTCGTTTCAGACCAATTTTCAAGTTTTAAAAACAATACTTCCGACTATTTTAAGCCTTTTTCCAGGCACAAAAACTCGTCAACCCATTCTACGAAGCCCACATCGACAAAAAGGTCCGAGAATGGAATGTCCATCATCCAAAAGGGCCGAATTACTACGACTTCCATGACCTCACCACCAAATTAGCGGATTTCTACATTATTGACATAATAATGTGTATGGAATCCATGAAAATCCAAAAATCCTGGATTAAAACTGGCCGCGGAAACCATTCCAAAGCCAATTTCGCCGCCCTTAGGTCCAGGTAAGGATGGTATTCTGTGTCTTACTGTAGTTTGAGCCATTTTTTGTATCAATGTTTGCTCTATTTTTCTCTGTATTATGTATTTTCTACTATTGCAATAATGATCTTAATAATAAAATCCGAAAAAAAAATCATATTTTGCAATTTTTTCAGCTATAAAAATGGAGATTTTAAAGACGCTTTCAGCCAAATTTCCGTCGAAATTTTAGTATTTTTTGTGGAATTTCAGCTAAATTCTCTGTCAAAAATTCAGCATTTTTAGTGAATTTAAGTCACAAGAATTAGATTTTCTTAGAATTTTCAGTCCGTTTTAAGCCAAAAATGTTTACATTTTTGGTGGTTTCTGCCATTTTCTAGTCAATTTCAACCAATTTTTTTCCGTTTTTCGGGCGTTTTTGATCAATTCAGTTTCATTTTTCTCGAATTTTTTGATTTATTGAATTTTTGATTTTTTGCATTTTTGAACTCCTGAACTTCTGATTTTTTCTGAATTTCAAAATTTTTGAGTTTTTCCTACCAATTTCGAAATTTTTCCTAATCTTTAAGAAAAAATTGTCATAGGATGTTCCTGAATTTTCTTATCAGTTCAAAAAAAGAGTCTTTTTAGTATAATTCGTACTTTTTCGTCACTTCTAAGTACTTCTCATCCCTTTTTTCGCTTTAAAAAGACCTAAATCATTTTTTGTGCTCATTTTTAAACATGCAAAAAATTTTTGCAGTCTTATTTTTAGCACTTTTTGCATTTTCTGCAGTAGAGTCTAGTAGAAGAAGCCGTTTGTTCCAGGTAGGTCTTCAAAACCTGAGAAATCAGAAAATCTAGAAATTTTTTTACAGAAATTCTACAAAAACTATGATTTCATACCCGAAAATATCGAGGTGAAATGGTACCGAAATATGCGATTGGACCATTTTACATGGGGAGATACCAGGACTTTTGATTTGAGGTATGTTAAGTCGATTTCTGTATGAGTTATCAAAAAGTTGTTAATTAGCAAAATGTAGCTCTCAAAATTTTACACATTTTGTTAGTTGATAGTTTTTTGATAACTAATTTAGTTTTTGAAATATGCGCCTTTAAAGATTGCGCACCCCTGGCCGCGACTGTGAGGAGGGCGTCAAGGTGTGCGCAAACTTTAAAGGCGCATATCTTAAAAAGCAAGATAGCTAACAAAAATTTGCTAACTAGCATAATATAGCTCTTAAAATTTTACACATTTTCTTAGTTAACAATTTTTGATAGCTAAACTGGTTCGCGAGTTATGCGCCTTTAAAGATCGCGCACCCTTCATGAGGAGGGAGGCAAGGCTTGCGCAATCTTTAAAGGCACATATCTCAAAACTTAAGCCAGCTATCAAAAAGTAGTTAACAAACAAAATGTAGCTCATAAAATTTCACACATTTTTTTAGTTAGTAGTTTTTGATATCTAACTTTCTTTGCGTGTTATGCACTTTTAAAGATTGCGCACCCCCTGCTACATGAGGAGGGCGGCAAGGGGTGCGCAAGCTTTAAAGGTGCATATCTCCAAAAGTAAGCTAGCTATCAAAAATTAGTAAATTGTAAAAATGTAGCTCTTAAAATTTTACACATTTGATTAGTTAACAATTTTTTGAAAACTTTCATGGTTTTTGACATATGGGAGCTTCAAGACAGCACACCTCGGAGACGCGAAGAAAGTGTCTTCCAAGGTGTACTAATAATACTTCAAAGGCGCATATCTCATAAACCATTGAAGGTATGAAACAACTGTAAATTACACAAATGTGTAAAATTTAAAGGGCTATAATTCAAAAATTGCCAAATTTTGATACCCTTCTTTAGTTCTTGAGATATAGCGCTTTGAAGGTCAGCCGCTCTCTCCGCGTCTTCTCCGCTCTTTAAGGTGTGATTTCTTAAAACACTAATATCTCAATAACCATTGAAGTTATCAAAAAATGATTAACTATTAAAATGTGTAAAACTTTAATAGCTACATTTCATTAGTTTGATGTTTTTTGATAGATAATTTTGTTCGCAAGTTATGCGCCTTTAAAGATTGCGCACCTTCGAGGAGGGGCGACAAGGAGTGAGCGGTCTTTAAAGGCGCATATCTCCAAAAGTAAGCTAGCTATCAAAAATTTGAAAACTACAAAAATGCAGCTCTTGAAATTTTACACATTTTGATAGTTTACAGAATAATGTGGAACAACACCTTCTACCAACCGGGCGGTCCCATCTTCTTCTACACTGGAAACGAGGGAGCCGTCTCCACATTCGAAGTCGCGACTGGAATGATGTTTGATCTCGCACCAATGTTCAATGCTTCCATCATTTTCGCCGAACACCGATTCTACGGAGCCACTCAGCCATTCGGAAATCAATCTTATGCTAATCTAGCCAATGTTGGATACTTGACTAGTGAACAGGCTCTTGCTGATTATGCAGAACTTTTGACTGAATTGAAGAGGGAGAATAATCAGTTCGGGAAGACGTTCCATAAGGATTCACAAGTCATTTCTTTCGGTGGATCTTACGGTGGAATGTTGTCTGCTTGGTTTAGACAAAAGTATCCGCATATTGTTAAGGGGTAGGTTTTTCGTGGGGTTTTTTGGCTGTAATTGACCTTGAACCTTCAGGAAGCTTCTTCTAGTTATAGCCATTCCTCTAGTGTTTAGATTTACTTTAGAAAAAAGGAACTCTTCTTATCAGTTATCAATTTCCTTGGTAAGTTTCTAAATTGAAGATGAATCATTAAAATAACGAAAATATTTATGACGAGAGCATTAATAATCACTGATAACAAATATTACACAATCTTTTGGTTTTTGAGTTATGCGCCTTTAAACAGACAATGAACCAGAACCAAGCGACCGAAAAAGCTTTATATCTCAAAAACCTTACTAGCTAGAGGAATTTCCTGATCTACAGTATCCAAACTACAAAATTTTCAAAATTTTCAGTGCTTGGGCTGGTTCGGCACCTCTAATTTATATGCACGATGGAGGTGTGGATCCAGGAGCATTCGATAATATCACATCAAGAACTTATGTGGAAAATGGATGCAATAGGTTTATTCTGGCAAATGCTTGGAATGCAGTTCTCAATCTTTCATCTACTGGTGGGTTCTAGATTACTGTAGCTTTTGATTATGGTACTTTTTTGGGTCCACTGATCCTCAAGATTGGTCCACAACGTCCTCGATTTTCACTGTCTTACTGTATTTCAGACTCTGGTCGTGCGTGGCTCAACAATAACACTGTCTTCAAGCTAGACCCCCGTACTCCAATCCGGAATCAGACTGATGGATGGAATCTTAACGGCTACCTGCGTGAAGCCATCGAATACATGGCAATGGTTGATTACCCATACCCAACAGGGTTCTTGGAGCCTCTTCCAGGTTGGCCGGTTACTGTAGCATGCGGATTTATGAATGCCACTGGAGAATCATTCTCTGATCAGGACCTGGTGACAGCTGTGGCTAATGCAGCAAATGTTTACTATAATTACAACGATTATGCTGATTTCACTTATTGTATTGATATGAATATTTGTGGCGACCCTGGAACGGGCGGTCTGGGATCTGATGAGCTTGGATGGCCATGGCAAGAATGCTCGGAGATCATCATGGCGATGTGTGCATCTGGAGGAGCTAATGACGTCTTCTGGTCAGAATGTGGAGCTAATATTTATGATACGTTGAAGCAGGGATGTGTATCGATCTTTGGATCCATGAATTGGACAACAGCAAATTGGAATATTGATGCAGTAAAGACGCTCTACGGATATGACTTGAGTGGATCCAGTAACCTAATCTTGACGTAAGTGCGGTGGAGCGAGCTTGCTGTTAACTCTAAATTTTGCAGGCAGGGACACCTTGACCCATGGTCTGGAGGCGGTTACAAAGTCGACCAAACCAATACTGCCCGTGGAATCTATGTCATGGAAATTCCCGGTTCAGCACATCATTTAGACTTGAGACAACCAAATACTTGTGATCCGAATACAGTGGTTAATGCTAGATATCAGGTGAGAGACCCTATTTTTGGAGCACTGTATCTCGGGAACCAAAACAGCTACACTTTTTTTATCAATTAAGAAAACGTGTAGAATTTTAAGAGCTACAAATTAGTCTTCAAAAATTTAAATTTTCAGATCGTCCAAATCCTGAAATGCTGGGTAGACGTCAACTGCAACACCAACCCAACCATCTCTCCTCTTCCAACTCTTTCGATTCCAAACGTTGAGTGCAAAGACAGAATCGGAGAATATCCATGGGGACAAACTGACACTCTAAAGTCATCAACGGCTTCAGAGGTCAAAACTACTGTCACTGTCCCAATTGCCACGTCATCTGCTGCTCCAGAAGTGAAGACTTCCTCAGCTGCTCCGGCAGCTACGTCATCTGCTGCTCCAGCGGTGCAAACATCGTCTATTGCTCCAATCGCTGGCTCCTCATCCCAATCTCCAGAATCCCAGTCCTCTACGACAAACTCTCCTAGCTTGACGTCTTCAGAATCATCCACGTCTTCTACTCTCCCGCCTAGCACCACATCCACCCTGCCATCCACAACTACATCATCTGGATTCTCAAATTTCTCATTTTTCAGTACTATTTTTGTCCTCCTGAGCATGATTTTTTGAAGTGAAATTCAATTATGTACCAATGAATTATTAAATGAAAAAATTGAAATCTAGGTCATGACCCAGAAATCAAAATCTAGGTCATGACCCAGAAATTGGAATCAAGGTCATGACCCAGAAATTGGAATCTAGGTCATGACCCCAAGGCCCAAGGCCCAAGGCCCAAGGCCCAAGGCCCAAGGCCCAAGGCCCAAGGCCCAAGGCCCAAGGCCCAAGGCCCAAGGCCCAAGGCCCAAGGCCCAAGGCCCAAGGCCCCAAGGAGAATCCTAAGGATCCTAAGGATCATAAGGACCCCAAGGATCTCCTAGGTCACCTTCTCCGGAGCCTAGAGAAGGGAGAACTGATTTGATTCTTCACTTTCCTCTTCCTTTATAGTAATCCTCCTGAGGTCAAAGGTTTTTCATCACGTTTAAATAACTATCGAATTTACACTTTTGAAATCTGTGAAATTCCTCAAAAAAGTCCTCTCTTTGACCCTAGTTATCTCGTTTCCGGTTTGAGTTATCAAAAAACTGTCAACTAGTGAAATGTGTAAAACTTTATGTTCTATCTTTTTACAATTTGCAGCATTTTGATATCTATCTTGGTTTTTGAGATATGCGCCTTTAAAGAGTGCGCACCTTCAAGGAGGGGCGACAAAGTGTGCGCAGTCTCTAAAGGTGCATATCTCAAAAACTAAAATAGCTAACAAAAAGTTTTTAACTACTAAAATGTAGCCCACAACATTTCTCACATTTTTGTAGTTGCTATGTTTTTGATATTTTTATTGGTTTTCGAGATATGCGCCTTTAAATTATGCGCGCCCTTTGAAGAGACTCGAAGATTGGAGCGCACACTTTAAAGGCGCATATCTCAATAACTAAATTAGCTATCAAAAATTCGTCAACTATTAAAATGTAGCCCATAAAATGTTCTTCATTTTTTTAGTTAAGAAAATTACTCTAGCCTTACTAGTTTTGAGATATAGCCCTTTGTGTGTAGACGCCCCCAATATTGCACATTTATTGTATAGCGATTTTTAATAGCGATTTTTAATTAGCCCCATTTCTTAAAAATTAGTCTCATCCCACATTTTGTTTACCAAATTTCCGGAAAATTGCAAAAATTCTGAAAATGAGAGCCAATTTGTGCTCAAATGCGTCCGGAAATTTTCTACACATTTTCATATTCTTCAGAATTCGAATTTCTAGAATTTTCTTTTTTGAAAAATGTTGCTTTTCAAGAAATGCGTCGATTTGAATCCGAATTTTCGAAAACCACTGGATATTGGATTGATTTGGTGAGTTTAGGTTTTGGATTACTGTAGTTTCAAAGTTTTTTCTGGATTTTCGGAATTTGGATTACTGTAGATTCCAAATTTTTTATTTCTTGAATTTGGATACTGTAGTTCCCATAAATTTTATTTTTCTGAAATTTGGATTACTGTAGTTTTTCAGGGAAGGCAACTATTGGGACGATCAAGACGTACACGACTGCTGTGATGTGGATTGGGATACTGTAGATATTCTGATCCGGAAAATCTCCAAGTCTTTACACTTGCCAACGGCTCCAGAAGATTCTGGAAATTCTGAGAATTCTGAAAATTCTGAAAATCCCAAAAAAATCCTAATTTTTCTCCCAAAAATCTTACAACTTCCTCTAACGATTCTAGCCGGATATCATGCTGGATTTCAAGTTTTGACTATGGTAATTTGAAGGATTACTGTAGATCTGAAATTTTCAAAAAAAAAGAACGTTTTTCAGAATCCTCTAACGACGAAGACTGAAACTTTGAAAGATGTGATTTTAACTGAAACTCCGAAATTTCTGATTACGGTGGACGCTTTTTGGCAGGGTCAGGAGCTTATTGAGGTTAAGAATTCGATTGAGGTAGGTTAGCAATGGAGCGGATTTGCAATTTTGAAAGTTTTATATTTTCAATAATTCAAAAATTCCAAAAATTCAGAAAATCTGAAAAATACAGTAATCCAAACTCAAAAATTCCAGAAAAAAAAACAATTTTATGAAACTACAGTAATCCAATCTTGAGAAAACCTATAAAAAATTACGAAAAACTACAGTAATCCAAAATTGGAAAGTCTAGAAATAGAACAACTACAGTAATCCAAGTTCCAAAATTCCAAAAAAACCTGAATTTCGAAAAATTCCAAAAATCTGAAATTTCTAAAATTTTAAAAAAATCAAAAAACTTGAAAATTCAGAAATTCAGAAATTCAGAAATTCAGAAATTCGGAAATTCAAAATTTCGAAAAATTCAAAAATTCAAAAATTCGAAAATTCGAAAATTCAAAAATCCCAAAATCTAAAAATTCTCATTAGAGCGTATTTCCAGCCAATCATCTCCTCCATCCCCTCCACCCAATTGCTCATTATCCGCCACGTGTCACCAAATCCCGGAGTGCCACCTCCAAAAAAGCATTTTCCGGCTCGCCGCCCGTCCTACCGTACCCAGTTAGATCTGCAGGATGGCCGCGACTGGGAGTGGAGTACTGTAATGGCAGGGATTACTGTAACTAAAGTTTCGGAAGACTCATTTACCTGGAAAGATGATGATGTTATCTTCAAGTTTTTCGATGAAATTGGGTGATTTTTTTTCTTTAGATCTCAAAATTTTTTTGTGTTCCCCCGTTCAGTACCAGTCACCGCTGAGCAAATACAGACCGCACACGACGAAAAAACCCCCAAAAAATGGAAAAAAATCTAGCAAACACTGTTTTTTTTTTCAGAAAATCCCATCCCGTGAGCCACACCGGGCTACTCGACGCACTTGAAGCACGAAAAGTGGGTCTCGAAGCGAAAATTGGAACTAAAAACCATGTGGGAAATTTCCTGGTGCTCGATTTCCCCGAAAATTTGGGGTCCTTGGTGGATTTGCTGATTCCATGGTATATGGGAAAAACCTTGACTTTGGTAGGTTAGGTGGGCGCCGCTCCCCGCCGCTCCTCGCCGCGCCCTCCTTTCTATACGCCTTCCGCCTATCTGTTCCTCTGTGGCCGGGTGGCGCAGGTGGGTGTGGCGCTGCTTATGGATCTGAAAGTCGCGGGTTCGAGTTTTGTTGAGGCCAACTTCTTTTTTCTTCTTTTTTAAGTCAATTTTCAGCACTTTTTTCAGTACGAAGGTCTTCCAAACTACCCAGACTCCTCCCGCCTCGCCCAAATCATCTCCAAACACAATGTCAACGTGGTCCTCGGATCGCTAGCTATTCCAAACCCGGAATACCTAAAATTTTTCAAAGTTCCAAGTCTGAAATTCGTCGAATCCCCTCAATTATCTAATTATTTTAAGTCATAAAAATCGATATTTTTTCGAACCGCCTTTCTCATTTATTCATCTCAATTTTAATTTAAACAAAAAAAAGAAAAATAAATATTAGGTTGTTTGGAAAGTTCCCCCCATTTCTGATATACTGTTTTCAAACTTCGTTTCTATGAACGCTGTAAAAGCAAGGAAGCTGTCGTTTTATCAGTATATTGGTGGGGTCTAATAGTGTCTGAACCCGGACGGAGATCATGCTCCTCTTTTTGTGTAGTGAGATATGCCGCCGTTTTCGCGCCAATAATTTACATTTTTGGACTGCCTTTTTGTTTTTATTTCTATCTGACCGGAAATTTGCTGGAATCGATTTCTATTTAGTGGAGGTGAACAACAAAGGTTCATCCTTTCGAACTACCATCACAACCTGGCTTAACCAATTTGAAATATAGGAGTTCTCGTTGGACGAAAATCTCCCTTCAATAAGGCAAATGGGCTTAGGTTTGGACGCATTAAAAGCCGTGATTGAAAGGGACCCGTCTCAAACTTTGTGGGATATATCAAGTTCATCAGTGGCAAGCCTGCTGTCAGAAAGCCATAAATTGGAAACACTCGGCAAAGTCTAAAAATGTGCAAAGACATTGACCACACCTTTTGGCTCAACGCAACTTTTTTCCTGGGTGGGCACCTGTTTGAATCTTTTCATCCTGTGTTGCACACATGAATGTTGGAATCAAATCATTACTAGTGGTGATAAATGGGTAATGTATGATTACAATAAACGACAAGCCAAATGTGTTGACAAAGGCGCTCAACCACCAGACGTTCCGAAATGTGAAATTTGTGTTAAAAATGGGATGATGTGGGTATGGTGGTCTACCAACGAATGAAGTATTGGGAGCTGCCAGTTAAAAGCGTCACTTTATTGATCGATACCTATTCTTGTCAGGTAACATAACTCAAACTCTATGTGGATCTCCATTGGAGAGAAACACAAAGGTTAATTTCAAAAATTAAAATCGGCAACCTCATGCGAGAAGGGAGACCCAGCCCGATCTCAGTGTATAAGGCTAGACGATTCTGCGTTATTCTCTGTATAGCTCTGACCTTCTACTTTTTGATTACTACATATCCAGCCATTTCTAACGCCATCTTGATTGACAAAAATTCACTTCAAAACAGAATATCAAAAATGGGTTGCCTTGATTTTCAACTCGCTGTGACCGGAGTTCTGGAAGGAAGGCATCCACAGTTTTGTGGAGCATTGACAGATAGTCATTGATAGCAATGGTCATTACCTCCAATTTATCTGACATCGTTTTGACATTTTTTACATTGGATGTATCTGACGCTAAAAATGGGAGGAACTTTCCAAACAACCTAATAAAAAAAGAAAAACGATTGGGGGTTTTTTTGGGGGGCTTATAAATGGTGTGTAGGGTGCGATTATTGATTTTTTCAAAAGCAAAAAAGCTATCAAAAATCAAAAAAAAAAGAAACGACGAAAAAAAACAACAGGAACCAGCCTGCCAAAAAAAATAAAGAGATTTTAAAAAGAAAGCGAAAAAAAACAACATAAAAAAAGAGGCAAACAAGATGTATATACGAGTTTTTAGGATAGATTTTTTTGGGGAAAAGTGGGCGGGGCTTAGATTTCAGATTTTTTCTTTTTTCGAGAAAACCGGTTAAAATAGCAATCGGGTAGAGCGATGGGGAAAAAGGGGCGGGGCTAGTAGTAGGGGGGTTGACACCAAAATCAACAAAAAACAAAGAAAAAGAGAAAAAAAAACTGTGTGCCCAAGAAAAATATATAAATAAGAAAAGAGAAAAAAAAATCTACTGCGCGGGAAATTTAAAAAATGAATAAAGAAAATTTTGGGTTAGAGAAAAAGAGAAAAAAAAGATAACAACATATATATATTTTGCGGGGGCGGGGACTTTTAAATGACATGGGGGCAAATTTATATATATATATATACGGGTGCTATATATGGGGGCGAAAAAAGAGAAAACTGCGCTTCCAGGCGCCATACAAACATTCTAAAGGGGCGGGGCGTAATAATAAATAATATAAAGGGGCGGGGCTTATTTTTTTGAGATTTTTTTCTGAGGGCTCAATGGATGCGAGGGAGGTAAGGGGAGCTCTGGGGAACCGAGACCAGCTCGTGTCTGCTCTAAAATAACCCTAGATGATAAACCATTGAAACACCGAAGTTGAGGGGGCGGGGCCTAAAAACATACAAAAAACTCTCTGGCGGATCATTTTACACGAAAAACGCGTGGGCGGGGCGAGCACCAGGCTCAACAAAAAAAAACATCAATAAAAACCACTCTAGATGGAAAAAAATGGGGGTACTGTAGGTGTCGACGGCGGTAGGGGGCAATTGATCAACAAATAAAAAAAACCATAGGTATAGGGGCACAGCCCCATTCGCAAAAAAATACACAAAAAAACAACAAAACCAAAAAAACTGGAAAAAAAACTGGGGGCAAAAACTGCGGAGCTCAAAGAAACCTTAAAGGATAAAAAAACACTAAAAAATCACATTTTTGCGGGAGGGGGGAGGGGGAAGACATTTACAAGAAGAAGGGGTGGGGATCCTCGTGGCACTGCTGCTGCTCAATCTTTGCTCAGTTCAGGAGCTTCTAGAATCGATTCTAGATCTAGATCTGGCCAGTTCCAGCGGCTGCGGTCGATGGCGATGCTGGCAGGAAGCGGTAGAGGTAGATACGGTAGTCCTTCGAGGCAAGCACCACCGATCCATCGTCGACAAGGGCGACGTCGAAGCATTGAGCGTGCTTGACACGCGACTCGAGGGCTCCAATCATTGTGCCGTCCTGGAAATGATTGAATTTAGATTACTGTATTCCCTCCAATAGAAGGCCACCCAAACCGTCAAATTTGATCTCACAAGCAATCAATTTTAAGCTCAAAAAATAGTCAAGCTTGAGCTCAAAAACTGTCAAATTTGAGCTCAAAAAACCGCCGTCAAACTTGAGCTCATATATCCCGATTCCTGTGAAAGATAGCAATAAATTTTCAACTGATAAAATGTTGTTCATTTTAGGCCAGCCATTTTATCAGTTCACAGATTTTTGATATCTTTCACAGAAACCGAGATAATTGAGTTCCAAATACACTTTTGGGTTACTGTAGTTTTTCATATTTTTCTCTGAAATTTCGGAGTTTGGACTACTGTAGTTTTCGATTAAAAAAATGTCTCGAATTTCAGACTCTGGTACTCTAGCTTTCACGACTTCTCTAATTTGGATTACTGTAGTTTCCAGCTAGCTCACCTGCGAGAAGACAGTCAAATTGAAGTTGTTATGGTTATCAGCAACTACGACCTCTCCCAACGAGTTGATTCCAACGCCAATCGGATAGTTGGTGACGCCTTCTCCACCAATTTGACGCAGATACTGTCCCTCGTAGGAGAACACCTTGATGCAGTGAGCACGATTGTCCGAGATCAGAATCTCGTTCTTATCATTGGTGCACACACCGTTGGGGAACTCCAGATAGCGAGAGCACGAGAACTTTTGCAAAATGTTGCCGAACATATCAAAGATGATGACTCGCATCACTTTGCACTCGACCACAATGATTCGTCCCTTGTTGTCGACACACACTCCACGCGGATGTTGGAGAATGTTGGCGCCAAACTTGCGCAAGAATTGACCGTATTGGTTGTAGACTTGAATCTGATGAGTTGGCGATCTTTCGGTGACGACAAAGTCTCCGGTGGTACGATTCACGGCAACACGATTCGGGTACAACAGCTGCCCGTCGCGCTTTCCGCACTCTCCGAATTGGAACTTGAATCGGCCGTCCTTGTCAAACACCTGGATACGATGGTTGTTCGTGTCGGCGACGACAATGTCTCCCTGTCCGTTGACAGCCACTCCAGATGGTTCGGTGAATTGGCCTTCCATGACTCCAAACTCTCCAAACTTGCAGTGATAGATCATCTTCTGTCGCTTGATCTGACTACGAGATGGTGGGAAGAGTGTCTGGAACTTCTCCTCATCAACGTTTCCTCCCTCGAGGAGTCCTCCAACGGATCCAACTGGCTCAACTCCAAGACTCCATTTATCGTATTGCGATGAGAATGGGTCAGCGCTGGCGGCGGCTCCGTTAAGAGCACTGAATGGTCCAAGAGATTGCGATGAACCTCCAAAGTCCTTGTTTGGCCGGAGGAGGTTGGAATCCGAGAAGGCGTTCATTGGCAGAGAAGCGGCGACGTGGTGTGGTGGCGAGCGGGACATTCCGTTCTGCTCGATTTGGATTCCACGAGTGGATCCCGGGGCTCGGCCAATTGGAGTTGGTGGCATTCCAGTCTGTGCTGATGGCATCAGGAAGTCATTTGGGATGGCGATTGGGTTGGAATTTCCTCCACGAACACTTCCGAGAAGCTGTTGGACTGCACTGGACGAGTTGCTGTAGAGTCCTGCGGCTCCGAGGTACTCAATTTCGCATGATGTGTTCAGCACTCCGCTGGTCTGAAACTTTCAGAATGAAGATGGGATAAAGGGTTCGTAAAGGGATATCAATATAGGATTATTGAGCTAGTTGGAGACCTAGCGTAAAACTAGGTGTTTTACCCAGCTGAATGACCCAAAGAACCCGGAAAAGACCCCAAAAAAAACCCAAGAAAGAAGACAATAGACACAGAACCAAAAGAGCATGCTCACATCAGGATTGAATCCCAGGAATAGTTGAAGACGAGTGTCGAGCAACTGTTTGAACACCATAACCTCGGCTGGCGACGAGAACGACATGAGGCGTCGGGAGAACTCGATGGTTTGCGAGAGCTTGTCGGCCATTGATTGGATTCGTTTGTCGACCATTGTGAGTTGGATCTGAAAATGAGGAATATGGTCATTTTGTACTTTCGAAATTCGTATATTTGCAAATTTATAATTTTGTACTCTTCTGGTTAGTGCGCAAGATCATCTGGCCAAGATAAGCCTGGCGACGCTGTCAATACAGATTTTCGTCTAAAATCCTTATCACCCTCTTCATTCCCTGGGTGGTCTCTATAGGTGGTCCTCACCCTCCAACCCTTATCACCCCAGCCCTCCATCCCTTCTAGGTGGTCTCGTGGGAACCTTATCTAACCAGGATCTCTGGATCCAAATCTCCAGTTTCCGGTACTCATCCCCGTATCTCTACTTGTCATCTTCATCTTTGCACCCCTCTCGAGTGGGTGGCAAAAATAAGACTCTCTTGTTAGATAGGAGGTCATCTTGTTGCGCAATCAGACTCAATTATTGTTAGGTTGGGTCTATTGTTAGATTTCCCTGTCAGGTCCATTCAGAGGTTCATTTTAACAAAAACACAACCAGCGGGTGGTCCGCTATTGTTTCGTCTGGCTACTGTAGACACCAGACAATAAGTAGGGGCATTGTCTCGTAGGGTGGCGGAACATTGGTGTCTGAGCAAATATGATCTCTTGACCAGTGAGGCGAGCGAGAGCATTAAGAGCAAGGCTTAGAGCATTGAAACAAGATCTGAACCCTTCTATAGCTACAAAATGAGCCAAATTTCCCCCGATTTGAGCTGACTCAAGGGTCATTCTAGAGCTCGTCGAGCCACTGAGAGCATCGGAGCAATATCTATATGCTAAGAAACCAAAATTTGAGGGGCCAAAAATCCCGGGAAAATAGCTCCAAACTGAGTCTGATTTCGACCTATTTCCTGGGCCAAAAACCCGGGAAATTCAAAATTCAAAATTCAAAAAATCCTCATCTAATCCCTCAAATCCCCTATAGTTACTATGCGCGTCAAGGCCAACTACTAGAGGAGGAGGCAACATTCGACCTCCTTTTACCGCCCAATTTCCTCCTTTAATCCATGCGACAACACAACCGAAAATGACCTCATTAAACCACCATAAACACCTCTTCTTTGGGCTGCAGAGTTTTGATTGGGCCACCAGCTACTCAGATCAGATATCGCCAAAGACACATGGCTCATAAAATTCCGGGCGGTCCGGCGGGGGCTACTATTGGTAATTAGGACCCCCTCCCACCCGGACATAGTTTTGATCTTGCCGCGAAGGCTCGCTTCTGTTGGGATAACAACTCTCTGTGGTTGCGGTGGTCACCATCTGGTACCTTATGCTGCTATATATGCTAATTTTGAGCTTCAAAATCCCAAAAAATTACCTGCTTCGCCGCAAACGCGTTATCAATCTCCTTGGATAGCTGCTTCTTCTGCTCCTGAATCGCTTGGAGCAGTGTGGACACCGTTTCGTCGAGCTGCGCGTGAGCATTGTGCAGGGAGGCCGTGAGGATTTGTTGCTTCGAGTCAACCTGGAAAAATCCATATTTTTGGAGCTATTTTGACCGTATAAATGACCAATGACCATATTTGTACATCGTATTAAGGGGGCCCCTCATTTTTACACCTGTCCCTACTTGGGACGGATCCAAAGTGTTGATCCGTCCAAGGGCAAATAAGGTGAGATGTATGAGGATTAACAAGAAAAAATGATGTCTCACCTGCTTAAACATGTCCAACATGTCAGCGTGCTTGTTTCTCGCGTCGGCGATGAGTTGCTCCATTTTCAGCAGCTGTTTGTCAGCAACCTGTAAAACATAATTTGGTGATAACATTGCGATTTTCGGGGCAAAAAAAGGGGGTTTTCAGGCCTTCTTTAGGCCGAAAAAGGCCTATTTTCAAGCCTTTTCAAAGCAAAAAGTGATATTTTTGGGGCTCTTCTCCTAGTGTAGTTGTGCTCAAGGAAGCTGAAAACCCCGCCGAAAAAAGCACCTGATATTACTCTCTGCTTCTCTAGGTCTCTCTATCAGCCTAATCCTCAATCTATAGTAGCCAAAATTGAAATTCTTTGACACAAAGATTTTTAGGGATTATCTATCTCTACAAAGCTCCTATATGTCCTTATAAGGAGGACAGGTGCATGACATATCTGATCTGATGACATATATATAGTGAGAGTGAGTGAGAGCAGATGTTGTCATGTGCTCCTTTCCCTTGATTAGGCTCTCTATTCATGCGTGATGATTCTGTAGGCTATGACATGACTCCGATTCGCCCACATATCCATTAATCACATTTTAGGGTTACACTCACTGTTTCTAATTATCCCAAGAATCCTAAAAATGGAAATTCAAATAATTTGAATCGCTAGGCCCAATTATGTTAATTATCATAATACCAGCTAGCTGGTGAGCCTTCGGCGCGGTTTAATCTAATTTTCCTAACATCAAGATAGACAGACGCGTGTAGAGCTTTATATATAAGGAAGGATCATAATATCCTAAAAATTCAAATTCTTACATCTGAAATCAGCTCATACTGATGTGTTCCAGCTGGATGGTCCGCCTGAGTACAATCTCTGCAGATCGCCAAATTGCACGTCACACAGAAGAAGACGAGCTCCGAAGCACGATGCTGGAGACAGAGCACTGGCCGCTTTCCATTCCCGAGTAACATCATCGCAGCGGCTGCCTGTGGCGAGTGCTTTCCACCTAACGACGCTAATATCTGACTGCGTTCCGAGTCGGAGCTGCTTGGCGTAGAAGACGTGGTCGACGACGCCGACGATCCAGCTGGTGTGAGCTCCACAACTCGATGATCGGCAAAGCAGTGCATGTACTTGTGTGCCATTGTGCAATTGTCACACAGATTCGCGTTGCAGTCTTGACAGAACGATGTTGCCTGTAATTTCTTCTCAATGCTTATACATTTCCGTCTCTCTGGATCCCCCTAGCTGTCCTCTCTACCCACCCACCCCAATACCTACCGTCTCATTGGACTTGCATCCATTACAATGAACTGCTGGAACCTGAGCAATCACTGGCGCCACGACGGCATTGTTGTTAAGGAGTCCTTGCATCATGGCGGCGATTTGTGCCTGGTGCTGTTGTTGCTGCTCCTCGATCGTTGGGGAATCGCTCAGTGGTGGTGATCCCGAGGTGGAGGATGTGGGGGAACCGAATCCGAATCCAACGACAGGGTTGGAGGGGTCCGAGCCAGCCACCATTGATGGACGGAGGTGGGCGTTAGGGACGGGAATGGCTGCGGATGGTGTTGGGGCGCCTCCGTTTCCATTCTCGGACAGTGCAAGGTTGGCGAACAACTGCTGCTGCTTGTTCATCACCGATTCGAGGCCAAAGTCGGTGAGCAGCGAGTCGAGACCGAGTTGTACGCTGAAAATGAGGGCGAGCTTATAGCGAGCACGATTTTATAGCTCGAAATTTGAGCCTAGGGCCTTAAATCTAGGGGCTAGATCCTAGAGGCTAGAGCTTGGAGCCTCCAGCCTTGAGCTTCAAGCCTAGCCTTTCGTAGCTCGAAAATTGGCGATTTCATAGCTCGTAAATTGGATGATTATATAGCTCAAAAACCGCCAATTTTTGAGCTATGAAAATCGGCAATCATAGCTCGAAAATTGTGCGATTTTGATAGCTCAAAAATTGGGCGATTTTATAGCTCGAAATTTTGAGCTTCTGGCCTAGATTTTCCAACTCAAAATTGGGCGATTTTATAGCTCAAAATTCCAATTTTTCATCCAATTTTTCCGCTAGAATTTCCTGCTTTCTCACCTCAACTGAGTCTCCATGTGGCACTGCGGGCAGATGATACGTTCCGGCTGCTCAAGATGTTTCGCCAGACAACCCTTGCAAAACGAGTGGAAGCACGCGAGAACCTTCGGATCACGATACGGTTCGAGGCACAGCGTGCACTTGATGATCTGCAAAATGGATATTTTTTGGTAAAAAAGGCGGGAATTCGAAAATATTCAAAAAGGGACGGGAGATTTCAGAAACTAGGAAATTCATATAGGTATAGTATAACCTTCGGTGACTGTCACAGAGGGGAGGGGCGGCCGTTTCGTGTCATCCTCGTCAAAAAAAAATTTGGATGGACAGAAGGTCATTTTTCATGGCGGTGGCACCGGCGGCGGCACGCGCCAAGATTCTTGGCCCAAAAAATAATGGAAATTGTAGTTCTAGTGGGAGCTTCTAGAGCTTCTAGAATTACATGGGAATTGGTATCGAATTTCCAGGAATTTCACAGGCATGGAGGTCCAAATATGGACAGCATGGAGATCGAAAAATGCTGAGGAATTCGCTCATGCGTAAATCTTGACCCAGTATTCTCTATGCTGTGGATAGGCAAAGCTATGCGAATGGAACAGATGGGCTTAGGACAGCAAAAATGTCGCAGATGGTATTCTAAAGTGACAGGTCCTAATAGTACAGTACGGTGGTGGTGACAGGGGGAGGAGAAGGAGGCGGAGGGAAGAGTAATTGGCGATAAAAAACGGAGAAAAAGGAGACACTGAGGGGAGAACAGTGCGATGAAAAAGTACTGTGTGCCTGTGCCACGTCTCCTTATCATTGAAAAAGTTGAGAATAACAATTTTGTTGGAGATAGGACGAATGGCGCCATGTTCCTCCTCTAGCTGTTATCAGTAGCAGCTATGTGGTCGTTTCCAATTTTTCTAGGAGTCAATAAACGCTTCGAGAAGCAAAAATCTAGCTAGAACTAGGTTCTAGAGCTAGTTTGAGCTAGTTTGAGATATCTAGAATTAGTTGAAGCTAGCTAGAACTATCTAGAAGTATCTAGAATTAGTTGGATCTAGCTAAAGCTTGTTAGAGCTAGTTAGAGCTAGCTAGAGCCAGCTAGAACAATCTAGAACCAGCTTAAACTCTCTAGAACTATCTAGAACTAGCCAAGCAGAGCCAAAGCAAGCTAGAGCTAGTTAAAGCTAGCTAGAACCATATAGAGCTGTCTAGAGCAAACTAGAAATATCTGAAACTAGCTGGAGCTAGGTTCTAGAGCAAGTTTGAGCTAGTTTAAGCTAGCTAGAACTATCCAGATCTATAGCTTGAGCTATCCAAAGTTATCTGGAGCTAGCTAAAACTATCTGGAGCTAGAGCTAGAGCTTGCTAGAACTATCCAGATCTAGATCTAGAGCTAGCTAAACCTAGCTAGAACTTCTAAGCCACCAAAATTAGACATATCCAACTGTCCGTAGGCAGCATAATGAGGAGATGACAGGCCCTCCTTCTCAGAGTAGGGGGCGGAGCCTATCTCTATCCCCTATCCTAATAAAGAGATAGCAGGTGGTTCGGTACCATTTGCTCCGATCGAATCGGATCGTAAAGAAGGAGAGGTATGTGAACACGTGTCACATTTAGACGAATAAGAATTTTTATTGAAACGAAACGAAACGAATCGGGCGGGACAGCGATGAGAAATTGTCCGAGCGTCGGTGGGGAGGCTTTTAGGAGAGAGAGAACAGAGAGAGGAGGAAAGATGAGTCTCTCTCCCATTTCTTAGTGTCACACACATACACAAGAACTAGGCGGTCTCGGGGAGCGTGTGGTTGGGGAGAGGAGGACGGGACGGGACGAAACATTGTAGAGTGAAAAGCGTCGGGGCGAGGCGAGAGAGAGCGAGAGAGATGAGAGAAATAGATAGACACACAGACCGGAGTGGTACTATTTTCCCTCATTCTCTCTGTTTGGCGAGAGAAACAGAACGGGCGGGACCAAAGCTTCCGGAATATGGAATTCCTGAGGCTCTAGATAGCCAAGAACCCTGGTTCCTTAGTTCAAGAGGCGGCGCCAAGGTGCCCGAGACTGGCAGTGCCAGTGGCGCCCAGCCAAAAAACGACAGCCGGCCAGCCGCGGCCAATGTACCCAAAAATTTATGGCCAATTGGAAAGGAAAGGGGATCCGATCCTCTGTGTCTAGACCCCCTAGACCAATGTCTTGGTGATGAAAACGAACACCCTGTGCGCCGCGCCAAAAAATGGGGAATCTCGTGGCTGGGAGCGAGC
Source organism: Caenorhabditis nigoni (assembly GCA_027920645.1). NCBI lineage: Eukaryota > Metazoa > Nematoda > Chromadorea > Rhabditida > Rhabditidae > Caenorhabditis > Caenorhabditis nigoni. Next base: position 14,257,921 of record CP115866.1, read on the forward strand.
GAGCGAGCGCCTAGACTCTCTTTGTGGGCGGAGTTTGGTCGCCGCGGGAGGAAATGCTTTTTGCGGGGAGAGAAATGGTAGTGATCAAAGATCAAGAGATGGAAGAAGCTTCGAGAAGAGCAGAATTTTGGATTAGACAGGACTCTTCTATTGAAGATGTCCCACCTAGTGAGGAAAAGAGGAATCTTCTAGAACATTCTGTGGCCTAAAATTGGTCTAAAATCGGTTCTAAAAGGTCCAGAGCAGCGGAATTCGAAGTCCTAGGACTTCTAGGACTCGGAGTTCCCAAATCATCAAGAAATCCAATTTTTTGAAAATTCAAAAAAGCCAAATCGATCTAAAATCGGGTCTAGAAGAATCTTTTGCTCCAAAATGTGCTTATTTTAGCCGAGAGGAATTTTCTAGGCAATTCTAAGCCAAATTAGCGTAAAATCGGTTCTAGAAGGTTCTGAGACGTCTTCTAATCAACCAAATGACCTAAAATCGGTTCTAGAAGGCCTAGAAGGCTGATTTTTGGAATTTTCGGGAATTTCCAAAATTCCAAAAGATTCTGAGCCAATTCTAGATTAGTAGGCTCTTCGACGTCTTCGTGAGCATTTACTAGTCAGCCATTCTGAGCCAAAATGGTCTAGAATTTGACCTAGAAGGCCTGGAGCACGGATTTCGGGAATTTCGAAAATTTCAAAAAACACCTTCTGGAAGATTCTGAGCCACCTTGGCGTAAAATCAGTTCTGGAAGGCTTAGAGCAGCACATTTTGCTCCAAAAGTGACGTTCCTTAGCCGGAAGGCCTAAAATCGGTCCTAGAAGATCTAGAGCCCTTGGAATCTTCAGAAGACAATTTTTCAAAAATTCGAGAAATTTCCAGAAGCTTCCAAGACCAAATTGACCTCTATAGGGCTCTTTTCCTGGGCTCATCTGGCCTACAGAAGCCGTTTTTCAAGTATAGGACTACTGTAGTAACCGATTGGCAAGAAGAAGAAGAAATTTCACTTTTTTTGCCACGTCATCTCTTTCTCTATCTCGTAACACACACATAAAACTGCCGATGTACGTGTGTTCGCTGCGAGAAAAGCGGCGAGAGATTGGGCGCCGTGTGAGAGACGCAGACACGAAACGAACTGCAAACGTTGTGTTGGAAGGGGAGCGAAAACGGGCGCAAAGAAATGCGGGAAAAAAGAAACTTCGAGATGAGGAAAATTTTAGGCCAAAGGACCCAAAGAAATAGGGGAACTTTTTTGTTTGTATTCCCATATGACTATTTCTGTGTGTATATATGCGCATATTTACGATTCCCGCGCGGGCGGAAAGCAATCACAAGGAAGTAGGTGTGACACCCGGAAAGACCCAGAAAATACTTGGAAAATCGAAAAAAAAATTTTTTTCTTTAAAAAAAATTTTCTTACCTCCTGAATGACTGGTGGTGGTGTCGGTGCCAAGCCAAATGAGCCGGCTAGCATCGGCTGCGACACGGCTGAAAAAAAATACGAAAATTTAGGTGAAAATTCGAGAAATTTTAGGCTAAAAATTGCTGAAAAACAAGGAAATTCGTGGATTTTGAGCTGAAATTGCGCGGGAGATGTTGGGTATTGGGGTACGCGACGACACCGAGTCCTACGACAAAATGCAGAATTTGGGTCAGATGTGTTGGAATTTTCGGGATTCGAGATTCAGATGATTTCAGGGACAAATTTTGGGATTTTCGACTGGAAAATGCCGCTTTTGGGAAGAAAAAATTGGAAAAAATCGAAAAAAAAACGATTTTTAAACCTATTTTGGGCGAAAAATCGCTGAAATTTCCAATTTTTTTGGCTCAAAAAATTTTTAATTTTTTTTTCAAAAAAGACCTTTCATCAGATGACGAACGAAAATCTCTTGAAGGCGATGAACGCGCTGAAGGATTACATCATATAGCGGCGTCATGATTTTTAGATTATCAGATGACTAAATTTTTAGCTTACATCGATTTTTCTAGCTTTTGACACGTATTTTTATCACGCGGCGCGGCGCAAAATGACCTAAATTTTTAGAGAAAAAAAAGCGAAAAAAGGCGCCAACCTAAATTTTAAAAAATTTTGAAAAAAATTTTTGGCGCCAAAAATTCAAAAAACCAACCTGATCCCCAAGAGTTTGGAATCGCGACGCCGGCGAACGTCGAGAGTGGAATCGGACGTCCGGCGGTGCCGAAGATCTGCGACATGGTGTACTCGTCGCTGCCGGCCGTCGTCGTCGTCGACGCGCTGCTCCCGCCCAGAGACTCCGATTCGCTCATTTCACGTTCTCTGAAAACGAACATTTTGGGATTTTTTTGAATTTTTTGGGTCGGAAAATATAAAATTGAAGTTTAACAAAATTTTTTGGGTCAGAAAATCAATTTTTGGGAAATTAAAAGAGGAAACATAATTGCATCCACGCGCCACTGACCATAAATATGTCACTGACCGTATTAAAAAGAATGGGAAAAATCGGTCGAGTGGGGTGATCTAGAAAATCAAAAATCCTCAGGGAAAAATTGTTTATTTACAAAAGTTCTAAACAAATTCGGCATCTGACCAGCCCAGCACGAATGGGGGACCAAAAATAAATAAACAATATGAATCTATTCTGGGCCTTATGCCTTAACTTAAGCCCCACTAGGCCCCGAGGGACCACCACCCTCCTCAAAAATTTGAAAAGCGGCGCCCTTCTTGTACGCCATTCACCACTACTTCAATTCGTGCGCTCGTGGCGCAGGTGGGTGCAGCGCCGCTCTTCATGCGAGATGTCCGTGGTTCGAGTTTTGCTGGGGTAATAAGCTTTTGTTTTCGTTTTTATATGCTTTTAAGGGGTTCTAGGATAAGAATACACCCTTTTCTAATTATTTCCACAATATTCTGAATTTTTGGTCATTTCGTTTCCGCTCAAATTAGCTCCACGAGCTCTAAATCAATGTTCAGTGGAGCGCATTTGCACCTGCGCGTGCCCTATTAGCTAATGACCTCATTAAATTTTGATACACTTGGGTTATCATTACACTCGGGTTATCACCTACGTCAAAATGTATAGATGCTCTGATGAACACCATTTTTATACTTTGAGCTCAAATATCTGGGTTATTGTAGAAGATATCAAAAATTTGTCAACTGATAAAATGTAGTTTTTGAAAATCTACTTATTTTTTAGTTCAGACATTTTAGCTAGCTTTTGTAGTTTTTGAGATATGCGTCTTTAAAGTGGGCGCCCCTTGCTCTTTGCATGCTTTCCCTTTGAGCTCAATTATCTCGGTTACTGTAGAAGATATCAAAAATGTGTCAACTGGTAAAATGTTGGTGATATTATGATAAACATTTTTATAGTTGACAACTTTTTGATATGTCCTACAGTAACCCAAATAATTGAGCTTGTAGGAGCGCGGGACACTGCCAACTTTAAAGGCGCATATTTCGAAAACCATGAAAGCGAGCTAGAATTAGCTAACTAACAAAATGTGTAACATTTTGTGATCTACATTTTTTCAGTTGACAGTTTTATGAAATCTCCTACAGTAACCCAGATAATTGAGCTCGCAGTGAAAGTACAGGGAAGTGGCGTTCTAATAGTGCATTCACTGCATGACTACATGACTAATTGCTAGATGTACCAGTCATGGTACCATGGGTGACGTGGCAGGTGGAAATGGGAAAATTTGAGACAATAGGAGGAAGAAGAAGATGCAAATGAGTCAGGAATGGAGAGTTTGTGTGTAGTATGGTATGGGGCTAGAGCCTTGCACTTTGAGCTCAATTATCTGGGTTACTGTAAGAGATATCAAGAAGCGGTCAACGGATAAAATGTTTGGCTTATTATGAGCTACATTTTATCAGTTTACCTGTTTTTGATATCTTTTACAGTAACCGAGATATATGAGCTCAAAGTGAGGATTGGCTGCTAGGAGGTCGGCCGCACTTGCGATCCCTGTGCTTGCAGCTCAACTATCTCGGCTACTGTAAGAGCTATCGAAAATTTGTCAACTGATGAGATGTTGCTGATATCATGCTCAACATTTCATCAGTTGGCCACTTTTCAATATCTCTTACAGTAACCGAGATAATTAGGCTCAAATTGAAAAGTGTCCTGGGCACAAGGCATAGCTTTCTAGCCCCCTAGCTTTGAGCTTATATATCTCGGTTACTGTAGAAGCTATCAAAAAATGATTAACTGATAAAATGTTTGCCTTTTTATGAGCTACATTTTATTAGTCAACCACTTTTTGATACCTCTTACAGTAACCCAGATAATCGAGCTCGAAGGGCAAGTATTGCGACAAAGCGCCTAGCCTATCACCCCGAATCAATATCTACCGTAATCCTTATCAAAAAAGCGATTATTAAAATTCTAGAACAGAATTCCAAAAAGTACACTTTCCAGTGTATAAACTAGTGCAAGAAGAGGGGGTCCCCAGAAGAATAGGGGCGAAGGCTGAGCAATGGAAAGAGAGAGAGCTACGACTACTAGTGTCCAAAATGGATAAGCTCGTGCCTTCAGAAGGCGTGGTGTGTGCAAAGAGAGAGAGAGGGAAGGAGCAGTGAAAGAATGATAGAATATTCGAGAAGCCCTTCGAGAGAAATAGTATGTCGATACGAGGAGACGCAGAGAAACAAGGCAAGAAAGGGGTTTGGAACACCCGAAGAAGTGTGCCTAGTATGTGAGTGAGAAAAGAGACATTTCATGAAACGAAGAAGAAGCTCCGCCCACTTTTAAAGAAGAAGAAATGAGAATGGGGGCGGCGACCGAGGTACAGTAGTCCCTGTCTAAATAGTAAATAGAAAAATAGAGAAGTTCAAAAAATTGTGAAAATTGGAAATTTCAGAAATTCGGAAATTCAGAAATTCAGAAATTCGGAAATTCAGAAATTCCGAAATTCAGAAATTCAGAAATTCAAAAAATCGGAAATTCAGAAATTCAGAAATTTGGAAATTCAGAAATTCAGAAATTCAGAAATTCGGAAATTCGGAAATTCGTAAATTCAGAAATTCAGGAATTCAGAAATTCAGAAATTCAGAAATTCAGAAACTCAGAAACTCAGAAACTCAGAAATTCAGAAATTCAGAAATTCAGAAATTCGGAAATTCTGAAATTCAAAAAATCGGAAATTCAGAAATTCAGAAATTCAGAAATTCGAAAATTCAGAAATCCCTGAAATTCAGAAATTCAGAAATTCAGGAATTCAGAATTTCAGAAATTCAGAAACCCCAGAAATTCAGAAACTCAGAAATTCAGAAATTTAGAAATTCAGAAATTCAGAAATTCAGAAATTCAGAAATTCAGAAATTCAGAAATTCAGAAATTCAGAAATTCAGAAATTTGGAAATTCAGAAATTCAGAAATTCAGAAATTTGGAAATTCAGAGATTCAGAAATTCAGAAATTCAGAAATTCAGAAATTTAGAAATTTAGAAATTCAGAAATTCGGAAATTCAGAAATTCAGAAATTCAGAAATTCAGAAATTCAGAAATTCAGAAATTTGGAAATTCAGAGATTCAGAAATTCAGAAATTCGGAAATTCAGGAATTCAAAAATTCAGAAATTCAGAAATTCAGAAATTCAAAAATTAAAAAATTCAAAAATCGGAAAATCAGAAATTCAGAAATTCCAGGAAATTCAGAAATTCAGAAATTCAGGAATTCATAAATTCGGAAATTCAGAAATTCAGAAATTCAGAAATTCAAAAAATCGGAAAATCAGAAATTCAGAGAAAAGAGGCAGAGGAAAGTCATGTGACTGACCAGGGATCGGCTTGACAAAAAAAGACGGGCGGCTTTTTTTTTTGGGGTCTTGAGGTGAGAAATTCATGTGAAATTCACAGAAATTCGGAAATTCAGAAATTCAGAAATTCAGAAATTCAGGAATTCAGAAATTCAGAAATTCAGAAATCTAGAAGTTAAGAAATTCAGAAATTCAGAAATTCAGAAATTCAGAAATTCAGAAATTCAGAAATTCAGAAATTCAGAAACTCAGAAATTCAGAAATTCAGAAATTCAGAAATTCAGAAATTCAGAATCTGATTGTGAGAGATTCCGAATTTCGGGAATTCAGAAATTCAGAAATTCAGAAATTCGAAAAATCGGAAAATCAAAAAATTTCGAATTTTCGAAATTCTAGATTTGCGGCGAAGTTTGAATTCAGAAAGAAATATTTCGAATTTTCAGATTTTTTTCTAAAAATCAGAAACTTTTAAAAGTTAAATACGAGTTTCAGTTAAAATCGTAAAAGACCTCTATGGATCTGTTTATCCGGATGTCCGCATATTCTAACCGGTTTTTCTACATCGCTATTTTCTAGACCCATTGAAGCTAACGAGGCCATCGTTATTCGTTATTTTTTTTACATGATATGTATATTTTGGCAGCCACCACCACCACCACCACTAACAGACGTCTCTCTCTTTCCGTGGCATTATCCTCTTTTCTAGACGACGTCGTCGCTGTACAACAACTACTTTGCCGACGACGTCGTCGTCGTCAAAACAACGTGTCTAATAGAAAAGAAGAATTTCAGAGAAAGATGTCTCGCACTGAAAAACAAGTAGAAGCATCTAGCAAGAGAAGAAAAAGTGATTTCGACCACGGCAGGATTCGAACCTACAATCTTCTGCTCCGTAGGCAGACGCGTTATCCATTGCGCCACGCGGCCACGTTTGACCTAGGAGGCAGAGGGCGTATAGGAGTGAGTGGCAAGCGAGGGGAGGCGAGGGAGGAGGAAGGGGGAGGGAGAGGGAAATGTTGCCAAGTGATTTTTGGCACAAAATTTGGAAAAAGGAAAAGAAACCCGAAATTTTTAAATTTTCAAGGGGAAAAAGGAATAGAAACCTAGGTAAACTCAAGGGGATCGAATTACAAAAAGAAAATGTTTCTCAAATAACAACAGAACACAAAAAAATATATATCGAAATCAATGGGAGAGAAAAGAGAACAAATGTTTTAAAAGAGAGATGTAATAATCTTTGATGTCTCCATCAAAGCCATTTCCTCCTTCTCTTCGAAAAGCCGCCCCATCCATTATCTTTTCGAATCTTTTTTTCCGCTTCTTCGGATTTCGATTAGGCCTGTTCATTAAAAGTCACGCGGTTCGGATAACTGGTATTATTGGACATAGAATGCACTTTATGTGGTCAAAACAACTCTAGAACCCTTCAGAAATCCATAAAAACAAAAACAAAAAATGTTGGCCGGTGGAAAAATCGAACCCACGAACTCTCGCACGAGTGGCGGCGCTGCACCCACCTGCGCCACGAGCGTCACAAGAGGTGGTAGGGGTGGATGGCATACAAGAGGGTGGCGCTTTTCAACGCGTTGAGGGGGTGATGGAAGGCGAATTTTTGAAAAATCGAAATCTCAAAAAATGTATCCAGAACAAAATAAAATCTTAAAACTGCAAAACTGCTGTAACAGATCTATGTGGGTCCCTGCCTCTCCGCCTTCTGTTGTTGTTGTTTACACCGCCCATGTCTTTATAATCTCTCATTTTCCCACACTCTCTCGTCAGTGAACACAACTGAAAAAAACCAAAAACCGATTGCCTCCTTGAAAACTAAAACTCGTTCTTCTCTTTTCTTCTTCTTCTCTTTCATAGTCCTTCGAAACTACTAGTAATACTGAAACTGGAAAAGGAGTTCGCGCGAGTGGCGAGTTCTCTGCGTCTCTCGCTCTCTCATCTGGTAATTTGCAATATACGGGTCGGGACACACAGGAAACTAGTACGAAATTCAAATTGCCATCCCGTTTCGTGTTGTTGCTGCTCTTCACCATGGTGGTTTTGATAGAAAAATTGGAGAATAAGGGACCAACAAGAGGCTAGAAAGTCTCGCTTTTCTTTAAACCACCATATCTCAAAAACTAAGCTAGCTATCAAAAAAGTTTTAATTAGAAAATCACTTGAAATTTTATAAGCTACATTTTCCTAGTTGACAACTTTTTGATAGCTCTTTTGGCTTTTGAGATATGCGCCTTTAAAGTTAACGCACCTCTTCGCTCGGTAGGAGAAGGCTTTAAAGGCGCATATCGTGTGGACTTGAAATTAGGAACAAAAACTAAGAAGACATGTTCAGGAAACACAAGAGTGAAAAACTTCTTCCTTTTCTTCCTTCTTTTTCCCCTATTTACGACTCGGGACCACGGAGCCCTTCAGATGACATCAGATGACGTTGGGGGAGCGGGTCCCAGTTGGTAAACATGTTGGTTCTTGGTACCTTGGATGATATAATATGCATAGGCAAGAGTGTATAAAGACGCTAGATATTATATAGTGTCTGGAGTCTCTTTTCAGGTCGAGATGTTTTTGGGTTTAGGGAAGAGTCATGTTTAAAGGCGCATAACTCAAGAACTAAGGGAGCTATCAAAATAGCGTTAACTACGAAAATGTAGAAAATTAAATTTTACACATTTTAGCAGTTAATAATTTTTTAATAGCCTGATTAGTTTTCGAGTTATGCGTCTTTAAAGTTGGCGAGCCCTATAGTCGAGGGGAGACGAAGTGTCTTAACTGGTACTGCGTATATCTCAAGAACTAGTAACGCTATTGAAAAACCACCAACTACAAAACTGTAGAGCATGAAAATTCACATATTTTACAGTTAACAACGTTTTAATAGCTTTGCTAGTTTTTGAGTTATGCGCCTTTAAATCTGACTTAGCCGGAGGAAAGGCGGATCTACTTTAAAGGCGCATAACTCAAGAACTAGTAAAGTTATCTAAAATTTTTTAACTACAAAAATATAGAGCATTTAATTTTTCATATTTTAACAATTGACACCTTTCCAATAGCTTTAGTCGTTCTCAAGATATACGCGTTTTCAGTTAGAACACTCAAAATTAGGCACGCCAACTTTAAAGGCGCATATCTCCAATCCCAGATTAGCTATCAAGATTTTGTCAACTAACTAAATGTGTGAAATTTTGTACTAATTATCTTTCCAATTTCCGATTCTTGACTTATCTGCGTCAGAGAATTGAAAAGTGCTGTCACAAGACCCAAAACGCGATAACCGAATTTTCGTTCAGAAAAAACCCCCGAACTTTCACTTCCTGGTTTTATCTAGAAAGTAAAAAGAATAGAAAAAAATTGGGGGTTTTTTCTTTTCTAGTCGTTAACTCTTTGATGGGAAAAGAGAGAGAGAGAGAGAGAGAGAGAGAGAGAGAGAGAGAGAGAGAGAGAGAGAGAGAGAGAAAATTCATCTACAATGTATGATATTTTTCCCCCTATTTTTCTGCCCATCCCATGAATTTTTTTCTCATTTTCTGCCATCCTATCACAACGGAAACGTGCCGATTCTCAAAAATTCTCCTCCGTTCAGCTTTTTTTTCTTTTTCTGTCATCTTCTGCCATTGGCAGAAGAGAATAAGAGAAACCAGAAAAAAACCATCGGCAAAAGAAAACTGGTTCTCCGATTTTCCATTCTTTCGTGTTTTCAGGGAGAGAGGGATCAACAATCGCGCTCTATTGAGAAAAGCTGAAATTGGAGAAAAGTTTGCTCTTCACTCGATGATGTGGCACACATAAAGATGGACAAATATGAAACTTAAACTAAATGTGTATAGTTTTTATTGGGCAAACACACTTTGAATCTAGAACGCCTTAAAAGTCCAAAAAAAAGAAAACAAAAAAGGTTTGCCACAGCAAAACTCGAACCTGGGACCTATCAGACGAGAGGCGGCACTGCACCCACCTGCGCCACGAGCGCCACAGGTGAGAAGGGGGTGAATGGCGTATACAAGAGGGCGCCGCTTCTCAACCTTTCGAGAGGGTGATGGCAAGGTGAATTTCTCGAACTTCTGGATAGTCAGATCAAACGCAGTTTAAACTTGTAACTTGGTCCATTTTGGTCGAAATCGAATAAAACAAAAAATTTCGAATTTTGCAAAAAGAGCGCTTTAAAATGAGTATAAACACGACTACAATTGGGGGACATTGATTTTCAGACTTTTTCAGGCCCAATGAGTTTAGGCTTCTAACTCAGTCCATTTTAGTCCAAATCGAATAAAAAAAGTTTTCTGAACTTGGCAATTTGTGAGCTTTAAAATGAGTATAAACATGGCTATAATTGGGGGAAACTGATTTTCGGACCGGACTCAGACTTTGGGTCATAACTCAGCTCATTTTGGTTCAAATCAAATGAAAATAAATTTTTTGAGCTCAGCAAGACAAGAGCTTCAATTTGAGTATACACAAGGCTATAATTGAAAAATAGGTTTTGGTCCATTTTCGGTCTTACTAGGTCCGCCTGAAAAGCTGAAAACTCACATTTTCCAGATTCTGGAATCCAGAAGCTAAACTCAATAAGTACAGAAATATTAAGTAGATCAAAAATCGCGGTTGACTTTTTTCCGATTCTCAACGACACTCCAGTCACCGAACTAACTATGCGATTTGTGTTTTCTGGCATTTTCAAAAGAGACAGAGAGACAGAGAAAATGCAGCAGCAAAAAAAGGAACGGGCGGTTTTGAGAGGAGGGAATGGCAAACAAAAATGAAGAGAAAAGACAGTTCTTTTCAATGGTCGAAACCTCCCAACCGATTCCCATTCCCCAACAAAAATTTTTGTATGGAACGGGAACGGGGAGAGTCTCTGTCGTCATCAATGGAGGTATCTGTATAACGCGCACTACACAAAAACTAAAAGAGCTAGAGCGGAACAGTAATTTTGAAAAAGTAGAGCATAAAATTCTATACATTTTGTTAGTAGACAACTTTTTTCATAGCTATTTTCGTTTTTGAGATATGCGCCTTTAAATGATTACGCATCACCCAGGAGGAGGCGACAAGGGTTGCACAATCTTAAAAGGCGCATAGCTCAAAAACCATGAGAGCTATTAAAATTTAGCTAATTACAAACATGTAGAGCATAAAATTTTATGCATTTTGTTAGTAGCAAATTTTTTCATAGCTATTTTGGCTTTTGAGATATGCGCCTTTAAATTAGCGGGTGCCTAATTTTAAGGGTCTTAACTGAAAACTCGCATATCTTAAGAACCGTTTAAGCTACAAAAAACTTGTTAACTGTTAAAATATGTAAAATTTGATGCTCTACATTTTTGTAATTAGTAATTGTTGAATAGCTTTAACAGTTCTTGAGATATGCGTCTTTAAAGCTTTTCGAGGCACTTCTACCCTGGGGTGCCGACTTTAAAGACGCATAACTGGAGAACTAATGAAGCTATCAAAAAATTGTAATATATAAAAAGTAAGAGCATAACATTTTACACATGTTATCAATTTAGTATTTTTTACAATCTAATGTAGTTCTTGATATATGCGCCTTTAAATTCGACACACAGGAAAGCAACTGCCAAATTTAAAGACACATAACTGAAAAACGGCTTAAACTATCAAAATTTTGCAAACTACAAAAATGTAGAGCATAACATTTTACACATTTTCTTAGTTAGTTTTCAGTTTTTCAATCGCTTCCTTGGTTTTTGGGAAATGCGCCTTTAAAGATTACGAATCTCCTGCAGCCACCCCCAGAGAGGTGCGCAATCTTTAAAGGCGCATAACTCAATACCCATCAAAGGGTCGAAAACTTTGTAAACAAGTGAAATGTGTAAAATTTCAAGCTCTACAGTTTTATAGTGGACAAAGTTTTGGTTGATCCTTTGGTTTTTGAAATATGCGCCTTTAAAGTTGACGCCCCAAATTTTGAAGGGGGAAAAGAGTTCCCTGGATTTTTGGCGTCATCAGAAGCTTTATTCATACCTAATTCTCATGAATAGAAGTCCTCACTAAGGATTTCTCATGCATTCCTAAAATTGATACAAAAATTGCTCATCTTCTACAAAAAATCCACCGAACTAGACTCTTTCCATCGCAAAATCGGGCCATAGCGAGGCCAAAGGCCTTGTCTGGCACTCTCTCCGTTTCCCCTACTCTCTCGGAGCCAGGAGCCAGTGGAGAAATGGGGGCGAATGCATGGAGCACACGGAGCAAAAAAAAGTGACCCCTCGAAACTGCGTATTTGAGAGAAAAGAGGCAGAGGAAAGTCATGTGACTGACCAGGGATCGGCTTGACAAAAAAAAGACGGGCGGCTCGGTTTTTTTGGGGTCTCGAGGTGAGAAATTCATGTGAAATTCACAGAATTTTGGGAATTCAGAAATTCAGAAATTCAGAAATTCAGAAATTCAGAAATTCAGAAATTCAGAAATTCAGAAATTCTGAAATTCGGAAATTCAGAATACCTGAATTTTCTAAAAATCAATAATTTCGATTTTTAGAATCCAAAAATCCAAGTTTTCAGACTTTTTCGACCACCCATACAGGATTTTTTGAGTCAATAGAAAGCGGAAAAATCGGGAATCAAATGGGTGTTTGTCAAGGAAATTTTCGAAAATAATAGATTTTTGGGGGTGATAAGAATCTAGTTAAAACTGTTATCAGAAAAGTTTCTCAACATTTTGACAGGTTTATTATACTCGAATTGGGTTACTGTAGGGGTGGAGCTAGAGGCGAAGAGAAGTCAGAGTGTCTAGCTGTCTGCGTCTCAACTTTAAAGGCGCATAACACAAAAACGGCGGAAGCTATCAAAAAACTGTCAACTAGAAAACTGTAAAGCATAAAATTTTACATATTTTAACAGTACATTGCTTTTTGATAGCTGTTTTAGTTTTTGAGATATGCGCCTTTAAAGTTGGTGCGCGCCAAACACGCCGGGGACAGACAAAGGAAAAAAGCGTCCCAACGAAAAACGCTTATATCTCAAAAACGGCTAAAGCTTTCAAAAAATTGTCAATTACAAAAATATAAAGCATAAAATTTTACACATTTTTGTAGTGAACAACGTTTTGATAGCTTTTTCAGTTTTTGAGTTATGCGCCTTTAAAGTTGGCGCGCGCTTTAGCTGGGAGAGAGACAGCGTCTTAACTTTAAAGGCGCATAACTCAAAAACGGCTGAAGCCATGAAAAATTTGTTAACGAAAAAATTGTAAAGCGAAAAATTTTACATATTTTAATAGTTCATCATTTTTGATAACTTTGCTAGTTTCAGAGTTATGCGCCTTAAAAGATTGCGCACTCCTTTTGAAGACGAATAGTCGACGCGCAAACTTTGAAGGCGCATATCTTAAAAACAAAAAGAGCTATGTATAAAGGGCTAACTGTCAAATTATGTAAAATTTACCGTTCTACATTTTTGCAATTGACAACTTTTTGTTAGCTCACTTAGTTTTTGAGATATGCACCTTTTAAGTTGAAGGATCCTATAACTTTTTTCAAAGGGTTCCAAGGACAGTGAAATGATTATCAATGGAGCGAATTTGTCAAAATTAAAATTTTAAAATTTCCAGAAAAAAAACTAACCTGCGTATATCTAGATATGGAATCATCGTTGCTTCTGGATTGGAGATTGAGCAGGCTTCTGGAAATTTGAAATTTTGCAAAAAAAAACTTTTTTGTCGAAGCAAAAAAAAGTTCGATGGTGGCGATGTGTGTCACATCACAAAAAGTCAAGTGACACAGAAAAAAGGCGAGAGAGTGGGGAGTTTTGAGAGATTTAGAGAAACAAAATGTTTAGTGTGCAAATCAAATACAGTGGAGGAAGCAAAGGAGAACTTTGATTCCTAATATTTTGTATTTTTTGTAGAAAAAATATTTGGAAGCGATTGCTCATGCTTAAATTAGGGTTAGTCATTGCTAAATTTGTGAATTACAGTATCTCGAACTACAAAAAAATTCAAAAATTTCGGGAAAAATTCTAGAAGGTCCAATTTTTCAAAAAAAGTTTTTTTTTTGTTTCCAAAACTTCCTGAAAACCCTATCAAGGTTTCATAGAAACTGAATAGCGACGGCGACACACATTCTCTCACTCTATCTTCTTTTTTTTCCCTCTGCCACAAACAACAACGAAATAGTGTGATTGGGCGAGAGAGTGGTAGAGAAAAGATGGGCGGTATTTATTGAGTGAGTGCGGGAAGAAGAGGAAGACGGGCGGTCACTATTTTTTGAGCGACCGATGATCAAAAGGAAGCAATTTTACAATACTACAAGCGCCAGAAAACAAAAACAAAAAGGAATTAGGTGGGGTGGGGAGTCGAACCTGGGAGGCCTCCCCATCGGTGTGACTCAAAAGCAGGAGCGTTAGCCAGTCGGCCACGCGTGCATCAGAGATAAAGAGGTGCGGAAGACGGATATAAATGTGTGGCGCGCGGAAAGAAATCAGAGAGAGAGGGGGAGGGAAGAGAGAAAATCTGGAAAATCGGAATTTTCAAATTTCAACGAAAAACGGAAAATTATTTTCAAAATGAAAAATATATGTTAAAAATGGTCAGGAAATTGTGTTTTCGCAATAAAAAATGTCGAATAGTATCTTTGTTTTCGAAAATTCTCAATTTTTCCAAAAAAAATCCTGAATTTCTGAATTTCAGATATTTAGAAATTCTGAAAAGTTCGGAAATTCAAAAGTTTCGAAATTCTAAAAATCGTTTTTTTGTTTCGCAAGAATTTCAAGTTCTCATGTGATTTTCTAGTTTCACCATATTGCAAAAAAAACATTTTTCTTAATTTTAGTGTCTTTTGCTTCTTTTTTCTGCTATTTTTCTACCTTTCTTTTACTTTTTTAGCACAAAATCCAGTTTAAAGCCCTTCAAAATGCCTGAAAGTGCCCAAAATCCCCATTTTCACCCTCTAAACCCCTTCAAAATTCAAATCTCCCTCGCCTTTCGCTGTCCAACAGAGCGCGCTTGCAATATCCGCTGCAAGTCATGCATTATTTTCGACAACTCTATTTTACACTTTCCGACTTATTTTTTTTGCTGAAAATCGATAAAATCGGAAATTTCAGACAAAAATGGCGGCGCCGCTGTTGGGCAGTCATGAAGGTAGGCCTGGAAAATAAGAGAAATCATTGATTTTTCGAGCAAATTGCTCAGGACATAAATAAATGATTTAAAAACATAGAACAGTAGAAAACTGATGATGAAATATATGAAAAAACACTGAAAAATTCAAAAAAATTGGATTTAAACACAGAAAATCGCTCAAAATTATTATTTCTGAGGAAATTTTTTTTTCAAAATTTTCCAAAAAAAAGAAGCTTCCAGGCGTCTCCTGCGACGGATGCAGCATCACTGCATTTGTTGGAAACCGCTACAAATGTCTTCGTTGTGGTGACTACGATTTATGCTTCTCATGCTACACAACTAAGAATTTTGGGGACCAAACGGCTGCACTGGACTCGTTGCCCCATGATGAGACCCATCCCATGCAGTTGATAATGACGGCGAGCGATTTTGGTAGGGGAAAATTCTGGAAAAATTCAAAAAATTTGAGAAAAAACGCATATTTTCATATCTGGAGCTCAAAATCTCTGAAAAGTCTGAAAATTTGATTTTCACCATATCTGGAGCTCAAAAACAACATTTAAACCCCAAAAATTCAAATTTCCCGCCAAATTTCACCCCAGAATCTTCCAGAAGCCGTCCATTAAGGCTTGGTAAGGAAACTTCTGGAATAAATAGAATTTAAGCCGAAAAACTTGGAAAAAATTGAGAAAAGTTGATTTTTCTCATATCTAGACCTAAAAAACCACAAAAATTCAAATTTCCCGCCAAAATCCACCCCAGAATCTTCCAGAAACCATCTGAAAATTTGGGAAAAGTCGAAAAAACGCATTTTTTTGTAATTGGCGCTTAAAATCTTTAAAATGTCTGAAAATTCATGTTTAGGACTCAAAAAGAGCACCTAGACCCTAAAAATTCAAATTTCCCGCCAAATTCCACCCCAGAATCTTCCAGAAGT
Organism: Caenorhabditis nigoni; assembly: GCA_027920645.1. NCBI lineage: Eukaryota > Metazoa > Nematoda > Chromadorea > Rhabditida > Rhabditidae > Caenorhabditis > Caenorhabditis nigoni. The sequence goes on from CP115866.1 coordinate 14,273,662, forward strand.
CGTACGAAAATTAACTCGAAAAATGCACTTTCATTTCTAGAGCTCAAAACTTTGAAAAAATTTGATTTTTCTCATATCTGAAGCTCAAAAACAGCATTCAGACTCCAAAAATTCAAATTTCCCGCCAAATTTCAGCCTAGAATCTTCCAGAAACCACCTGAAAATGTTGAAATTTGGAAAAATTAACGATTTCTGATTCTAGATCTCAAAATCTTAAAAAACTCCAAAAACTCGATTTTTACCATATTTAGAGCTCAAAAACAGCATTTAGACCCCAAAAATTCAAATTTACCGCCAAATTTCACCCCAGAATCTTCCAGAAGCCGTCCATTAAGGCTTGGTAAGGAAAATTCTGGAATAAATAGAATTTAAGCTGAAAAATTCTAAAAACTCGATTTTTTTCCTGTCTAGACCTTAAAAAACCCGAAAAATTCAAATTTCCCACCAAATCCCACCCCAGAATCTTCTAGAAACCATCTGAAAATGTAGAAAAATTTGAAGAAATCGTTATTTTCATATCTGGAGCTTAAAATCTTGAAAAACTCGGAAAAACTTGATTTTTACCATATCTGAAGCACAAAAACATCAGTCAGACCCCAAAAATTCAAATTTCCCGCCAAATTCCACCCCAGAATCTTTTAGAAGTCGTCCATTAAGGCTTGGTAAGGAAAATTCTGGAAAATTATAATTTAAGCCGAAAAACTTTAAAAAATTCGAGGAAAGTCAGTTTTTCCCATATCTAGACCTTAAAAAACCCAAAAAATTCAAATTTCTCGCCAAATCCCATCCCAGAATCTTCCAGAAGCCGTCTACGAAGGCGACCCGAGTCGACGGTACGACGAACGCAAAATCGTCTCGTTCATTTGCCCATATTGCAATGAAAATGGTTTCTCGGAGAGAGGATTTGGGATTCATGTGACCACAGCCCATGTGGACCCTCCGGAATTCAATGTGGTAAGATCTGGACAAAAATGGCCCAAAAAACTGAAAAATTGGCTGAAAATGGTCCAAAAATGCTCAAAATTCACAAAAAATCGTTCAGAAATGTTGAAAATCGGTAGAAAATGGTCCAAAAAAAGCTGGAAAATCAGTTTCAAGTCATCTGCAATGCCCAAAAAAAAATTTTTTTTTTCGTTAAAAATAGTCTGAAAACGACTGAAATTGACTGAAAATACGCTTAAATTGGTCTAAAATTGACCAAAAGTGGTCTAAAATAATTGAAAATTCAATACAAATTGTTCAAAATTAACTAAAATATGACCTAAAAATGCTCAAAAAAGGTCGGAAATTGGCCAAAAATGACTAGAAACTGGTCTAAAAATGCTCAAAATGCACGAAAAATCGTCTAGAAAAGTTAAAAATTGACGAAAACTGAGCGAAAATCGTTGAAAATCAGGGAAAAATGGTGTAAAATTAGCCAGGCATGGCAGAAAATAACCATTTTTTGGTCTGAAAATGCTCAAAATCGTCTGAAATTAGCCAGAAAATAACTGTAAAACGACTGAAAATAGGCTGAAAATGGCCCAAAAATACTGGAAAATCGACCAAAATTAGCCGAAAATGGCCCAAAAAGTTTCAAAATTGACAAAAAATGGTCCAAAAAGGCCCAAAAATAGACAAAAAATGACCTAAAATCGGTGAAAATGGCCCAAAATTGACCCAAAAAGCCCTAAAAATGATTTTTTTTTTCAATTTTTTTCCCTGATTTCCAGTCGAAACGGAGTGAAAAAGTCCTAAAAATGCACAAAAATAGTGTAAAATTAACCGAAAAAGCGACTGAAAGACCTAAAATTGATTCAAAATGGCCCAAAAATGCCTAGAAGTGATCGAAAATTTGCCTAAAATAGTCTATATAGGCCCTAAAATGGCCTAAAAATGCTTAAAAATAGCCAAAAATCGCCAAAAACCCCCGATTTTTCCAGATTTGCCCCCTGTGCATTGGAATTTCCGACTCCCAGGACCACAGTCTCCCGCGGGAAACCGAGAATTTGTGCTCGCATTGGATAGGACATCATGGTGGAATGTGAGTGGTTTTTATGTTGAAAAATCAATAAAAACGCAAGTTTTAAGCCAGAAAATCGATTTTCTGGGCGATTTTTAGCCCAGAAAGTGTCTAAAAATGTTAAAAAAATCATCAAAAAGTTGAAAAAATCACGAATTTTGAGCCAAAAAATCGATTTTTGAAACAATTTTTGGCTTGAAAATTGTAACAAAAAACCAAATTTTAAGCCCTAAATCCAATTTTTAGGCCAAAAATTCGATTTTCTAGGCGATTTTTAGGCTAAAAAACGATTTTTCAAGCGAAAAAGTCACCAAAATCGAGAAATTATTGTCCTCCGAAGTCCTCCTTAAGCCTAACCTATGTTTCCTATGTTTCTTTTTGTCAAAAAAAAATCAATTTTTGTAAAAAAAAGGAAATTCAGGGAAGCCGTGGGTCTTTCGGACTATCTAAACACACTATGGCCTAGGTATGGTGGTCGTGGGAGTAATGGACGAGCAGGAGGAGGACAATACACTCTTTCGAGGTACTGTAGAAGACACGATTTTTAGGGGGAAAATGGGAATTTTGGGGCTGAAAATATGGGATTTTAGAGCCTAAAAATCATCGAGTTTGAGGTCTGGAAATCCGATTTGAGACCCAAAACTGACGATTTTTTTAACGAAAAATTTGATTTTTAGACTGAAAATGGGGGATTCTAGGACTAAAAATGTGCATTTTGACCCCGAAAATGCGGAGTTTTGAACTCGAAATTGATGATTTTAGACCCAAAAATATCCAGTTTAGACCAAAAATTGACGATTTTAGACCAATAAATACCGATTTTAAACTAAAAATAAGCGTTTTTGACTGAAAATTGACAATTTTAAACCTGGAAATTGACGATTTTAAACCTGAAAATGAGCATTTTTGAGCTCCAAATTGATGATTTTAGATTCAAAAATATCCGTTTTTGATTTAAAAAATGGAGGATTTTAGAACTGAAAATAAGTATTTTTCGACCAAAAATTGACGATTTTAGTGCTGAAAATGAGCAATTTTGTACAAAAATTGACGACCTTAGACTCAAAAATAACGGTTTTATGCTTGAAAATTGGATATTTTGGACCCAAAAATTGACGATTTTAGACCTGAAAATGAGCATTTTTGAGCTCCAAATTGATGATTTTTTACCCAAAAATGGCCATTTTTGACCAAAAATTGACGATTAAGACCATGATTTTTGTGTTAAAAATTTGATTTTTAAAGCCAAAAATGTATATATTTGAACTGAAAAGTTGCAATTTCAAGTCATTTTTGTCCAAAAATTCAAAATTTCGGGGTTTTCATATCGAAAATTTGATCTATTGGCGCCAGAAAAAAGGACTTTTTGACTGAAATTTTTTTTTGAAATTTCGAATTTTTTCGCTTTTTTTTTCAACTCAATTTCAGCTCGAAATCTCGTAATTTGAAGGCTGGAAATTTAGTTTTTATAACTGAAAAATTGGATTTTCAAAGCTCGAAATTGCCTTTATAATCAGCATTCCCTCCTAAAAATCGAAAAAAAAATGTTCCAGACTCGAAGGCTACCGTCCCAACGACGCCCTCGGCACCGCGACACGTCCAACGAATCGTCGACCAATGCTCGCGAGAAGAACTCAACGAGCAGGGACCGCCCGAACGACAGGAATCACGGGACGGACGATTCCAGAAGACGTTGGGGATCTATCGGAACTAATGAGAGGAATGCGACAGGATGGTGCAGATGAGATACGCAGAATGACTGAGATGTTGTCAGTACCACATGCAGCTGCTGCAATGGCACGGAATGCACAAAGGATGATGGCAGCGGCTGGGTTTGAGAGGGCTGCTGTGGTGTTGGAGAGCTCGTTGGCTATGCAGGATCAACAGGTTCAACAGGTACAAAATTTGGGAGAAAAGGGACCAAAAGAGCCTCGAAAATCGGTTCAAAATAGTCTGAAATAGTCAAAAATACTAAAAAAAATGCGGAAAATCTGCCTAAGATTGGGTGAAATCACTGTCAAAACTAGATCAGCAAATTCTGCAAAAATTAGCTGATAATGGGAAAATTCGAAGTCAAAAATGGTGATTTTGGCACTGAAAATGGAGATTTTGAGCTCTAAAATGTAAAATTTAGCGCCAAAAAATTGCAGAAATAAGCTCAAAAACATTAATTTATGACCTTGAAATTGAACATTTTTAACTTGAAAAATTGACATTTTAGCTCAAAATTGGAGGTTTTAGACCCAAAAATACCAAATTTCAGGTCAAAATTAACAAATTTAACACCCCCGAAAATAGAACTGTTAGGCTTTAAAAAAACTGAAATTTAATGATTTAAGACCTAAAAATGCCATATTTCGACAAAATTCAAGTTTCTAATGCCGAAAAATTACATTTCTGGCTTAAAAATTGCTGATTTTCTCCAGAAATTTGACTTTTAAGCTCGAAATTGCCTATTTTGGACCCTAAAATACCAAATTTTCACTTGAAAATTAACGATTTTTGACCCCGAAAATTGTCATTTGAAGCTTAAAAATGGAAGATTTTGGACGCAAAAATACGTTTTTGGCTCGAAAAATGCCTATTTTAGACTAAGAATACCAATTCTCACTCGAAACTCGAAAATTAACGATTTTAGACCCAGAAAAGTGACTTTTTGAGCTAAAAATTGCCAATTTTTGACTTGAAAAGAGCACATTTTAGACCCAAAAACAACTGATTTCAACGTCGAATTCGACGATTTTTAGCTCAAAATTAGGGATTTTCGACGATTTTCAACTTGAAAATTCGACTTTTTAAGCTCAAAATGGAAGATTTTGGACCTAAAAATACCCATTTCCGACACTAAAATTCATGTTTTTAGGCCCAAAATTCAAGATTTTCGAAACTAAAAATGACTTTGTAAGCTCCAAAAACCCAATTTTCCAGGTGATCCGACCACTCCCGATGGTCCCAATCTATCCGCCGACATCTGACGATTCGGGTGATGAGACGACGCCACGTCCAGCGGCGGATTCAGCTGATGAGGAGGAAGAAGACGATGATGACGACGACGATGAGGATCAGACGTCGTCAGAGGATGGAAATGAGATTCGCGAGATTTTTGAGAAGGCGGCGGTATGGATTTGGTTGAAATTTGGGCGGAAATAAGCCTGGATTTAGGTCGAAATGGGCTGAAAAGTTGCTGAAAATGGGCTAAAAATCACCAAAATTCAAGTTAAATGGACCCCAAGGTGCCTAGAATACATGAAAATTGAGTCAAAATGAGCTAGAAATGATTAGAAACGAAGAAAATGAGATTTTTCAGCAATTTTTTAAACGATTTTCAGCTTGTTTTTTGCTCAATTTTTGACTCTGAAATTGACCTAAAATCGCTGAAAATTGGCTTAAAATGGCTGAAAATCACTTATATTGACGAAAATTGGCTGGAATTGGCCTAAAAATGACATGAAAAATCTAGGTCACGGCCTGGAAAATCTAGGTCATGACCTGGAAAATCTAGGTCATGACCTGGAAAAATCTAGGTCATGACCTGGAAAATCTAGGTCATGACCTAGAAAAATCTAGGCCATGACCTAGAAAAAAAAATTAAAATTACCTTTTTTTTCGAATTTTTCGAAGAAGTTTCATTTTTCGAAATTCTCAAAATCCCTATATATTTTTTCTTTTTTTTTCTAGAAAATCCTCAAATTTTGACCTCCCAAAAATTCCGAAAAATTCCATTGCTGACCTCATCAAGAAGCCTCATTTTTTTTCATCTCATTTATGTCACAATATTCACCTTTATCCTTTCAAATAGGTCTTTTTCTTCTTTCTGATCATATCAATTAGATGGGAAATCCCTTAAAAATGGGGTATTTTCAGCACTAATCCCCATTTTTTTTCGAAGAAATCCTTGCTTTTTTTTGACGTAGATTGGGGGATTTGAACAGGGATTCTCAATTGAAAGGACAGGGATAATGATAGGGATTAGAGGAGGATTAATCAGAAAGATCAGAATGGAGAGAAAAAGATAATAATCTGAAAATGGTTAAAAATGGGTAAAATTGACCAAAAAATGTCTGAAAATGACGAAAATGGGTCGAAAAATGACAAAATTATTGGACTAAAATTACTGAAATTCCACTAGAAAGTGTCTGGAACATAGAAAAAAAAGCCCCCAAAAATCACTACAAATGACGGAAAGTTAGCTGAAAATGGTATAAACTGGCTGCAAATACACTAAAATTACGAAAAATAGGCTAAAAATACGTTTTTGCGACCTTGAATTATCTGAAATTGGCTGAAAATCAACACCAGAAAACCAAAATCGGCTCAAAAATCTGAAATTTCTTGCCAAAAATGACGGAAAATCGGCTGAAACTGATCAAAAATAAACAGAATAGGTTGAAAATGGTATTTAGCGACCATAAATGATCTGAAACTGGCTGAAGATTGACTTAAAATGGCTTAATTCGGCTCAAAAGGGACCTAAAATGGCTTGATTTTGGTTGAAAATGGCTTTAATTGACTCCCAAACTTGGCTGAAAATAGCTGAAAATCGATCTGAAATGGCTTAAAACGACCCAACCATGTTCTGAATTAGCTTAAGACAGCTTTAAATGACTCAAAATAGGCTGAAAATCTCTTAAATTCGGTCACAAATGACTGAAAATAGCCGAAAACCCAGCCTAAAAACGTCCAAAACTGGCTAAAATCAGCCTAGAATACTGTAGAATCGATCTGAAATTGACTGAACGTGGCTGAAAATGGATTTAAATGACTCAAAATTAGTCTGAAAATCGGCTGAAAATTGACCTAAAAATCACACATGGAGAGATGTGGGAAATTTAGGTCGCGAAAAATGGTCTGAAAAATGAGGTCGCGAAAAAAGCCAAATTTGAAAATACTGGGTTTAAATGGGAAAGGGAAAGTTAAATAGGCTAAAATTGGCTGAAAACGGCTGAAAATCACCTGGAATTGGCTGAAACTGATCAAAAATGACCGAAAATAGATTGAAAATGGTGTTTAGCGACCTTAAATGATCTGCAAATTGCTTGAAATTGACTGAAAATTGACCTAAAATGGCTTCAAATAGGCTCAAAATGATTCAAAACGGCCGAAATTGGTACAGCATTGTCTAAAAATCGGCCCCGGACAGTCCGAAACGCCTCAAATCTGACATTTTCCAGGCGATCACCGAAGACGACGATCTGAAAAACGACCCATTCTGGCAGACGATAAAAACGAGAATCACGCCAGAAGAGGTTGCCCTACTTCTGGAGACACTGAAGACGTCGACGAAGCCAAAAGAGGAACGAGGAGACGACCGGATTCTGCCGGTGTGGACGCAACGACCGCTGAAACCCACGGTTGGAGCACAAGTGACAACGATTCCTGATGCGGATGGTGGGTTTTTGAATTTTTGAAAATTTTGAAATTCTAGAAATCTAGAAATGTGGAAAAATGGTCCAAAATGGCCTAAAAAAACCTTAAAAAGATAACCTTAAAATGGTCGAAACAGCATAAAAATAGTTCAGAATAGCCTTCAAAAAGGTTCAAAATGACCTGAAATTTCAAAAAATAGGCTAAAAATCGCCCAAAAACGATCGAAAATAGTCTAAAATAGTTCAAAATAGCCTTAACGCAATCTGGAAAGGCCTAAAAATGGTCCTCAGTTGCCTAAATTAGGTCCGGAATAGCTTGAAAATCCATCTAAACAGTTCAAAAGTGGTGAAAAATTGTATAAAGATTGTCCGAAAAGCTTAAAATGTATCTAAAAATGGACCAGAATGGCCTCAAAATCATCCAAAATGGCTTAAAAATTGTCCAAACTCGTCAGAAAATGGTCAAGAATGGGCTAAAATGATCCGGAATCGGCTAAAAATGATCAAAAATAGCTTTTAAATAATCCGGAATTATCTTAAAATGGACCAAAATGGGCTAAAAATCGCCCAAAAATGACCTAAAATGGTATTGAATGGCCTGAGGACCACTTTTGGACTATTTGGGGACCATCTTTATGCCATCCAGGATCATTTTTAGGTCATTTAAGGTGTATTTAGGTCAATTTTTGCACTATTTAGGATCAATTTAAAGTATTTTTAGCTAAATTTTTGAATTATTTAGGACCATTTTCGAGCCCCAAACCCCAATAAATCGATATTCCAGGCGATCAAGGATGGCTGCCCCTGTGCCTCGAAACCACGCCCCTTCGATCCACTGGCTGCGGAGGATACTGGTCCGACAAGCGATTCCTACGTCCTCGAAAAATGCAACGAGAGCAATCCGTAGCCAGTTCGAATGCTGAAATCATGGAAAAAGCTGAAATTGCAATGGCGCTCTGTCGAGCAACCACACAACATCAACCCGATTTTTCGGATGTCTCAAAACCCGACGTCGCCCTTCGAGAGGCATTGAAACACTTGAATTTGGGAGAAAAACCCGAGAAAATGATGGAATATCAGGCGGCGGAGGAGGTGGTGCATCGACCGGAACGAGATCCGTTGACACTGGAAAGTGTGGAGATTCCGGATTTTACTGCCAGAGGATACGGTCAAATTGTTGATGGGATGGTGATGTTGGGAGTGGTTCCGGAGGCTGACGAGTGGGTTTTTTGACAGAAAATTTGAGAAAAATTGGTCTAAAATGAGCTAAAAACTATGCAATTTGGGATCCGGACGTTTTAGAACGGTTCTAGAACGTCCGGTTGCGAAATGGTCAATGGTCATTTTGCAACTTTTAGAACCTACCATCATACACCAGTCGTTAAGTAAGCGGTTCTAAAATGTCCTGGTTGCGAAACGACCACTTTTAAAATGTGTAGTTGCGAAATGTCCGGTTGTGAAATGTCTTGGTTGCGAAATGACCGCTTCTGAAACGCCCCGGTTGTGGAATGACCGGTTCTAAAATATCCTGGTTGCGAAATGACCAGTTCTAAAACGTCCTGGTTGCGAAATGACCGGTTCTAAAATAACTTGGTTGCCAAATGACCTTTCAAAAAATGAAGATTTGGTCTCTACAACAAACTACAAAAACTACAAACTACAAAGACTACAAACTACACTTTTTCAGAGCAATTTCCCATTCGGAAGACGAGGAAGAGGTGCTCCGACGTCGAGGTGGCACGACGACGGATGGAGAAGAGACTTCTGGAGATGAGGATTCTGAAAATGACGACGACGACGATGATGATGATACACAGAACGACGAAGAAGACGATGATGACGTGGGTGACGATGATGCAGATAGTGTGGATAGTTCGATTCTGAATCCTAATTGATTTTTTTTGAAATTTGAATTTTTCATAAATTTAAAAAAAATTGATGTTTTCAGTTTTTGTGTAGAAATCCCCCGATTTTTCGTCCATTTTTGTCCAAAATTTAAGATTTTTGAAATTCAAAATTTGAGTTCAAATTTCCCGCCAAAACTTCTTTAAATTGCGAATTTCGTGACCTAAAAGTTTGAATTTTCCCCCGATTTTCAGCTATTTTTTAGACCTTTTTGTACACATTTCCCTCCAGAATTGGCTATTTTTTGACTATTTTTTTCTAATTGCTCTCTCCGGTTTTCGTGTATTATCCCATCCGATTTTTGGCATAAAAATATAGTTATTTTGTGAAAAAAATTCCCGAAAAATCCCCAAAAAATGGCCCAAAATTGGCTCAGTTAGCTAATTTGGCTTGACATTTAGAATCCGAAAAAATAGTTTTTTTTTTATTTTTTTGCTGAAAAAATTGCAAAATTTGGGTAATTTTGACTGCCTTTTTTTCTGCATTTTTTGGCATTTTTAAAAGTTCAAATTTCTCATTTTTTTCTTTTTTTCAGCAAAAAATAATTTTACAGACAGCTCCCTCCCTAGAGAGTACTATATTTTTGCTGCTTTCTGGTTTCCTAGAAAATGCGAAAAATATATTAATTAATTTTTTTGCCGTTTTTTTCTTTTTTAGTCTGAAAATTTTGAGTTTTTGGAGGAAACTTTTGTTTTTCAGATAAAAAAAATATACTTTTTGGAAAGCTCTCGTTTTAAGGAATCCATACCAATTTTTAGAAATCAAAATTCTCCATTTTAAATCGAGTTATAGCCATTTGAAGTTGGTGGCCTAGAAATCCAAATTTTCAAAAAAGTTAGGCCATGGTATTTATACTTTTTGAAAAACTCTGGTTTAGAGAAATCCATACCAGTTTTCAGAACTCGAAAATCTTTATTTTGAAGGGAGTTATAGCCATTTGAAGGTTGGTGGCCTAGAAACCCAAAACTAGGCCATATTGGTTCAAATGGATGTAACTCGCTTCAAAATAGAGATTTTTGAATTCTAAAAACTGGTGTGGATTTCTCAAAACAAGAGCTTTCCAAAAAGTATAAATACCATGGCCTAACTTTTTTGAAAGTTTGGATTTCTAGACCATCAACTTCAAATGGCTATAACTCATTTCAAAACAAAGATGTTGGAAAGCTGTTGTTTCGAGGAATCCATTCCAGTTTTCAGAATTCAAAAATCATCATTTTGAACAGAGTTATAGCCATTTGAAATTGGTGGCCTAGAAACCCAAAACTAGGCCATATTGGTTCAACTGGCTGTAACTCGCTTCAAAATAGAGATTTTTAAAATCTAAAAACTGGTGTGGATTTCTCAAAACAAGAGCTTTCCAAAAAGTATAAATACCATGGCCTAACTTTTTCGAAAGTTTGGGTTTCTAGGCCATCGACGTTCATTGGACCAGGAAATTCAAAAATTCAGAATCATATTTCTAGAAATTTCCAAATTCGTCTATCACCGTTCCGTTTTCAGACACCAGACACCTCTGGGAGATGTCTAATTAACCTCCAAAAAAGGAGAAGTGACGTCTTCTGAATTTCAGAATTGACGAACGTCATCTGCCCCCAAAAAAAATGTCTGAAATTTATTTTTGAATTAATTTCTATTGACGTAAATTGTCATATTTATGAAAATAAATTGATATATTGCACCTGGAAATGAAATTTCGGAATTTGGGGAGGGAAAGAAATTAGTGATCAAAATATTTCCCTTTTCGACGTTTTTTTCATATTACTCATGAAAACGCGCTCTATCTCAAAAGCTAAAATAGCTAGCAAAAAGAGGTCAACTACAAAAATGTAGTGCTTAAAATTTTACACATTTCGTCAGTTGAAAGTTTTTTATTAGCTAGCTTGGTTCTAAAGATACAACGCTTTAAAGTTGGCGGTGTGCCAGGAGTCGCCGCGCCCTTCTCTGCGTCTCCTCCCTCTCTGGCGAGCGGGTTGACAACTTTAAAGGCGCATAACTCTTAACCAAATTTAGTTATCAAAAATTGTCAATTAAGCAAATATGTAGAATTTTATGCACTACATTTTTGTAGTTGACAACTTTCTGATAGCTTCTCTAGTTTTGGAGATAGAGCGCGTTTTCCAACGCATACCTCTTTTTGGGTCACTTTACTTTAAAGACACATATCTCTAAAAGTAAGCTAGCTATCAAGAAGTTGTAAACTACAGAAATGTAGAGCATAACATTTTACACATTTTGTTAGTTAACAACTTTTTGATAACTGAATTGGTTCAAGAGTTATGCGCCTTTAAAGTGGACAGGTTTTCCCCCTGGCGCGGCGTCTCCTTTCTCTGCGTCTCCTCTCCCTTTCTGGCACATGGCAACTTTGAAGCGCTGTATCTCTGGAACCATGCTAGCTATCAAAAAATTGTCAACTACAAAAATATGTAAAATTTTATGTTCTACATTTTTGTAGTTTGTAGTTTTTTAGTAGCTATTGTAGTTCTCGAGTTATGCGCGTTTGAAAGTAACCACTTATTTTTTTGTGAGATGACCCCTTTTCTTTTGGTTTTTGGGATTTTTTTTCCGAGAAATCCAATAAAAGCTATAAACGATGCTATTGATATATATTCACTAATCTCATTTGATCATCCAATTTCTGTTGCTCTGACGCAAATCGGATTTCCTTTTTGTCTGCAACTCGGGACGAAATGAAAAGGAAATTGATATTTGTGGATCAATTGGATTAACATATAACATTTCATGGAAATAGATTGAGTGACGGAGGAACCTTTTTTCGGGTTTCCCTTTCTTAAAAGTTCATGGGAAACGTCTGGAAAATGTTAATCTCTCACAATTGTCACAGGATTTTTCCTCTCAAATTGGATCATATGGGATTAGAGGGAACCTTTTTGAAGAGATCAAAATAGACATTTTGGTTATAAATGTTTCAAAAATAAACTATGTAAGCGCGCTCTGTGGACAAGAATAGTCAAAAATAGTAGATGATGTCAAAAAATATATATGTCACTTTCAAACGCGCATATCTCAAAAACCAAAATAGCTAACTAAAAACGGTTAACTACAAAAATGTAGCTCATAAAATTTTACATATTTTCTCAGTTGACAACGTTTTGATAGCTGATATAGTTCCAGAGATATAAAGCTTGAAAGTTAGCAGCGATCAAGAGCGAGAGAGAGAGGGGGAGAGGAGGCGCAGAGAAAGGAGGCGCCGCGCCAGAAGGATAGCTAGTTGACTTTAAAGGCGCATAACTTTTAAACGAATTAAGCTATCAGAAAAATGTTAACTAATAAAATGTGTGAAATTGTAAGGGCTACATTTTGTATTTGACAAATTTTTGATAGCGTTTTTAGTTTTTGAGATAGAACGCGTATTCTGACGCGTACTCGGAAATTTGGAAGTTCACCTGTCTAGGGGGGCATAGATGCTATATTATGCCAGTTTTTAAGAATTCGCAAATGTTTTCACCTTTAAAAAAGCTTCATCAACTAAAAACCAAGAGAAACGATATTTTCTAGCTTCTCTGCGTCTCTCATCTCCCCGGCTGAGGCGCGCGCTAACTTTAAAGGCGCATAACTCCATAACTAAAAAAGATAGGTAAAAATTGTTAACTTATAAAATGTGTGAAATTTCATGTTCTACATTTTTGTAGTTTACAAATTTTTGAAAGCTCTTCTAGTTTTTGAGATATACTCGCTGGAAAACAGTGAGCAAATCCAAAATCAAAAACCAGAAATTTATCCAGCTAGACCTTAAATTAGAGGTTACTTTCAATGAAGTACATGTATTATTACAATCTGAAAAGTCAAGTTTTACATCAAAATTATAGAGTATTTCTGAATTTCCTATCTTATTAGTCAGCTGTTCTATTTTTGATTTTTCAGAAATTTCTGAAAGTTTTGATTCTAAAAGTTTTGCAAAAGTTCTTTTTTTCTGTCTCACGATTCTTACTTTTCTGAATTATAGCTCCCAAAGAACGTCATCTGAATTAATTTATAGAAAATTCTGAGTTTTTTTTTTGAAAGTTCTGAAAATTTAAAAAGATTTTACGTCATCAAAAGTACAGTCAATTTTCCCGATTTTCACTATATTCTCCACCTAGTCCGTGGGAAAATACAATTCAATTAGAATTATAACTGAAAATCTGGAAATTCTTTGGCGAATTTTTTTGACCTCTCTAAAAATTTCCCCCCCGCAAGCTCCTACCGGCGCCCTATTTAAATATGCCTTGCAACCCTCTCCTCTCCTGTTGCACTCTTGGCGTAGTGGTAGTGTGGCAGACTCCCGTGCGAGAGGTCGCAGGTTCAAACCCCGTGACTTGCAAAGCTTTTTTATTTTTGTTATTTCCATGCGGCTTGCTTCTGAATATTTTTTATGGCATTACTACTAGTCAAATAGTAAAAAACCATTTAAAAATGCGTAAAAAACCACCGCACACAGGTGAAAAAAAATTTGTGGTTGTGTGTGTTTGGGCATGATCTCATATTTTTGGTGTTATATTCAATTATTGGTTTTTTAGTAGTATCATTCCACAAATGTCGAGAAAACAGGTGTAAATGAGAAAAGAAAATGTGTAGAGCAAAAATCTCGCAGAAAATAGAATTAGGTCGTGATCTGCCTATAAAGTGATTCAATTTGTTTTTAGTGTCTGGTGATTTTGGGTTTCACTTTTTGGAACCAATTGGCTGGTAGTGAGTCAGAGTGAGAAGTCAGATCTGTTGATTAGCTGATCTGCTGGGTCAAGAAAGACGCAGATAACGAGGCACTCGCGTTTCTCTGCGTCTCTCGCCCCATAGAAGCGGGTTTAAAGGCGCATATCTCAAGAACCGTAATAGCTACTGAAAAGTTTTAAACTGATTACATGTAGAGCATGAAATTTTACATATTCTGGTTGTTACAGTTTTGTTCTAGCGTTTGTAGTTCTTGAGATATGCAGGTTTCAGTGAAATTAATTACATAAGTTTTTAAAAGTTGTGTATCTCAAGAACCGCTTTAGCTATCAAAATTTTGTCAACTACAAAAATGTAGAACTTAAAATTTTACAAATTTTATTAGTTAAAAGTTTTTTGATAGCTTTCATGGTTCGCGAGATACAGTACCTGAAAGTTTGGGTACTCTCTCGGTGGGAGACGCAGAGAACGAAGGAGGGCGCCGCTCCCCATCTTAAATTCAAACGGGTATATCTTTTGAACCATGCTAGCCATCAAAAAACTTAAAACTAAGAAAATGTGTAAAATTTTATTCTCTACATTTTTGTAGTTAATTAAGTTTTGATAGCTACCTTGGCTTTTGAGATATAAAGCCTAGAACGCAGGAGCTACAGAAAGTTGCTTAAAGGCGCATATCTCAAGAACCTTTTTAGCTATCAACATTTTGCAAACTACAAAAATATAGCTCTTAAAATATCCTGTGAAATTCTATAAAGATTATTATTCTAGATTTTTTAGTTTTTGAGATACAGTCAGTTACTTCCTTCAAAAATGATTCAGCCACCCTCAAACGAACGTCAGGTTTAAGCCAAAAAACTTTAAGCCCAGAAAAAAACGTTTTTCAAATCATTCTTTGTCTGAAAGACAAACGTCAAGTTGATCTGAAAATCCGGCTAATCCATGATCCACTTGTGACTTTTCCCCCACCAAATCACGTCAAAAAACACATAATTATTTCCTTCAGCCGGAGGGATTATCCTCTAAAAAAAGCCGGATCAAATAAAATGAGCCGCTTTATCACCGTCAGAGAGAGCACATCATCATTGTCAAGCTCCGCCCATTTTTCTGGGCTTTGCTAATGGGGCGGAGCTTGATAAGGAACAACTGAAAGTAATGGGGTATATAAAGATAACAATGATAGGGTAGATGCATTCCTTTTTTTAAAGGCGCATATCTCCAAAACCATAAGAGTTATGGACATTTTGTAAATTGCAAAAGTTTTTAAAATTTTATAATCTACATTTTTGTAATTTTGAAATTTTAGATAGCGTTCTTATTTTTTGAGATATTCACCTTTAAAGTTGCATTGTTTGAAGTTAGCACCTTCTATCTTCTTTAAAAGCGCATATCTTGCTAACCAATTGAGATATCAAAATTTTATAAATTACAAAAATGTAGAACTTAAAATTTTACACATTTTAGTAATTAACAAAATTTTTGTAGCTATTACGGTTCTCGGGTTATAGGCCCTCAAAGCTTGGACCCCCCCCCCCCACTTTCTCTGTCTCTTCTCAAATTTAAAGGCACATATCTCAAAAAGCAGGTTAGCTATCAAATTTTGTTCATAATTAAAATATAGATCATAAATATTTACATATTTCGGTAGTTTATAGAAATGTTCTCACTTTCCCGGTTCTAGAGTTACAGGCGCCGAAAAAATGAGCCCACGCCTCTGTGTTAGGGCACCCTTCAACTTTAAAGGCGCATATCTCAAAAACCATAAAAGCTAAATACTTTTTGTTAACTAACAAAATATTGTAAATTTTACAAACTACCTTTTTGTAGTTGATCGTTTTTTGCTAGCACATTTCGTTTTTGAGATATGCGCCTTTAAGTTACGAGCGCCTTAAAGGAGGTAGGTCGGCGCCAAAGGGCGCCTCTAACTTTAAAGGCGCATATCTCAAAAACCAAATTAGCTATTAAACTTTTGTCAACTATCAAAATATGTAAAATTTTATGCTCTTTATTTTTTAGTTAACCATTTTTTACCTGCTCTCTCACTTTTTGAGATACACCCCCATCATTCAAAATTACTAGACTATTATGTAAAAGTGGAACCGATTTTTTTTCTCCAAATTATAGCTATTCAAAAAAAACGCCTCCAAAAAAGTTACAAAAGAAAAAGTTATTTTTGATCTTTGGGAACTTTGACTAATTTGGTTTTTTGCACTTTCTCATTTTCTCATTCTCTTCCAGACATGTTTTATTACGCTAGCGGATTATGTGCCAAATCTTCTACTATGCGACCAAGATCTTTGAAAATTAATCCCCCATTAGGCTCCGCCCACTTTTTTATATGACTCATTTTGTGTTAGAATTGATTTCCTTTGGGGTTAGTCTTTGTTAATTAAATATTTTTTTATTAAATGTCATTGCAAAAATGTTAATTAACAGTAATCTTTAATCAGCATAATTTTCAAAGCGCTATATCTCAAAAACGATAATTTCTAGTCAAAAATTGTTAACTAACAAAATGTGTGAAATTTCATGAGCTACATTTTTGCATTTGAACGATTTTTGATAGCATCATTAGTTTTTGAGTTATGCGCCTTTGAAGTTGACGAGTTGTCTCTCTTGGGGGAGAGACGCAGAGAAAGGCGCGGCGTCTCCATTCTCTGCCTCTCTAGCGGACGCAAGGAGTTTAAAGGCGCATAACTCAAAAACTAGATAAGCTATCAAAACTTTCCAACTATTATCTTGTAGCTTTTAAAATTTCCTACATTTCTTTAGTTGAAAAAATTTATCTAGCTCCGTTAGTTTTTGAGTTATGCGCCTTTAAAGTTTTAAGTGGAAATTATCTAGATTCCCAGATACTTCATCAATTCCTTTTTTGTGATTTTCAGCTGTCTACGTTCTTTCCATATAATCTGAGCAATCTCAAGACCAAAACTCACGCTTCTGACCAGAAAATGGGCGGAGCCTATAGCAGATTTTCAGATTTTCAAAACTAGCTCATATTATCCTATATGAGTAATGGTTATACCAGATTTTTCGGTTTTGAGGTCATTTCTGAGATGATTAGTCACACCTCTTTGTACTCAAAATTCCGGTCCATTCTTGAGTCATTAACTTGAGCTTAAATTTATTTTAACTTTGTAATTTTTCAGGAACCTGAAAATCGCTCATAACTTTAGCAGTTTTCTTCTCATCAAATTGAAATTAACAATTTTGAATTCAGAACAATTAGGCGGTTCGAATGAGTATAATCATGACTATGTTTGAAGCACTCTGAATTTCCCGTGCAAATGCGCTCCAATGATAATTTGCTCATATCTCAGTTAGTTTTGGTCCAATTTGAATGAAACTTACATTTTTGGACTTGTCTCGTTTGGACGGTTTAAATGAGTATAATCATGACTATATCTGAAAAATTCTGCATATTCCGTGCAAATGCGCTCCAATGATAATTCGCTCATATCTCGCTTAGTTTTGGATCAATTCGATTGAAACTTAATTTGCAAACTCATCACGCTCAGACAGTTCGAATGAGTATAATCATGACTATGTTTGAACCATTTAGTGCAAATGCGCTCCAATGACAATTAGCTCACATCTTTGTTAGTTTTGGTCCACTTCGAATGAAAATTACATTTTTGGACTTGTCTCGTTTAAACGGTTCAAATGAGTATAACCATGACTATATTTGAAACATTTAGTGCAAGTGCGCTCCAATGATAATTAAGTCTTATCTCTGTTAGTTTCTCTCCAAAACTTGTAAAATTACATTTTTCTGACTTTACATATCATCTCAGTTCGAATGAATATGATCTTGACCCCTTCTATGCAAATCTGCTCTATTGATAATTAGCTCTATTATTCCAGATGGACACCTTTATACCAACATCCACGTTTATATCCGTGTCAACGACATCGCCGCTAACAGGTTCGTGTTCTGATATGTGCTCGGGAGGGAAGAAAAAATGGAGCTTATCGGATTTGAAATATGATTTCATAGATATTATTTGGTCTTATCAGTTTATGTCTTATCAATTTGAATAATTGATCCGATTGGGTGGAAAATTTGATTTTCATCGGATTTCCTCTAGATTGATAATATTTTAGGTTTGAAAACGCGGTTTTTCTTCCCTAAACCTGTAATAGAAGGGCCCTAAGAACCGTAAACTTTGAGCTCGTATATCTCGTTTTCTGTGACAAATATCAAAAAGTGGTCAACTGATAAATTGTTAATCATAATACCAAAAATGTTTTATCAATTTACATTATCTTGATATCTTTCAAAGGAAACAAAATAAACTGGCTCAAACTTGACAAGTGATTTTTAGCTTTTGAGATAATTCCAATTTTCCAGACGTCCTCCAAAAAACCATAGCCGCCCTTCAAGCTTGTCCAACGTCTTCTATTCCATCAACATCAACGTCTTCAATTTTATCATCAACAAATTTAACATTTCCACCAACAATTCCTAGTGTGAATTTATTTCCTCCGCCCACACATCCTCCGTTAGGGCTTCCAAGTATACCAGTGCAGGTAGGAGCATACCTCAAAAACTAGAGCAGCTAGCAAAAATTGTCAACTACAAAAACGTAGAGCATAAAATTTCACATACTTTTCTTGTTGACAATTTTTAGATAGCTAGCATGGTTCTAGAGATACAGTGTTTCAAAGACGCCGCGCCTTTCTCTGCGTCTCTCCCTCCCCCACCCTGATCTTTAAAGGCGCATAACTCTTAAACGAATTTAGCTATAAAAACATTTTTAACAAACAAAGTGTGTAAAATTTTATGCTTTACATTTTTGTAGTTTAAAAAATTTTGATAGCGTTTTTAGTTTTTGAGATATGCGCCTTTAAAGTTAGGATGCACAGTTTAGTCGCACGGACTAACTTCAAAGGCTCCTATCTCAAAAACTAGATAAGCTAGAAAATAGCTGTAAATCACAGAAAACATAAAATTTTACACATTTTTAATTTTATCATTTTCAGAATTTCCTCCCTAACACCTCTCTACTCCAAGCCACACCATCTGCTCTTGACCTCCTTACCCTATTCGCCACCACCAGCCGCCGAGCGTCCTGCCCAGAACCGCCTGCCACGTCACAAGCTACAGTAACCCTTCAAGTGCCTAGCAGTGGATCTCCAGAACGTCGTCGGTATTCGGAAACCAATGTAGAAACTTTGATCCGTGAGCAATTGGCTCAAATGATGCCCAACACTGCTCAGCTACCCGGTATGCCTGGCTGCTATTATCAACATGTGCCAGCTGTGACGTCATCTGGACCGGTGCCTTCTGGATTGGAGTTGCAGAGAGCTATGGAGCAGACGAGGATTCAAAATAATCTAGTTAATGCACAAAGGAGAGCTCAGAATCATAGGAAAGCGAGGTGAGGAGGGTTACATTGAAGGCGCATATCTCAAAAACTAAACTAGTTCTCAAAAAGCGGGCAACTAGAAAAATGTGTGAAATTTTAGTGGCTATAATTTTGTAGTTTTAAACATTTTTCTGGCTTTTCTAGTTTCCGAGATACAAGGCTTTGAACTTTTTGTGCATGACGTACAAACAAGCAGTCTAAGACACTAAAGTGCCTGAGAAACTGAACGGGATTTTGGTCTAATTTTCCCATGCAAAAATAGTTTTGTTTGAATTTTCGTATGACTAGAGAAGCGTGCCGAATTACGAAACACATGATTATGGGAACAATTGGAAGGGTACACTGGGAAAGGGGGTCTAGAAAAAGGGTCATTAACTTTAAAGGCGCATATCTCAAAAACTATAAGTCTAGTAAAGTTTTGTGAACTACAAAAATGTAGAGCGTATAATTTCACATATAATCGCAGTTTGAAAAACTTGTTTATCTAATTCAGTTCTTGCGATACGCGCCTTTAAAGTTGTCGAGCGTGAAGCGAGTGCGCGCCTGGTGGACATTCAACTTTAAAGGCGCATATCTCAAAAACTACGCAAGCTAGAAAAAATTTGTAAATTACAAAAATATAGAACATAAACTTTTACACATTTTGTTAGTTTACCAAGTTTGTCTAACTTCATTGGTTTTTGAGATACGCGCCTTTAAAGATCATGCACTCCTTGCCACCTCCACCCGAGATGTAGGTAATCTTTAAAGGCGCATATCTCAAAAACTGAAAGCGCTAATAAAACATTGTCAACTACAAAGTTATAGAGCATAACATTTTACACATATTTGCAGTTTACAAAATGTTGATATCTTTTTTAGTTTTAGAGATATACCATCTAGAAAATCCAAAATTCCAGAACAATCTACGGAACAACACAAACCCAACAACTCGAGGACATGTTCCGTGGTCAGATGTACGTCGTTGGAGCCGAACGTGAGAATCTGGCCGCCCGACTAGGTTTGTCACCTTCTCAAGTCAGAATTTGGTTCCAAAACCGGCGGAGCAAGCATCGGAGGAAGCAACAGGAAGAGCAACAAACAAAGAGCCCTGGATTTTTGGAAAAAGATGAAAAACTAGATGAGGAGGACGAGGAAGAAGATGAGGATGATGATGATGTCAAGATTTTGAATTAGAAACGCTCTCAAAAAAACTAAATTCGGCCTGTAAGACGCTTTGTTCGGTGGAGCGTGCTTGCGCGCCGCGCAAGCGCGCTCCACCGAACAATGCACGGCTTGCAGTTTGAATTTTGAGCTAGAAAAAGAAAAACATATTTATTTTGTTTTTTTTTGTGATTTTTTAGATTTTTTTTCTGCCAAGAAAACTTTTGTGATGCATCGAAAAAATGGATTTTCTTGATTCCTGCCAAACTTTTTTTTGTCTTTTTATTTATTTTTTCCATTGTGATTCAATTTATTTGTACATTCCTGCCAAAATTGAAGATGTTCAATAAAAAATTTTGATCTTTGATTTTCAATAAAACAAAAAAAATCGATTTGAATAATGCGCCTTTAAGTGACAAACGACCCACAAGTTTAAAGGCGCATATCTCAAAAACTAAAAATGCTATACAAATTTTGTTAACTGCAAAAATGTAGCTTATAAAATTCTACACAGTTTTTTAGTTTACAAAATTTTAGTAGCTTTTTTAGTTTTTGAGCTACGCGCCTTTAAAGATCACGCACTCCTGGCCGCCTCCCCAGAGAAGTAAGTAATGTTTAAAGGCGCATATCTCAAAAACTACAAGTGCTAGTAAAAAGATTTAAACTACAAAAATGTAGAACATAATATTTTATTTTTGTAGTTCACAGAATTTGAGTAGCGCTCATAGTTTTTGAGATATGCGCCTTTAAAGTTTAGGCGCGCAGCACAGTCGTCTTCATCGGGCTGGCGCAGCTGGTTAACTTTAAAGGCGCATATCTCAAAAACTAAAAAAGCTACTAAAATTTTGTAAACCACAAAATTGTGAATCATGAAATTTCACACATTTCAATAGTTGACATATTGCTATTAACAATCTTAGTTTTTGAGATATGCGCCTTTAAAGTTCAGGCGCGCAGTACAATCCTCTTCATCGGGCGCGCGCCGCTCGTTGACTTTAAAGGCGCATATCTCAAAAACTAGAAAAGCTACTAAACTTTTATGAACAGCAAAAATGTAGAACATAAAATTTCACACATTTTTGTAATTTACCAAATTTTTGTTGCTTCAATAGTTTTTGAGATATGCGCCTTTGAAGATTCCTTGCCGCCTCCTTTCCTGTCCGTCCGCTTCCACCCGAGAGGCACGCTGTCTTTAAAGGAGCATATCTCAAAAACTAAATGCGCTAGTAAAAAATCGTCAACTACAAAATTGTAAATCATGAAATTTCACACATTTCAATAGTGGACAATTTCTTATTAGCATTTTTAGTTTTTGAGATATGCGCCTTTAAAGTTATAGGAGCTCTTTGGCTCCTGCCCACATCAGTCACATTCCAGTAGCTCTGTCGTTTTTTGATCATATTTTTTAAATCCTAAAATCTTAAAATCCTTCCAAAAAATTTTAGCTAAACCGTTCAAAAAATCGCATCATGATTTGCGTAAAACTATTAGAAAATCTGAAAATCGGATTTTCAGATTAAAAAATTTTTTTGATTGAGAAGAAGAAGGCGTTTAGTTTGTTAGCTAGGATAGGATTTGATAAATGTATAATGTGGAGATTATGAAATCATCAGAATCTGATAAGCACAAAATAAATCATGTCAGAAAATGAGTTATCGGGAAATGAAAATGATGATGTAGATGGCTAGTGTTTGTACTTGAATCTCCGATTCCACCTCCACCAGCTCCGATCCTCTGATTCCACCTCCATCATCTCCGATCCTCCGATTCCATCTCCACCAGCTCCGATCCTCCGATTCCACCTCCACCAGCTCCGATCTTCCGATTCCACCTCCACCAGCTCCAATCCTCCGATTCCATCTCCACCTGCTCCGATCCTCCAATCCCACCTCCACCAGTTCCGATCCTCTGATTCCACCTCCATCATCTCCGATCCTCCGATTCCATCTCCACCAGCTCCGATCCTCCGATTCCACCTCCACCAGCTCCGATCTTCCGATTCCACCTCCACCAGCTCCAATCCTCCGATTCCATCTCCACCTGCTCCGATCCTCCAATCCCACCTCCACCAGCTCCGATCCTCTGATTCCACCTCCACCAGCTCCGATCCTCTGATTCCACCTCCACCAGTTCCGATCCTCTGATTCCACCTCCACCAGTTCCGATCCTCTGATTCCACCTCCACCAGCCCCGATCCTCCGATTCCACCTCCACCAGCTCCGATTCTCTGATTCCACCTCCACCAGCTCCGATCCTCTGATTCCACCTCCACCAGCTCCGATCCTCTGATTCCACCTCCACCAGCTCCGATCCTCTGATTCCACCTCCACCAGCTCCGATCCTCTGATTCCACCTCCACCAGCCCCGATCCTCCGATTCCACCTCCACCAGCTCCGATCCTCCGATTCCACCTCCACCAGCTCCGATCCTCCGATTCCACCTCCACCAGCTCCGATCCTCCGATTCCACCTCCACCAGCTCCGATCCTCTGATTCCATCTCCACCAGCTCCGATCCTCCGATGCCACCTCCACCAGCTCCGATCCTCTGATTCCACCTCCACCAGTTCCGATCCTCTGATTCCACATCCACCAGTTCCGATCCTCTGATTCCACATCCACCAGCTCCGATTCTCTGATTCCACCTCCACCAGCTCCGATCCTCTGATTCCACCTCCACCAGCTCCGATCCTCCGATGCCACCTCCACCAGCTCCGATCCTCCGATGCCACCTCCACCAGCTCCGATCCTCTGATTCCACCTCCACCAGCTTCGATCCTCCGATTCCACCTCCACCAGCTCCGATCCTCCGATTCCACCTCCACCAGCTCCGATCCTCCGATTCCACCTCCACCAGCTCCGATCCTCCGATTCCACCTCCACCAGCTCCGATCCTCCGATTCCACCTCCACCAGCTCCGATCCTCCGATTCCACCTCCACCAGCTCCGATCCTCCGATGCCACCTCCACCAGCTCCGATCCTCTGATTCCACCTCCACCAGCTCCGATCCTCCGATTCCACCTCCACCAGCTTCGATCCTCCGATTCCACCTCCACCAGCTCCGATCCTCCGATTCCACCTCCACCAGCTCCGATCCTCCGATTCCACCTCCACCAGCTTCGATCCTCCGATTCCACCTCCACCAGCTTCGATCCTCCGATTCCACCTCCACCAGCTCCGATCCTCCGATTCCACCTCCACCAGCTCCGATCCTCCGATTCCACCTCCACCAGCTCCGATCCTCTGATTCCACCTCCACCAGCTCCGATCTTCCGATTCCACCTCCACCAGCTCCGATCCTCCGATTCCACCTCCACCAGCTCCAATCCTCCGATTCCACCTCCACCAGCTCCAATCCTCCGATTCCACCTCCACCAGCTCCGATCCTCCGATTCCACCTCCGATCCTCAGATTCCACCTCCACCAGAGCTTTGGCTCCCAGAGCTCCGGCTCCAGGAGCTCCGGCTCCAGGAGCTCCGGCTCCAGGAGCTCCGGCTCTAGGAGCCCAAGCTCCAAGAGCCCCAGCTCTTCCAGCCGAAGCTGGAGAACTGATTGATTCTAACTGTTTCTCCCATCCCTTATATACGAAATCTCCAGCGAGATTCTTATCTCTTTGCTCCATTTTTTCACTTATTAAAAAAGTTTTTTTTTTCCAAAACGTGAATTTTTTTCTTCCCAACTCCACAAATTTTTTCGGAATTTTTTGAATTTTCCCACGCGGGCTTAATATTATAATTTCATTCTCTCCACATACTCTTCGTGCACGAATAGTCTAGTGGTGTACACTGTTGGCAATGAAGCCGAAGGTTTTTGGTTCGACCCCCCGCCTAGGATTTTCTTTTTTTTTTGTTTTTTTGCTTTATGTGGAAATAAGCTTGATCAGATTTGCAAGATTTTTTACTGGTTTTTAGGAAGAAGTATACTTGCCGGGCCCGTAATTTTCAAGTCTGCTTTAAAGGCGCATATCTCAAAAACCAATAAAGTTATAAGAGTTCTGTTAACTACAAAAATATAGCTCATGAAATTTCAAAGAATGTGATATAAAAATTGTAGTTGTAGCTTTTTTAGTTTTTGAGATACTGTAATTTTAAGATTAAGCATCTTAAAGGCGCATAAACACAGTTTGTTGTATTTTTATGAGTTTTATTGGATAAATAAAGGAAAACAAATTCAGAAGAAAGAACATGAATATTTAGATTACTTCCGCTTGGCTGGTTGGACGTCTTCTTCCTCTACCTCCACCAACTTCCTCTTGTTCGTCCTCTTCCTCTCCAGATAACTGTAGTCCTTCTGGAACCACGCATCCTTCTTGATCTCCTTGATTGTGGCGCGTACCGGAGTATCGACTTCGAGGATTCTTTCCAGCAAATCTGAAAATTGAATCATTGAAAAATAGAACTTAAATTGTTTGAAAAACTCACCAAATACATCGTCATCCATATCCCAATCCATGGTGTCATACATCAGCCAGGTTTCATACTGTAGCTCCTTCTCCGTTGGCTCCTCCCATGGAACGTCTCCAATGAGCATCTCCACGAGGCATATTCCAGCTGACCAGATGTCGGCAGCTTCTCCATCGATGTACTTGTGCACCATCCCTTCCGGACACCAATAAGCGGGAGTTCCAGCTGGTCGGACCAACAATTTCTCGCCGTCATCACTAATAAACTTCAGAGAGAGGCCGAAATCACTGATTTTCAGAGTTCCTGGAATAAAACATAACGTTAGAATGAGTTACTTAACTTTGAAGGGGAATATCTTAAAAACTAAAAAAGCTATCTTAAAATTGTTGACTACAAAAATGTAGACCTTGAAATTTTACATATTTGGTTAGTTAACGAAATTTTGATAGCGCACTTGGTTCTTGAGATATGCGCCTTTAAAGATTGCCCACCCCACAGAAGGGGGGCAAAAGTTTAAAGGCGCATATCTCGCAAACCAAATACGCTATCAAAATTTTGTCAACTAGCAAAATGTGTAAAATTTTATGCTCTACAATTTTACAGTTTAAAATGTTACGCTAGCTATTTTAGTTTTCGAGATATATTTGATTGAAAAAAAGTGAGCACTACTAAACTTTGAAGCGGTATATCTCGCAAACCAAAAACGCTAGCAAAAATGTGTAAACTAGTAAAATGTAGAACTCAAAATTTCACACATTTTGTTAATTGACAAAAATTAGATAGCATTAATGGTTCGCAAGATATGCGCCTTTAAAGATTACCTACCACTCTGAAGAGTGCGCAATATTTAAAGGCGCATATCTTGCAAACCAACAAAGCTAGCAAAGAATTTTCAACTAACGAAATGTGAAAAACTTTTAGCTACACAATTTTGCAATTAAAATTTTTACTCTAGCTGTCCTAGTTTTTGAGATACAGCAGAAAAAAAGACTCACCATCAGTTTTAATCAGCAGGTTCAATGGCTTAATGTCTAGATGAGCCACTCCAAGACCATGTACATGCTCTAATCCAGCAATCAACTGCCGGAAATAGCTCTGAGCATACTGTACAGGCATTCCATCACCATAGATCCGAGTACTGAGGTCCCCACAGTATGCCATTTCTAGGAACAGCCGGGGCACCCCGTTTTCCTCAGTCATCGCGAATATTTCACAGACATTCTGATGTTTATGGGTGGAGCCAACTAGAGAATGAATATCAAACTCATGCTTGGCCATGTAAGCCCTCTCTTTCGAGAATTCCTTCATCGCACAGAATCTGGAATTCCTTGTACGAATCATGGAGACTTCTCCGAATGCACCTTTCCCAAGCGAAGAGCGAAGTTGGTAGTCGGAGAATTCAGATAAGTCAATAGCTGACATTTTAGTGAATACGGTAGGTAAGAATTCTTAAGAATGAGAATACGTTAGGTTTGTAAGACACTAATGAATGACCAATTTGGGATGTTTGGGTGAGGGGTGAGGGGGGGCGGGGGGCGGGGCCGGAGGTATCGAACCCTGTCTTCACCTCCCTCATTAAGAAAAATGATTTACGACACCTGAACCTCATAAATATTGACCACCTGAAGACGGCAGAAATATGCCTCCTGTGAAAACAAACGGAAATTTGCTGGTCTAACACTGAAAATTATGTCTGGAAACCTGTATAATCTTGTAGAGGAAGGAATTTGGCACATTTTGATACAAAAACTATACCAAATGGTCGTATGAATCGCGAGATATAAGGTTTCAAACATATTCTAACGATTGCAAAATGTGTCGCCTGGAAAAACCTGAAATTCTTGACCTAAAACTTTGAGAAGTGTTTGAAGAACTATATACACTTGTAGAGAAAAAATTAGGAAGCCTTTTGATATAAAACTCATGCCAAATGGTTGTATAACTCGCGAGATATCGAGCTTTAAACATTTTCTAACGATTGCAAAAAGTGTACCTTCGAAAAACCTAAAATTCTTACTCTAAAACTGCGAAAAACGTTTGAAAATCTATATTTTCTTGTAGAGGAAGAAATTTGGCAGATTTTAATACAACAACGAAACCAAACGGTCTTGTATATCGTGAGATATCGAGCTTCAAACTTTTCTCGCTGAAATTACCTTTTAAAATTGAAAATTCAAACTTCCCTCTGAAATTTTCAGTTTTCGCGGCGAGACTCAACGGGCGCCTGTCATCAATGTTCCTTTAGTTTTGGCGCATTTTCGACACAAAATTTTGAATTTTTGTGCGAATTTTGGCGAATTTTCGGGATTTTCAAGCTTTTTTCTGATTTCTTTTGCTAAATTTCGAAGAAAAACACATTCCAGATCATCTAGAAATTGAATTTTCGTACTTTTACTCACAAATTTTTGATTTTTCGTGCGAAAAATTCTGAAAATACAAATTTCTTCTAAAAAATCAATTTTCGGCAGTTTTCGAGCATTTTTTTTCTGTAAAATATCAAAAGTAACAGTTTCTAGGCTACTTTAGAATTGAAATTTCGAATTTTTGTGCGATTTTCAGCAAATTTCCGGGACGAGAGATTTTTCCAAATTTCTTTCTCCAAATTTCAAAAAAGACTGTTTTAGCTCACCTAAAAATCCAAAATCATCGATAATGGGCAGAAAGAAGGGAAAGAAGCAGCAGCGTCAGAACCAAACGATGGCTAGTCCCTCTTCGGCGGCGACAGGATTCCAGGACCTGGGAAGTCCGAGTTTGGTGGGTTTTTCAGCGATTTTAGGTCCAAAATTCATGTAAAAATTGATTTTTCTTCAGGTAGAAGTCAAAAATTCTTCGAATTTCGGCGACGAAGTTGTGATTCCACCGAATAACGATGACAATTCCTTCAATCAGAATATCTATAAGATGGCCTATTTGAGTGGAGACGATGTGAATTTGGAGAGAAAGAATAGCTCAAGAGGAGGCTCGAATTCTTCTAGCTATCATGTATTTATTGATTTTTAGATGAAAATGAAATAAAATATCGATTTTTCAGGATTTGATCGATGGAGGCGCCTATGACAGGTTCCGTCATGGAGCCGGGGATCGTGTAATCGCTGGAAGTCGTTCGATTTCTCATAGAAGTCTTTTCAACGACGATAGATCTTTGAATAGGTCCCTGAACCCATCTAAGACTAGCCTGGCTGGATCGATCCAGGGATCTAAAGTCAGCATGGAGTGGGACGAGATGGGAAACGAGAGAAGCAGCGGACGTCAGAGTATTGTCATTGGAGACGACGGCGCGGTTTGTGTATGCCCAAAAATTCTAAAAAAAAGTCGATTTTTCCAGAGAAAACCATTCGTGCGCAGTCGTACTGTTAGCTCTGGCGGCTCCGTTCGAAATAGCCAGAGTCACAATAATAATAATAACAATCTTCTTCCACCTCTCTCCGGCACTTTGAGCCATCGAGACATCTCCAGCGCCGACGTCCGAACCTTCCACGCCGACTCGGACTACCTTCAGAATCACCTGAGCAAGCTCTCCATACATTCCAACAACGATGAGTTTGTGCTCGTTGGAGGCCATCCGCCGCCAATTTCCAGGAATTCTACAGCTAGCTTGAATCAAGAGGCTCCTGTGCCACGTGCACGCTCCAGAATCTCTAGTTATTCTGAAAATGTAGAGGATCAAGACTTAGGAAGATCCGTCTCACAGCAAAGCCTGACTAGAGCCTCCTCTCGCTTTTCTGTTGGAACAAACGGCACAAATTCAAATACAGACGACCGTTTGATATTGGCAGAGAGATATAGCAGATCGCCAGAAGCTGAGGGTCTTCTTTTCCAGCAGAATTCGAGCCGCCCATCCAGCCGCTTGAGCACCACTTCCAGCGATCGTGGAGTTGGATTCGTTGAGATTCCGACGCTTTACAGTCATCCGGATGAGAGATTTGATGATGGGGAGGACGAGGAGCCTGGAGAGCCATTCCGACCAACTTCTGAGCACAGTTCGACACCTACTGGTGCTCCGAGAGCTCGCAAAACGCTGCTGAGAAGCAACGCTGTTGAAGACGTTCCAGATGGAAGAAATCGCAGATTTTCTTCGTCGTCGTCGAGTGTGAGTAGGCTCTGGGAGGAAATTTACTCTAAAAATCAAATTGTGGCTGAAACTGGATGGAAAATGTCGCTGTTTCGGCTTTTTCTAGGAATTCGCGCGATTTTCGAGCCAAATTCAGATTTTTCAGCTTTTTAGTGGTTTTTGAGCCAAAGTCGGCTTTTTTTCCGACATTTTCAGCAAATTTTAAGCCAAATAGAGCGATTTTCCAGCTATTTTCAGCTAATTTTGAACCAATATCGCATTTTTGAGCACTTTAAGCGAGTTTTCATGCCAAATTCGATATGATCAGCACATTTGCAGCTAAATTCCTATTTTTCAGCTATTTGAGCGATATTTGAGCTAAATTTGGGTTATTTTTCCAGCTCTTACATCTAATTTTAAGGAAAATCCCGTATTTTTTCAGCTTTTTCTAGCTAAAATCGATTTTTTCCAGGTCTCCCGTCACGATACACCATCAACACCGCTTCTGGTTACATCGGCACTCACGGTTTGTGTCTTATAAACAATTTGTCGAAAATTGCGGGAAATTTTGGGTTTTGTTTATATTCATCGAGTCATTTCACCCGTTTACGCCCCTAAAACTCCAAATTTCCCTATTTATACTCATTTTCGACCCTAAAACCCCAAAAACTGCCGCTGAAATTCGAATTTTTTGCCCTTTTCCCCCAAAAATGATGGCGAAAACCCCATTTTCCAGCCAGTGATCCCAAAACGCCATCCACAAATGTCTGCGAGCCACTCCGAAGACTCTTTGGTCATGAAGACACCTCAAACTGTGCAACGTGGAAATTCGGAGCAAAAATCGCTGCGCACCAATTTGGAGACGATTAAGAAGACTGTGGAGATCGCTGTGCAGACCGGGAACTCCATTCGTTTGCGTCAAAATCAACATTTTGGCGATGGTGAGCACTGAGCATTGATTAGCCCATAAATTAGCATAATTTGGCCTATAAAAATGCTAATTAGAGCCTGTAGATGTTCAAAAAATCACCATTTCTCTGTTATTCTACCTCTGAAAACTCGAATTTTTGAGCCATTTTCCATTTTTGGACCTCTGAAAATTCTCTAAAATTCATGATTTCTCTGTAATGTTACCCTTTCTGACCCCTTTTTAACTCTTTCTCTGCGATGTTACCTATAAAACACTTTTAAATGCATTAGAAAGTCTCAAAAGCGCCACTTTCTATTGTTAGTGCTTCTGGAAATCCTAAAAATCGTGATTTCCCTCTCATTTTACCTCTAAAAACTCGAATTTTTGAATCATTTTAGTGCTCTAAAAATCCCCTAAAAGTCATATTTCTTATGTCATTGAACCCCTAATTTAGGCTCAAAAAACCCCCACTTTCAGACCGAAAATCGTTTATTTCCAGTTCTCAGCGAATGCGCCTACTTGCCTGATCCACGTGGATTCGGAATGACACCAACGATCACCACTAGCTTCGTCCCAAAAGATGAGGAGGTTTTTGTTCCGAAAAATGCGCCAGAAGTGAAAAATTCATCCCAAAACTCTATCCGTGCTCGCCTCCGCCATATATCTGATATCTATTCGACGGAGGATTCAAAAGATTCGAAAGAGAAGGAGACGCCGATTTTGACCCAGAATTATGTGCAAGTTCCGAAGAATACGACCTCTCAGCCAGCTCAGCCAGCCCGTAAAGCCACCCAGGAGATTGTGGTTCCTATCAACAAGGTTGTAGCTCCTAAGCCAGATTCTGGAAGAGTTGTGGAGATTCCAAAGACCCAGGAACTCAATGGAGACACCATACGAAAACACATTCCACGTGGACGCATTCGAGATTTGGCATCTGCCTTCGACAAGATGAATGATGGACCAGTGCGTCCTCTAGAATTCAAATCCCAGGTTCATATTCCAACTGCTACTCCAACTCCACGAGAGGAAACCCTTTGGAATTCGAGAAAACCATCTGGAGCATCCAGAGAGTCTGACGTCAATCGTGCTGATTCCAGAATGAGTGGTCCATTGAGCGGTCCATTGAACGGAAGTTCTTCGAGCGCTTTCCGAAGCTCCACCCAGACTATTCGATCTCAGGAGGACCGTCGTAGATCCACGTCTGCCTCTCTTCATCATCAACCGCACGTCTTCACGAGAAACACCTTTTTGACGTCGTCAGTTGCCAAGCCTGTGGTTCTTCCGGAGAGCGTTCCAATGAGTACCACATATTCCAGAGAGAATATTGCTGGTGGCTTTGTCTCAGCTTTCGACAAGGCTTCTTCAATCGAAATCGATCGAGAGAGCCCGCTCCAGAAGACGTTGTCCAACAAGAATCTGGCGAAATCTCCAACTAAAGACTCGACATTTTCAGAATATTCTAGAAAAGTCGATGTTCCAGTTCGCCTTGAAGTGCCGATCAACAAGTCGAGAAGACAATTGCTATCTAACAATCCAAGAGCCAAGACTCAGGAGATACCAACGTTTGAATTCGAATCCAGATACGAGTCACGTGCCGTTAGTGGCGATTTGAACAATGAGAATCCGAGTGTGTTCGGAATGCAGAAGCCGTTGTTCGCCGCGAGTCGAGAAGCGTTTGGACGGGATACTGCAGAGGATTTGCGCGGGAAACAGGTGAGAAAAGGGCTCTAAAATAGGGCTGAAAATGACTGAAATGGGCTCAAAATCTCGGAAAACAGCTCTAAAATGGTCTAAAAAATCTCGGAAAACAGCTTTAAAATGGTCCGAAAATTGGCTGAAAATAACGGAATCAGCCGTAAAATCGTGAAATTGGAAACGGAAATTGACCATAAAAACGCCATTCCCTTTCTCAGGACCATACTTTTTCTTCCAGGACAACTGGCCACTGCGCCCGCAACAACAACACCAATGGACATCGGAATTCCACATGAACGAGACCAGGAACACGAATTCGGTCTCATCACCAATGTATCATCATACTAATGATCATATCACCCAATCACACCAACAACCAACAACTACAATCACTGAATTCCGAATTAACCATAAGCAACAGCAGCCGGAGATGCTGAGAAGCGTTCAGAAGCCGTCCGCACATCACAGACCGTCGATTTCGTCGGCACGTCATCCATATTCACCGCCAGCGACTGAGGTGAGTTTCAGCATATTCAGACCTGCTTTTAGCTGTTTCAGGCTCATTTTAAGATATTTTTGGTCTATTTTAAGCTATTTTAGGCCTATTTTTAAGCCATTTTAGATCTGTTTTTAGCTATTGTAGGCTTATTTGCCAGCTCTTTTAGACCTATTTTCAGCCATTTCAGATCTATTTTCAGCTAGTTAATACCTTTTTTAAAGCTATTTTAGGCTTATTTCTAGCTATTTTAGACCTATTTTCAGCTATTTTAGGCTTACTTTCAGCTATTTTAGGTCTATTTTTTTAGCTACTTTAGGCTTATTTGCCAGCTCTTTTAGACCTATTTTTAGCAATTTCAGACCTGCTTCAGCTATTTCAGGTTTTTTTAAAAGCTATTTTAGGCTTATTTTGATCTTTTTTGGGTCTTTTCTAGCCTCTTTCGACCATTTTGGCCTATTTTCAGCTCAAAACTGATCCTTGATTTTCCAGGACGCCGGAAGCCGTATCACTCACCATACATCTCAAACTCTCCAATCAGACGACCTCTTTGCCACTGAAGACAGCTCGATCCGAGGAAAAATCGACAGAATGTTTGATTTCGTTGAAAGCGACGACTCCAGAAAGACCCTTCGTGGTGCCACACACGACTCCACCGACACCATTGGCACTAACACTAACAAGTTCCATCGTACCGAGTCACGTCTTCTGAGCAAGGAGATACCAGAAGCACTGAAGGCTTCTCCACCGAAAATGAAGTCACCGGAGAGAAGGAATACTGTAACTGTTCCAGAACACTTTGACACTGATCTAGAATATTCTCTATCGCAATACCGAGAGATGCAAAGAGAACAGCTCCGCCGACGTCTTCCATCTGCCGATGAACCGCAGTTCTTCCGTTCTCCAACACTTTCGGCTCCACATGCCGGGCAATCCATGCATGCTTATCGATCCAAAGATATCATGGGTACGCCAACAGCCGGAGAGAAATTCCGCTTTCCGTCGTCTTCGAATAGAGCACCTCTCGCCACGTCGACACCTGTTGAATCGCCATCTGGAAGATCGTATTCGAAGAGCTATCTAGAGATGAACAACAATAACACTACTGTTCCACCAAATGAGACTTTCGTTTCATCGATTAGCGGAGTGTCGGCTGTTGATAAGCATGTTGATGTGATGAGAAAGATCAATCGATTGTCGTATATGATTGAGAATACGCAGAAGCAGATGAGCATGAACGAGGCGGCACTGATGGATGCGGTTAAGAAGGGGAGAAGGTCGCAAGAGGTAGGGTTTTCCGGGGATCTAGAAATTTGGGGGAAAATCTGTCATAATATGGAAGAAATTGCTCAAAAATAGCTAAAAATGAACGAAAATGGCTCCAAAATAGCTAAAAATGAACGAAAATGGCTCTAAAATAGCATAGACAAAAATATTTCAGAAATGTCTAAAATTGACCAAATTGGCTCTAAAATAGTTGAAAATCGACAAAAAAGGCTTAAAATAGCTGGAAATGGGCAAGATGCGGCTCAAAATGAGGAAATTTGAGCTATTTCAGAACTGCCAAAATATGATTCCGGCGGATTTCGGTCCATTTTTGAGCGGAAATTTCAATTTTTACACGAATTTTCGCCTAAAAAGCTCCAAACTCGGCACGAAAATCTCTAAAAATTGACCAAATTGGCTAAACATCATATATTTAACTTGAGCTATGACATGGTTCTGGAAATTGTCAAAATACGATTTTGGCAGCTTTTGACTCATTTTTGAGTGGGAAATTTGAATGTTTCGACGAATTTAGGTCCTGGAAACTCAAAAATCGGTCTAAATTAGTTCCAGACTGAAATTTACTTTAAAAATTCGAAAAAAATGATTCAAAAATAGCTGAAATTGGCTGATGTTTGACGAAAATCCCAGCGTTTTTTAATCATTTTGAGAGGGAAATTTGAATTTTTACACAATTTTTGACTCTGAAGATCCGAAAATAGCTCGAAATTTCTAAATTGACTCCCAATTTCTAACAAAATGCTCTCAGAATTCTCAATTCTAAATTTCCAGATCGCCGCTCACCGATCCATCCTCATAAGCCGTGAAACCCTGCGTCTCCAACGCAACGAACTCCGACGCCTTCACGCCTTCTCCGCAGTCCGTCGTCCACCACCACCAGTTGCCAAAGAGCTCCGCGGATCGGTGATCTTCAAGAATCTCATCGTCCATCTCAACAAGTTATTCGTCTCGCGGCTCACTACAAAAGACGATAATTCCTATTCATTCGTCGGTCTCTTCAAATTCGGCCATCAAATCGAGGCGACAGAACTTGTCCCATTGAGAGTCTACCAGGGAGAGGAAACTGACGATAAGCTGTTCTTCGTGAAGCAAATTCAATTCTCAGATGTGCCTGTCGATTTTATGGTCACCATTGAGATCTACGCTATGGTAACCTATTGATTAGGGTCCCCCATAATGCAGAATTAGAAGTTACAGCGTGTACCATCGGCAAAACCAGTCGAGCTCTCCATAGGATCGTCGTTGGCCAACAAGTGCAAGAGTTTGATGGGTCCGCGTTAGTTCAAGGAATTTCAGAAAAAAATCTAGAATTTCAAATTTTCAGCCCAGAAGAAGAATCCCATAGCGCTGGAGACGGCGTTCAAGTTCCGTGGTCGTCTCGTTTTGGATCGTGACGCTGCTGGAGAGCGTTGTCTGTATCTGGATGACGTCACTTATCCACTGGAGGGAACTGTGATGATCACTACACAATGTAGCAGACTTCCAGAATCGTTTGAGATTGATTTTCGCGGATTTTTGGTTAGTTTTTGAGCTATTTAATCGGGGGAAATTTGAGCTTTCTAGGAGAAGTTTTGAATTTTGTCTTCTAGATCTCTCCAGAGTTATTTACAGCAAATTTCGCGTCGTTAGAATAGTTACCTATGAAATTCCCGTCATTTTGATACCCATATTGCCCATATTCCAAAAATTTCGTGGATTCTGAATTCAGAAGACGTCAAATTTCGAAATCCACCGAATCGGGTCAATTTTGGTATCAAAATGACGGAAAATTCATGGAAAATAGTTTTAACGATGTAGAATCACATAAAAAGTAGGGAAAACTAAGAAAAATTGGAATTCGAAAAATGTTTTTTGGAATTTTCTGAAAATTTATCGATTTTTTGCCGAATCCCATGTCGTTAGAATTGTTACCCATCGAATTCCCGTCGTTTTGATACCCATATTGCCTGTCTTCTCAAATTTGTAAATTCTGAATTCAGAAGACGTCAGTTTGACTCCAAAATTTGAATTTCAAACTAATCTTCGTTAATTTCGGTTTTTACTCTGATTTTTAACGATTTTTTTGATTTCCAGACAATGTTCCACACGATAAGCAACATGGCGAGCTGGGAACGCTACTGGGCGGTGCTCCGTCGTGGCGTCGTGCTCCTCTGGAAGTATCCAGACGATGAGCAGAATGGACGTGAGCCGAAGATGCAAATCGATTTGACCAAGTGTACGAACAACTCGATTGAGAAGTGCTCTGCGGATTTGTGCCCACGACCCGAATCTTTCGTCATTGAGATTCTTGTCGACGCGGAGGATGGAACCATAGGAAGTGTTGTTGAGAAGAAGAGGTTCGGGGATTTTGAATGGAAAAATGCAGAAAATTGATACCAAAACTGTTTTTCGGCAAATTTCGTTAGAATTGTTCCTTATCAAATTCCCGTCATTTTGATACCCATATTGCCCATGTTTCCACATTTTATGAATTCAGAATTCAGAAGACGTCAAATTTCGAAACGTTTTTAAGCGAAAATTGCGAATTTTTGGGCTTTTTCATAGTCCGAATTTGGGCCAATTTTAGACAATTTCGGCGTTTTTACCTCGGATTTTTGACTAGCAAACCTACAGTAACCCATCTTGGCGCCATGCCATAAAATGCAAGTCCCGCCCATTTTTCCCTATGTTTTCCCTATTTGCCTCTTTGAAGTTACCGATTTCTTCATGGTGAACACCTGTTGATTTGTTTTTTGAATCTCAAGTGCTTTGTTATGGAAAAAGGGCCCCTTTTGGAGGGAACAGGCCTTGGCACGGTGCCAGAATGGGCTACTGTAGGTTTTGGAAATGTTCAAAAATCGGATCTAAAAAGCGCCAAAAATCTGAAGAAATGGCAAAATTATCGGAAATTGGTTCCTAAAATAGCAAACTTGCGAAA
This sequence comes from Caenorhabditis nigoni, assembly GCA_027920645.1. NCBI lineage: Eukaryota > Metazoa > Nematoda > Chromadorea > Rhabditida > Rhabditidae > Caenorhabditis > Caenorhabditis nigoni. Next base: position 14,309,870 of record CP115866.1, read on the forward strand.
AAAACGAAATTTTCGACTTTCAGAACTATAACGTCTTCTAAATCTTCAGACTCATTCTCAGCAAAATTCATATCGTTAAAGATGTTTTCCATGAATTTTCCGTCATTTTGATACTAAAATCGTCCTGATTCGGTGCGATTCGAAATTTGACGTCTTCTGAATTCAGAATTCCTAAAAATTTGGAAACATGGGCAATATGGGTATCAAAATGACGGAAATTTGATGGGTAATCATTCTAACGACACGAATTGTGCTGAAAAATCTATCCATTTTCAGAAAATTCCTTTTTTCGTAAAATTGCGAATTTTAATTTCTGAAAATATTCCAATTTCTCCCAATTTTCATGTGATTTCACATCGTTAAAATTGCTTTCTACGATTTTTCCGTCATTTTGATACTAAAATCGTCCTGATTCGGTGCGATTCGAAATTTGACGTCTTCTGAATTCAGAATTCCTAAAAATTTGGAAACATGGGCAATATGGGTATCAAAATGACGGAAATTCAATAGGAAACAATTCTAACGACATGAAATTCGCTGAAAATTGCCAGAAATTCGGCTTTTGCCATTTTCATAAAAATGCTTTTTTCAGAGTTCTTCTCTCTGCTGACACATCGGAAATGCTGTCTCAATGGCTGTTCACTCTCAACCAAACGCTCGACGTCATCCGTGGACCCATTTGATCTCTCATTTATCGATTTTATTGATTTTTAATATTGTTTCCTGCCTGCTGTTAAATTAGACCCCGCCCCCAGTTTAATATCTAGTAATTAAAATCTTCTAGTAGATTGTAGTTTGTAGTCTCTTTCTTAGCCCCGCCCATCATTCATTTTTTATCGTTTTATTGTTTGCCATCACCACCCCGGAAAAATCACCCCTCTCACATCCCCTAAAAATCGAAATCATAATCACTATTGAATAAAGTTGAAGGGTCCAGGAAATTTAGGGGAAAATTAGGCAAAGATTACAGTTTTTAGGGGGAAAATTAGTCAAAAATTAGGGGGAATATTCTAGAACAAATTAGTATAACGATATTCGACTGGCTCCTCTCCGGTCCACTTTTGATTCTCCAGCTGGAGACGATTGTAGGCTATCAGCAACACTGAAATTTCAAAAAAAAAGTCCAATAGAGCGAATTTGCTGAAACTCACAGATGTCCAGGGGATAAGCAATGGCCAAGGAGAGGAGACTACGGTTGTGGAGATTTCCGTTTCTCTGGAAGCGGGCAAAGAAGACGAGAGCTGCGAAGACAACGATGTTGTTGAAGTTGCAAATCTGGAAAATATTATTTTGTTCGGTGGAGCGCATTTTCCAAAAATAATTTTTTTGAAAAATTTCGATTTTCGCTTTTTTCTAAAAAGTTTGGATTTTTCCGCGAATTTCATGTCGTTAGAATTGTTTCCCATCGAATTTCGGTCATTTTGATACCCATATTGCCCATATTCCCAAATTTTGCGAATTCTGAATTCAGAAGACGTCAAAATTCAAATCTTCCCGAATATAGGCAATATGGGTATCAAAATGACGGAAATCGTACGGAAAACAGTTTTAACGATGCGAAATTCCATGAAAAGTAGAAAAAATTCGAAAAATTGAAACATTTTCAAAAAATAAAATTTGAAATTTTTTTTGGAATTTTCTGAACATTTATCGATTTTTTGGCGAATTCCATGACTTTAGAATTGTTACTCATCGAATTCCCGTCATTACCCATATTGCCTATGTTCCCAAATTTTACGAATTCTGAATTCAGAAGACGTCAAATTTCGAATCGAGTCGATTTTGGTATCAAAATGATGGAAAATTCGTGAAAAAACAGTTTTAACGATGTGAAATCCTCGAAAAAGTAGGAAAAAAATCTCGAAAAAGGAAGAAATGGATTTTCAGAATTTCAACGTCTTCTAAATCTCTACCGATTCATTTTCAGCAAAATTCGCATCGTTAAACACATTTTCTGTGAATTTTCCGTCATTTTGATACCCATATCGCATATATTCGAGAATATTCGAATTTTGACGTCTTCTGAACTCAGAATTCCTTAAAATTTTGAAATGTAGGCAATATGGGTATCAAAATGACGGGAATTTAATGGGTATCAATTCTAACGATGTGAAAATCGCTGAAAATCGATAACTTTTCAGAAAAATTAGTTTTTTTTTTCAAAAAATTTGCTTGAAACCGTTAATTTTGGCTCATTTTTCAGCGATTTTTAGCCAATTTTCAACCAAAACATACTTGAGCAAAAGCAACCCCTTTCATGAGAAACTTCAAGAATTCCAAATCAGGAATTTCAGAGTAAATTCCGATGAGTCCGATTGTGGCATGGAAGAAGATGAGCAATGTGGAATACAGACATTCGGATCCATTGAAGAGCTTCTCAGCGATGCAGTAGTTGTTCGCGAAGACAATCTGAAAAGAACTCAGAAGACTACAAACTACAAAAACTACAAACTAGAGACTTACCACGAACAATTTAACGATCTTTTCCATTCCGACACGAAATGACCAGAAAACAAAGGGAAAATGAGCAGGCAACCAATTCTATGTTATGAGAAGAAAATGTCATGGGACGCCCCGCCCACTTTCCCCCATCCCTTTGAAAAACTCATGGGGGCCACCTGGTGCAATGGCGGCCCCTATCTCAAGTGGTTGTTTTGAGTGGCGCCGAGAGAGGGAGGGTTACTGTAGATTTGGAAAACATTCTGGGTATCTGAACTATTAGAAATTGTAAAGCTTAAAATTCTATACATTTTGTAGTTTTCAAATTTTTGATAGCTACTGTAGTTTGGGAGTTATGCGCCTTTAAATTTTGAGGTGCAAATAGAGGAGAGATACAGAGAGCGCAGACTTTAAAGGCGCATAACTTCTGAACCAAGACAGATTAAAAATTTTGGTTAACTACAGTAATATAGAATTTTAAATTTTACACATTTTTATGGTAAAAACGATCAACTAGCTATTTTAGTTTTTGAGTTATGCGCCTTTAAAGTTGGCGTCTGCTTTCTGCGCCTTCCGCACCTTCTTGGAGTGCGCAGACTTTAAAGGCTCATAACTCAAAAAGGGAAGTAGCTATCTAAATTTTGTAAACTACAAAAATATAGAGCTTCAAATTTTACACATTATATTTGCAAAAATATTCAGCTAGCTATTTTAGTTTTTGAGATATGCGTTTTTGAACTTGGCGCGACACTCTTTTTCGTCTGCTTCTTGGAGTGCGCATACTTTAAAGGCGCATAACGCAAAAACCAAAAAAGCTATCAAGAAATGTTTAACTATAAAAATGTAGCTTATAAAATTTCGTACATTTTGTTAGTTAACATCTTCTTAATATCTCAAATAGTAACCGAGATATGAAGATTTGAAAATTAAAAAAATTCTTTTTTTTTTGAATTTTTGGAATATTTTTCTTGAAATTTTTCTAATCATTTATCATTATTTTATCAATTCACTAACCGTTCATTAGTCACACAAAGATACATATAAAAAATATCCAAAAGAAAATAAAACAAAGCAGACTAGAACAAAAAATCTCGGAGAACATCATCGAAAGGGGGAAAAGTACAGTAACCCGTAAATGCAAAAAAGTTTAGAATCGCTTAAAAAATTATAAATACGCCATATTGATATGTCCATCTCGTCGATAGAGTTTAGGTTGGTATCGCCTGGAGGCAGATGACGTGTAGATGTGATTACTCATGTCATCGGTGGATGTGGATTTCTGAAAAAAGGTTATAACTTGAAAACTAAAATTGCTAGGTAAAAATTGTTCATTAAAGGAATACTAAGCTTAAAATTTCACACATTTTAGTAGTTTACTACTTTTTGATAGCTATTTTAGTTTTCGAGTTATGCGCCTTTAAACTTTGAGTTGCAGGGTGGGAAGAAACGCAGAGACTATAGACTTTAAAGGCACATAACTCGAATACCAAGAAAGATAGACAATTTTTGTCAACCACAGTAATATAGCTCATAAAATTGTATAAAGGTTACTAGTTAACTACTTTTTGATAGCTTTTACGATTTTCGAGTTACGCGCCTTTAAAGTTTGCACTCCCTGCGTCTCTTAATGGGGGTGCACCTCAACCTCCGTTTTGGCGAATCCTCTCTTTAAAGGCGCATAACTTACAAACCAATATAGGTATCAAAATTTTGTAAACTGCATAATTGTAGAACTTAAAATTTCACACATTATTGTAGATGAAGATTTTTTGATAGCTGTTTTAGTTTTTGAGTTATGCGCCTTTAAAGTATTTGCACTCTCTGCGCCTCTTTCAGAGCGTGCATCTCAATATGCGTTTTGGCGCGTACTATTTTTAAAAGCGCATAACTCATGTAAAACATAAAGTAACCTAATTTTTCAAATTGGATTCTTATACAGCATCAAATTTTACACATTTTTGTAGTTAACTACGTTTTGATAGCTTTTATCGTTTTTTAGTTATGCGCCTTTAAAGTTAGCGCGGCCACTCTCGCGTGCATCAGGTGTGTGCAAACTTTAAAGGCGCATATCTCAAAAAATAAAAAGGTTATCAAAAAGTAGTCAACTAATAAATTATGTAAAATTTGAAGTGCTATATTTTTGTAGCTTATGTCTGTTTGATAGCTAAATTGGTTCTTGAGATATGCGCTTTTAAAGTTGGTGCTCCCTGCACCTCCCCCTCTCTGCACCTTAAAGTTTAAAGGCGCATATCTCCAAAACTAAAATAGCTATTAAAAAGTTGTGAACTACAGTAATATCTAGCATATCTAGCTCTTTCCATTCCCATTTACCATTTGTGTCCCATATCCCTCTGCCACGTCATACGTGTCGTCATCTGGAGACCTGACCATCGATCGGTTAATATGACCTCCGACTCGCCTAGGCACCGCAAACGCATCGATTTCAGTAGCCTTTTTCCATCCGTGCGATTCCTCAGAAGTCGTTTTCTGATTCCAACGTCTTCTGATTGCTAGAATACATAGTGATAAGGCGATAAGGGAGATAAAGCATAGCATAGAGAGAAGGATCCATGTGGTGGTGTTGGTGAAGAGTCCTGAGCTTCTAGAAGACTCAAATTGGCACGTGGCAGAAATTTTAGAAGACGTTGAGACTTCAAAATATTGATTTTTAGGGTACTGTGGATGTATCCACTGATTCTGAGCTAGGAGACGTCGGAAACAGAATCCTGGAGACATTTTTATTTGGATTCTTCTAGAAGTGAATAGCATTGGAAGAGGAATCCGGGATTTGACCTCTTTTCCACGGCCATCGATTTGAATTGAAATTCGACGACCATCGTCGCTCATCTGGAGCTGAAGACGATGCCAACGACCATCGTTGACGCCACGTGGCTTCTCGATTTTCGTTTCGATTGGACGAGTGAATTCGTCGGAGATGGAGAATTGGATGGAGCCGGAGTGGAGCTGGAAATTTAAAGATTTCTGGAATTTCCGGAAATTCCAGAATTTCCGGATTTTCTAGCATTTCTGGATTTTCTAGAATTTCCGGAATTTCTGGAATTTCCGGAACTTCCGGAATTTCTGGAACTTCCGGAATTTCCGGAATTTCTGGAATTTCTGGAATTTTTGAATTTCTGAAATTCTGGAATTTCCGGAAATTCTGGAATTTCCGGAATTTCTAAAATTTCCGGATTTTCTAGGAATTCCTGGATTTCCTGAATTTCTGGAACTTCTGAAATTTCTGGAATTTCTGGAATTCCGGATTTTCTAGCATTTCTGGATTTTCTAGAATTTCCGGAATTTCTGGAATTTCTGGAATTTCCGGAATTTCTGGAATTCCCGGATTTTCTAGAATTTCCGGATTTTCTAGAATTTCCGGAATTTCTGGAATTTCTGGAACTTCCGGAATTTCCGGAATTTCTGGAATTTCTGGAATTTCTGGAATTTCTGGAATTTCTGGAATTTCTGGAATTTCTAGAATTTCTGTAATTTCTGGCATTTCCGGATTTTCTGGAATTTCCGGAATTTCTGAAATTTCCGGAATTTCTGGAATTTCTGGAATTTCTGGAACTTCCGGAATTTCTGGAATTTCTGGAATTTCTGGAACTTCCGGAATTTCTGGAATTTTCGAATTTTTTGAAATTTTTTTGAAAATATAAAAAAAAAATCCAAATTCGAAACTTCGGAAATGTTCTAAAGCATTTCGAAATTTTACACAATTTTAAGACTACGAAGACTACGGACTACAAACTACAAACTACAATATACAAACTACAAACTACAACATTTCAGAATTCCTCCTACCGTATCCTAACCGATATGGTATCGAAATTCCAAAAAATCGGAATTTAAAAAATTTACAAAACATCGAATAACTTTAAAATTAAAATCTCCAAAACTATTTTTTGTAGTTCGTAGTTTGTAGTTTGTAGTTTGTAGCCTCCATTGCTCACCTCAATAATCGACGTTTGCTTCCCGAATTCCACTCTCAATATCTCGCTATTTCCTTCTCGGCTCGTGCGAAAATCCATTTCGATTTTTTGAATTTTTCCATCGCAGGATTCACAAAAATCAAAATCGGAAGAAGAATTTTTCATCGCAATCTCCAGAATCCCTCCAGAAGACGTCGAGAAGACGTCGTCAAACTTTTCGCAAGAGTAGAAACTTTCGAATCCGAAATTCCCAGTTTTACAGCGACAAATTGGTCTGCCATTATCCATGTTACAGCTTCCAGATGCTCCACAATCCACGTCATCACAATTTTCAGAATCCACGTCATCTTTTAAAACTTCTGGAGCCTCTTCCTCACATTCGCCGTTCTCACAGAAACATTTTCCAACCAAGTTGCCTTCTGGAACCTCTAGAATTCTTCTAGAATCCAGGGTTCTCTTTTCCAGGGTTCTCTGACACGTGGCATTCTTCTGTATACAGATGACGTCACTACAGATGTCTTCTGAAGAGAATCCCAGGAAATCCAAGTAGGTTTGACGATGCTTCTTGAAAAAAGACGTTAACGTCTTCTGAACTTCAGAAGCCGTCACGACAACTTCATTTCTATCCACGACGCCTAGAATGATGTCATACTTGACGTCTTCTGAATGTTGCCACGTGGCAAGGAGGTGAATTTTCATATCGGAGTAGGCGTCACGAAGGTTGTGGAGCAATTTTGAGATTCCAGATTTTCGGGAGAAAATTGAGAATTGGACGGCTTCTTTTTCCAGATTTTTAAAGCTTCCAGAAGCTTCCGAATCTTCAGAAGACGTCAAATTTGTGGATTCAGAATCCTCAGAATCCTCTGTGAAAATTCTTATAGCTCCCAATTGATAAATTCGATCCTTCTCCAGAATTCCACGACTTCTAACCTCTCCAGAATCCGTGGAAACTGTGAAAATGGAACTCTTCAAATCAAATCCACGTGGCAGATGGAATAATGGGTTTTGGGAAGATGCGAAAACTACAGTAGGCAAAGTTTGATGTGCAGGGGGTCTTTCCGGGGTTACTGTAATAGTGACGTGGCATCTAGAAGACTTTAGAACCAGTGAAAATTGATAGGTGCCCGGTTGAAGACGTCGAAGAGAAAGGATTCTGGAGCCATTGACGTGGAATAGGGGTACCTTTCTCTGATCCTCAATTTCCATTCTGCACGTCTTCAAAACTTCAGAATTATCCGGAAATTTGAAATTAAAAATTTCCAAGTCCTTGGGATTTTCAAAAAAGTAGAATTCGTGCGGAAAAACTGGGCATGCTGGGATGTCGTGTTGCGGGTGGATGGTGATTGTTGTTCTGAAAAAAGCTACTGTAACTTTATTAGTTTTAGAGATAGCAAAAATATGTTGACTACAAAAATGTTTAGCACAAAATTTTACACATTTGTGTAGTTTACAATTTTGTTGTAGCTACTTTGGTTTTTGAGTTGTGCGTCTTTAAAGTACTTGCGCCTCTTTGGGACTCATCGAGGCGCGTCCTCTCTTTAAATGCGCATAACTCGTAAACCAGAATAGTCAAATTTGCTTTTTAAGTTGGATTTTGGGAAGCATATAATTTGAAACATTTTACAATTTATTTGAGATTTCTACCTTTTTTAGTTCCTGATTTATGCGCCTTCAAAGTTGGCGCACCCTTCTCTGCGTCTATCTCTTTCCTTCTCAGCGCATGCTAGCTTTAAAGGCGCATAACTCATGTGGGAAATTGAATAAACACATTTTTAAAATCATATTCTCACAATGCATAAAATTTTAGATGTCTTCCAATTCACACCAATTTTCTATCTTTTTTAGTTCCTGAGCTATGCGCCTTTAAAGTTGCGCAAGCTGAGAAAAGGGGAAGCCCACTTTATAGGCGCATAGCTCATAAACGAAATAAGATAAGTTAATTTTTCAAATTGGATTCTTGTAAAGCATAGAAATTTAAACATTCGCTACATTCAACCCAAATTCCTATCTTTTTTTAGTTTTTGAGTTATGCGCCTTTAAAGTTGGCACACCTCCTTCTCTGCGTCTCTCCCCCTCTTTTCAGCGCGAGCCAACTTTAAAGGCGCATAACTCATGAACCAAATTAGCTACCTAAAAATTGTAAATTAACAAATGTGTAAAATTTCCTTCTCTACATTTTTGCGATTTACCCCAAATCTCTATCTTTCCTACTTTTCCAGATATCCCATACCTTTTATGATCAGTATCGAAAATTTCCAATTGGGTCGCTTCAGAATCCAGTAACGTCTTCAGAATCAAATTTCCATTGCTCAGATTGAAGAATTTGTTATTTTCCATTGAAATTGAATTTTTCGTGGTCCATAAAACCGTTCCCGGCGGAGATTCAGATGAGATTTTGAGGTCCAAAGATTCAGGAAGATTCGAATTTTTCGAAAATTTCGATTTTTTGAAAATCATCGTCTCTGCTTCTGGGGTTTCTGGAGATTCTGGAGCTTTTCGAATGTTCAAAGTGAGATTCTGAAGTCGACGTGGCCATAAATCATCGTGGCAAGTGACGTGGACACTTCTGGAGTCGTTGGAGTGGAAGAATCCAGTTTTGGAGATGTGGAATCCGGGGATTCCAGGATTCACGCATTCAGAAAAATTGATCCGAGATTCAGAAGACGTCAAATTCAGAATTTCAGGATTCTGAATTTCTGAATCCTCCACTACTACATACGACGTCATCGTGGTGTTCTCCAGAATCCATAAATCTTCCGGACTCTTCTTCAACTTCAGAATCCCCTCTCGGGTTACTGTAGCGATTCCACGTGGCACCAGAAGCGCTCCAGATGAGAATCCCTCTCCAATAACGTCTCCGGACTTCGCAGAATTTCTCAATTTTTGAATCCTGACGTCTTCTGCCACATAAACCTTCACGGAATTCTGAAGACGTGGCGCTCCATGATCCATAGCGACGACTTCTAGAACAGTGACGTCATCTGGAAGTGGGCGGAGCTTAGTAAGCGATCCGGAGTCTGGATGGATTCTGAAGAATGGAGACGTCAGAGAATATGTGATTTTTCCATTTGCTCCAGAATCCAAGTCACTGGCGTGGAGTACTCCGATTTCAGAGGAATTCTGAAATTTTGAATTTTTTGAAAATTTTTTTTTCGAAAAAATTACCTTTGAGGACACAAAAATGTACTCCGGTTTTTTGAAAATCGGAAAATTATCATTGACATCTTTGATATTGATAAAAAGGCTCGTCTCGATAAGCCACGCCCCATCGGTTAGACGAACTTTGATACGGTAGGAGGATTTCTGAAATTTTGTAGTTCGTAGTCTTTGTAGTTTGTAGTCTTTGTAGTCTTTGTAAAAAGTTTCGAAATTTTTTGGAATTTTTGAACTTTTCTAGTCGTGCCCCAATTTTCGATGTTTCTAGGCCATGACCTAGTTTTTGAGATTTCTAGGTCATGACCTAATTTTTAGTTTTTCTAAGTCATGGCCTAATTTTCGATTTTACTAGGTCATAACCTAATTTTTGAAATTTATAGGTCATGACCTAATTTTTGAGTTTTCTAGGCCATGACCTAGATTTTTCTAGGTCATGACCTAATTTTTGATTTTTCTAGGTCACGACCCAATTTTCGACTTTTCTAGGTCATGACCTAATTTTCGGTTTTTCTAGGTCATGACCTAGTTTTTGGCTTTTTTAGGCCATGGCCTAATTTTTAATTTTTCTAGGCCATGACCTAGTTTCTGTTTCTTCTAGGTCATGGCCAAACTTTTTATTTTCTAGGTCATGATCTATTTTTTCTAGAATTTCAAAGAATTTCTGAGTCTCTGAATTTCTAAATTTCGGAATTACTGAATTTCCGAAAATTTGAATTTCTGATTTTTGTAGTTTGTAGTCTTTGTAGTCTTTGTAGTCTTCCAACCAACCTTTTCAAAGTCCAGCGTATCATTCACAAATACTCTTCCAGTCTCCTGTTCAACCTGGAACGGAACCACCTCTCCAGACCCTTCGAATTCAAATTTATGATTCGAAATTTCATCTGAATCCGACGCCGTCAATTGAATAATCTCCTTTCCAACCGCCACGTCTTCAGGAATTTCCACGTGGAAAATTCTGGAGAATCTCGGTGCATTATCATCCTCATCAAGGACTCGAATCAACACCGTCGTATTTCCACGTCTTCTGGGTTTCCCGTCATCGAAAGCCTCCAGAATCAATCGATATTCCGATTTTGACTCTCGATCCAAATCTCGAATCGAATCAATCTGTCCGTTATCACTGATAACGAACTCATGGTTCGGATCGCCCGAAACAATTTCATAGAAGATTCTGGACCCAGAATCAGCGTCCCGCGCGATGACGTGGCCGATGAAAGTTGGTCCGGAGTTTTCGGTGACATTGAATTTGTAAACTTGTTGGGAGAATCGAGGGCTGTTGTCATTGATATCCAAAATCTTGATTAAAGTCTTGGTGATCGCTTGAAGAGGCTTGTTATCCACGAATGAGGTTGCTATCACAAACACCGGACACTCAGAGAACTTTTCTCGGTCCAGGGAGGCTCTGAAATGCAAAAATTTTGTTTCGAGATTGTGGAGAATTCAATTCTAAACATTTTGTTTGTTCACAGAAGTTAGATAGTTCTTTTGGCTTTCGAGATATGCGCCTTTAAAGACTATGCACCTCACGGAAGGCGGCGGCAAGGGGCGCGCTATCTTTAAAGGCGCATAACTCAAAAAGAGGAGGAGCTATTTAAAAGTTGCAAAATACAATAATGTAGAACATAAAATTTCACACATTTTGATGTAATTTTCATACAATGTTCTTATGTGGGTCGCTGGCTATAAACGCTGTAAGTTAGCGTGTATCAAAAACAAGGGAGAGGGCGCGCAACTTTAAAGGCGGATATCTCAAAAACAGGCAAAGCTACTAAAATGTTGCAAATTACAAAAATGTAGGAAATGAAATTTTAAACATTTTACTAGTTGACAAAATTTTAGTAGCTCCACATCTTTTTGAGATATGCGTCTTTAAAGATTAGGCGTCCCTTCTACCTCGCTTTAGACGCGCACTTATCTTTAAGCGTTGGTATCTCACGACCCACATACTCTGTTCTTATTAAATTTATATCAAATTGTGTGAAATTTAATGCTCTACACGTTTGTAGTTTACAATTTTTAAGTAGCTCTACCCCTTTTTGAGTTATGCGCCTTTAAAAATAAGAAACCCCTACCGCTTCTTTGGCGCTCACTTCTGACGCGCTCCCAACTTACAGCGTTTGTATCTCACGACCCACTAGCTACATTTTTATGATGTTCATATTGAAATGTGTGAAATTTTATTTTTTACATTTTACAGTTTACAACATTTTTTGTAGCTCAATCTCTTTTTGAGTTATGCGCCTTTAAAGACAAGGCTTCCCTACTGATTCTCAGACACTCGCCTGTGTCGCACGCCAGCTTCCAGCGTTTATATCTCGTGACCTACTTATTATATTAAGATGAGATTTATATCAAAATGTGTGAAATTTTATGATCTACATTTTTTATTTTACAATTTTTGAGTAGCTCCGCCTCTTTTTGAGTTATGCGCCTTTAAAATTTGCCCACTACCTGAAATCTAATCTAGCCTCGCCTACCTCGTTTTCAAAATCCCAGACACTGGTTCAATCTCCAGATGCTCCTTACACTTGCTCACAATCGAATATCGTACCACTCCTGCACTTTTCGCTCTGAAAACCGCCAATTCCTGCGTCTCGTGCTCTCTAACAGTGACCATTTCCATCTTCTCAGTGAACACTGGGAACCCATTTTTGGATTTTTTGAAAAATCGATATTCAGAATTTGCCACGTGTCCAACATCATCAACTACAGTGACCCGAATGGACGAAGGGTATTGGGATTCAGGAGTTTGAATGATTTCTCCGAGGTCCGAAATTTTGAAATTCGTATTGTTCAGGGAAAATTTTAGGTGATCGTTAGAATCGAGGTCGGAGACATCGATGACGTGGATGACGTCTTCTGAAGAGGAGGATTCTGGAACATAGACGTCGAGATTTGAATTCAGAATCACTGGAGAATGATCGTTAACGTCTTCTACTTCAATTTCCAAGGAAGCTCTTGAAAATCTCTCTCCATCAGAAACCAAAATCCGATATTCAAAAATCCCCTCTTCCAATTTTCCAGCTACCGTAATCCATCCAGTTGCCACGTCGATTCTGAAGGGAACGACATCGCCTTCTGAATCCCATGAGTACTGTAGCACAGAATTCAAGTCCGCATCCGTCGCTTGAATTCGAAGAATCTTGACGCCAATTTGAGCATCCTCCTTGATGTTGACGTAGTACGATGGTTGATCAAATTCTGGAGCGTTATCGTTGACGTCTTCGACGTGGATCAGAATCCGGGACGTCGCCGATAGAGAGGGAAATCCAGAATCCTTGGCTTCAATCAGAATCTCGTGGAGAGCAGATTCTTCACGATCCAATGGGGTTAGGGAGAGAATGTCGCCTGAAAAAATATAGGTGTTGATTTTAAAGACGCATAACTCAGAAATCAAAAAAGCTATCAAATTTCGTAAACTATGAAAATGTAGAGCACAAAACTTTACACATTTTGTTAGTTTAAATATTTGTAATAGCTATTTTGGCTTTTGAGTTATGCGTGTTTAAAGTAAAGGTGCTTAAAAGGAAGGAGGGGCAGAGCGCGCAGACTTTAAAGGCGCATAACTCATGAATCAGAAAAAGTAAATTAATTTTTGAAATTGGATTCTTATAAAGCATGAAATTTCACACATTTTTACAGTTTGCATCAATTTCCTATCTTTTTTACTTTTCGAGTTATGCGCCTTTAAAGTTTGCGGTAGGAGAGACGCAGAGAAGCAAACTGCAAGCGTCAACTTTAAAGGCGCATAACTCATTAACCAAAACAGCTATCACAAACGTTTTAAGTCACAAAATGTATAAAATTTCTTGTTCTCCATTTTTCCATTTGAGCCAAATTTCTATCTTCTTTAGTTTTTGAGTTATGCGCCTTTAAAGTCTTTGCGTCTCTCTCCTTGGCTTGGAGACCACCTAAGTGTGTCCTTTCTTTAAAGGCGCATAACTCAAAAACCAAAACTGTTATCAAAACATTTTTGACTACCAAAATGTGTAAAATTTCCAGTTCTACATTTTTGTAATTTACTACAAATTTCTATCTGTCCTAGTTTTTCAGTTATGCGCCTTTAAAGAGCTCCCATCTTGTAAAAACCTAAAAAATACCTGTAGTCGAATTAAGCGCAAAAAGGCTGGTATTCCCGGAGAGGATACTGTAGGTGACCACACTATTCTCATCCAAATCCTCAGCAATTGAACTTCCAATAACTAAGGGATAACTGACTTCTTTTTGCTCTTCCCGAACCCATAAATTCACCAAATCTCCAGTGATAAATCGTGGAACTTCGTCGTTCTCATCTATGACGTCAATGATGACGTGGCATTCAGAAGACGTGCCAGAAGACGTGGAGGCTTCGATGGTGAGGTTGTAGGACTTGATGGTTTCGAAATCCAGCGGGGAATTGGTATACAGTACACCATCGAAAGGGGAAATTGTAAAATTGAAATCGTCGTTGAGGATTCTGAATTCGACGTTGTCAGATGTCGAATCTTCAGAATCCAGGCTGATTCTTCCAACTTCCAAAAATCGATCTGACGATTCTAGAACCGAAAAGTGAAATGTGAAATTTTCAAATTTCAGGATTTTTGGATCTTCTGAATCCTCCAAAATGAAAATTCTCGCCGTGCAAAATCCAGAATCTTCGGCGTCGTAGGAAATCGCTTGAATTTTTAATTCGACGACGTCATTCTTCTGAATTCCATTCGTGAGGAAATTTGACGTCTTCTGAATATCCCCTGAAATCGGGTCGATTTTAAAGGCTCCTCTAGGATTCAGAATCCGCCACGTCGCTTTTTGGGAGGCCTTCATAACTCCAACGACGTCGCTTGTGACGTAGAATTCAGCATCTTCACATTGGAATCCGACGTCATCAGAATCCACCAGAAATTCAATGGTGACGTCATCTGAATTCACTTGGAATGGAGGACGTTGATCCTGGATTCGAATCGTGGCGTTGAAGGATTCAGAAGGCAAATTTTGAAGACGTAGCACTCCAGAATCCGAAATCTCCAGATGTCCCAAAGAATCTCCATCGACGACGTGGAAATTGAAATCGGAAAATGCATCTGGATCCTCAAAGATTAGCTGATATTCCAAGTCTTTGGAAACAATAATTTTTGCGGGTGCATTCAGAATTTCTGGCGGGTTATCGTTGACGTCTTTTATGAAAATCAATAAATCGAAAATTCGATTTTCCGCCGGTTCGATCATTTTTGTTTTCAGCAAATTTTGGGATTCTCGATCGAAAGTTTTTGTAGTTCTGATTATTCCATTTTTGTCGATTTCCAGACCACAATTGGCGTCGATTAGGCGGTATTTTGAATGGGGAGCTGAAATATAGTTTGTAGTCTTTGTAGTCTTTGTAGTCTAACTCACCATTTGGCACAATTCCCACCACTGTCCCGACTTTTGAATTCTCTTCCACTTCAAAAATTAGCTCGTTCTCCTTTTTGGAATTTTCCGAATTTCCAAAAAATAGGGTCACATTGATTTTTGTACTCAATTTTCCTTTTTTCACAATTCCAGATAATTCATAAAGGGGGTTAGAAGGTGTAAAGTGCTTTTTAGCATAGATTTCAGAATCCCTCACATAGAAGAAGTCATCAATGACGTCGATGATGACGTCATCCCTTGGGATTCTGATGGCACCCAAGGAATTTTCAGATTTCAAGGATTCTGAAGGCACTAGAAGCAGAAAATTGGTTTTTGGAAGGGTTAGATGGTCCTCGACTACTTCGATTGTAACCTGGAAATTTGAAATTTCAATTTTTAAATAAAGTTTTTGGTTATGCGCATTTAAAATTTGAGCATTTTCTAGAACGGCGGAAGTGACGCAAAGAAGACAGCGCGCTAGCTTTAAAGGCGCATAACTCAAAAAGGGGTGGAGCTACCAAAAAGTTTTCAACTACAAAATGTAGCTGATAACATTTTATACATTTCAGTAGTTAACAAAAAATAGCCAGCTTTTTTGGCTTTTGAGTTATGCACCTTTAAAGTTAGGCGCGCGCTTACTTCACTGCGTATATGCCCTTTTCTCAGTGTGCTAATTTAAAGGCGCATAACTCAAAAACTAAATGAGGTATCAAAAAGATGTTTACTTAAAAAATGTAAATCATACAATTTTGCATACTTTATAAGTTGACAAAATTCCAGTAGCTCTCACGATTTTTGAGTTGTGCGCCTTTAAAGTTAGCGCACTGCATAAAAGTGGGTTTTGGTGCGCCTCACTTTAAAGGCGCATAACTCAAAAGCCATGAGAGCTATCAAATTTCTGTTAATTACAAAAATATTTAACTCAAAATTTCGTGCATTTTAATAATTAACAAAATTTCAATAGCTTTTATAGTTTGTGAGTTATGCGCCTTTAAACTTTGCGCGCCGACTACTCGCGTGCATTAGGAGTACGCAATCTTTAAAAGCGCACAACTCAAAATGAAGTGGAGCTACCAAAAAGTTGGTAACTACAAAAATGTTTAGCATAAAATTTAGCACATTTTACTTGTTAATCAAATATTGCTGACTTTTTTGGTTTTCGAGTTATGCGCCTTTAAAGTTAGCGCGCTGGATACAAGTGGGTTTTGGCGCGCTTCACTTTAAAGGCGCATAACTCAAAAACCATAAGAGCTATCAAATTTTTGCTAACTACGAAAATGTTAGACAATACATGTCATACATTTTGATAATTAACAATGTTTACCTAGCTTTTACGATTTTTAAGTTATGCGCCTTTAAAGCTGAAAAAACCACCCACCTTGGTTTTCGCGATTCCTTTTGGTATAACCGCTACTATCAAAATATCATTGAGGTTTTTATAAAATCTCTTCTTCAAAAACAATTCTCCGGTATCTGCATCAATGGAAATTGTGTCAGTTCCAATCAAAAAATATCGAATACGGTATCCAGATTCAGCTGTGACACGTCCAAAACTAGCTCCAATTTGGTGGACAGAAGACAGAAGCATTAGGACAGATGACGTGGCAAATCGAACGTCTTCTGATTGCTCATCCTTAATTAGTGTCATCATGAACGGCTTCTTTGAAGACGTGGAGACTAGATCCACGTGGCTGATGATTTCAGACTGCGTTGGGATGAGAAGAGTGTCTTTGTGGATTTGAAGGGTTTTGGGATTCTGGAGAGAGACGTTTTGACAGCCACGGGGTAGTGGTACTGTAGCTGGAGGAGTGATGAGGTGGGCAGAAGATGACGTGCATTCAGATGACGTCGGGGTGGGAGAAGTAGAGGAAGATTGAGAGGTGACATGGAGAATTTTGAATTGCGGGTTGGATCTGGAAAAATTAGAATTTCAGAATTTCAGAATTTCCGAATTTCCGAATTTCTGAATTTCTGAATTTCTGAATTTCTGAATTTCTGAATTACAGAATTTCAGAATTTCAGAATTTCAGAATTTCAGAATTTCTGAATTTTTGAATTTCTAAATTTCTGAATTTCTGAATTTCTGAATTTCTGAATTTCTGAATTTCTGAATTTCTGAATTTCCGAATTTCCGAATTTCAGAATTTCAGAATTTCCGAATTTCAGAATTTCCGAATTTCAGAATTTCAGAATTTCAGAATTTCAGAATTTCAGAATTTCAGAATTTCAGAATTTCAGAATTTCAGAATTTCTTAATTTCTAAATTTCTGAATTTCTGAATTTCTGAATTTCTGAATTTCTGAATTTCTGAATTTCTGAATTTCTGAATTTCTGAATTTCTGAATTTCTGAATTTCTGAATTTCTGAATTTCTGAATTTCTGAATTTCTGAATTTCTGAATTTCTGAATTTCTGAATTTCTGAATTTCTGAATTTCTGAATTTCTGAATTTCTGAATTTCTGAATTTCTGAATTTCTGAATTTCTGAATTTCTGAATTTCTGAATTTCTGAATTTCTGAATTTCTGAATTTCTGAATTTCTGAATTTCTGAATTTCTGAATTTCTGAATTTCTGAATTTCTGAATTTCTGAATTTCTGAATTTCTGAATTTCTGAATTTCTGAATTTCTGAATTTTTGAATTTCAGAATTTCAGAATTTTTGAATTTCTGAATTTCACCTCTCATCGTTTGTCTCCAGAATCACGTATGCATCTGATGTCGTCCGATTCTCTGATTTCCTTAAAATTTGATTTTCCAATACAAAAATATTCTTGACGTCTTCTGAATTTTCTTCCGGATTCTCCAAAATGATTTTCGCGATTTTCCAATTTTCTGATTCCAAATTCAAAACTTCTGAAGACGTCGGATTCTGAAATTTGAAAAAATTAGAATTTGCGGACTAGAATTTTCTATTTACCATTGGAATTTCCAGAATTTCGGGGACTTCAGAATTTCTGTCTGAATTCATAAATTCAATTTTGAAATTCAGAATTTTCTCAGAAATTTCAGAATTCGCGGAATTCTGAGATGTGAGAATGACGTTAAAATTCTTCATAGAATTTCGTTTAAGATTCTGAATCAGAATAAAATTTCCAGAAGAATCCAAATGAATTCTGGAGTCGTCTGTCCTCCAGAATACTGAATCTGAAGACGTCACATCCAATTTTCCGATTTTCGATCCAATCCTATCATTTTTATGAATCCTCACGACGTCGTCAGAATTCAGATGAACATCTAGCTTTGTAGAATTCACTACAGTAATCAGAAGAAAAGTTTTGGAACTCAAAAAGTTGTCAGAATCCACGTTGACGGCTTCTATGGAGACGTTGATTCGGCTTCCAAAGGATTTGGGAAGATTCTGAATCGTCGTCACTTTTCCAGATTCTGAATCCACGTGGAAAGCATCTTGGTGATTCAGAAGACGATATTGAATTCGTCGATTTTCAGGCGTCACGTCTTCATCGTCCGCATGGACTATGGCAACAGTTTCATTGGATTTTCCCGAGATTTTTGCAGAATAAAAAGAAGACGTGAATTTTGGAGCGTTGTCGTTGACGTCTTCCACAAAAATTTGTGCTGAGCAATTGGTGATCCTTTGTGGAGATCCTGAATCTCTGGCTTCATAAAAAATTGTGTAGTTTCTCTGCGTCTCAGTATCTAGATTCTTCAGAATCCTCAATTTTCCAGACATTGTATCGACGTGGAAGATTTTAGAATCCTCCAAAACCCGATAGGTAACGACTCCATTGATTCCTGAATCCGCGTCCATCGCATGCAGTTTTCCAACAAAATTCCCAGGATTTTCACTTTCCAAAACGCGAATTTTCGTGTCTGCACAAATCGGCGAATGACGGTTGAGGGGTTTGAGAATAACGGTGACAAGAGAGGTTTGAGTGGTGTTTCTGGAAAAATGGGATGTAACTTGAGAATGGGTTAGGATAGCAAAAAATAGCAAATTAATAAAATGTAGCTCTTATAATTTCACACATTTTGTTAGTTAAAAACTTTTTTATAGCTATAGTGGTCTCTGAGCTATGCGCCTTTAAAGATTGCATACCTCTCACAATCAGGAGGAGGCGCCAAGGAGAGCGCAATCTTTAAAGACGCATATCTCAAAAACTAAAAAAGCTAATCAAAAATTGACATTTGCAAAACTGTAGGTCATAAAATTTTACACATTTTGCTAGTTAACAACTTTTTGCTAGCTAGTTTATGTTTTGAGTTATGCACCTTTAAAGATCGCACACCTCAATTGAGGGGCGGCAAGGGTGCGCAGTCTTTAAAGGAGCATAACTCATGAACCAAATAAGATAAATTGATGTTTTAATTTGGATTCTGTTAGAGCATAAAATTTCACACATTTTTGTGGTAAAACAAGTTGTAGTAGCTGTTTTGGTTCTGGAGTTATGCGCCTTTAAAGATTGCACACCTCACAGGAGGAGGCGACAATGGATGCGCGATCTTTAAAGCGCATAAGTCATAAACTAAATGAGGTAAACCAATTTTTTAAATTGTATTCTTGTAGAACATAAAATTTTCGCAATATTCACAATTTACACAAATTATCTGTCTTTTTTACTTTTAGAGTTATGCGCATTTAAAGCCAACTACCAGGAAGAGCACCCAGACAGCCATTTTAAAGGTTCATTGACTTTAAAGGCGCATATCTCAAAAACCATAAAAGTTATCAAAAAACTGCAAATTACAAAATTGTAGCTTATAAAATTTCAGACATTTTGTTAGTTATCAACTTTTTGATAACTAGATCATTTTTTGAGATATGCGCCTTTAAAGATGATGCACCTCGCAGAAGAGGAGGCAGAGAGCGTGGTCTTTAAAGGCGCACAACTCAAAAACGAGAAAAGCTATTAAATTTTTTCATATTTCTACAAGACCCACCTATTCTCTAACACTACTTCCAATCGAACCAAATCTCCAGAAATCGATTTTCCAACAAAAATCGATCCATCCGGGAAGACTCCCAACTCCGATTCCAGGTCCTTCGTTGAGTAGATTTGTGCTTTTGGCAGTTTGCCAACTACAGTACCCACTGTCACATTTTGCCACGTATCAAATGTATAGGCCCTTTTCAGATGGACCGGTGGATCTGGGCTTCTGATGAGATTTTTTGGAATAGAAGTGGTTTGAAGGATTTTTACGAAGACGTCAGTTTCCAGAATTTGCGTGCTAGGTGGTGGAGGATGGATTCTAATGGGTAGGTGGTAGCTGGAGACGTCCGATGGGAGTTCAGAAGATGTGACGATGATTCCTGGAAGATTTTATTAGGTTTTTCAAGGCTCGAAGTAGATTATTTCTAAAATATTGAAATTTTGAATATCTCCAATTTTATATGGGCTAAAAAGCCCTTAAAATTTCCCAAACTTTGCAACAAAAATCAGTTTTCTAGCGCAATTTCGAAGCGAGTTATAGGCAAATGAAAGTTTTCGAGGGCGCGCACAGAAAGAGGTGATCAGCGGTGGGCGCGACAGTCGGCGAGAGCTACAGTAGGCGAGCTCGACAGTAAGCGCGCTTCCTGTCGCGCCGGCCGCTCACCACCTCCTTCTGAGCGCGCCCTCGAAAACACTCCTTTGGCTGTAACTCGCTTCAAAAGTGAGCTAGAGAACTGATTTTCAGAGTAATATTTAGGAATTTAAAAAAGCTTTCTAATGGTATACGTTCCAAGGATAACTAAACATTTTCAGTCAAAAAACTTTTTTTTACTAGAACTTACCATTCATCCCATCAATTCTAAAAACATCCGAGGCCTGTTGCAACTCAAATCTGCACATTTCCGAACAATTCGCCTCAACATGAGCTACGAAACTTCCAGCTACAGTATCCCTCTCCAACTCGACATGAATCTCTTTGGCCACTTGGATTACTGTAGATTTGACGAACTTTTTGAAAAAGATTTTCAAGCTCCTCCGACAAATTTTCTCCTCCGGACCCTGTCCATCGTTAGCTGCGAATTCCAGAGTGTACTCCTCTTTTTCAGCTAGATCCACATTTTTCAGAGTCAAAATATTGATTGATTGGCGGGAGATCAGAGAGAATATCGATTGATCGTTTCCAGAATCTATCCAGATTTTTGAGCTTGGACCTAGTGGGCCGTCGGGATCGGTGAGCGATAGAATCGCTAGCGTTTTGCCATTCACGTCTTCTGGTTGAACGACAATAAAGGGAAAATCTGATGGGTAGAATCTGAAAGAACTTTTGTAGTCTTTGTAGCATGGGAATGGAAATTTCTCTATTTTCAGAGTTTTTGTAAGACATAACAATTACAATTTACATATTGCCAGAAAGCCCTTGAAATTTCCTACATTTTCCGATCAAAATCATTTCTCTAGCGTAATTTTGAAGCGAGTTATAGGCAAATGAGTGTTTTTGAGGGCGCGCTCAGGAGGAGGTGGTAGGCGGTGGGCGCGACAGTCTGGCGCGCTTTTGTCGCGCTAGCCGCCTACCACCTTCTCCTGAGCGCGCCTTCTAAAACTTTCATTTGCCTATAACTCGCTTCAAAATTGGGCTAGAGATTTGATTTTTATTGCAAAGTTTAGGAAATTATAAGGGCTTTCTAACAATATAGAGTTCATGACTCAAAAAAATTTGGGGAAAAAAAATCGAAAATTTGACTTTTCACAGATAACTTTCACTAATTTCCAAATACCAACCTAATATTTATATTTGGCTCATGCTCATTTCCATATTCCATTTGAACCACAACATTCAGTGTCGTCGCCAACGGTGGAATCCCCGAATCCTTGGCTTCGATGACGAATTCGCAAATCGGGGAACATTTTGTAGAATTCTGCAAAAAATTTATTTATAAATTTAGGTCAATTTCTTTATTTAAGTTGTCTAAATGGTCAAAAATCTAAAATTTTACTACTTGTTCAGACACAAACCACACTAATGACAATGTAAATAAAAAGAGATACTTGAGTTGTGATCAAAAAAACTTTTTTGTGTCTGTCTGTTTGTCCAAGTGTCCGAAAGCCCTTGAAAACTGAATAAGGTACTAAAAATCAGGTCTCTAGCTTGCTTTTGAAGCGAGTTACAGCCAAATGAATGTTTTTGAAGGCGCGCTCAGGGGAAGGTGCCTGTCGCGCCAGCCGCTTACCACCTCTTTCCGAGCGCGCCTTCAGACATATTCATTTAGCTGTAACTCGCTTTAAAATTAAGCTAGAAAACTGATTTTTAATGCAAAATGTAGGAAACTTTGAGGGTTTTTTGGCAATATATGTTTTGAATTACCTTGGTCACTAGGAACCTCTCATTTCCCTCTTCCAAAATCCCAAACATTTCTTCGCCTCCTTGAATTCGATAGTTCAGTTTCCCATTGTCTCCAAAATCCGCATCCGTGGCGTTCAGACGGAAAAGTTTCGCATTTTTCTGTCCATTCCATTTTAGATTGATTTGTCGAATTCCAAAATCCGGTGGATTATCATTAATATCCAGGATTCTAATGGTCAGAAGGCATGAGGCGCTTCTGGAAATTTGGAACTTAGAATCCCCTTATAGAGAATTCAGAATCAAGAATCCACAATCCCAATTTAATCCCTATATAAACTTGATTCCCCCCAAAAGCCATTCCTTTTCTATTCCACACAAAATGATTGGTCGGTCATAAAAACAAGCCATAAAACTGGGGAAAAAAAAGAGGGGACACCTGTCCCGGCTAGCACGGTCATCATTTCTGGAGGCAGAAAAGAAGGATATGCAACATCGATTTTACTGGTTTTGGGAGGCTTTGGCGGGAAAATTAAACAGACATACACCATACGGCAAGCGACCTTGATAGGCTGATGATGATAGGAGAGGGTTTGGAGACGCAGAGTTTAAAGGCGCGTATCTCAATAACTAAGGTAGCTATTAAAAATTTGTAATTGCAAAAAGATAGAGCGTTAAAATTTACATATTTTAATAGTTGGCAACTTTTTGTTAGCTTCAATGGTTTTTGAGCTATGCGCCTTTAAAGATTAAGCACCTCCCAAGAGGAGAAAGAGGCGGCAACAGGCTAATTTTAAAGGCACATATCTCGAAAACTAAGCTAGCTGCTAAAAATTTTTAAATGCAAAAGTGTAGAGCGTTAAATTTTACACATTTTGTTTGTTAGCAACTTTTTGCTAGCTAATATAGTTTTTGAGCTATGCGCCTTTAAAGATTACGCACTTCCCAGGAGGAGGAGTAGACGACGCTTACTTTGAAGGCGTATATCTCAAAAACTAAGCTAGCTACTAAAATGTTTATTACTGCAAAAGTGTAGAGCGTTAAATTTTATACATTTCGTTAGTTAACAACTTTTTGCTAACTATGATGGTCTTTGAGATATGCGCTTTTAAAGATCGCCCACCCCTTGGCGCCTTCTATAGTCAGGACAAGGCGTGCGCAACTTTTAAAGACGCATATATCAAAAACCGTTACAGCTAGCAAAGTAATGTTAATTAACAAAATGTACGAAATTTTAAGTGCTACATTTTTGTAATTTAACAATTTTTGCTAGCTAGCTTAGTTTTTGAGCTATGCGCCTTTAAAGTTGGCGCATCCTTTCCCCCTTTCTTTTCACGCGCTCTAACTTTAAAGGCGCATCACTCCCTTTTAATTATACTCAGTGGTTTGGCACAAACTAGCAAAATATAGGAAATTTTATGCTTTATACCCTCCACTATACAAAACGTTCCTAGCTCTTTTAGTTTTCAAGCTACAAACTCACAACTCCGGTACTCCCTCATCCGTTGCTGTCAGCCGCATTGAATAAAAATCCCTCGCCTCTCGATCCAAGATTCCCACCACTTCCAAATAAACAAAACCATCGGATTCTAACAATCGAAACGGTGGCGTCCGGGTGTCTCCATCTACAGTAATCTCATCCAACTCGTACTTTCCAATCGACCCATTTTTTCCTTGATCCGGATCGGTGGCGCCGGAAATCGGCACACGCCAACCGATTGGTGCGGTTTCCGGTATTTCGACATTTTGGGTCTCGAGTGGAAATTTGGGAGGATTATCGTTGATGTCAAGGATGTCGATGAGGACGTGGATTATGGATGGAGGGGAGGAGACAATGAGCATGTCGATCGCATTTTCAGATTCACGGTCGAGTGGGGAAGAGACGGAGAACTGAAATTCTTTAATGAGTGGAGCTAGCCAAAAATTGTTAACTATCAAGTTGTAGAAAATTTGATAAGCTACATTTTTGTAATTTACTAAACTTTAATAGCTCCGCTAGTTTTCGAGATACGCGCCTTTTAAAATAAGATACCATCTGCCGCCTCTCCAAGGTAAGTGATCTTTAAAGACGCGTAGCTCAAAACGCAAATTAGCTTTTTGAAAGTTGTTAACTAACAAAATGTGTAAAATTTTATAAGCTACATTTTTGTAATTCACCAAGTTTTAGTAGCTTTTATAGTTTTAGAGTTATGCGCCTTTAAAGACCGCGCACCACTTGTCGCCTCCTCCAAAGAGGTGCGTGATCTTTAAAGGCGCATAGCTCAAAAAGTAAATTAGCTATTTAAAAGTGGTTAACTAACGAAATGTGTAAAATTTTATGATCTACATTTTTTTAATTTACAACTTTTTAGTAGCTAGCTGGGCTTATTAGATATGCGCCTTTAAAGATAGCACACCTCTCAGGGGGCGGCGGCAATAAGTACGCAGTCTTTAAAGACGCATAGCTCCAAAACCATCATGGCTAGCAAAAAGTTGTTAATTAACAAAATGTGTAAAATTTCATAAGCTACATTTTTGTAATTTACAACTTTTTGATAACAAACTTGCTGTTTGAGATATGCGCCTTTAAAGATTGCGCACCCCTCGCGGCGTCCTCCTAGGAGATGCGTAATCTTTAAAGGCGCATAGCTCAAAAAGTAAGTTAGCTATCAAAAATTTGTTAACTGACAAAATGTATACAATTTTAAGCTCTACAATTTAAAATATTTCTCACCTCAAGTGTCTCCTCATTAAACTTGATTTTTGAATTTCCGCGCGACAATCGATAGCTATAACCATTTTCCGGCGTTAGGTGTCCAATGATAGTGTCGATTGGAGCATCTGAAAACATCAAAGTTTTAATTACTCCTAATTATCCACTTTCCAAGAAAAAATGTCTACTTTTCTTAAATTTCACACCTCATCGACCGCGGCGAAAATTATTTTGCCATCCTTTTTTAATTACCTTCTTCTGGGCCAAAATAACTGGTCATATAAAGTGGGTTTCATGTTTTTTTTTTCCATGTAATATTATAATTTACCTTCCGCAATTGAAAACTTGACTGTTTCTTCGGAAAATTGGCGCGAAAATTTGAATATTAGGGTGAGAAGAAAAACAAGAAGTATAGAATGTCGTATTGTCATCTAGTCGGCATTGATCTGGAAAGATAGAAGTTTAAAGGCGCATAACAAGAAATTGAAAAAAAGAAGAAGATGTAAAATTTCATGAACTACATTTTTGTAGTTAACAAATTTTTGATAGGGGTTTTAGTTTTGGAAATATGCGCCTTTAAAGATAGCGCACCCCTTGTCGCCTCCCCGGCCTATCAGGAGGCGGTGGCAAGGGGTGTGCGATCTTTAAAGGCGCATAGCTCAAAAAGGAAGCTAGCTAGTAAAAATTTATTAACTACAAAAATGTGTAAAATTTGATGTTTCCTATTTTTGCTATTTAACATTTTTGAGTAGCTAGCCTAGTTTTTGAGTTATGCGCCTTTAAAGTTAGTGCACCCCCTTGTCGCCTCCCCCGACTATCAGGAAAAGGCGACAAGGGGTGTGCAATCTTTAAGGGCGCATATCTTGAAAAGCAAGCTAGCTAGTAAAAAATTGTCAACTAAAAAAGTGTGTATCATTTTATAAGCTACCTTTTTGCAGTTAAAAATTTTTTGATAGCGTTTTTAGTTTTTGAGATATAAAGAGATATGAAAACAAGTGACTTTTTAAGACAAGGTAATTGAAATCCTATTCCTTCTTCAAGAAAAGGAAAAAAGAGAAAAGAAGAAGAAAAAGGAGGAGGAGAAAAGAGGATTGCATAATTTCAAAGAAGAAGAGAATCCGAATCGGAATCGAAGTGTTTGTTCGGGAAAAATGGAGGGAGGAGAAAAGAAGAAGAGGAAATTAGATGGTATCATGGTTATTAAGTGGAACATTTGAAGAAGAAGGAGAAGATGACCCGCTGATTTGAGGAAGAAATATTGAATAAGAGGTGAATATGAAAATAATTTAGAGAAATTGAAAGCGAGAGATCCGGTTGAGAAGATATGGAATATTTGAGAAATATTATAGATAAATCTAGGAAATTTTGGAAATACCGTAATTTGAGCTTATATATCTCATTTCCTGTGAAAGATATCAAAAAGTGGTCAACTAACAAAATGTTGCTAATTTTATGATAATAATTTTATCAGTTGATAACTTTTTGATATCGCTTACAAAAACCAAGATAAATTAGATTGGAGAAAAGTGCGCTCCAAGTACGCTTCGAGGTGGCGCCATGCATAGTGTCTCTTTGAGCCGATTTATCTAGCTTTCTGTAAGAGATAACAAAAAGTAGAAAACAAACAAGATGTTTATCATAAAATCAGTAATATTTTATCAGTTGGGCACTTTTTGATATCTCTTACAGGAACCAAGATAAATTAGCTTGAAGAAAAGTGCGCTCCACAGACAAGTTAAAGTGGCGCGGCGCATAGTGTCTCTTCGAGCTAATTTATCTAGCTTTCTGTAAAAGATATCGAAAAGTGGTCAACTAACAAAATGTTTATCATAAAATCAGTAATTTTTTATCAGTTGACAACTTTTTGATATCTCTTACAGGAACTGAGAAAAAGTGGCTTAAAATAGACATACAAGGTGGGGTGGGGGTGGTGGTAATTAGAGTATAAATAAAGTATGCATAATTGGAACACCCAAGAATTTAAACCTTTCCAAAACTAAATTCTTATCAATAGTATCCCTTATCACCTATTCCTCAACCCGTAATACTATGATATGGGTCCTCCGAGCAAACAAAACGACTCAAATCACTAAATCATGCGTCGGGGTACCTGGTACCTGTTCAAATAAACAGGTCCCAAGAAGAAGACGAACAAGAAGAAGAGGCAAAAGGAAAATACATACAAATAGAATGAATCTATCCATTGGAAACAAATAAAAAAGTGGTTGTGGCTGGGATGACAGGTAATGGATTGGCGGAAAAAAAGAAGAAGAAGAAGAAGAAGAGGAAGAAAAAGAAAATTAGCATATCAAAAGGACATATTGGCGGAAACCAAGAAGGAGTGAGGATTTGAGGTGTGAAGTACACAGGCCCTGTGTTCCGAAAGACAATTGGCACTGTTTTGGAGGACAATCTCGAAAATTGGATATATTGGAGAGGAACAGGGAGAGGAAGAGAGGAACAGAAGGATTTGAAATTAGGGAAGTCTAAAAGAGACATCCGGACAAACAGACATGCAAATCGGTTCAAAATTGGAATTTCTTTTTAATTCAAAAAGGATCAGGTAGAACTTAAAAAGAGCTACAAAATGATATTACAGTCGGCTATATTGGAATTACTAAGTTTCGCACCAGAAGCTCTGAATTAGCGGGTGTAGCAAAACAGGGGAGCTTGGCTACAGTCCACTATGGACCGGCGCATAACTTGGTTCAAAATCAGAATTTCTGAATGAATCAAAAAAGACCATATAAATCTTAAAAAGAGCTACAAAATAATACTAAATTTGTCTACAGTGCGGTCAATATCTTTAAGACCCCCCTTGATTTTGGGCGCACAGGAAATACTAGAAGAGATATCGAAAAACTGTAAACGTCATTCGATTCACAATCAAAAACAACCCCAGGATACGAAGTTTCATGAATTTAGCGCTATCCCTGTCCGCGCACCATCCAAAAAACCGATATGCAAGCGGTCAATATCTTTAAGACCCCCCGGATTTTTCGATGTTCCAGTGATAATTTTCATGAGAAAATTTTTTGAAAGTATAAAATATCAGTCTAAAAATTGTTTTTAGATAGTTTTAAAGCAAATAAAAACGGTTTCTGTAAGTTTCCCGAACAGAAATTGGGTTCTGAAAATTCACCTCACGATTTTTGCTGTTTTTGAGAGAATTTTTGGTTTTATGGAAAAATACAGAGTTCTACTTGATGAAGTTTTTTGAAATTGCATATTTTTAAAAAGCTCTTATCCCTTTTTTGTTATTAATTTGCTTGATTAATAATAATTGACTGAACTGTCCCGGAAATCTTCTCAATGTTAGCCCCAGAACTCATCAAACCGCTCAGATCCGACTTTAAGAATCTGTACCCATCTGAATTCTGCCTGAATCTCTATCAAATGACGAAGACATCAAAACGGGGATAAGAGCTTTCCAATAACATGAAATTTCGTAGAATTCCATCAAGTAGAACTCTGTATTTTTCCATAAAACCAAAAATTCTCTCAAAAACAGCAAAAATCGTGAGGTGAATTTTCAGAACCCAATTTCTGTTCGGGAAACTTCCAGAAACCGTTTCTATTTGCTTTGAAACTATCTGAAAACAATTTTTAGACTGATATTTTATACTTTCAAAAAATTTTCTCATGAAAATTATCACTGGAACATCGAAAAATCCGGGGGGTCTTAAAGATATTGACCGCTTGCATATCGGTTTTTTGGATGGTGCGCGGACAGGGATAGTGCTAAATTCATGAAACTTCGTATCCTGGGGTTGTTTTTGATTGTGAATCGAATGACGTTTACAGTTTTTCGATATCTCTTCTAGTATTTCCTGTGCGCCCAAAATCAAGGGGGGTCTTAAAGATATTGACCGCACTGTATATTATAATGAAGAGATTCACACCAGAATCTGCGAAACAGAGGGGTCCCAAAATCGCATGCCTCGGGTAGTACCAACTAGGAGGCGGCGCACAACTTGGTTCACAATTTAAATTTTTATTTGAGTTGAAAAGAATTATATAGAGCTTAATAAAAGCTACAAAATGATAAAAAATTCAACTATATTCGATTTTCAAAGTTTGGCACCAGTAGAGGTAAAACAGAAGGGGCCGCAAAACCGACGTACCCTTATGGGTAGAGCTCATTGGGTTCGAAACTCGGAATTCGAATAAATCCGAATTTTATATTATTTTAACGATCTTTTCCAGATCTATGTTTTTGTTTTTGTTTCGCCCAAAAATTCCAAATTTGAGCCAAACTATGCCGATAAGCTTCTACGCGTCACTACCGCTCTAGAGAGCGCGCGCTGAGTTTAAAGGCACATAACTTAAAACCCATGAGAGCTATCTTAATTTTGCTAACTAGTAAAATGTGTAAAACTTTATGAGCTACATTTTAATAGTTAACCACTTTTTCATATCTTTTACAGGAAAGGAGATAAATTGGGTGAAGTGCAAGTATATAGTAAATAATCAGCTTGTATGGCGGCCCAGAATTCGACAACCTTGCCGTTATTCCTGTGTACTAAATCTATATTATACGCCAATTAAACCCAAAAAAAATTGAAACCTATGTTCATATATCCAGGTGTTACATACACATATATGGGTTGGAAGGTCGAATCCGGAAGCCCTCTTGGATAAGTGGGGTACCACCTATCCATCAATCCAACCCAATCCCAAGTATCTTTATTCGGAGGTGTACATGACACTTCCGATACAGTACTACTCGTGTATTTACGTATGTTCTGTATTGTTATACGCTCATTTACACACACCTTTTGCTGTGTAAAAAAGAACGAGAAGGAACACAGAAATACGCCACTTGAAGGGTGAAGGGTGGTAATTAGTACGGTTCGAGTGTCGAGAGGAATAGAGGGAGAGGTGTTAATTAGAGAGAACGGAATGATATTATTTATGGGGGTTACCATATTTTGGTATACCTAGCCGTTAGACCAATATTTCCTGTAATAATTCCTCCAGGAAGGGAATTGTCTAGCTTTCAACTTTGAGCCAATTTATCTCAGTTCCTGCAAGTGATATCAAAAAGTGGTTAACTAACAAAATATTGCTGATATTATGATAAACATTTTGTTAATCAAACACTTTCTGGTATCTTTCACAGGAAATGAGTTATATGAGCTCAAAGTTCTACTCGAAGGAAATGAGACGAAGCTTATTTACATTTTGGAAGCGTTATAACTCAGCAACTAAAAAAAGCTGTTAAAACATTGTTTTTTAACAACATGTGCACAATTTTAAAGGCTTTATTATCAGAAAAAGCAAAGCTTTCTAAATTAGTCTTGTTTTCGAGACATGCGCCTTTGAAATTAGGATACACTACAACTTGAGGAAGATGCCTTTGATCTAATTTTTCAATTTAGCACGCAACAGCTAATCTGTTGCGTGCTAAATTGAAACGGGTATATCTCAGAAATGGATTGAGTTATCAAAAAAATGTTAAGTACAAAAATATTGAGCATAAAATTTTACACATTTTGTTTTTTATGAAAACTTAAGTAACTTTTATGGTTTATGAGTTATGCGCCTTTAAAGTTGGCTCGCGCTTAAGAGCAGCCAATCTGTTGCGTGCTAACTTGAAACGGGCATATCTCAGAAACGGATTGAGTTATCAGAAAAATGTTAACTACAAAAATGTTACGCATAAAATTTTATACGTTTCATCAGTTAACCAAATGAAGGTAGGTTTTATGGTTTTTGAGTTATGCGCCTTTAAAGATGGCGCGCGCTCGAGAGCTGCTAATCTGTTGTGTGCAAATTTGAAACGGGTATATCTCAAAAACGGATTGAGTTATCAAAAAATTGTTAACTATAAAAATGTTAAGCATACAATTTTATACGTTTCATTAGTTAGCAAAATTTGAGTATCTCTTATGGTTTCTGAGTTATGCGCCTTTAAACTTAGCGCGCGCACACTGAAAGTGGAAGAGACGCAAAACCACATCTACTTGATTGCACGCCCCTATCTTGAGAACCAAAAAAGATATACACATTTTGTGAACTGCAAAAATGTTAAGCATAAAATTTTCTACACATCATTAGTTAACAAATTAAAAGTAGCTTTTATGGTTTTCGAGTTATGCGCCTTTAAAGTTAGTCGCGGTTTTCTGGGCCGCCCTAACTTTGAAGTAGCATATCTCATAAACGGTTTAAGCTACCAAAACATAGCTAACTACGAAAAAAAAGAAAAAAGGAATAAAAGTAAATGAACCCAAAACTGAGCCATATGTCACCATAGCCCAATTACTGACCTCTTTTGCTTTCTTTCGACCCACACACCGGTAAGCACAATAATTGTTCCCCCCGAAAACGAGCTCATTTTCTCATCCGAAAAGGGAGGAGGTACGTACACAAGCCAGACCATTTTATGGCCTTGATTGGTTATTAGGGCATATTCCATTTGGTCTTCTGTGTGGAATGGTGGATACGCGCGAACGAACACACAAAAAGACAGGTGGCTATGGGGGCAGGAAGAGGAGGTGGGGGTCCGTATGGCCTCGAGATTGTTAATTGTTTCACACAAACTTTTTTTATTTCTTATACACGATGCGCGGTACGTTTTGTAGTTTAGAGACAATATGGGTGAGGTGTCAAAGGAGTTAGGGGATTCAGAAGGGGGCGGAGCCTTGAGACAGTTAAAGGGACCTCAGAATTCTGTAAAGAAATTAGGTAGAATTTAAAGGGACATGATAAAAAAAAATATTTCTAGAGAAGCCTAAATGAGAGTCGAACTTTGAAGGCTCGAGGTGCTACCAGCTACGCGGTTGCAGAACCATCGAAGATACTTGCACTCAATTATCTCGGTTCCCATAAGAGATACCGTAAACCAGTCAACTGATAAAATGTTTATCATAAAATCAGCAGCATTGTGTTGGTTAGTTGCTTTTTGATATCTTTAACAGGAATCGAGATATGCGCCTTTAAAGAAAGCGCACCCCTTGCCGCCGTCTTCTCCTGACAAGAGAGGTACGTAATCTTTAAAGGCGCATAACTCTAGAACCAAATTAGTCATCAAAAAGATGTTGGTTAATAAAATGTGTACAATTTTATGATCTACATCTTTGTAGTTTGTAGTTTTTTGATAGCTAGTTTACTTTTTGAGTTATGCTCCTTTAAAAATCACGCACCCCTTGCCGCCGCTTCCTTCTGACAAGAGAGGTACGTAATCTTTAAAGGCGCATATCTCAAGAACCAAACTAGGTATGAAAACACTGTTAATTATTACAATATGTAAAATATCATGATCTACATTTCTTAGTTTGTAATTTTTTGATAGATGTTTTGGTTTTTGAGATATGCGCCTTTAAAAATCACGCACCCCTTGCCGCCGCTTCCTTCTGACAAGAGAGGTACGTAATCTTTAAAGGCGCATATCTCAAGAACCAAACTAGGTATGAAAACACTGTTAATTATTACAATATGTAAAATATCATGATCTACATTTCTTAGTTTGTAATTTTTTGATAGATGTTTTGGTTTTTGAGATATGCGCCTTTAAAAATCACGCACCCCTTGCCGCTTCCTTCTTGTGATAGGTGAGTAATCTTTAAAGGCGCATAACTCGTAAACTATAAGAGCTATCAAAAAGTTATCAACTTACAAATAGTGTCAGATTTTATGATCTACATTTCTGTAAGTTAAAACTTTTTAATAGCTAGCTCGGTTTTGGAGATATGCGCCTTCAAAGATAAAGCACCCCTTTCTGCCTCCTCCGAGGGGGTGTAATATTCAAAGGCGCATATCTCAAAAACCAAGTTAGCTAGCAAAACGTTATCTATTAACAAAATATGTAAAATGTTACGTTCTTCATTTTTGTAATCTGCAACTTTCTGATAGCTAGCTTGCATTTGGAGATATGCGCCTTTAAAGAAAGCGCGCCAGCCAGCTACAAACAATGCCGTTCAAAACCCAAGAAAATACGGCTAAAATCCAAGAAAAAAATTGGCAGATGTCTATATCAAGAGGATACAGAAAACCAAACCCATTCATTATTCACGACATACGTAAACATTAGAAAATGGGGGTCATTTTTTGTGCCACCTCGTGTGTCAATTCCTGAGAGGGGAGGGGACAGGTGTTCCTCCCCAGATGAGAAAAGAAAACGAATATGGCCACCTGCTCTCAAGTCAATCATTTTCGGAATGTTTTCTTTAGATACTTAAGGATGCTCGTGGACATCAGGATGTTTGGAAATTGGGATGCGGATTTGTTAATTTACTTGTATCTCTGGAGCCAGAAAAGCTATCAAGAAGCGCGCACTTTAAAGGCGCATATCTCAAGAACTATTTTAGCTATCACAAAAGTGTAAACCACAAAAATATGCAACAACTTATGAACTATAATTAAATATGTGACAACTTTTTGTAAACTGTCTCAAAATTAGAGATATGCGCCATTGAAGTAAGCGCGCCATTCTTCTAGTCTTCTCAAAAAGCGCGCTAACTTTAAAGGGGCATATCTCAAAAACCAATAAAGATATCGAAAAGTTGCAAGCAGTAAAAATATAGAGCATAAAAGTTTACACATTTCATTAATTGAACATTTTTTGATAACTCAAACAGAAAACAAGATAATTAGGGTCAAAGGGAGGATCTTTTTCAGAAATTTCACAGATTTTAAAAGTGAAAAATTGAAATTCTCCAACGAAAAATCTACGTGATTTGGTATATTGACCTCAGGAGGATTACTATAAAGGAAGAGGAAAGTGGAGGGACAAATCAGTTCTCCCTTCTGTGGGCTCCGGAGAAGGTGACCCCGGGGGGAGGGTCCTGGATCCTTGGATCCTTGGACCTTTGGGTCCTAGGGCCTTTGGGTCCTGGGTCCTGGGTCATGACCTAGATTTCGATTTCTGGGTCATGACCTAAATTTCGATTTCTGGGTCATGACCTAAATTTCAATTTCTAGGTCATGACCTAGATTTCGATTTCTGGGTCATCACCTAGATTTCAATTTCTGGGTCTTGACCTAGATATAAATATTGAAATCTAGGTCATGACCCAAGACCCAAGGACCCCAAGGTCCAAAGACCCAGATCCCAAGGACCCAAGGATCCAGGACCCTCCCCGGGGTCACCTTCTCCGGAGCCCAGAGAAGGGAGAACTGATTTGATTCTCCACTTTCCTCTTCTTTTATAGTAATCCTCCAGAGGTCAATATACCAATTCACGTAGATTTTTCGTTGGAGATTTTCAATTTTTCAAAGAATTTTTTTCATCCACAAAAAAGGTTTTTCAACACGTTTAAATAACTATTGAATTTTCGCTTTGGAAATCTGTGAATCCCTTTCTTTGACCCTAATTATCTCGTTTCCTGTTTAAGTTATCAAAAAATGTTCAATTAATGAAATGTTTAAATCCATGCTCTATACTTTTTATTGTTTGCAGCATTTCGATATCATTATCGGTTTTAGAGATATGCCCCTTTAAAGATGCGCGCTCCTCTCTGCGCCTTATCTGAGGGAGCCCCTACTTTAAAGACGCATATCTCAAGAACCAATTTAGCTAATAAAAAGTTAAAAACTACAAAAATATAGCTTATAAAATTTCACATATTTTGTCAATTGGAAACTTTTTGATAAGTATTCTAGTCTTTGAGATATGCGCCTTTAAAGTTTGCGCACCTCGCCAGCCGCCTTTGCGCCTCCTCGCAGGACGTGCAAACTTTAAAGGCGCATATCTCACAAACTATTTTAGATATCAAAAAGCTGTCAACTACAAAAATATAGCTTATAAAATTTTACACATTTTATTAGTTTGCAACTTTTTGATAGCTAATCTGACACTTGAGTTATGCGCTTTTAAAGAATGCTCTTTTTTGTGTGCTGTTAGAGACGCAGAGAAACCAGACACCCTCTTTTCTCTGCGTCTCTTACTTCCTAAGAATTACATCAGTGATAACTGAAGGAAGCAATCTTTCTTATCAGTTCCAAAACTACAGTGTCCCCGAAAAATGATTATGAATCAATTATTTTGAGCCAATACACACACACATGCACAAAAAATTAAACATCACTAAAAAATGATAGAGAACTTCTAAAAAAGCAAAAAGAATAGTCAGAAAATTTTGTGACACCACCTAAAAATGCCTAAAAAGTTTCGTAAGTTTTTTATCTGGAATTTTTAGGCGAAAAAATGAATTTTCAGCACTTTTTCACCCGTTTTCCAGACGCCTACATATAATTTTACTATGTATGGTAGGAATTTTTTGAAAATTCAAAAAATTCCAAAATTTTGAATTTTTCCAGGTCGGCTTCTTATGTACCACTTTCATGCGAATCCATTTCGCTCTAACAATGACTTGTATGGTGAATTCGACAGCGTTAGCTGTCAGAAATGAGGCGGCGGCGGCGGGAAATTCAAATTTCTCACTTATTGAGGAGGTTTTTCTTGAATTTAGCTGAAAAAATAGCTTAAAATCGATATTTAGATCGATTTAGTGACAAATGGACAGTGCGGATCAGCTGAAGACACTGGTCAACAGAAAGTTGTTGTGGATTATGGGGTAGGAGTTGGAAATTGACTTCTAGCTCGAGCACTATTCGAGCTAGGTAGAACATTTTGATTGGAAAATGTAGCTTTTGAAATTTGGGATATTTTGTTAGTTGGAAATTTTTTCATAGCTAGCTTGGTTCTCGAGATACATGGCTTAGAAGTTAGGGCGCCGCTCCTTGGAGACACAGTCGATTTCTCTGCGTCTCCACAGCGAGAGGCGCTGCTTTCTCTGCGTCTCCTTGTTTTCCTTCCGTCGGTGCCGCTCTTTAGGCTTCGCGAGGCGCCCTAACTTCTAAGCTCTATATCTCGAGAACCAAGCTAGCTATCAAAAAACTTCTAACTAGCAAAATGTGTGAACTTCAATTTTCTACAATTCTCCAGTTAGCATTTTTTTATCTAGCTCTCTTAGTTTTTGAGATACTACCATTTCCATTCAGGGCGACCTAGTCTGGACAAGCTACGAACAAAACCTGATCTTCTCTGGAACATTTTGGGGCTCTCTGATTACCGTACTCCCTTCGATGTTTTTTATCGAGCGATTTTCCCCAAGACACGTTCTCCAGCTAGCTGTTGCTGCGTACATCTTGGTTACAGTAATCACCCCATTCCTGGCAACACATTTCGGATATTTTGCAGTCTTTTTGGCTAGAGTTGGAATGGGATTAGGAGAGGTTCAGAACAACAAATTTAGCTTTCGAAAATTCGAAAATTTTAGGGCTTTATTATCCCTACCAACAATGCAATAATTGGAAATTGGTTCCCCAGTGCTGAAAAGAGTACAGCGTTATCGATTTTTACACTTGGAAATCAGATTGCGTCGGCTGGTGGAAGTCCTGTGGTCGCTGCTCTTTGTGCATCCGATTTGGGGTGGCAGGCGACTTTTTATTTTGCTGGTGAGACATTAAAAAGGCCTAAAAAGGACATAAAAACTATTGGAAACACTATATAAGGTCAAAAAAAAAGAAATAAAAAACCAAAAACCGCAGGTGGGATTCGAACCCGCGACCTCTAGATTCAAAGGCAAAAGCGTAACCTTCTCATCTACCGCGACAACTGAGAGCGGTGTGGTGTTTGTCGTATAGAAAGGAGGGCGCCACCACCACCCTTTCTATGTCGCGCCGCAGCTCAAAAGCGCCGCTGTGGTGTAGTGGCTAAGAACCTCGCCTACCAATCTAGACACCCGGGTTCGAGTCCACCCTCCTTGATATACTTTTTTATTCTTTTTTTCAGGAATCCTTGCCACAATTTGGTCCATTATCTGGTTCTTTACCGCTTCCAGCCACC
This sequence comes from Caenorhabditis nigoni, assembly GCA_027920645.1. Taxonomy (NCBI): domain Eukaryota; kingdom Metazoa; phylum Nematoda; class Chromadorea; order Rhabditida; family Rhabditidae; genus Caenorhabditis; species Caenorhabditis nigoni. The sequence continues at coordinate 14,346,474 of CP115866.1, forward strand.
CATCAAAAGTCAAAATGATGACTAAAAAAGAGAGAGAATACCTTCTAGCGAATACAATGAAGAAAATCAATAAGTCCAAGGTATATTTTATGCAAATTCGCTCTATTGACAATTTTCCAGAAGTCTCCATCAGTCCCATATGCCAAAATCCTGACATCTCCTGCATTCTTGGCACAACTCCAATGTCAATTTTTTGTGAATATGGTCATGACACTTTTTCAAATTTATCTTCCCGCCTATTTTAAGGAAGTTCTTCATCTTGGAGTTATTGCTGTAAGGAATTCCAAGGATTACTGTAGCTACTGCAATTTTTTCAGAATGGAACATTCACTTCGATACCCAACATTTTTAATATGATTTTCAAGATTGTTTGGGGTATTGGAATTGATAAATTAAAGGAGAAAAAGGTTTTCACTAACACTGCGGCGGTGAAAATCTCACATGGGTTTGGTAAGCACCAGTATCTCGGAAACCAAAAAAAGCTAGAGAAGATTTGTAAATTGGAATAGAAAGGGCATAAAATTTTACACATTTTGTCAGTTGAAAATTTTTCCGTAGCTCTTATATATCTCGAGATACAAGGCTTAGAAAATAGAGCGCCATGGCGCCCCCCACTGGGCGCGGATAGAGAGGAGACGCAGAGAAAGCAGCGCCTCTCGCTTTGGAGACGCAGAGAAATCATCTGCGGCTCCAAGGAGCGGCGTCCTAATTCCTAAGCTCTGTATCACGAGAACCAGAAGAGCTATCAAAAAATTTGTAACTAACAAAATGTGTAAAATTTTATAAGCTACATTTTGATAGTTAATAAATTGTAACTAACTTGCTTGATTTTTGAGATATAAGCGTTTGAAAAAGTAAGCCTTTTTTTAGTTAGAAGGTTTCATATCTCGCCTCCCACCATAGCTAGTCAAAAATTTCCAACTAGAAAAAGGTGTCAAATTTTAAGAGCTATCCAAAAATTATTTCAGCTAGCTACGGAGGAGCCTTCACTCTATTCCTTCTCGCCTTCTTCGTTGACTGCTCCAACCCAACTACTGCTCTTATTATTCTATGTGGAATGTACTCTACAATGGGAACATTTGTCAGTGGATTCTACACTTCATTGCTCAGCTTAGCACCACAGTATACTGCAACAATGTCTGCGATTTCCATGTTTTGTGCAATGATTGGGAGGTTATCGACACCAGCGGTGGCGAGTTTGTTGAGGAAGGAGGTTTGTATGGGGAATATCTGGAGAACGGAGAATTTTAGAAAAAAGTTATTAACTACAAACATGTAGGAAATTAAATTTTACACATTTTCCTAGTGATCCAAATTTTGTTAGCATTGCTGGTTCTTGAGATGTAGCGTTTTGAAGTTAGCGAGCTTGAAGCGCCTATATCTTAAAAACTAGGCAAGCTAGCAAAATTTTGTTAACTATCAAAATGTAGCTTATAAAATTTTGAACATTTCCTTAGTTGACATTTTTTTAATAGATCTTATGGTTCTCGAGTTATAACGCTAGAAAGCTAAGGCGCCTAGACGCCACCACAGGCGAATGAAGGAGAGGAGACGCAGAGAAAACAGACACTCGCCGCGTCTCCCTGGCGAGGGAGCGGCGCCTTAACGTCAAAGCCTGTATCTCGAGAACCATGCTAGCTATCAAAAAAACTTTAACTAACAAAATGCGTGAAATTTTATGGGCTACATTTTTGTAATTGATAAATTTTTCTTATCTTGGCTATGAATTGAGATATCGCAATTTTTCTCTTCAAGGGTAGCACCTCGGAATGGCAGAACATCTTCATTGGCCTCGCACTTGCTCATATAGTTTCCGGCTCAATTTTTGTGATTTTCGGGTCCGGAGATCTTCAGGATTGGGCAAAAATCCAGGATACTGAATCAGAACTGAAAGAGAAGGAGAAATTGCGAGAATCCGAAGAATTCGGAGTTGTGGAAGAAGAAGACGTGAAGATAGAGAGGATTGCAACACTGGTGAAGGAAGATTCTTTGTGTCTGTAATATATAACTTTTTTGTTGTTGAAACCTGATGAAAATCCTGTTAAAAATCTGTATAAAAGTTTGAAAGCTTCATAACTCAGTTCGCAGCAATGATAATAAAAATTAATTAACTAATGTAGAGCATAAAATTTTACACATTTTATCAGTTAAACGTTTTTTGATAGCTCTTATAGTTCTCGAGATACAAGGCTTTGAAATTTGGGCGCTCCCTCCCTTCGCTCTCATCGGCGAGGGAGGGGGAGACGCAGAGAAAGAGGCGCGCCGCTTTCTCTGCGTCTCCACAGCGAGAGAGCGGCGCCTTAACTTTGAAGCTCTGTATCTCGAGAACCATAAGAGTTATCAAAAAACTTTCAACTAATAAAATGCGTGAAATTTTATGGGCTACATTTCACAATTTTCAAAAAATACAAAAATGTTCATTCGTTTTTGAGATAAGACACAACAAACCAAATTATACACAAATTGAGTTTTCTCGAATCCTGGCTAGACTTTCGAATCGTTCTCTTATCACGTCTTCTTCCTTGACTCCTTCAGATATTTGCAATTGTTCCTTTTCCTTCAGTTCCACATCATTCTCTTCGATTTTCGCCCATTCTTGAAGATCTCCAGAGCCGAAAAGGATAAAAATCGAGCCAGAAATTATGTGGAGTAGTGCAAGGATAATGAAAATGTTCTTCCATTCAGCAAGGGTTCCCTGGAATTTTAAAGATCCATTTTGTAAAAAGTACCTATCTCAAAAACCATTGTATTTAGCAATTTTGGTCCAACTACAAAAATGTGAAGCATAAAATTTTACACATTTCGTTAGTTTGAAGTTTTTAGATAGCTATTATGGTTTTTGAGATATAAGGCTTAGAAGTTAGGACGCTCCCTGCCGGCGAGAGAGCGAGAGACGCAGAGAAAGCAGCGCCTCTCGCTGTGGAGACGCAGAGAAATCGTCCGCGTCTCCAAGGAGCGGCGCCCTAGCTTCTAAGCTCTATATCTCGAGAACCATAAGAGCTATTGAAAATTTTTCAACTGATGAAATGTTTCAAATTTTATGATCTATACCAGACAATTTAGAGCAATGTATTAGCTTATTTGGTTCTTGAGATATAACGTTTTGAAGATGTCTGACTTCATATCGCTATATCTCAAGAACCAGCAATGCTAGCAAAATTTGGTTAACTAGCAAACTGTTTGAAATTTTATTTCCTACATTTTTGTAGTTTATCACATTTCTCTAGCTTTCTTAGTTCCTGAGTTATTCATGTTACAAACCTCCTTCCTCATCAAACTCGCCACCGCCGGTGTCATCAAACTTCCAATCAACGAACAAAACATGGAAATTGCAGACATTGTAGCGGTATACTGTGGCGCTAAGCTGAGCAATGAAGTGTAGAAACCACTGACAAAAGTTCCTTGTGTAGCGTACATTCCACATAGAATAATAAGAGCAGTAGTTGGGTTGGAGCAGTCAACGAAGAATGCGAGAAGGAAGAGGGTGAAGGCGCCTCCGTAGCTAGCTAAAATTTTTTTTAGATAGCTCATAAAATTTGACATACTTTCCTAGTTGGAAATTTTTTGTTAGCTATATTGGGAACCAAGATATAATAAGAAAAGTGCGCTCACTTTTCAAACGTCTATATCTTGAAAACCAAACAAGCTAGCAAAATTTTGTCAATTATCAAAATGGAGCTTATAAAATTTTACAAATTTTGTTAGTTAAAAATTTTTTGATTGCTCTTATGGGTCTCGAGATACAGAGCTTAGAAGATAGGGCACCGCTCCCTCACCAGACGGAGAGAGGGGAGACGCAGAGAAATCGCCGCGCGCCGCTTTCTCTGCGTCTCCCCAGTGAGAGAGTGGTGCCATTTCTTCTAAGCGCTATATCTCGAGAACCATGAGAGCTATTGAAAAATTTCCAACTAATAAAATGTGTAACATTTTATGCTTTATCGATTCCAATTTTCAAAATGTTTCTAGCTCTATTGGTTCTTGAGATATAGCGCTATATCTCAATACTTACCAGCTCCTTGAGAAACCTTCACCGCTGCAGTGTTGCTTAAAATCTTCATCTCCTTTAATTTATCAATTCCAATACCCCAAACAATTTTAGTCACCATATTGAAAATATTAGGGATAGAAGAATAAGTGCCATTCTGAAAATTACTGTAACTACAGTAATCCTTACAACTTCTTACCGCAATAACTCCAAGATGTAGAACCTCCTTGAAATAGGCAGGAAGATAAATTTGGAAAAGTGTCATAATCATTGTAATACAAAAACTACACTGGATTTGTGCTAAAAATGCAGGAGACGTCAGGATTTTGGAATATGGGACTGATGGAGACTTCTGGAAAAATTGTCAATGGAGCGAACTTGCATAGAAATACCTTTGTTTTATTGATTTTCTTCATTGTATTCGCTAGAAGATATTCTCTCTCTTTTTTAGTCATTATTTTGACTTTTGATGGGTGGCTGGAAGCGGTAAAAAACCAGATAATGGACCAAATTGTGGCAAGGATTCCTGGAAAAATAAGCAAAAAGAAGTTAAAGGAGGGTGGACTCGAACCCCGGTGTCTAGATTGATAGGCGAGGTTCTTAGCCACTACACCACACTGGGAAGTGGCGATAATCTTCCCTAGGCGCGCGGCGCCCTCCTTTCTATACGACAAACTCCCCTCTTCCGTCAGTGTGCGCTGTGGTAGACATGGTTAAGCTTTTGCCTTTGAATCTAGAGGTCGCGGGTTCGAATCCCACCTGTGGTTTTTTGTTTTTTATTTCTTTTTTCGTCCTTGTATAGTGCTCCCAGCTGGTTTTTATGTCTTTTTAGGGCTTTTATATGTCCTACCAGCAAAATAAAAAGTCGCCTGCCACCCTAAATCGGATGCACAAAGAGCAGCGACCACAGGACTTCCACCAGCCGACGCAACCTGATTTCCAAGTGTAAAAATCGATAACGCTGTTGATTTTTCAGCACTTGGAAACCAATTTCCAATTATTGCATTGTTAGAAGGCACTATGAAACCCTAAAAAAAATTTGAAATTCTGCAAATTTTTGGGACCCAATTAATATTTTTCAGTACCTCTCCTAATCCCATCGCCACTCTAGCGATAAAAACTGCAAAATATCCGAAATGTGTTGCCAGGAACGGTGTGGCTACAGTAAGAATTGTGTAGTAGGCAATTGCGATTTGTAGAACTCGAGTCAGCGAAAATCGCTCGATTAGAAACATCGAGGGGAGTGCAGTGATCACAGAACCCCAAAATGTTCCAGAGAAGATCAAGTTTTGCTCGTAGCTGGTCCAGACTAGGGTACCCTGAATAAAATGGGTTATATCTCAAAAACTAGAAGAGCTAGATTAACAAATGTGCTTGGAAAATGTAGAGCATAAAATTTGACACATTTTACTAGTTGGAAGTTTTCAGATAGCTAGCTTGGTTCTCGAGATATAGAGCTTAGAAGTTAGCGACCCCCGCCGGCGAGAGAGCGAGAGACGCAGAGAAAGCGGCGCATCTCGCTGTGTGGAGACGCAGAGAAAGTCGGCGCGCGCCGCCAATTCTCTGCGTCTCTCGCTCTCTCGCCGGCGGAGGGCGCCCAATCTTCTAAGCCTTATATCTCGAGAACCAAGCTAGCTATGAAAAAATTTCCAACTAACAAAATATTCAAAATTTCAAGAGCTACATTTTCCAACCAAAATTGTCTTTCTAGCTTTCTTGGTGTTTGAGCTAGAAGCCCACTTCCAACTCCTACCCCATAATCCACAACAACTTTCTGTTGGCCAGTGTCTTCAGCTGATCCACACTGTCCATTCGACACTAAATCGATCTGAATTGATTTTTTGAAGTGTTTCAGCCCTTATTTCGGCTAAAAACCTCCTCAATAAGTGAGAAATTTGAATTTCCCGCCGTTTCTGCTGCCTCATTTCTGACAGCCAACGCTGTCGAATTCACCATACAAGTCATGGTTAGTGCGAAATGGATTCGCATGAATGTGGTGCAAAAAAAGCCGAGCTGAAAATTTGGAATTTTCGAAAAATTCAAAATTTTTTGAATTTTCGAAAAATCTGAAATTTTTTGAAAAAATCTGAAATTTGCGAATTTTCAGAATTTTTTACTGAAAAAATACAAAATTTCAAAATTTTTTTTGTTGAATTTTAAAATTTTCAAAAAATCTGAAAATTTCCAAAAAAAAATTTTTTTTTCAAAAAAAATTTTTTTTTGAATTTTTCGATTTTTTTTTCAAATTTTCAAAAAAAAAAACTGCTTACCATACATAGTAAAATGATATGTAATCTTCTAGAAAACGGGTGAAAAAGTGCCAATTTTTCGGGCATTTTTTCTTAAATTTAAATTTTTGGAATTTCAGAAAAATAAATTTTATAGACAAAAAAATTACAGAGGAACTTATGATTTATGATTTTCTAGTCTTCGTAGTTTGCTGAATTTTTTTTGATAACGAAGAAATTTTTTTGGATTTTTGGTGTCAGTTTTTTTGGGGGGAAAATTGGAGAAAAAAGAAGAATCAGAAGTCACAAAAATTCTAAAAAATTACAAAAAAATCACAAAAAAAGGGGACAAATAATTTATTTCAGGGAGCTTATTTTTGGAGAAAAAAGAATGGATTTTTTCAGGAAATTTGAAAAAAACTCTGAAAAATTCAAAAAAAAATGAACAAGATGGGAAAAAAATGTTTCAGAAGATCATGATGAAATTGGGCGGGGCGATGTTTCAGGTCGATTTAGGCACTCGTCTCTCCGGTTTCTCCGTCCTGGCCGCCGACGTAGAGCACGTTGTTGCATCTGGAAGAAATTGAAATTTCGGGTTTTTAGAAGAGAAAATTTCTAGAAAGTCGATTTTTTGGGATGAAATAGCTCAAAAATAACCTAAAATTCACTAAAAATTACTCAAAATAGGCCTGAAATGATCGAAAACACTCTGAAAATGGTCTAAAAATTGAATAAAAAGAAGCTTAAAAAGGCTTCAAAGAACCCGAATTTGACTAAAATTGGTCCTGAAATCACTGAAAATGGTCCAAAATGCCATAAAATTCCCAAAAAATGAGCCAAAATAGGACAAAAATAGTCCAAATTTCGCTAAAAATTGATCAAAATCCACTGAAAATAGCCAGAATTCACGAAAAATGATATAAAATCCACTAAAAATGGTGCGAAACTTGCTTAAAATTGTTCACAAATGCCTTTAAATGAGTCAAAATAAATCCCCTAAACATGGTCTGAAAATCTCTAAAAATTGCTAAAAATGACTTCAAATTATCGACAATTCACTAAAAATGGTCCAATATCAACTGAAAATGGTCAAAGATAGCTGGAAATTGGTTTAAAATTCACTAGAAATAGCCGGAAATCTATTAAAAACTGTCCAAAAAATGTCAAATTTGGCCTACAGAGGACATAAATGAAGCGAAAATTCTAAGTTTTGAGCCAAAAAGTGTTGAAAATTGCTTGAAATTTTGAATTTTCGAAGCCAAAATTAATGAAAAATGGCTGGAAAATTAGATTTCCAGGGCTAAAATTAGTGAAAATCCGGATTTTCGATGCCGAAACTGCTCAAAAATGGACAAAAATTCACTGAAAACAGTTAGAAACAGCCGACATTTGGCCTCTAGAAGGCAAAATTGACACAAAAACGCGATTTTTTGAGCCAAAACCAGTGAAAATTTTTGTTGTCTAGCTATTTTTCGTAGTTTCAGCCTTATCTATCTACCTGATGAGAATCTCTCCGAGATTTCCCGTGTTGTTTCCGTCAATGTACTCCTCGGCGTTGGCGAGCTGCAGATTCATGTACGAGTCGACGGCGACGAGAATTCCTGGAAATTTTTTGATTTATGACCTCCAAACTTGAATTCAGGGTTAAAACCACCGTACCTTTGTACTCCATTCCCCACTTGAGCTTGCAGACGACGTTCTTGCCGGTGAGACTGTTCAGGAATGGCTTTGGGTTGACTGGCTGGACGGCGGACATTGTTTTTGCTGGAAAAACCAGGTAAAAATCGATTTTTGACTCGAAAAACGGTCTAAAACGGTGCAAGGAAGCCTAGAAAATTGGGAAAAGTCAAAAAGTTTTTTTTTCGAAATTTCAAATTTTTCTCAAAAATATGGTCCGTTTTCGGGAAAAACTTAATTTTTCCCCAGATTTTTGCATAGAAAACACATCAAAAACCTAGAAAAAAGCCCAAAAAACCAGAGAAAAAGCCGAAAAATCAATTTTTCGAATTTTGCCCGAAAAAGTGCTGGAAAACCGCGATTTTTCGGGAATTTCAGCTTGAAAATTATCAAAAATCAATATTTCTTCTTTTTTCACAACTTTCTACCACAAAAAAACAAGAAAAACTAGCAAAAAATCCGTTAGAAATGACCCAAATTCGAGGTGAAAATTCGAAATCTCGAAATGCGTCAAATACGACGCCACATTGCGGAGTGCACAGAGTACACTGAACTTGACGACAGTTGAAGAGGAAAAGCATTCTGAAGGCGTTCCACGTGGCTTCTAGCCTCATTTTCGGAGTTTCGAAAGATTTTTAGCAATTTCGAAAATTTTAGAATATTTTTAAGAAAGTTTTTCATCATTTTAACGATTTTTAAGCCGATTTGAAGACTTCGAGTTCCGGGTTACTGTAGTTTTCCGAATTTTTTCAATTTCGATTTTCTTCGGTTTTCGTTCAATTTTTTGATTTTTTTTTCCTGATTTCTAGTTTCCCAGCTATCGAAATCTTCATTTTTATTCATTAAAAGCAAGATTTTCACTGGCGAGAGAGTGAGAGACGCAGAGAAAAATGCCGTCCCTCTTCTCATTAAATGACGTCATCTGCTCATCTATTTCTGCTAGAAAAAGCAGGAAACACTTTTTCTAGACTCTCGGAAAATCGATTTTTTCAAATTCCCGCCAAAAAATTTCCCCAAAACTGTCAAAACCGGTCGCCACCCCGATGATGCAAATTTCCATTGATAACACTATTTTTATCAATTTTTCCGCTTTTTTTCTCGCTATACGATTTTTTTCCATCTTTAAAAATCCTGAAAAATCGATTCTTTTCAGATTTTCAGCCTAAAAATTCCAAAAAACCGGAAAAATGACACAGGTAATTTATAAATTTTTTCGAAAATTCAAATTTCCCGCCAAAATTTTCTTTTTCAGTACGTCTTCGAGATGGCGATGACTTGCGGCGGATGCGCCAATGCCGCTAGAAGAGTTCTTGGAAAGCTTGGAGGTAAGCGCGCTCCACCAGACTACAAACTACAAAATTTGAATTTTTCGATTTTTGGCCTATTTTCGTCGTTTTTAAGCGATTTTCAGCGGATTTTTTGCAGAAGACAAGCTGAAAATCGACGATATCAACGTGGAGACGAAGAAGATCACCGTCACCACGGATCTTCCCGCTTCTGAAGTGCTCGAGGCGCTGAAAAAGACTGGAAAGGAGATCAAGCAGCTGCAATAATTATTTTGGCCTAAAATTTCCCCTAAATTTAACATATTTTGTATTTTTCCAATGGTTGTGGGTGTGTGTAAATAAAATTCTTTAAATTTCTCCGCTTGGCTGAAGCCCAGTGACCTGAACATCCGGTAACACCTGGAAGGCGTCGGGAGTCATTCTTCACAAGCCTTCTGATTCCTGACGCCTTCTGAAAGCCAGTGTGGTGAGCGGCGACGTGGCAAATCTCTTCTGCGAGGATTTGTTCGCGTTGCTCATCCACATTGGTTGGATGAGAAAATTTTTGTTTTTAGGGACAAAATTTGAATTTTTATTAAAAAATCAACAATAATTTGAGATTCTGGAAGATTCTAGACGTCATCTGAAGGTAGAGGCGGAGCGTTTATCCCCAGAGAAGGCTCATCACGGTGAGTGGAATGACCTGGAAATTTGAATTTTTTGGAAAGGTGAGTGCTGTCGGAGGCGGCGCGTGTCGCGTCGCGGCTCCCAAATTTCAAGGAAATTCAAGCTTTTTTGGCTCAAAACAGGTCAATTTTCCTGGTTTTTTGAGCGATTTTCAGTCAAATTTTTCAAAAAGTTGATCAAGTGAGTGCTGTCGGAAGCGTTGCGTGTCGCGTCGCGGCTCTTTTTTCAGCGAAAATAAGGCTATTTTTTGGATCAAAAAAGGTCATTTTCAGGGTTTTTAGGCCATTTTCAGCGTTTTAAAGCCAATTTTTAGGATATTTTCATCAAATTCCAGCTCCTACCTGTCCATTTGGCATTGGCTCGGCGCCCTTCTTGAATCCCAAATACACGACGAACGGCACGAATCCCCATTGGATGGCCAGCGTGGAGACGTCGACGGTCTTGCCGATGAACGACTTGGTGGCTGGGGAGAGCTTCATCTTTTCTGGGGGATTTTTCTGGAATTTTTGGGATAAAAATAGCTAGAAAATTGATAAAAAATCATATAAAAATAGCTAGAAAATCGGCGAAAAAACCGGGAAAAATGGCAAAAATCGGGAAAAGAAATGAAATTTTTCATTGAACAGGAGGCAATAAATTAGGGGAAATTGGACTTAGAATGCAGAATAAATCACAAAAAAAAACATCGGAATTATGCCAGAATCCTTCAGAATCCTCCCACACGATCACGTGGAATCAGACGGAGCTCACTTCCGTGCTTCAGGAAGATATTACCGGCGGATTGAGCTGGATTGATGCCAACGCCGTCGTTGGTGATGATGGCGGACGTGGCGGCGGGCACCTTGAATTCCTCGGCGGCGTATCGGAGGACGGAGGTGAATGGAGCGGCTTCAGGCACGGAGAGGCTGGAAAAATTGATTTTTTGGAGGAAAATGATGCAAATTTCAGCATTTTAGGCGAAATTATCGATTTTTTGGGTTTTTTTAGTTAAAAATGCATATTTTTCGCTGAAAATCGATCAACTTACACCTTGAACGGAAGTTTTGGGTCGCTGGTCAGCGTGATCTTGAAGGTGACCTTGGCAGCCGGCGCCGACGCTTCTCCTGACATTTTCTGGAACAAAAACACTTTTTTAGAGATTAAGCAGGTTCTAGAGGTGGCTGGAAAGTGAAAAATCAAGAAAAACCACTAATAATGATCTAGAAAGCTTTTTTCCCGGAAAATTCGATTTTTCCTCGTTTTTTGGCGATTTTGCATAATTTTTCGACATAATTCGTCGCAAACTTGGTTTAAAACTAAGAAAAACACCCTAAAAACCTGTCTAAATTGCCTAAAAATCTTTTTTTCGGAAAAAATTGGAAAATTCGATTTTTCATCATTTTTAGCGAAATTTTCGACGAAAAATCTTGCAAAATCAGTAGGAATTCCTCCGAAAAAATTAACAAACCGAAAAAACGGAACAAAAAACTCGAAAAACGCCCAAAAATCCCCCAAAAAACTGAAAATCCAGCCGAAAAATGCCAAGTGTCCCGTCTCGAAAACTCGGCCAGCGCGGCGGTTTCTAGGCCAGCAGCCTTTCAGAAGAAAATCTGGATTTTCCAGGGTCAGGAAACAGCGAAAATGGAAGCAATTTTTAAGTTAAAGGTAGCGAAAATTCAGGAGAATACTTTGAAATTTAGAAAAACAAAAATTTATTTGGTTTTGGGCCTAAAAATTCAGTGAAAACTATTAAAATTAGGGGCTGGCCGAGGTTTTGCACTGGTGTAGTCCTCGAGGAAAAGCTTATTTTTCTTGGAATTTCTTGGATTTTTTCGGTTTTTAAGCGATTTTTCTCGCATTTTTTCGCTAAAAAAGCCATGAAACGAGCCACTCATCTACTCCTAGTACCTCGACGCCTTCAAAATTTGCGTTTTCTCTCCGAAAAAGCCGCGGGCAACCTGGCTATGGAGCCAGGAAAGAAGACCACACATTTCGGGTTCACAGATGTCGATGAGGAGGAGAAGGAGAAGAAAGGTAGGGTTTTTTGAGCTAAAAAATCGATTTTTAAGGAGTTTTCAAGCGTAAAAATCGATTTTCAGTCCACCATGTCTTCGCGAATGTCGCCAAAAAGTACGATTTGATGAATGACGCAATGTCAATGGGAGTTCATCGGCTCTGGAAGGATTACTACGTTGGGGGCCTTCAGATTCCATACAACGCCAAGATTCTAGACATGGCTGGAGGGACCGGAGACATTGCTTTTCGGCTTTTAAGGCATTCTCCGACTGCTAAAGTTACGGTTTCGGATATCAATCAGCCGATGCTAGATGTGGGAAAACAGAGAGCTGAAAAGGAGAGAGATGTAGGTTTTTTGCTGGTTTTTCAAAAAATCAATAAAATCTCCGCTTCCAGATCAACGCCTCCCGCTTGGAATGGGTTTGCGCCAACGCTGAACAAATGCCCTTTGAATCCAATACCTACGATTTGTTCACAATGTCATTCGGAATTCGAAACTGCACACATCCCCAAAAAGTGATCGCCGAGGCATTCAGAATTCTGAAGCCAGGAGGTCAACTGGCGATTCTCGAATTTTCTCAAGTAAATTCAAAATTTTAAAAAAATTTTCGTCGATTTTAAGCATGAAACCTCCGGATTTTCCGAGAATTTTCCAGAATGTTCGACGTTTTTTCAGCTTTTGAGCTTTAAAAATTCAAATTTTCAACGAAAAAATCACTTAAAAATTCGAAAAATTGATAAATTCGTAAATTCTAGGTCAACGCCGCCTTGAAGCCAATCTACGACGCCTACTCGTTCAATGTGATTCCGGTGTTGGGAGAGATATTAGCTAGCGATCGCCAGAGCTATCAATACCTTGTGGAATCGATTAGAAAGTTCCCGAATCAGGACGAATTCGCTAGAATTATCAGGGAGGAGGGATTCGAGAGAGTCACTTATGAGAATATGACTTTTGGAGTTTGCTCGATTCACAAAGGAACTAAGCCAAGGAGATAAATGCTTTTTTGCTGTTTTTTTTTGGTTAAAATTCCCAAAAAATCGATATTTAGAGCCACTTTTTTGAGGTTCCAGGTTCGATTTTGGTCATTTTTCTCCGTTTTTTTTTTCAAAATTCCAGTGATATTTTCGAGTAGTTTTTCTTTCTATTTTTCCCCGTTTTTAATGCATAAAATTGTTTAATCTCGTCTTTCACCCCTATTAAAGGGGCACTATATTTTAGGTCCTCTGCCAGGTCCAGGTCTCTTTTGATCCTTATTTTATTATCGAAAAACGATTTTTTTTATTGATTTTCTAGAATTTTAAAGCTATTCAATCCGGATTTTTTTTTCGAAAAATCCCTTGAAAAGCTTGAATTTTACTGAGTTTTCTGGATTTTCTACGAATTTTCTGGAAATTCATTTTTTAAGCATTTCAAACCTCGAAAATCGTAAAAATCCGATTTTTTCTATGAAAATTCGCTTAAAACTCCTATTTTCAGAGCCATATTCAGATGAAGCTGCGGAACGTGATTCAGCATGGGCTGAGAAGCTTTTCCACAGGAAAAGTTGCTTTTTCGAGGTGGGAATTTTGGAAAATTAGGTTAAAAATTCCAAAAATCATAGTGAAATTTTGAAAAAATCGTCAAAAATGAGCTCAATTTTTGCGAGTTTTCGAAGAGTTTGGCATTTTTTGGGTCTACAAATTAGAAAAAAAGCGCTTTAAACTTGAAATAATTGTCTAAAAATCGTATAAACTTTCGAAAAATCGCTTAAAATTTTGAAAAAATCGCTCCAAACTTTGAAAATCGCTTATAAAATTGAAAAAAAAAAGCTTGAAACCTCGAAAAATCGCTATTAAACTCGAAAAAACGCCTAAAAATCGCTTAAAAATTCGGAAAAAATCAAAATCAAAATTTGACAATTTTACCAATTTTATAGAAAATCGATATAAAATCCTTGAATTTTCGATATTTTTCAGCGATTTTTGTCATTTTTCAGCATTTCAAACCTACGAAAATCCAATTTTCACCCAAAAATCCCACTTCTCCTCCTAAATAACCCCAATTCCCCATTTTCCAACCCAAAAAATAATCCTTTTTTCTTTCAAAATACAGATTCAGAAGCGCCACCACTCCAACTCTCAAAGAAATCGGTCTCCTTCTACCCTCCACGAACACAACACCCACATTTGAAGCTGGACAAGTAGGCGTTCCTAAGCTGACGTCTTCTAGAAAATCCCAAATTTTCAGATCTTCATCCATCGCACATTCGCCTATAAAGGCGTCGTCGTTTGCTCGTTTCCATGCAGGCTCCATGAGAAGCGCAGTCAGCAAAAGTGAATTTTTTGAAAATTTAGAGAATTTTTTTCAGGAAAAATTCAAAATTTCCGCTTTTTTTGGGATGAAAAATTCAAATTTTTTCAAAAAAAAATTCTGATTTTTTGGTTTTTTTCAGCGAAAAACATCTGACGACCCGCGACTTTTATCAGGTCCTTATTCATCGTCATGATTGGAGTCATATGGGATTTCCAGTGGATATCACATCGTATTTGGTTGATGCACCCATGGAGAATAAGCGCCACGGCCAGAAGATGTTAACGTTGATCAAGTAAGTGCTGTTGGAGGCGTTGCGTGCGCGGCGCGGCACGCCACGTGGCTTTTTCTCCGAAGTCGTTGCTCTCGGGGGCGTTGCGTGTCGCGGCGCGGGCGCGCCACGTGGCTTCTCTGAAAGCGTTGCTCTCGGAAGCGTTGCGTGTAGCGTCGCGGCTCCCAGATTGCAACGTGGCTTCACCCTACTAAGCTTCTGAAACTGAAGGCGTTAACCATGAATCGATATTTCCAGCGGAATGGATTGCGTCTCCCATGAAGACATCATCCCTTTCACACCTTCTGGAGGCGTGAATTTCGACCACGATCTCTTCGATCACATCTTCAACGCTGCCCACGATGGCACTGGGCTCTACAACGTCGCCATGAAGCCGGAGCTCGTTGAGCGATACACGAACCCCGAGAGATCGTGGCTGGCGCCGCGTGACGTCTACCGAGAACGAACTGAGAACATCGAGGTGACGGTGATGACGTTCTATCTTGGAGCGAATATGGTTGGTGGACAGCAGCAGCACATGTGGAGATATGTGATCCGGATTGAGAATAAGAAGCCCGAGAATGGGGTGATTTTGAGGGAGAGGACACTGAAGGTGTACTCGTTGAACAATATGAATCAGATGCATGGACATGGGGTGGTTGGGAAGCAGCCGGAGCTGAATGCTGCCACGCCGGCGTTCCAGTTCAGTAGTACGCTGGAGTTGAAGCATACCAAAGGAGGTCATATGTGGGGACGCTTCAAGATGGAGAGGGAGAATGGTGTGCTCTTCGATGTTCATATTCCAACGATTGTGTTTGAATCTACAGAAGAGATCAATGAGACCCCAATAGCCACTCCGGATGCTGCATAAAACCTCTGAATTCTGAATTTTTTTTTGATTTATTGTACAAATATTTTTCTTGTTCTTTCTTTTCTAGGATTAATCCCTGATGGTTCTTTTTGGTGCCCTGAAACTTTAATTCATCCCAGGTGATTCTTTAGCTTTTAATAAACGCGTCTGTTCCGTATTCAGTTGACCAACTAACATAAGCAACAAATTTCATTGAAATTGAACAAAAACATATGTCCAAATCTGGATAACAATGAAGACAAGCCACTTAAGCCTTGACAGCGAACTTTCTGACTCCGGCGTAACGGGACTTGGCCAACTGCTTGGCGGACTTGAGGGATTGCTCGTGGGCGGTCAATCTTCTGCGGATGGCGCGGGTCTTCTTGTAACGAAGGTCGATTGGCTTGTACTGCAAATTTTCGAAATGTTACGAAATGAAACGAAAATTCGCGAAAAATTTACCTTGTGCTCGGAGTAGAACTTGCGGAGCTCTTGCTTCTGGGTCTGGTTGATGACGGTCAAGACTCTGGCGATGTTCTTGCGAACAACACGGATCTTGGAGAGCTTGGAGGCAGCTCCTCCGGTGACCTTGGAGACACGGAGGGTGGCGAGCTCGGTCTTCTGCTCGTCGAGGGTCTTGGAGAGAGCCTCCTTCTTCTGTCCGCGGAGATTCTTGGTCTTCAGCTTAGTCATGACTGTAGTGGTAACCCTGGAAAAGGTAATTGTTGAAAATATATTTTCGAAGTGCGGAAAAACGGAGAAAAAGGGAAGAACTGGTGAAAGAAAATGGCAAATTTGATTTTTCTTCCATCGATTAAGCTTTTCAGAAGAAAACATTCATCGTAAAACTGTTTTCCGTTAATATTTCGATTTTCAGCAAAAAAATTATCGAATTTCGTATGCAAAACTGCCTGTGAATGCGGAAAATTGTCCCGCAAACACTCACAAACTCATTCATAAGCTTTTCAATCGATTGAAAGCGAAATTTGGGAAAACAGAAGAAAAACAAAATTTCTGGCCTAAAATTAAATCTCCGATTTCGACGGTTTTTCATGCAAAACTTGGGTCAAAAATTATATAAATCGACTCAGAATAATTTTTGCAACAAGCTAATGACAAAAATTCTTGGAAAATCCCGAAAATTTGCTGAAAAATAGGCGAAAAGAAAAAAATGCGACGAAATTCTCCCTACAATTCGAGTGCGGCACGGAAAAGAGGGCGGAGTCGGCGAGAATTGCAAAGTGCGGCGCGGTTCTCATACACTCCGCCAAAACACGCTCCGTAATGTATGAAAGGCGCGCGCGTTTTGAACGGGGACATTTTAGGCCAAATCGCGGGCGGTGGACAAGATTTTAGGGGTTTTCAGACGGATTTTCGCCGAATTTTCTGGAAAAATGAATGAAAAATCGAAAAAAGAACATGTGAAAAGTCTTTGGAGTGGTATTTTCCACTGAAAAAGTCGAAATTTTAGGTCAAAATCTCAAAAAAAAAATTTTTTTCGAAAAAAAAAAATACAAAAAGAGGAGTTAAAAACACAAGAAAAAAGCAATAAAATAAAAGACAAATGTTGGTTTCTATACGATGGGATAGCTCTCCCAAGAGCATCCACTCGGATTGCTGGTCAAACAAAAAACACAGAAAAAAGAAACAAGCGGTCAGCAGCCAATGGAATATCGTTTTTCATTTCTTTTCGTTTCTATCTTTTTTCGACTCATTGTTCGCGGTCCCATTTGGCCATCTGTCTTGAAAAAAAATGCGTGCGCTTCAAAAAAAAAAAAGACAAGACAAGAGAAACACTGGCTATACGAAACCAGAAGAGGGTGTTTGTCGGGTTCCTTGTGTGACAACCCGATTTTTTATATTTTTTGGGAGGACAAATTTTGTCTAGTTTGCCGTTTTGGGGTCTTAAAGCGCTTTAAAAAATATTTTAGGTCAAAAATTTCCGATTTTTCTTGCAAATTCCATGTAAATTCCATAGCATTAGCCCCTTGGGAAGTGTCTCTTAAAACACAAATCTTGTTGCAAAATTCGCAAAAAAGGGGAAAATCGGCCAAAGTTTGAACCCCATTTTTTTGGGTGTCGTTTCTTGGGATTGACATATTTTGTCTTTGGAATTTAGAATTTTCGAGACATTTTCGAGAAATTCGAAACAAATTCACATTGATGGACACATAGCATGTCCTGGGAATTGGGGTCAGATTTTGGGTGATCTTGCCACGTCATCAGATTGATTCCAAAAATTCCCAAAAATCCAAAAATCCCTAGATATCTCAAAAATCCTAAAATTTCCAAAAAATCCAAAAAATTCCGAAAATCCAAAAAATCCAAAAATTCTTAGATTCTTAGATTCTTAGATTCTTAGATTCTTAGATTCTTAGATTCTTAGATTCTTAGATTCTTAGATTCTTAGATTCTTAGATTCTTAGATTCTTAGATTCTTAGATTCTTAGATTCTTAGATTCTTAGATTCTTAGATTCTTAGATTCTTAGATTCTTAGATTCTTAGATTCTTAGATTCTTAGATTCTTAGATTCTTAGATTCTTAGATTCTTAGATTCTTAGATTCTTAGATTCTTAGATTCTTAGATTCTTAGATTCTTAGATTCTTAGATTCTTAGATTCTTAGATTCTTAGATTCTTAGATTCTTAGATTCTTAGATTCTTAGATTCTTCTGGTCCCAATAGTCCCCTCCCTCGCATATTATAATATCTGGCTGAGCAAACAAAATATTCCCAAATCCTCTCTTTTTTTGTTTCCCTTGGATCCTATATCCTCCTCATCTCCATATATGCACGTATCCACTGAATTCGTAATGTCTCTTTTTCTGCCTCAAATTTCCCCAGTTGCCCCTGGCAACTGGGAAATTTGACTTTTTTGGCTCTTTTTTGTCAGCAAAAACTGGAAAAGCTAGCCAATAAGTTCAAAAATCTACATTTTTCTAGTTTCTAGGCGATTTCACTATGTTTACAGTAGTCTACAAAACAAGAAAAAGAAAATAAGCGAGGGTGGGAGTCGAACCTGGGACCCGAGATTGGTAGTCAAACCTGTAAGCCAATCGGCCACAGTGCCATTTTCAAGGTTGCCGGCGGCGGCGCCGCCGCCTCCCACGACATGTTTTTTCTCGCACGTTCTTATCCGCCCTCCACCTCAATGTTCAATGTTGCACGCGTAGCCGAGTGGCTTGCGCTTTTGCCCACCAATCTGACACTCCCGAGTTCGATTCCTCACGGTGCTTTTTTCTTTTTTCTTCTTTTTATGATCATTCTAGATGCCTTAGAATGTGTTCCCTATCTTCCAGAGCGGTTTTTTGTTGAAAAGAGACGCAGAGAAGTCAGAGTGTTTTGTTTCTTTGGGTCTCTCCAGGCCAAAACTCAGTCAGTTTCAGAGCTATCTAAAATCTGTAAACTTCGAGGTTGTGTGAAATTTTAGGCTTTACATTTTTCTAGTTGAGAACTTCCTTCTAGCTATTTTAGTTTTTGAGATATTTTCAGATTTTCCTAGGTACACATATCGTCTTTCTGGACTAGTACTTTGCACATATTATACATAGGAATTCCATATTTTTTGTTTGTTTGTACGTTTTATATATAAAAATCTGATCTGAAAAATGCAAGAAAAAAGAAACAACTATATACATTTTTGGGGGTATCCGATTACCCCCACTGACCTCTTCCCGCCTTTTTTAGTGGTCAGGGATCAGTTTTCTGGATTTTTTGTTTCTAGATAAAGAAAATCTGAAAAAGCAGAAAAATTGACACAGTTTTTTAGTTTACAGTACTCTGATAGCTCTAACACTAGCTGAGATATAAGGCATAGAATGGTTTTTGTCAAGTGGAGCGCGATTGCAACAATTTCCTTTTTTTCGTTTAAAAACCTTGGAAAAAGCAATTTCCAGCGATATTCTATCAATTTTCCTTCTCTTTTTCAAATTGGCGCCGCGCCACCGCGCGCAAGCGCGCTCCGCCGCACACTCTCGTTTCTCTGCGTCTCTCCTCATCATTCAAGACGCATAACTCGGCTAGTTTTAGAGTTATCAAAAAACTATAAACTACAAAGTTGTGTGAAATTTTAAGCTCTACATTTTTGCAGTTAAGTACTTTTCGCTAGCTCTTATAGTTTTTGAGAAAATTCAGAAAATTTGCACCCACTCTTCCCACTAAACCCCAATCAGTCATTTTTCTTCTCAATTTTTTGCACCAAGTGCTCCTCCTCCTAATCCCAGAGAGTTCCAAAGAAGAAACTTTTACTATTTCTTTTTTGGAGAAAAAAATTTGGCGACGTCTTCTTCTTCTCCTTGTTCTACTTGTTAAGACGAAGAAAATGGGATGGACAAGAAGAAGAAGAAGAAGAAGAAAAAGAAAAAAAAGAAGAAGAAAAAATGTTTCAATGGGGAGAACAAAAAGAGACAAGAAAACGAGCATTTTATCGGTTTCCCTCTATTCCCAAAAATTTTTTCTCTTTTTCGGTTTTTGTTGGGACAAGAATTTGTGTTCTTCGAAGTGGATCCAGTATCTATAACTAGATTTGCACCTTTTTCTGTTGAAAAAACGTCACTTTCCCCCCTTTTTTTTCTCTTTTTTACACCAAGAAATTTGATACCTTTCTCTTTTTTTTCGACTAGTAGTACTAGTGGTCACTCTAGAATAGTGTTAAAATACGCCAAAAAGAAAACAAAAAAGAATTTGGGCACCGGGGAGTCGAACCCCGGTGTCTAGATTGGTAGTCAAGGTTGTTGCCAATACACCAAACAGGCAACATGAGACGCCGCTCCCCTCAATACCTATACAAGGCGACGCCATGAGGGGTCGCGCCACCACCCTTCTTTATCATCGACCTTTCCTCCCTAGGTTGAACGTGCCGGTGTGGCCGAGTGGCTTGCGTTTTTGCCCATGGATCTCAAGGTCCGGGGTTCGATCCCCATCTCGCCTAATTCTTTTTTATTTCTTTTTTGCTAGCTTTTACAGGTTCTAGGAAGTTCCTCGTATCCCTCTTTCTATTCCTAAAAGCCTCTCTAATTGTATCTCTGCGTCTCCTTCTATCACCACGCTCTCTAAAATCCGTCGATTTAATTGCAACTTGAAGAAGAAGAGCATCTTCTTCTTCCTCTTCTTTTTTCTCCCATCTTTTTACTTTTCGCCTCTTAATTCAGTTTTGTTGGAGAGAGAATTAGAGAAAAAGAGAGGCTTTTTCTTTGCAAGAAACAAAAAAATAGAGGCGCAAAAAAGTTTTACTGAATTTTCTATCAATTTTGGTTTTGACCGTCTTTGACGTCATGCTGTACGAATTAATTAGAACTTTGCTCTGGCCAGGCTACAGTAGGAAACTCGAAAAGGCACTTGAAGGGACAAAAAATTCAAAAAAAATAAATTGGATTTGTCTTTTTTTTGACTCGTCAAGTGGTTATGAGCTTCCCAGAACACTTGAACAACTTTCCATACTCTCCAAAGAAAATAAAAAAAAAAATTGGCCAGTGGGGGTTCGAACCCGCGACCTCTAGATTCAAAGGCAAAAGCGTAGCCACTGCGCCACGACCGCACATGAGTGTCTAGGGCGACTTGTAAATTATAAAGGAGGGTGATGGCGGCGGCGCCAAGGGGAGAGGGCGCGAAGGGAGCGTGCACACTGCGCACCTGTGGTGTACTGGCGAACATCACTGACTGCCAATCTAGACACCCAGGTTCGATTCCAAGTGGAGTCCAATATTTTTTTATTTTTTTGTTGACCCCGGTAATTTGTTTAAAACTCTTGTAAAATTAACGAAAATATGTTTTTCAAAAAATTTCATTTTCCCAGCTTCCAATTCGTATCGCTAATCTCATAAAGTGCAGAAGTACAATATCCTGCGTCTCTCTTCCTTTTTATCTTGACGACTCCATTACCATTGCTCATCTCTCTTCCTTGCAAATGACATCCAGGATAGGCTCCGCCCATTTTCTTCTGCGCCTGAGGCGCGTAAAAGAAAAAAAGTGTTTGCCATTCCTGACTAATAATTCATCCCTGAGGCTTAACCAATTTTTTTCTATCTTCTTCTTCATCTCACCACAGATAGAAAACTCACATAAATCAGACGGAAGGTCAAAGACTTTTGGGGAGGAGGAGCAGAAGAGTGTGTAGGAGAGATCATTCCCCAATCATTTTATCACCTTCTTTCTCTCTTTTTCGCCTCGTTTTTATCATTTTATCACCTCTGTTTTCGCCGATTTTCGCGATTCTCACACCCGGGACTACTTTTTGATGGCCACTTTTTATGTTAGGAGACTCTACACAAAAATCAAAAGAAGTTTGGGCCAGCTGGGAGTCGAACCCGGGTAGTGAGATTGGTAGACAGGGCTGTTAGCCAGTACACCACACAGCCACATTCACCACAGTGATTGGCGCGCCGACCACCGCGGCGCCCCCACCAAGAGCGCCGCGCCACACCTTTGTGTACGCCCTCCACCTCTCTTCTTTGTCGTGTGCCCTGTGTCCGACTGGTTACCATGTTGCCTTTGAATCTAGAGGTCGCAGGTTCGAATCCCACCTTCGCCTTTTTCTTTTTTTATTGTTTTTTAAGATGAAAGAACATGATTTTTTGTGTTTTTTCTTACTTACAACCAGTTGTTCCATCACTTGTCAAATGGGTTGTTAGTGTAGGTTGTTCGCAGGTACTAAATTTTTCTCTAGTTTTCAGTTTTCTTCCAGAACCTAATTTTGTCTAGGTCTCCTTGCTCTTCTTCCCCTTCTTTTTCTCATTGAAAATATGTTTCATTTCGCATGCTCTAATGATTTTTCCTTCTTTTAGGGCTTCCCATAGAGTTTAACTATAAGCAAAAACAAGTAAAAAGAGAAAAAAAAGACATTGGGCGCAGGTGGGAGTCGAACCCTCGATGTGATATTGGTGGACAAAACTGTACACCAGTAGGCTAACGCGCACACGGACATCTAGGTGGTGGTTGCCGTATACGACACACCGGGTTTCCTCCACCGTTGGAAGGGCGCCGCCGCGCCGCGGCGCCACACCTTGTCGGCGAGCTAATGACGCCCTCGCTCCTGTGGTGTATTGGCAACATCTCTGACTACTAATCTAGACACCCGGGTTCGATTCCTTGGTGGTCTAGATAGTTTTTGATTTTTGTGAGGACCCCGGGAACATCTTTTATTCTAGCTAAAACACCTCAGAAAGTGTTCGTTTTCAAATTCCCGAACTCCAAAAGATAAAAAACCCAATTGCCAAATAATACCGCAAAATTTATGGCCTATTTGTGTGTCTCCCGACACACACTTGTTTTTTACTCTTTCTTCTTTCTTTTTTCTTGATTCTTTTTGTCTCTTTTTTCTCTCCAAGACTAGACCTCCCAACTATACTAAAGTAGGTAAAAGTGCTTGCTATTATTATTCATAGGAAAAAGGTACTACTAGTAGTACTAGGGAATAATTATAGGTGTCGGTGACACCATTTTGCAAGAAATTGTTTTTCGAAAAGTTTAGTTTCTAGGTTTTAGGTACTTTCAATGGGTGTTTCGGGGTCTAAAATAAAAGCAAAAGAAAATAAAAGAGATTGGGAGTCGAACCTGGGACCTGAGATTAGTAGTCAGACCTGTTAGCCAATAGGCCACCTTGGCGCAGCCTGTCTAGCAAGGTCGGCGGCGCCGCCGCCGCCCGCGCCCACCACCCTCTGTTTCACACACATTCTTATCCGTCGCCCACTTCAATGCTTCCTGTGTCCGCATGGCCGTGTGGCTTGTGCTTTTGCCCACCAATCTCAACACCAGGGTTCGACTCCCCGCTATGACATTTTCTTTTTGCTTCTTTTTATAAGCATCCTAGAGTGTTCCCCATGTCCCTAACACAACATGGCACGAAAGTGCAAGTGTCCAAAAAGAAAAAAAGAAAGCCAATCGGGCTAAAAAGCGACTGGCTTCCGGGTGGATATGCTCCCCGAGAGACTCGTTCTGATACCCCAAGCCGGCTGTTTTTTGGGGTGTCTTTTTGGTATATAGAGACTCTCTAATTGGTTTGTACTAGGATATTCTTTCTATTTTAGTTTTGGAGGGGTTAGAATTGGAATTTTTGAAAATTTTGAATTTTGAAATTTCCAAAATTTCAGGTTCAAAATTTTCCAGAAAAAGGGGAAAAGCTAATAGAGAATGACTAAAAAACGCCCACTACTCTGGGTAGTAGATCCCAAATTGAATTAAATTACGAAACAAAAAATTCGGGACGTTTTTTGTTCTTGGTCCCTCATTAGGGGTTCGTTGGGTTCAAAAAGCAACTGTATAACCTCAAAGGGTTGTTGAATGTTTGAATTTTGAAGTACCTTGCCTTTAGGCAAAAAAGTTAGAAAAAAAAATAAAAAATAATAAAAAATTTTTATTTTTATTTTTTATTTTTTCCCCAAATTTTGAACTTCTAACTTCAAATTTATTGGGAAAATTTCTAGATTTCTGATCTTTAGGGTCCCTTATATATAATTGGTCTACAATAATCCCATAAAAATGTCCATTTACCTTCGAAAACAAGTCTATCATGGTAATTATCTGTCCCAAACACAAAAAAACGATAATTGCCGGGTCCCTTGTACCTGCTTGTACCCGCCTCCATCACCATATAATCTCCGGATATGTACATATCCATTCTTCTTCTTTTTCTTCATTTTTGGGTTTTTTTTCTGAAAAAAAAATTCCCCCGCGTCCTCTCTCCGCCGCCCGCGGGGAGCTTCCACCCCCTCCTTTATATCCGCCATCTCTTTTTGTAAAACCACCGGGCGACGTGGCGGGCGCCTGTGGGCTTGCCGGCACGTCGTCTTTTGTTGCCGGTGTCTCCCTGATAACCTAGTTCTATACATTTCCTTGTCGGACTTTTTTGAGTACTTCCGATTGTTCTTGTCAATCTTATTCTTCTCCTTATCCACTTTTCCCCCATCTATAGCTATTCATTTCCAGGTAACAAGCGCCACCAAGAGGTCCGCCACCGCCCCCAATACCAAATGCCACTGCCAATTTATAAACAAGTAGGTTACAGTAATCTATGAAGTACGCTCCAATTCAAATATTTTCAGCCAAACGAGGGCGAGGAGGAGATGAAGAAGGGCTGGGTGCGTCACGAGAAACTGTGCGCACAACTCGAGGCATGTTCGTTGGACCTGAAACAGAACGAGGCGCAAATGTCGATTCTGACGGCGACCGGTGCGGAATTGAAGGAGAAGCATAAGAAGATTCGTGGGCTTTTGGATGAGGCAAAAGCTAATGGTAGGTAAAACTAGGGATGTCGAAAATGAGCGATATCTAGAGAACCAGAATAGCTATTTGAGATCTATGAAATGGAGATTGTAGAGCATGAAATTTTACACATTTTGTTAGTTGAAAGTTTCTTCATAGCTATAACGGGAGCCGAGATATAATCGTTGGAAGCTGAGAGGCGCGGAGAAGAGGGAAGGGGAGACGCAGACAGCGCGCCGCTCTCGTTTCTCTGCGTCTCTCCTGGACTTGTGAAGGCTTTATCTCGAGAACTAGAAGCGCTAGAAAAACGCTTCCAATTGCAAAAATGTGTAAAATTTTATGATCTACATTTTGGTATCAAAAATTTTGAGCTTATCGAGAACCTTGACTTTGAAGAAATGTATCTTTTGAGAAAATTAAGATATTCAAGATTTTTTTGATTCAAGATGTGTAAAATTTTGTGCTCTGCATTTTTGTAGTTGACAAATTTTTTGTGGGCTTTTTGGTTTTTGAGATATGCGCCTTTAAAGTAGGTGCATACATAGATTACGCGAAGAAAGGCGCGCATACTTTAAAGGCGCATAACGCGAGAGCCAAGACGGCTATACAAATTATGTCAACTAACAAAATGTGTAAAATTTTATGAGCCACATTCTTGTAGTTAACAACTTTTTCGTAGGTATTTTGGTTTTTGAGATATGTGCCTTTAAAGCAAGCGCATTCATATAGGGGCGCGCACACTTTAAAGGCGCATAACTCGAGAGCCAAGACAGCTATACAAATTATGTCAACTAACAAAATGTGTAAAATTTTATGAGCTACAAGCTGCTAATTTTTAAAACCTCAAAAAATCGATTTTCAGACCAACAAGAGGAGCTTGAAAAGTTATCAAAGGAAATCGAGAACGTGGAGACGCAGACTCGAATCTGGCTCAACGAGCTGCACGATGTGCATGACAAAAGAGTGGATATTGATGTAACTTTAAATTCCTCATGTTGTAAATTCGCTCCATTGAGAATTTTCAGTGTCAAATGATTCGCCTGGGTTCGGAGGTCAAGAAGAACGAGACCTACGTTCAATTAGCATGCATTGATATCGAGAGAATGGAGATTCGTCATGAGATAAGGTAAATTTACAAATTGTGGCTTCTAGATTTAGTCCCTATTTGTTTGCTCTTTGTTCCAGATGGAAGAAATTCCTGCAAAACAGTCCGTGCAAGTAAAAAATCACTTCATTCTTCTCTGCAGCAATCCGTCATCGTGATATATCCCATGGAAAACGTCATCACAAATCATCCATTTTGCTTTTTTTTTCATTTTTGATTTTTTAACATTTTTTTCTTTTTACTGTATCTCGAAAACTAGAAGAGCTAGTTTGAATTTTCAACTTTTCCATTAAAGCTGATAAAATTTCAAATATTTCATTAAATTTTTAAATATCTCTTCTGGTTCTCGAGATGCAGCTCTTTGAAGTTAGCCCCATGAGGGAGACGCAGACGGCGCGCCGCTCTCGCTTCTCTGCGTCTCCCCCCTTTCCCCACTCTTCCTCCTCCCTCTCGGCCGCAAGGGGTGCGCTAACTTCAAAGCTGTGTATCTCAAAAACTAGAAGACCTATTGAAAAATTTTCAACTACAAAAATGTGTAAAATTTTGTGCTTTACATTTTTACAATTGACTATTTTTCTCTAGCTTTTTTAGTTTTTGAGATAATTCCTAACAACTGTAGTATTCCTGTCCCTGTGCTTCTCCACACCATCCGCGTTTTCTTAAAAGTAGCTGGTTTCTCATTCCATTTCTCTAGTGATATAGTAAACCAAACAAGGCCCCTGATTTCATTTTCTAGGCCCTCATTTGTTTTTTTTGTGGCCTAACTTTCTCAAAAGTTCGGCCATCCCTCTCTTTCCTGTCTTTCCCCTTTCTATGCAACGCTTGATTCTTCTCGTTTTCATTTTTCTATGTTTCAGAAGACCCAAGACATCTTTCAAGCATGTTTTTATATGCAAAACATTTTCCTCCACTTCATTTTTCCTAATTTTCTGTCTTATTCTTCAATAAATCATATATTTGGTCATTTTTATCTGATTTCAAGGGTATTACCATGGTCTACAAAAAAATCAAAAGAAAATAAGCGAGGGTGGGAGTCGAACCCGGGACCCGAGATTGGTAGTCAAACCTGTTAGCCAATAGGCCACAATGGAGCAGCGCGTTCGACAAAGTCGGCGGCGGCGGCGCCGCCGACCACCCACCACCCCTTTTTTCTCGCACGTTCTTATCCGACTTTCACCTCCTATGCCCATATGGATGCGTAGTCTAGTGGCTTGCGCTTTTGCCCACCAATCTAGACTCCGGGGTTCGACTCCACCCTACGCCATTTTCTTTTTGCTTTTGTTTATAGGCATCCTAGATGGTCAGGAATGTGTTTTTCAGGTTCTCCTGCAATTTTAAAGGTTTTACAACCCAGAAATCGTCTGTTGGCTCTGCAAAAACAAAACACCAGATCTTATCCAGAGTGTAATCTTTGGGGTCATCTCTGATTTCTCTGCGTCTCTCATTCTGTACACACTCTCGGTGAAATAAAAAATGACCAGTTGTTGTGCTGGGTCAGGAGACACCACCTATTTTCCCCCAAATTTTCCATCCGGACATTTTTTAAAAGATTTTTATGATTTTTGAGATTCTAAATTTTTGTAGAATATGAAAATTCTCATCTTGCTGGCGATTCTCATCGCCATCGCCAGTTGTTTCGTACGTCTTCGGGATCCGATAACTCGAAAAACGAAAAATCAATATTTCGAGAAACTCGGCAAATATAAATACGAAGAGGGATATCTGAAAGTTCCAATCGATCATTTTTCATTCACCAATGATTTTGAATTTGATTTGAGGTACCCAATTTTAAAATTTTTTCCAAAAATTTTAGTCAAAAAACGTTTCCAGATATTTCCTAAACACGGATCACTACGAATCGGGCGGCCCTATTCTTTTCTATACTGGAAATGAGGGATCTCTTGAGTCATTTGCTGAAAATACCGGATTCATGTGGGATTTGGCTCCAGAACTCAAGGCGGCAGTAGTTTTCGTCGAGCATCGCTTCTATGGAAAGTCACAGCCATTCAAGTGAGTTTATCTCAAGAACTAGGACCACTACAAATTTGTGGTTAATTACAAAAATATAGGGCTTAAAATTTTACACATTTTGTTAGTTGAAAGTTTTTTGATAGCTATAACGGGAGCCGAGATATGAGCGGTGGAAGTTAAGCGGCGCGGAGAAGAGAGGAGGGAGCGCAGGGAGAGGGGAGACGCAGACAGCGCGCCGCTCTCGTTTCTCTGAGTCTCTCTCGAGCGTGTAGGGCTTGTATCTCAAAAACTAGAAGAGCTAGAAAAAAGCTTCCAATTGCAAAAATGTATAAAATTTTATGAGCTACATTTTGATATTAAAAAATCTAGAGAGTCTTGACTTTAAAGTATGATATCTCTCGAAATAGTAGTGATACTCTAATACTTTTTAGTTAAAAATGTGTAAAATTTCCTGCTCTATGTTTTTGTAGTTGACAACTTTTTTGTAGGACCTTTGGTTTTTGAGATATGCGCCTTTAAACAGTACTTGCGCTTACAATAGAGTGGACAAACTTTAAAGACGCATAGCTCTAGAACCAAAATAGCTAAACAAAAACTTTCAACTAGCGAAATGTGTAAAATTTTATGATCTACATTTTGATGTTAAAAAATTTCAAAAATTTCCAGAAACCAATCCTACACCGATATCCGGAACCTTGGATATCTCTCCTCCCAGCAAGCCTTGGCAGATTTCGCTCTTTCCGCTCAATTCTTCAGAAATGAGGTATACACACTTCTCAGTTTTATTAACATCATTTTTGGAATTTTCAGAAAATCAAAGGCGCCCAAAAATCCGCAGTAATCGCGTTCGGAGGATCCTACGGTGGAATGTTGTCGGCTTGGTTCCGCATCAAGTATCCACATATTGTTGATGGGTGAGTATAGAAACATATAAGTTGAAACTGCGTAAAATTTCATAAGCTATATTTTCGTAGTTAACTACTTTTTGATAGCTCTCTTGGTTTTCGAGATATAGCAATTTTTCAAAAAACAAGTTGCCTTTTTTAAAACAAGTGTAACTCAAAAATCAAAAATGCTAGCTCACAAAATTAAATAGCAAAATGTAGCCTATAAAATTTCACACATTTTTGCAGTTGATAACTTTTTTCTAGCTTTTCTAGTTTTTGAGATATAGAGCTTTGAAGTTAGCGCACCCCTTGCGGCCGATAGGAGTGGGGAAAGTGGGGAGACGCAGAGAAGCAGGAGCGGCGCGCCGTCTGCGTCTCCCGGAGCGCGCCAACTTCAAAGAGCTATATCTCGAGAACTAGAAGAGCTATCAAAAAGTTTTCAACTAAGAAAATGTATAAAATTTTCTGTACTTCAATTCTGTGTTTGAAAATTATAGATAACTTGTCTAGTTCTCGAGATATAAGCAAACCAAATTTTCAGTGCCATCGCCGCGTCAGCACCGGTTTTCTGGTTCACCGACTCGAATATTCCAGAGGATGTTTATGATTTTGTAAGTTTTAACTAATCAGTTATCGATTTTCCAGTTCTCAATTGTTTTAGATCGTAACCCGCGCGTTTTTGGATGCTGGATGCAACCGAAAAGCTGTCGAAAAAGGATGGATGGCGTTGGATGAGTTGGCGAAGAGTGACAGTGGACGGCAGTACTTGAATGTTTTGTATAAATTGGACCCAAAATCAAAATTGGAGAGCAAAGATGATATTGGATTTTTGAAGGTGAGAAAATTTGGGATTTTTGATAGTTAGAAGAGTTGAGATAGCTTGAATGGGAGCTGAGATGGATGCGCGTACTTTAAAGGCGCATATGACAAGAATGGTAAAAGTTATCAAAAAAACTTAAACTAGAAAAATATAGAGCATTAAATTTTACACATTTTGTAAGTTAAACAATTTTTGATAACTTTGATGGTCCATGAGGTATAAGCGTTTGAACGTAAAGCTAGCAAAGCGACGGCAATGCGTGCCAACTTCAAAGCGTTATATCTCAAGAACCAATAGAGCTATAGAAAAGCAGTAAATCACAAAAATGTAGAGCTCAAAATTTTTCACATTTGGATAATTAATAAAATGTAGATATGTCAAAAAGTTCATGAGATATAAGCGTTTGAAGTTAGCGGCGCCCCTTGTTCTGCAAGGATCCCTGACTTCAACGCGTTATGTCTTAAGAAGCAGGAAAGCTAGCAAAAAGTTATCAACTATCAAAATATGCAAAATTTTATTGTCTGCATTTTTGTAGTTAACAATATCTTGATAGCTTTTTTGGTTTTTGAGATATCGCGCTCTAAAGCTCAACATTCTCCTTTGCTATATATTTCGAAAACTAAAAATGCTAGGTTGAATTTTCAAATGCAAAATTATAGTTCATAAAATTTCAAACATTTTACTAGTTGAAAACTTTTCCATAGCTCTTCTAGGTCTCGAGATATAGCTCAGCGAAGCCAGCGTGCTCTGGGAGACGCAGGTGGCGCGCCGTTCCCCTTTCTCTGCGTCTCCCCCTTTCCCCCACTCTCTCCTCCCCTCCCGTCGGCCTCAAAAGGTGCGCTAACTTCAAAGCTTTATATCTCGAAAACTAGATAAGCTAGAAAAGAACTTTCAACTAACAAAATATGTGAAATTTTATGTTCTACATTTTGTCAGTTTACAGATTTTTGATATGTCCTGCCAATAAAAAGTTGCAAACGCTCCAAAAATTTGATTGCAAAAACCAGTTTTAGAGCTAGTAGAGCTAATGAAAATGTCCCAAATTTCAGCAATACATCCGAGAAGCCATGGAAGCAATGGCAATGGTCAACTATCCATACCCCACTTCCTTCCTCAGCTCTCTCCCAGGATGGCCAGTTAAAGAAGCATGCAAATATGCCAATGCTCCAGGAAAATCACAAGAAGAATCCGCTGAGCAATTGTATAATATTGTGAATTTGTACTATAATTTCACTGGAGACAAGGCTACACACTGTGCAAACGCTGCAAAATGTGACAGCGCTTATGAAGCCCTAGGAGACCCGCTGGGTTGGCCATTCCAGACATGTACCGAGATGGTGATGCCGTTGTGTGGAAGTGGTTACCCGAATGATTTCTTCTGGAAGGATTGTCCGTTTACTACGGAGAAATATGGAGAATACTGCCAGCAGACGTGAGTGTTTTGGAGAAAAACTGTTATAACCCAAGAACTATCGAAGATTCGTCAAATTTTCTTTTGTCAAAATGTAGACCATACAATTTTACACATTTTTGTAATTGGAAGTTTTTTGATAGCTCTTCTAGTTCTCGAGATAGAAGCTCTAGAAGCTGGCGAAGGGAGACGCAGAGAAAGAGAGCGGCGCGCCGTCTGCGTCTCCCCCTTTTCCCCGCTCTCTCCCCGTCTCCGGTCGGCCGCAAGGGTGCGCTAACTTCAAAGCTCTGTATCTCAAAAACTAGAAGAGCTAGAAAAAAGTTGTCAGCTAACAAAATGTGTAAAATTTTATGCTCTACGTTTTGCCGTAAATTATATATGTGTAGCTCTTTTGGTTCTTGAGATAGGCTTACTTGAATGATAAGAACCTTTTTAGCCATAACTTCTTGCAAACTCAATATTTTTAGACCAAATAAAGTCCACATGATAGGACATTTTACAAACCACAAGTTCCTTATTTCAGCTTCTCCAAAATCGGCTACAACAAAACCCTGCTTCGCCCACTAGCCGGCGGTCGCGCATTCGGCGCCACCTCCCTCCCATCCGCTTCCAATATCGTCTTTTCCAATGGGTACTTGGATCCATGGAGTGGCGGAGGTTACGATCATACCGATCGTGTTCAGGGATCGGTTATCAGTGTGATTTTGAAACAAGGAGCCCATCATTATGATCTACGCGGTGCACATCCACAGGATACGGAGGAAGTGAAGAAAGTGAGAGCCATGGAGACGTCAGCGATCAAAAAGTGGATCAAGGAGAAAGCAAAACGATCGATTTATTGATTTTTTGTATTGGAGTTTTTAGTTTTTTTTTAAGTAATAAATTCTGAGCATCTTTCCCTGTCGATCTTGTTCTGGTTGCCTCGTACTCCTCAGTTTAAAGCAATTTATCTCAAGAACTAAGAAACCTAGTAACATTTTGTTAATTATGAAAATATGCAAAATTTTATTTTCTACATTTTTGTAGTTTACAACTTTTTTCTAGCTCTTCTAGTTTTTGAGATATCACGCTTTCTAGCCTAACTTCTCTTTTCAACTATTTCTAGAAAACTAGGATAGCTATCAAATGTTTGCAAACGCCAATGAAAAGAACATAAAATTTCAAACATTTTATCAGTTGAAAGGTTTTTGATAGCTCTTCTAGTTCTCGAGATATAGCTCTTTGAAGTTGACGCGCCAGAGAGACGCAGACGGCGCGCCGCTCCCGCTTCTCTGCGTCTCCCCTTTTTCCCACTCTCTCCCCTCCTCCGGTCGGCTGCAAAGGGTGCGCTAACTTCAAAGCTCCATATCTCAAAATCTAGAAGAGCTAGAAAAAAGTTGTCAACTACGAAAATGAAGCTCTAGTTTTGTTTAGTATACTCTGCAATTTTCAGACTTATCCAACGAAAACTGTTCCTCGAAAAATTGTCCAATTTTATACAGAAAATGCACAAAAATCGTATTTTGAAGAAATTGAGCACACAATGTAATTGTCAAAGAGGGGGAAAATTGAATTTCGATACAAAATAAATTCTTTTGTGGGTTATTTTTCTCGGGGATACAAAGAAATCTGAGGGGTCTGGTGGGTTAAAGCTAAACCTTATTATTGTAGATATGAATTTGTTAAAACTAGGTCAATCGATAATTCATTATTATTCAAACTTGGTCGTCGGCGGGCTGAGGTGTGGATGGCCCTGGTCTTCGGATTCCGAGCGAACGACGCCGATGAAGAATGGACGGGTGGTTCGGGATGGGCGGCTGGAAAAAGTTTAATTACAACTATAAGTTCTAGCGCCCGTCACACCGCACTGTGGCTTTTAAAAAAACGCTTGGGGTATAAGAAGGGGGAGTTATCGAAAGTTGAGTAAAACAGTCCTACGTGACGAGCGCACCTGCGCCCGCCACGCCGCACTGTGGTTTACAAAAAACAGTTCGCGTATAAGAAGGGGGTGGTGGCGCCGTCGCCACTGGTGGGCCGCCACAGGCGGCAAATCGTTTGCAACCAAAATCCAAATTGGAGAGGTACTAACTTTGTGCCCAATTATCTCGCTTCTTATCAGAGATCTCAAAAAGTGGTCAACTAACAAAATGTTCATAATAATCCCCTAATATTTGCATAATTGCAGATTTTTGATATCTCTTAAAGGAGCCGAGATAATTCACCTAAAAGAATCTAGTCCCGAAACTCACCTTACTGTCTCTGAAGGCTTCTCTTCTTCATTCTTCTCTTCTTCTTCTTTTTCCTTCTTCTCCTCCTCTGCCTTCTTCACTTCCAACTGTCCAGTTGTTTCATTAAACCGCTCCACCAGGGTAATAGCCGGCTCAAAAACTGACGTCTTCTTTCTCAACGTCAACTGATTCTCATCAGATTCATCGTCTTCGAGGACGTCGTCTAGAACATGATGTTGGAATGGATGTTCACTTCCACGTTTTCCAGAAGTCAACTGTGGCTGGCTGGAAGACGTATCAATGCGTTTCGCCGAAATGTCTTCTCCAGAATTCACGAATGCTGAATTCGTGAACGAGTTGTTGTTGGCTGGGGAGCCACCGTCGCTCTTTCCCTGTGATTGATCGAATTCCATGTTTTCTAACATTCCATGCGAGAACGTTTTTCGACCCAGGTCGTCGTGTAAGTGGGGCTTCGAGAATGATCTGGAAGAAAGGTATGGTTGGAAAAACGCTTATATCTCACAAGGGAACCACAACACCTCGTCAGTTTGGAATTTGATGAAACTCTCAGGATATGTTAAGAATAGCCTATCTAGACATTCCTGAAAATTTTAGAACACGCTCGCCAGTTTCAGCCGAGATATTTCAGTCCAAAGTTTTGGATCTGAAATTCAATTTTTCCTCCTTTTTTTCTCCTTTTTCTCTCGCTTCACTGTCGAAAAACTACCACATTCATATATGCCAACTGAAGAAGAGGAAAGCATGTGGATTTGTGGCCACAGGTAAAGCGGCAAGTCCCACCAGCGGGCGAGCGGAGTCTAAGCGGCGAACAAGCCGCGGCGGAAGAGTGCGGCCCTCCGGCGGGCCGCCATTCAGCCTTTTGCGGTGAAAAACCGGGCAGCAGCTCCGCTCGTACCCAGGTTCTTATATTCTCTGAAAACTGAAAACAGTGATTTCTCAAGACAATTTTATTATAAACTAACAAAAATTACAACAAAATGAAGTAAAAAAATGACATAAAAGAAAAAAAACACCGAGAAAATGAAAATTAGAGTTTCGCCTCCTGGCTTGTTTTGCTTTCGATCTTCTTGTCCGCTTGCTTTCACCATCGAGTTCTCGGTTGGAGAGTTGATTGAAGTTGTTGTCTTTCTCTGAAATATTGCTTAAATTTTGAAACGTTTCGTTCAGTTTACGTTTTCCAACTGAAAACTTTCTAAGTCTGGTACTAACAAAACATGGCTAATTGCGACAACGGAAGTCTATTATTGCATTAGATACTAACTTTTGAGGAAATCAATGTGTCTACTATTGTCGGAGTTTCTGTAGTGTCACTTCGTGTTTGCAGACTTTTACGCGCAAAACACCGTAATTTCCCTATTAAAATAGGGAAATTACGGTGTTTTGCGCTGAGTCTGACACACGAAGGTGACAGTTTCTTATACCGAAAATATTATGCTTCCGATTTTTGATGTTTTCTATCTCTTAAACCATAAAATCACCAACCTTTCGAAGTTCCTTGGTCAGCTCTGCTTCATTGACTCCGCCGAGCCCAGCGACGACGGTGACCGTTCGCGGCGCTCGGAAACCCGAACTATGAGCCTGAAAAATAACTTAAAGAATAACTGAATACCGTGCTTGTTATTTACCTGTTATTTTATTGGCGAAAAACTTTTTTTTTCCTGGCTTGAGCGTCGTCTCCGTGTGGAAATCCATCGGTGAGCCTAAAATGTCAATTTTTACGGAAGTAAGCAGACAAAACACGAGGGAAATAGCTAAAAACGATGAAGAGGTGGTTTGCAAATCATAAAATACAGAAATTATTCAGTAAAGTCGTTGAAAATTATAGGAAATCGAAGGAAATAGGCGGAAATTTCTGAAAATTCGCGAAAAGGCGTTGTGTAGATTTACGGTAAACACTGCGCGCATGCGGGATTTCGGAGCGTCGTTGCGCGCTTTTTCAGCGAATTTGGAAGATTAATTCGGCAAAAAACACCGAATAATGCGGAAAATTAGATAATTTTAGATTCGAAAATTGAAATAGAGCACACAGATCGATTTTTAAGATTTTTTTAGACAAAATTTTGACAGGTTTCTGTAGGGGAGACGCTGCAATATAGTCTGAAGAAAGTATTAAAAATTCTCGAAGGCAAAATTTTGACCAATTCGAATTGGAATCGTGCTTTTTGTCTCAATTTCATGCCAATTCCAACGGAAATCGGTTATAAATATTCCACGAGAGATCATTTTCCTTTGAGAGCTCTAATCTTCACACTGTCAAACAGCCGACCTCATTATGTAACTATTCGGACGCCCAAAATGATATCCAAAAAGTTTTGAGAAATTTGAACACCAAAGACAACGAGTTCTTTTCTGTGAACATGATATGTAAATACAGTAGTAAAAAGAATCTCAAAACACCGTTAAATTTGTTATAAAAGGGCCACTTAACTTCTAATTTTGAGACAATTTATCTCGGTCTCTGTAATAGATATAAAAAAGTTGTCAACTAATAAAATGCTGATCATAACATCACAAACATTTTTTCAGTAGACCACTTTTTCATATTACTCACAATAACCGAGATAAATCAGGTCAAAGTTTGCAGTGTAGGGGCCCTTCTATTGCAGGTTGTGCGGTAGGCAGAGCCTCAGTCGAAGTCCCCCTCCACTCTCTTTAAGTAGTTCATCCTAAATTTTGAAGCCTATTCTGAACTTTGACAAGTTTTCAAATATTTTGTGCATCTGAAATCTAACATTATTTTTGTAACATATGACGAGTTTCCCCGCCAGTACCACGCCAGCGCCCACTCAGCCGCCGTTCAGCCGCCAGTCGTCCGTTCAGGGTTGTAAAGAAGTTTCTGACAAAAATTTGAAAAACGTATCGTTAGAATTCGATTTCTTAATGATTCTGACAAAAATCTCGAAAAGTCAAATTTTCCCCGATTTTTTAGTGGCTCGCCGACGGGCCATCGTTGGCCCTTCAGCGGTCTTCAGCCGCCACTCGCCCATTTTTGCCACACCTGCGGCCGCTTAGACTCCGCTCGCCCGCTAGTGGGACTTGCCGCTTTACCTGTGGCGCAGGGGTTGTGTGGTAGGTTACTAGGAGGGAGGCTATGGTTCGACTCCTCCGGCGCTACAATTTTTTTGTTTGTTTTTTTAAGCTGGATTACGGTCTGGGATTTTCAAAATTTCGATTTTTTAAATATTTATTTTCTTGCTTATTTTATCTGATCATCAAGCGGAAGTGGCAAAAGTTTCTAAAATCAACAAAACAAGGCTCAAAATGAGTATAAAAACCAAATCTGGACACCTGAATTTCACTTATTTTGTCAATATGAGTGCTTTATTTCTGTGGCAAGCTGTTCATGAAGTTTTATCCAACTCTCCAAAAAAAGTTCAATTGGATCGGAAGCAGTCAGCAACGGTTCAACATCTCGTCAATGTTCTGCGTCAGTGGGAAGAGGAAGAGCTTGAAGTGGAAGAGTCAATCGTGGTCGATCGCATCGAGGATGAGGAAGAGGATCCGGATTATGACCCACTGATCAATTCAAGCGCTCAGTATGTGATTCCAACGGATCCAGACAATCCAGTCATGTGCAGAATCGGAGACCAGTTGGTGGATGTGGACCAAGTTCAACAAGCAGTGAACTTTTATGGGAGCTTCGGCGATGCTGAGCGCAATGGCAAAGTTCGGCCAAGTTGGAGCACCGTGAACAAGAAGTTTCCGTTCATTAAAAAAGAGCAACATTTGAGGAAGCTAGCTGAATTTGAGCGAAATGGTGAGTTTCCAATTAATTTTATCAAAATTTCTGTTTCCAATTATAGGAATGCGCATCAATTTGCACAATGCAATCAAATGGGTGTCTGGAAAACTTTACGAAAAAGTTGAGCATCATCTGGAGCAAGGTCACATTCTTCACGACAGGGACCTCCGATCGATGGCCATGGAGATCGTAGCAGTGAACAACCTCGACATTCGATTCAAGGCTTCGGATTCGTGGATTGCTTCTTGGAAGAAGGCACACAGGATAACTTCTCGAAAAATCACAAAATTCGTTTCTCGTAAGCGATTTGTCGATGCGGCTGTTATACAGAAAAAATCCGAGGATTGTGTGAAGCATGTGCAACATCTCATGAAAGGGTACAAGAATGATGAAGTCTACAATGCAGATCAATCGGGATTCGTCTGCGAAATGCACACAATGAGGACTTTGGCAAGGACTGGAAGCAAAGATGTTCCTGTGGTAGTTCGTTCCGAATCAAATATGAAAAAGTCATACACCGTGATGCCACTGGTCAATGCCGATGGGGGATTTGCTCCAAAAATGTTCGTGGTCCTGAAGGAACCAAATGGGACATTCCCAGCCAAAGGAATTTTCAAAACCCATAACCTCATCGTCAAAGCATACACTACACATATGATGACGAAAGGCCTGATGGTGGAGTTTTTCCAAGACTGTGTTTTTGATCCCAAAATGCCAAGAAACATGTTGCTTCTCGTGGACAGTTGGTCGTCGTGGAAAGATTCCGCTGCCATCGAATCTGTCAAGCCTCGGACACGGAAGTTGAAAACTGTTCTGATCCCACCTGGATGCACTGGCCTGATCCAGCCACTGGATGTTGGAGTTTTCGGCCAATTCAAGAGGATTATAAAAATCATGAACGCGTACGCCCAGAGGAATCACCCAGATTTCCATCTTTCCGTTCGAGACAACACACTCAAAGTGAGACAATATTATCAGTTGTTTTCAATAATTCTACAATTTCAGGTTATATCCTTGGTATTCTGGCAACTGTCACATCCATCGCTCAAAGAATGGGTCAAGCAAGCATGGTATTCCTCCGGTTACATAACTCAACATCCTCTGAAATACGACACTCCCACCAACTTGCTGTTCCCACTCGATGTTGCTCAAAAGTGTCAAATTCAACCTTGCTGCCGTCCATCTTTCATTATCTGTTTGTACTGTTCGAAGAAAATTTGTTTTCATCATTTTGTTGAGGAATATCACAATTGTTCTTAGGGATCTATAATAAATTTTTGTTAATAAAATCGAAATTTTGAAAATTCCAGACCGTAATCCAGCTTAAAAAACAAACAAAAAAATTGTAGCGCCGGAGGAGTCGAACCATAGCCTCCCTCCTAGTAACCTACCACACAACCCCTGCGCCACAAATCCACATGCTTTCCTCTTCTTCAGTTGGCATATATGAATGTGGTAGTTTTTCGACAGTGAAGCGAGAGAAAAAGGAGAAAAAAAAGGAGGAAAAATTGAATTTCAGATCCAAAACTTTGGACTGAAATATCTCGGCTGAAACTGGCGAGCGTGTTCTAAAATTTTCAGGAATGTCTAGATAGGCTATTCTTAACATATCCTGAGAGTTTCATCAAATTCCAAACTGACGAGGTGTTGTGGTTCCCTTGTCAAACATTAGTTTAGCTAACAAAGCGTTGTAAACTAGTAACTTGTAGAGCATTAAATTTTACACATTTTGTTAGTTAACAACTTTTTGATAGCTATACTAGTTCTTGAGATATACGCCTTTAAAGATTGCGGATCCCTTGTCGCCGACTCCTACTGATAGTCAGGAGGAGGCGGCGCCTTCTTTAAAGGCGCATATCTAAAGAACCAATAGAGCTATAGAAAAGCAGTAAATTACAAAAATATAGAACATTAAATTTTACACACTTTGTTTATAAACAACTTTTTGATAGCTAGCATCGTTTTTGAGATATGCCTCTTTAAAGTATGCTCTTCCTTCTGTGCGCCTCCTCTTACCTAAGCATTAGCGTCTTTTAAAGGCGCATAGCTCAAAAACTAAATTAGCTATCAAAAAACTTTCAACTACAAAAATGTAAAGGGTTAAATTTTACACATTTTATAAGTCAACAATATTTTGATAGCTAGCATCAGTTTTGAGATACGCGCCTTTAAAGTATGCACGTCACCTTATCTGCGCCTTTTACGGTGCGCCCACTTTAAAGGCGCATAACTCAAAAACTAAAAAAGCTATAATCAACGGTTAATTACTACATTATAGAGCATAAGATTTTACACATTTTGTTGATTGACAATATTCTGATAGCTATACTAGTTCTTGAGATATGCGCCTTTAAAGATTACGCACCTCTCAGAATAAGGCGCAAGGGGTGCGCGCTCTTTAAAGGCGCATAACTCAAGAACTAGCATAGCTATCGAAAAGCTGCAAACTATAAACATGTAAAGCGTAAAATTTTACACATTTTGCTAGTTAACAACTTTCTGATAACTATTTTAGTTTTTGAGATATGAGCTTGGAAACATTAACCAACCTCTCGATTTTGTTCTTGAAACTTCGGAACATTTCAATATTGCCCAATGATGTCCTAGTTCGATGGCCGTGGTGATGGTGCTGTTGGTCGGATGGCCTAAAAGCTCAAACTGCAAACAATTCAAAAATTCCCAACTCACTTGACAGGAACAACTGAAACCCGTCTCCTCCTCATCTCATCTCCAGGCACCAACGGCGATGTATCATCACAATGAGGTACCATTTTAATCTCATGAACATATTCTGGAAGCTTCACTTCTGACACTGATCCCTTGAGAGGATTATTCGGAATCTTCGCTGTCTCCTCAGAATACAATGGCTCGACTTCTTCATCCCAGAAGTCGTCTCTCTTGAGGTCTGGAGCACGATCGTATCCTTGATCAACCATCATAAGGACCATTGTGATATTTCTGTCGATTAAAGCGTTACACTCAAAATCATCGTCGTCTTCTCCGAAAGGATTTAGCATCGCTTCTGCGACCTTCATCCATCCCATATAGAAAATGAATTGGAGGGTGGACATGATGGGGAAGTATAAGTCGATCTGGAAGTTTGATAAAATAAAGTGCAAAAAATCCTAAGAATTTTGCAGCAAAAATCAAGTCTCTAGCTCAATTTTGAAGAGAGTTATAGCCTAATTTGTAAAAGTGAAGGCGCGGTCGGGCGAAGGTGGTAGTCGGCGCGCGCGACAGGAGGGGAGTGGCGCTGTTGCGCGCGCCGACCGCGTCCTCACTTCTACAAATTGATGCATAATTCGCTTGAAAGTTAGTATTTTTCAAATCTGAAAACTGATTTGGACACTAGAAAAGTTGTTCTCTCTATTAGTTTTGCCTAATTTACAAAATTTCGGATTTTTGGATTCACAATTTTCAATAAATTATTGAGATTAATCTGGTATAATGGAGCCTAAACAATGTTAATCATTTTGCGACAAAAATCAAGTCTCTAGCTCGACTTTGAAGCGAGTTATAGACTACTTTGGGAAAGTGAAGGCGCGGTCAGCGGGAGGTGGTAGTCGGCGCGCGACAGGAGGAGGGCGACAGCGCCGCTTCCCCTCCTGTCGCGCGCGCCGACTACCACCTCCCGCCGACCGCGCCCTCAGTTTTACAAATTAGGTTATAACTCGCTTTAAAATTGAGCTAGAGACTTGATTTTTAGCGCAAAATGATGCAAATTCTTCAGGCTCTATTTTCCTAAATTTTTTGTTAGAAACGTTATAAAGAAAAAATAAATTTCGTCAGATAATATCTTACTGTAGGGCTTTTCAAGCTACTAACCTCTGTCTTATTATCTGCATGCTCGGATACTATATACTGTCGAGCCAACAGGCACACCAGAAAATATGTATGCACTGCTAAACAAACCAGTTGGGGATACATGATTGGGATTGGCACCCAATCATAGTTGCAAATCCATGCGAGACCCGTACGGAATTTCTGTAACCGAATAGCTTCTTGGAATCTTTTAAATATTTAAAGCCGCATACCTTAATCTCATCCTGTACAACGACTTGATAATAATCACTTTCAATTAGTCCCTTTTTCCTTGCCTCGTAGGTCAAACTGAATGCCCATTGAAATGGTACCCAATATTTCGAGTATTTATACTGTATCTCATCATATCTCTCCTTCTCATGAGGCATCATAAATCCTGCGGCAACTACCGTATCTAGTGTTGGGAATCTTCTTCGGGTACGCATACTGATGTCTCGGAAGACGAGCACTTGGGCCAGTTCGCAGTAACGGACAATGTTACGACGGTACATGCGGGCTTGTTCGGTACGCCCGCGCACGTATTCGGCAGCCATTAGACCGATGCTAGAAAATAATTGAAATTAGGGATATTTTTTAGTAATTTTTTGATAGCACTTTTAGTTTTCGAGATATGCGCCTTTAAAGTTGACGCGCCCTTTTTTGCGTCGCCTTGGAGTGCGCCTGGGGGATGCACCTACTTTAAAGGTGCATATCTCAGGAACGAGGCTAGCTATCAACAATGTGTAAACTATAAAAATGCAACGCATGAAATTTCACACAATTTATTAGTTAACAACTTTTTGATAGCTAGCTTGGTTTTTCAGCTATACGCATTTGAAGTATGTGCGCCCCCAGAGAGGAATTTCCTTTGCGTCTTCTGGCGCGCAAATTTTAAAGACGCATAACTCAGAAATTAGCATAGCTATCAAAAACATGAAAATTATGAAAATGTAGAGCGTAAAATTTTACAAAATTGGTTAGCTAACAAATTCTCCATAGCTAGCTTAGTTTTTGAGATATGCGCCTTTAAAGCTGCCGCACCTCGAAGGTGACCCCATTTCCCTCTGAGGGCGCGCCAACTTTAAAGGCGCATAACTCAAAAACCAACTAAGGTATAAAAAATTTGTTAACTACAAAAATGAAGACCGAAAAATTTTCTATCTTTTAATGTTAAAAATATGCAATGGCCAGTTTTAGGACTTTAGGTATGAACGCTTAAAAAAAGTTGATCAAGAAAATTCCTATTTTTTTTCAAAGTTTTATATCTCGAGTTATACAATGGCTAGAAAAACTGTGTTTATATTATTATACCGGAAATTTCTTGTTCTACATTTTTGTAATTTGTAGAATCTTGTTAGCTCTTGTAGTTTTTGAGATATGCGCCTTTAAAGTAGACACGCCGCTAGGAAGGAGACACGCTCCCTTCTCCTCTAAGAGCGCGCCAACTTTAAACTCAAGAACCAAGCAAGATTTTTAAAAGTTTTTCACTGGCAAAACGTTTGCCACTTTATGTGCTACATTTTAGTAGTTGACAGTTTTTTGATAGCTAGCTTAGTTTTTGAGATATGCGCCTTTAAAGCTGCCCCACCTCGAAGGTGACCCCATTCCCCTCTGAGGGCGCGCCTACTTTAAAGGCGCATAACACAAGAGATAGCGTAGCTATTGAAAATTTGTCAACTACAAAAGTGTGTAAAATTTTATGTTCTACATTTTTGTAGTTAACAGTTTTTTGATAACTAGCATAGCTTTAGAGATAAGCACTTACTTATCAATGAAACCAATAATCTGATACAAATATGTCCATCTGTTGACCACAGCCGTCACAAAAAAGCCCAACATGAAATTCAACGGAATATATGATAATCGACTGTCACAGTACTGAACTATCCGCTCGAATGTTCTGAAATTAGTCCAATTAGGCTTAATTAGTCAATTAACGGACAGCTCTCACCTCTGTTGCATGGGATTCAGTGCGGTTCGATAGATGACGCTCAGTATCCCGTACAGTACCAACCAAACGGCCAATTCCAGAATCACCGCCTTCCAGATACTTCCACGCCATTTCAGAAGCAACTTGAACAGTGTCCACGGCTTCGAGGTGGACACTGCCAGGTTGTAGTTTATCGTCATTACTGTAACAATATTTTTTGTAG
The DNA here is from genome assembly GCA_027920645.1 of Caenorhabditis nigoni. Lineage (NCBI taxonomy): Eukaryota > Metazoa > Nematoda > Chromadorea > Rhabditida > Rhabditidae > Caenorhabditis > Caenorhabditis nigoni. The sequence goes on from CP115866.1 coordinate 14,389,038, forward strand.
TTTGGAAGGTTTTAAAAATTGAGAAAGTTGCGAAAATCGACGAAAACTTTTTTTTTTTTGAAATTTCAAATTCCCGCCGAATCTAGCTGGTTTAGTTTTTTGGCCATAACTCGGCTTGAACTTGTCATAGAATGGTGAAAATAGAATCAAATGACAGCAGACTCAATTTCAGACTTGTTGAAATTCTGAAATTCGCAAAAAAATTGTGACGAAATTTTCATAGCTGGTTGCGACCTTTAACTGAAAATTATGGTAAAAACGATCCCTCTGACAAAAGAAAACTTATTCCCAAAAAGAATCAAGTTTCTAGGACGCCTAGGAGCCGAGATACAAAAAGTAGCTCAACCGCGACGCGACCGCGTCGCGGGGGTCAAAACTTTGAAGGGGTGTATCTCGGCTCCTAGATGTCCTAGAAATATGAAATTTGCACAGGAATAATGGGAATTTGAGACTTATTCATATGAATCACAAAAATTCAAAAAAATTCAAATTTGGTTTTTCGCTGAAATTTTTTTTCAAGAAATTTTCGAGGAATTTACTAACAAATGTGAAATTTGATTTCCTCTATTTTAAGCTTATTTTTAGAGCTCCATGATACCTTTGAGGCGAGTTATGACCAATAAACTGAAACCGCTAGATTTAGCGGGAATTTGAAATATAAAAAAAATTTTGAGTTTTTAGAAAATTAAAGGGGGCGTCCACTAATTCCCAAATTTTTGAGATTTTTATATCAATCGATGAAGAATTTTGGGTCGGGAAGAAAATTCTCTTGGACGATGGTCCCAAAATCACTCGTTTTTATTGTCTATTCAAAACAATCGCACGGGTGAATGAGTAAAAAAACGTGTAGAGAGTGCCCAAACACGTAGAGGCGCTGTAGAGACGCAGACATTTAGAGTCGTTCACCCGAGCGATTTTTTTGAACAGACAATAAGATAAATGTCAAAAAAATGAACGTAGAGGGTGCAGATTAGAGAGAATATATTCACGCTCCCTAATCTGCACCCTCTACGTTCATTTTTTTGACCTGTTTTTGACATTTATCTTAAAAACGAGTGATTTTCGGACCATCGTCCAAGAGAATTTTCTTCCCGACCCAAAATTCTGCATCGATTGATATAAAAATCTCAAAAATTTTGGAATTAGTGGACGCCCCCTTTAACAAGGGAACCACAACACCTCGTCACCTCAGATTTCGATGAAACTTTCAGGATATGTTAAGAATAGCCTATCTAGGCACCCCTGAAAATTTTAGAATCCGCTCGCCAGTTTCAGCCGAGTTATTTCAGTCCAAAGTTTTAGTACTGAAACCCGTTGATTTGCATGCTTCACCACACATTCCATCACCCAAAACCCTTCAAGAGGAGTTCAGAGACGGTGTAACATTTAACCGCCTTTCCAGGCTGTGGAGAATGTCCACAGGTGATTCGCGCAAGATCTATTATAGGTGAACAATGGTTCGCGCGTAGGTGATTTGGGTACATGGCACGAAGCCTATAATAGACCAATAATAGGCCTATCGCGAACAAACTTCTGTGATAGATCTATTATAGACCAATGGTGGACGATTTTACCCATAATAGGCTTGTTCCGAAACCTACAATAGACCAATCGCGAAAATTTTTATCCATAATAGACCGATCGCGAATTTGCAAAATACTCTTGAATGCGAAAAAAAAGGAATTAGAAAAATAATAGTTTTATTGAAAAATTAACAAAAATACCGAAATAATTATTAACATCTGAAGAATGCGTTGCGTTTGTCGATTGGTTGTCGGCACATGTCGTTGATGTCCTTCGAACCTGAAATACAGAACATATGTTGATCATGCTTACTTCACAGATTTCCGTATTTCCCCAAGCCCCCCAAGCCGTCAACTCTAACCTCAATTATCTCGATTCCTGTGAAAGATATTTGAAATTCGTCAACTGATAAAATATTGGTGATATTTTGATAAACAATTTATCAGTTGACAAATGTTTTATATGTTTTATAGGAATCGAGATATTTGAGCTCAAAGTTGACGGTTTCAGTGTGTTCGTATTAGAGGATTTACTGTAACTTCCATAACTTGCAGTCTCAGGATTAGGTGAAATTTTGAGATTAGGTTAAGAATGGCCTATCTAAACACTTTCAAAAACTTCCCAGAAGTATCTAGACAGATATAAGACTGTAACCTATACTAAAAGTTATCAAATTTTAAATTTGAAAAATAATGTTTACCTTCTTATCAGCGATTTTTTTCGAATTCCGATAATGGCGACGTTGCGATAAGTTGCCGATCCCTTTGGCTACAATATGAATTGAAAACGTTTGGCTACAATATGAATTGAATTTTCATGATTTTATACCTTATGTCCCATTTAGTCATAGTTGTGGAAGACTTATCCATAGTTTTGTTCTCTGAAGTTTTGAGATGGATGAACACTTGAAAAAAGTAAGAAAAAGGTAGAAAAGTGGTAAGAAAACGAAGCTGCCACAGCAGTCATGAAAAAGATTGCGAAAAAATCGCTAAGTCCTTTTTCGCCGCCGATCCATTATAGATCTATTACAGGGTGGGGAATAAATATAGCGCCGCTTTCAAGACAGTGTAAAATCGTCAAATCAAAAGATTTTTTTCTGAAATTCAACCGAAATGTTCCTTGAGAGATAACAAAAAAGATGGCATCCACAGTTTTTGAGCCTTCCTCTCTTCTCTTCTATAACAGCTCGAAGTCTCTTCGGATAGGAGTCGACTACGGCACGGGGGTAGTTGACGTCCAAATTGCCCGATGTCGCGGTCAAGGATCTATTCAGGGCTTCCAAGTTAGGATAATTTTTTGTGGAGACTTATTAGGTCCAATATTTCCATAACAAAAAGTTTGTCGGAATGAGTACCGTAATGTAAGCTAGCCATCAATCCTTAGTGAGAAAATCCGGAAAATTGGCTTGGAACCACCGACAAGTGAGCTTTGCAGTGTGTGCAAGCACTCCGTACTGTTAGAATGTCCAATTGCTGTTCAAAAGACGTGATTCGGACTGGGGCAGCAACTCCGACTTCAAAATCCGCTCAGTGTAGAATTTTTGTCGGTCTTGGCTCCAAAATCGACAAAATTTTACCATTTGAGCATATCTCACCAAATACCGTCACCGTGACCGGGTGAGAAGTCATATTCAGAATTTTCAAACGCCAACATGCGCTATAATAATAGATAGCCACGATTCAATTGTTCCGGCCGTTCTTATTTACCTCAACAGGGTACAACTTCATCTGTGAAAAACGATCTTCAAGTGCGTGACGAAGCGCGTGCCTCAAAGGAGAGTTTTGGATTTTTTCAGTTGTAACCTCTTGTTACGGTCCGTTAGGGAAGCGCTTTTTTGGGTTCGATAGGGAATTATATGGAGCTGGTTTCGGAGAATAGTTCTCATTCATTTGGGGAACATTCTAAACTACGACGCCATTTTTTTCATGATTCTTTCGTGACTCCTTCAGATTTTCTCTCTCACCGCTTTGACGACTTCAGAAGTCGTCCCGAACATCACATGACCGCTTTTTCTTCTATTCTTAAAAGTTCCCAACTCTCTGAACCGAAAGAGGATTTGATTGACCACTGATTTTCTGATACCAAGTTTTTTAGCGATCTCCAAAGTTCTCACCCCCTTTTTCGCGCGCTCCATACTTGGGGTGTGGTATGGAAAAACAGTCACCATTACCTTCAAAGTTGGAATAATTGCCTGAAACTTTCAGAAATTGTTTAGAACGAAATAATGAAGCAAAAAAATATTACTGTGTGCAAAGCAGACCGTTTCGCAGGCGCCAGAGCTTACCCAAAGTTTGGGCGCTATAATTATTCCCCACCCTGTACAGGACCAATCGCGAAAGCGTTCGCGATAGGTCTATTATGAACTCTGTGTTTTCGCGATTGGTCTGAAACCAAACGCGGTATGGAAAAAGCTTCGTGATAGATAAGTCGCGAATCACCTGTGTCGGCGGCGTGGTGTTGGGGATGTGGTCGGCGCCAGTGTGCGCAAGGTGTTGGTTCGCTCCCACTCGTGTTTTTTTCTTTTTTTTCGCTTGTTTCCCAATTTTGTAACTTTAGAGCATCTTTACGATATTTTTTTATAAGTTTCTACCAATTCAAAAGAGTGGAAACAAAAATTGAAAAAAATTTTGTTGAAAAATTTTCAAAAAAAAAATTGAAGTCCTCCATCACTGGAAGTAGCAGTTTTGAAGATTTGTTTTGGGGCCTATAGAGACCGTGATCAAGTAATTAAAAGTTTTCAATTGAAAATTGGATCATCTATTAGTTGTATCATGATATTTTCAAACGATTATCACTGTTTTTCAAAGAAATTTTTCCAACAGGCAAAAGTTCGATAAAATCTCCCACCCAAGTGGTGGAAAAATTTCTCAATTTTTTTCAAAAAATTTTTTTCGAGAAAATGTCTGAAATATAAAATTTCATCGAATTTTAAACACAACACAGCAAATTTCATGTTCTAGAACCTCCTAGAAGTTGATAAAATCGACATTGAAAATCGCTATTTTTGCACTGAAAAAGCGATTTTCGGTACTTAAACTGTTATAACTCGACTGAAACTGGCGAGCGGATTCTAAAATTTTCAGGGGTGCCTAGATAGGCTATTCTTAACATATCCTGAAAGTTTCATCGAAATCTGAGGTGACGAGGTGTTGTGGTTCCCTTGTAAGCGATTTTAGAAAAAAAAGTTTGGAAATCAGAATACACTCAAAAGATGAAAAGAAGCGAAATAGAAGATGATAATGATGATGTCGGTGAGGTTTATTATGTCATGTGAGAGATAATGAGAGACTTAGAGAAAACAGAGAAAAAGACGACAAATTCAAGAAAAAAGGAACAAGTTATGAGTCATGATGGTAATAAGTGTAAAAAGGTGAAACACTTTTTTTGGAATTTTTCGGAATTTAAAAAAATTGAATTTATAGAATTTGAAAAAATAGGAAAATTCAAAAAAAAAATTTCCAGAATTTATGTTTTCCAGATTTTTCTAGAGATCAAAAAATCTATAAACAAAATCATAAAAATTGATAGTTCGACAAACTATCAGTTAGGATTTCCCCTACTGATAGTGATGATATCACTTTTTATGCCCATGTGATTGGAGAGAATGTATTTTTTAGGTACAAAATTTTTTTTGAATTAAAAAAATGTTTTCCAAAAAACTGATTTTACTGAAAAATTCCAGAAAATGTTCCTCGAAATTTTATCAATTTTACCGTTGTCTGATGTAAAATTGAATTTGCTTTAACTTGAGCTTATTTTCAGCGTTTTAGGACCATTTTGAGACAAGTTATGAGCGAAAAACTCAACCTGCCAGATTTGGCGGGAATTCAAAAAACAAGTTGGTTGCTCAGTTGGTTGCTGCCCTCATAACTCGGCTCAAAGTTATCCTAGAGCGCTGAAATTAGGCTCAAACGAAAGAAAATTGAATTTAACATCTGATAGAAACAAAACCTATCAACCCTTAGCAGAAATTTTTTTCAAAACTTTAAAAAATACAGAAAAAGATTAGGGAAAATATGTGAAACTATGAATTCTTATGAATTGGCATCAAATTTCTATCATTTCTGTGCAAGTTTCATAGTTCTAGGCCACCTAGGAGCCGAGATACACCCCTTCAAAGTTTACACCCACGCGACGCGGTCGCGTCGCGGTTGACCTACTTTCTGTATCTTGGCTCCTAGACGTCCCAGAGACTTGAATCTTTTAGGGAATTTCTTCTTTTTTCTTAAGTTTTTCATTTTTAAAGTAGTCTTCAGTTGAAGGTCGTAACTATTCAATGAAAAGTGAAAAATGATGGAAAAATAAAAAATCTTAAATTTCATGAATATTGATATGAACAAATGCGAAATTAAATTTCCTTCAATTCGGTCCTGCTTTATCGTTCTACGGTTAGTTTGAGCCGAGTTATGTGCAAAAAACTAAACCAGTTAGATTTGGCGGGAATTCAAAATTTTCAAAAAAGTTATTTTTCGAATTTTCTGAGAAAAAAAGGTCAAAAGATCGAGAAAAAAACGTTTTCGGTGAAAAATCTAATTAACCTTCAAACCCCCTCATTCAAAGAAATCGTAAAGATTTTTATAGTTTTTTTCTTTTTTTTTTCGAGAAAATTCTATTTTTGGAAAATTCAAAATTTCAAAAATTTCTTAAACTGCAAACACTAACAAGTAGGCCAAATTTAAACTTCTATTACCCCCAAAGACTATGAGGAACCCCAAAAAATCAAATGGGCGGAGCCTGAAAGTGGGCGGAGCCTATGGAGACCGTTCAATGCGGTCAACGGGAAATGTTTGTAACCGAGAAGAAGAAGAAGAAGAAGAAGAAGAAGAAGAAGAAGAAGAAGAAGAAGAAGAAGACAACTTTTGATGGTTTGAGACTTCAAAGAATCGGAAAAATAGATTAAAAGATAAGAAGATAAGAATAAGGAATGGGAAACATGTGATTAGTTGCAAAAATTTATATGTACAGTATGCTATTTTCCATTTTTGGGGAAAAATCATAAAATGCACTTCTTACACACTTTGAATTACTAAAATTCTAGAAAAATCAGAAAATTTTAATATTATTTCCGAAAATTCAAAATTCCAAAAAAAAATCTGCCAGCTGCTCCTCCTTGCCGCCCCCCTCCGCGCGCTCCCCCTCCCTCCTTCTTATACGACAACACCTCCCCCCACCAAGTGTGGCCGCGTGGCCTAATGGATAAGGCACCAGACTTCGAATCTGGGGATTGCAGGTTCGAGTCCTGCCGTGGTCGAAATCATTTGTTTTTCTTTTTTCGCATTTTTTGTGACAAAGAACACAGTTTTCTAATCGATTTAACCTTTAATTGTCTACTGTAATCCAATTTTCTTTAGACTTCAACGTTTTTCAATCCTATTAGCTAATTTTCTAAATTAGAATGATTGTTCAAATTTTTCTTTATTTGAAAAAAATGGGAAAAAATGTGACCAAATAAAATTTTTTTGCAAAAAAGGGGTTTCCCTAAAAATGGTGTGATCTATATGATGTAGTTTGAAATTTTGATCTAAATGACTTTCGATACTTTATTTACCGAAAATAGTTTTAGAAGAAAGTTGTCTTTTTCCTCTATTTGTACAGTATGCCATTGGACAAAAAAGGCAAAGGTACGTGTCTAATTGGAGGTCAAATAAGGGAGCCAAATAGTGATGTTCGGTAGGAAAACACATTTTTTTGAATTTTCAGATTTTGGGGTTATGGGAATGGAAAATTTGAGAATCAGTAAAAATTTTGAAAAAAAAAACAATTTTTTTCCAAAATGATTTGATTTTATAACTATCCGATGTAAAATTCGATTTCCTTTCATTTGAGCCTACTTTCAGCGCTCTGGGATAACTTTGAGCCGAGTTATGGCCGCTGCGACCTTGTTATTTTTTGAATTACCGCCAAATCTAACGGTTTCAGTTTTTTGCTCATAACTCGTTTCAAAGTTATCCTAGAGCGCTGAAAATAAGCTCAAACGACAGGGAATGAAATTTTACATCTGCTAATGCAAACTTTTGAAAAAATCCAAAACTTTGATTTTTTGACATTTTTCAGTTTTCCCAGTTCTTTGCGGAAACTGTAAAAATGAGATTTTTGTGAATGAAGATTTCGTTCTTAAAAAGAATCAAGTCTCGAGGACGCCTAGGAGCCGAGATACAGAAACTAGGTCAACCGCGACGCGACCGCGTTGCGTGGGTCAAAACTTTGAAGGGGTGTATCTCGGCTCCTAGATGACCTAGAAGTATGAAATTTTCACAGGAATGATAGAAATTTGATACTCATTTATAAGAATATAAAATTTAAAAAACTCAGAGAATTTTGATTTTTTCGAAAATTTTAACTTCTCTGAAATTTTTTTCGATTTTCTGATTTCTAGAATATCATATCATCAAAATAAAAGGTTCTCCATCAAAGAACAGGACAGGTGATGTACAAGAAAGCAAAAAGAAAATACAATGGGCAAAATAATAGACACCTTGGCAAACAGTGTATACACAAACTACGGTAGATGGTGTGTCCCTTTGAAGAGAAAATTTTAACGATGTACCCATGAATCATCTGAATAGTGTATAATGGGTGTTTGGAAGTGATCTTTGAAGAAAAAAGGTCTGCAAGAAAGACGAATTTTCTGAAAAATCAAAATTTTGGAAAAATTTAAATCTTCTCAATTTTTAATTCATTCAAACAGTGTTGAATTACAATCATTTCTGTGCAATTTTCATGTTTCTAGGACATCTGGAAGCCGAGATACACCCCTGCAAAGTTTTGACCCACGCGACGCGGTCGCGTCGCGGTTGACCTAATTTCTGTATCTCTGCCCCTAGGTGTCCTAGAGACTTGAACTTTTTTGCTTTTCATGTGAAATTTCATTTACTTTCATTTAGTCCTATTTTCAGTGCTCTGGGATAATTTAGAACCGAGTTATGGCCTAAAAACTAAACCAGATTTGGCGGGAATTCAAAAAAATTTGTCTGCACCCAATGTTTTTGATGACGAGGCTTCCTATCAGTATCTAAACCTCCAAGAACCATATGACTATCGGTACAAAATAGAAAAACACGTTTTCTCTTCTTCTAATTCAAAGATCATTAGAATCAACGACGACGACTTCTAATGATATCGCGGGGCGCAGGAATTTTGTTTCTGTGAAAAGAAGACGTCAATTTAGAAGACGTCAGAGAACAATCAGTTTCGTTTCTTTTCGGGCACGATCGGGCACATATAGGAAGAAGAAGAAGATAGGGTGGTGATAAGGTGATAAGGGAACGGAATATCCCAGGTTCATGGGGAACTTGAATTTTTGAAAAAAAATTCGAAAATTCAGAAATTCAGGAAATTCAGAAATTCAGGAAATTCAGAATTTCGAAAATTCAGAAATTCAGGAAATTCAGAAATTCGGAAATTCAGAAATTCAGAAATTCAGAAATTCAGAAATTCAGAAATTCAGAAATTCAGAAATTCAGAAATTCAGAAATTCAGAAATTCAGAAATTCAGAAATTCAGAAATTCAGAAATTCAGAAATTCAGAAATTCAGAAATTCAGAAATTCAGAAATTCAGAAATTCAGAAATTCAGAAATTCAGAAATTCAGAAATTCAGAAATTCAGAAATTCAGAAATTCAGAAATTCAGAAATTCAGAAATTCAGAAATTCAGAAATTCAGAAATTCAAAAATTCAAAAATTAAAAAATTCAAAACTTTGAAAATTCAAAATTTCAAAATTTCAAAAATTCAATCCTTATGGCCTAGAAAACCAACTTAGCGAATTCTAGGCCATATGTTGGTGTATTAGACATGCTTACACCATTAAAAATGACGACAAATAATGTACTTTTTGTTTGTTTTTCCCACATAAGCCAGAAAAACTAGAAAATAGAGAATTTCGGGAACTTTTTTTTGAAAAAAGTCGAAAAAAAATGTTCCAACACCCATAAAAACCAGAAAATGAGTCAAAAATCGAAAATCGAACTTTGCGGTGGAAATACAGACTTTGACGAAATTTGACAAAAAATTTGCATAATTCGGAATTTCAGTTTTGACACTATTGATTTGCATTTTACTGACTATGAGGGGAAAGAAGATGATTCTTTCGGAAATTTTGAAAAAAAAAACTTTTTCAGAGAACAAGAGGGATTTGTATTTTTATACAGAAAAACTCTTCGCTTTGTATGGAAATGTTTATAAATATAAAAATATCGAAACCACCGAAAAAAACGACAAAAAATATTAAAAATTTCTAGGTCATGAATCATTTATGTATCCATAAGGAAATACGCAATTTTAACGCTTTTTTGAATGGAAAATTTGAATTCCCGCCAAATTTCGTTTTCGGCGAAAAAATTTTTTCCACCCACCACCTCCCCCCACAGCTCCCCTCCAGCGCGCGTTTCTCTGTCGTTCTTATACGCCTTTCATTTTTTATAATGCCACAGTGCGGCGTGGCGGGCGCCAATGCGTTATCTGTAAATTTTAGTTTTGTGGCTGAATTTTCATTTTTAGGTCATGAATTTCATAATATGTTGGCTTTAAGAACTGGTACGTGGATTGAAACCTTTTTTTTCAGAGAAAAATGCCCTCTGAATTTTATTTCTCGCGCGTAGTCTCTCGTCGCCAAACAAAAGCAACAACAAATCATCTACTCGATATATCTCTTTGTCTCTCCTCCTCTCTGGTCTGAAAAATGCAAGCGGATTTCGATTTCAATGTGAGATTCGGAAAATTTTTGATTTTTTCCCCAAAAATATTCCACTTTTTCTCCCAAGAAGGTCCGCTCCTTTTGAACTCATATATCTCATTTCCTGTGACCGATATCAAAAAGTTGTCAACTAATAAAATGTGTCCCATATTATCAGCAACATTTTATCAGTTGACCACTTTTTGATATCTCTTACAGGTCGTGAGATATAAAGGTTCAAATGTAAGAGGTCCCCTTTCCCCTTTTCTGAGCTGCCGCTCCCCCGCTCCTTCCGCTCCCCCCGTCGTTCTTATACGCCTTTCGTTTTTTAAAACCCACAGTGCGGAGTGGCGGGCGCCTACGCACTATCTCCTAGGCGTCTCATTTTGCAGATCCCCTACCGTCAACAAGCCCTCGCTCGTGTTGTTCTCCCACGTCCTATATCAGAACGAAGACGTCATGGATGCCACATTTTTTGTATGGAATGTTTCAAGAGCGTCTTCCTGGGCACCGCAGCGTTCAAAGTTTACCTAATGGTTGCCTGGTGCGTTGGGTTGGCTGGTCTGATGTGTCTACAGAAGCCAGATGAGAAGTTTCAGGAGAATAGTAGGTGGAGGGAATCGATTTAAATAACATTGAAAAATTTAGATAAAGCCATACTAACAATCATCTGCCTCATCTACCTACTCGCTCAGATTTCTGGACTATTGGCTGTGGTGACAAGGGTCGAAAAGTTGTTCATACCGTATTGCGCGGTTTTGGTAGGTCAAAATTATTTGTAGGTCAAATTTTCTCAAATTTTTTTATATCCAGATAATCACCACCTTCGTTAACATCATCGTGTTGAGCCTGGCGTTTGTGGAAGAAATTTCGAGAAATCTGCCGTTTCAGAAAAATCTCACGAAACTTCCAGAACACACTTTGATCGTATCCCTCGTATATTTTATATACAATGGTTTATGCCTAACTTCAGTGATCCATTTGTGCGCTCATTTTGATAAGAAAAGGGTGAGAGTTTTTTTTTGAAAAATTTTGATTTTATTACCGTCTGATGTAAAATTCAATTTCCTTTCATTTGAGCCTACTTTCATCGGTCTAGGGGGATTTTGAGCCGAGTTATGACCAATAAACAGAAACTAGGTCAACCGCGACGCGACCGCGGCGCGTGGGTCAAAACTTTGAAGCGGCGTATCTCGGCTCCTTGATAACCTAGAAGTATGAAATTTTTACAGAAATGATAGAAATTTGAATCTTATTTACATCAATTTTGATTTTCGGAAAAATTATATATTTTTGAAAATTTCCAAAAAAATTTCTTGGAAACTTTTTGATGTTATTTTAAGGAAAATTCAATTTCTTTTCATTTGAGACTACTTTCAGTTTTCTAGGACGCCTAGGAGCCAAGATAGGTCGACCGCGACGCGACCGCGGCGCGTGGGTCAAAACTTTGAAGGGGTGTATCTCGGCTCCTAGATGTCCTAGAAACATGAAAATGAGAGCAAATGAAAGGAAATTGAATTTTACATCCGATGATAATAAAATCATTTGGAAATTTCTAAGTTGTTTTCAGATTCTCGCCGATCGTCGCCGCCGTGAAGAAATCGCTCATCGAGCCCGAATCTACAATCGTTTAGTAGAGCTAAACGAGCGTGATCGTCCCGTCTCGATCAATGTCGACAGCCCGCCAAAATATTCGGTAGGTGGAAGTGGAAGAGTTTTGAGTTTCTAGGCCATCATTTTTGCAGACTCTCACAAACAAGTCCACGATTTGTACGCCACCACCCGGTTATGCACAATTGAAGAATTTGGGAATCGATGATGAGGATCAATTGGGCCAGAAATCAAGAAGAGCACTTTTTCAGGAAACTTCCAGTGATGAGAAACAATAAAGTCTACTTATCTTAATCTACCGTACTTTTATCTCAATTATCTCGATTTCTATAAATTTTTCGGAAAAGTTGTCAACTACAAAATTGAAGCCCTTGTTTTGTTTTATATGTTCTGAAAATTTCAGGGAAATTGAACTAGTTTGACCTAATTTGTTAGAGCTCTAAACTTGTTTGCTGTTTTTTGATAATGCTTTTACTTTGAGGTCAATTATCTCGGTTCCCATAGAAGATATCGAAAAGTAGTTGACTAATAAAATGTTTGCCATATTATCAGCTACATTTTATCAGTTGACACAATTTTGATATCTCTTACAGGGAACGAGGTAATTGAGCTCGAAGTGGAAGTGTGACCAAGGATGCACGAAGTTTGCCATCAGTGGCCGCTCGCCCCCTCCCCCTCTTCCTTGCCGCCGCCACCACCACCTTCTTATACTACAAATGTTTTTTCTACGCCAACGGGCGGCGTGACGGGCGCTAGTGCGTCAAAGTCAAAAGCTGTTTACTCTCATAGAAATGGAGTAATTTAGCTTTTATCAAAAAATCCCAACTTTTCTCTTTTTTTTGAGCATGATTGAAATGAAACAATTGTTATAGTTTTTGAGATTTTTATTGAAAATTAAAAGTTGAAGAATCCATTGAAAACTTATGGTTGGTTCATGGCTTGATGAAAATCGTCGAAGCTTCTTCTGGATGATCATAACACTGGATGAAGCAATCAGTGGGGTTTTCTGCCTGGTTGAAACGTCTTCTACCGAGAAAGCATTGTTGTTTCATCGAATCATATTCGAGTTCCTAGGGAATCTGAAAAATGGAAAGTTTTTACTAACTTTTAACTTTGACCCAAATTATCTCGTTTCCTGTTGAAGATATCAGAAAGCTGTTAACTGATAAAATACTTGTCATGTTATCAGCTACATTTTATCAGTTGACAACTTCTCTATATCTTGGACGGGAATCGAGATAATTGAGCTTAAAATTGATAATGGGGGCTCTTCTATTACAGGTACTTCAGCTGTAAACTAAACTCACAATTCAACTTTAACATGCGACAATGGTTGGAAAGCCTAAATCCATAATCCTGTTATATTGCACATGCAAGAATTTTTTGGTATACTGTAGTCCAAAAACTCCCGGTCGTTTTCCCATTTCTCACGCTCTCTATGGTTTGGGAGGTGCTGTATCATTATAGCAACAAGTTTTTGATCATTTGCTTTACATAACCTTGACGACTCCAAGATCCAATATCTGAAGAAAATTTGGATTGCAGAAGATGGTTAGTTTTCCACAAACCTGATGGAAGACTTTCAGATACTAACTGTGCGGCGAATGAAATACCAAATCTTCTGGTGATTTCGGTGCTTCAATAGAGTTGGCTAGATCCCTCTCCAGTTCATCTGAAAAAAATGAAATGCTCTCTCTATGACTCTGGGAAACGCTGAATTACGGTTTCGTTGTCATATTGGATTTCTGGACCAGGTAATTCTACAATTGGAGCTTGTCAGCATCGTTAATTATGATGATAAGGAGCATATCTCGGTCGTTGGGGTTGCTCTTTTTTATTCCAAAATATTGGTCAACTGAAAAAATTCTAGAACTTTCTAGATCAATTTATAGCTTTTAATACCTCAGGATGGTTTAATTCTTTGGAAGAATTTGCAGTTTTATATCTTTTTCCAATCATATCGGCATTCTCTTGATTCCATCCAATGCTGAAAGTTAAAAAATCTTCATTAAACTTGCTTTTTGAGTTTATCGATTTCTAATCCTTATATCTCCTTTCCTGTGAAAGATTTTAAAAAGTGGTCAATTAACAAAGTGTTTGACATACTATCAGCTACATTTTATTAATTGACTACTTTTTGATATCTTTTACAGGAACCGAGATAAATGAGCTCAAAGTAGAAGTAAAGATTTTGGTGTTGCTTGCCGCCGCCACCACCCTAGTGACTTGCCGCCATGGAGCTGCGCCACCACCTCCTTCTTATACAACAAGTGTTTTTTACAAACCACAGCGCGGTGTGGCGGGCGCTTGTGTGTCTAGTTAAAAATCTCTCGATTTTCTGGTTTTTTGGCTCAAAGTTGAAAGTTAAATGATATTTTGTATATTTTTGTTCACTAGACTTACATAATTCCAGTTTCTCGAGGTTCTTTGGGCAATGATGATTAACACAAAAGAATGCCGGGGTGTCCATGAGTTTTTTTTGCCAGGCAACAGATTTCGAGAAGCATAGGAAGAACAATCGATGGGAGTTTTTCACTGCAAGCATACTATTATACCTAAATTCATTCAAAGTGTACTGTAGCTCTGGAAAAGAACAACCAGCGGACCCCATTTTTTTTTCTAAATTCTATTTATTTTAACACTAGTCGATGTAAAATTCAATTTCCTTTTATTTGTGCCTATTTTCAGCGCTCTGGGACATCTAGGAGCTGAGATACGGAATCTAGGTCAACCGCGACGCGACCGCGTCGCGGGGGTCTGAACTTTGAAGGGGTGTATCTCGGCATCTAGATGGCCTAGAACTATGAAATTTTCACAGAAATGATAGAAATTTGACACTTATTTACATGAATTTAACAACTTTGAAAATTAGAAAATTTTCGAAAATTTTTCAAAAAAATATATTTTTTAAAATTTAACAACTTTTGTCACCAACATATGTAAAATTCAATTTCCTTTCATTTGAACCTACTTCCAGCTTTCTAGGACATCTAGGAGCCGAGATAGGTCAACCGCGACGCGACCGCGTCGCATAGGTGAAAACTTCGAATGGGTGTATCTCGGCTCTTAGATATCCTAGGAAGCTGAAAGTAGGCTCAAATTGAAGGAAATTGAATCTTACATCCGATAAAAAATCGTATTTAAATGTGTGAAAATCATTACCTTTCATTGAAACCTACCGGCTTGCTCGTCAGTCAACAATCATTGGACCGTAATCATTTGGCACTTCTGGCATTGGCTCCTCCTCATCTTCATCATTCAAGTCTCGGAAGGTCACAATATGCTCCGGTGGTCTATTCAAAGGATAGTGTCCTGAAGAAAAAAATTGATCACGACGTTCCCTCTCATAGCTTCCTTCAGGGTTAATATTTTTAGACAAAATAAGATGGATATGATAGAAAAAATTAAAAGCTACAAGATAAGCCTGTTTGGGTTACTGTATCTTGTCTGTGAACCGAGTTAGAAGCCAAACACCGCCCGAGCACGGCGGTAATTTTTTTGGGTTGCCTGTAACTTTGTTCATAGACAAGATACAGTAACCCAAATAGGCTCATTTTGTAGCTCTTGAATTCTTCTGTAATATCCAATTTAGTTGGTTCAAAAATATTGATTCTCAAGGAAACTAACGAAGGACCCATCTTGGTCCGTCTTTGGTCCGTTTTTGATCCGTTTTTGATCTTTTTCAAGCTTTCAACTTCCGAACTGACTTTTGGAATTCTAGCAAGATGAGTTTTCCAATATGTTCAAAGTTTCGGACTGTAGACCTCTTCTTGTTGTGTTCCTCTTCTAGTTTTTCTAATTCTCTCATCTCTTTCTTGTATAGTTTCCTGACCAAGGGAATTTAAAGAGAAGAATAGGCTGATACACACTCCTTGTAGATTCTAAAAAATTCCTCATTATAAGATTTCAGACTTACCTTTCCAAAATCGGTGTGAGCCAACATTAATGAAGAATTTTCCAGGCAAGTCCCGTCCTTGAAGGTACTGAAAATTAAAAAATTAATTTCCGCCACTCCCCTCGCCCCCCCCCCCATCAGCGCGCGCTCCCCCTCGTTTCCTATATGCCTTCCATTTTTTATAAAGCCGGTGTGCGGCGTGACGGGCGCCTATGCGTTACCTCTATTTTCCACTCTTTTTGCCAATATGTGTTCAGAATATCTTTTTGCTTCCAGATTCGGATTATTCAAAAGCAAATTTGTCTTCCCCGCAATTTTTTTTTGTACCAGGAAATGCAGTTTGACCTGAATTACGGTTAGAAGCCACTTAAACCACTTACCTTGGACCCTTACTTTGGAATTCCGACCATAAACCAGAAAAATAAAGAAATTTCAGAAAAATATTTAAAAACGATGACTTCCAATCGGGATGTCAATTAAGAAGAATATGGTTCTTAGTGGAAGCAGAGCCTCTTTTATACTTTATTTTAGCCCCGCCCACTTTTAGGCTCCGCCCACTTGGGGACCAGATGGAGGTATGAGCTTAAGATAAGATATACCTACTTTGGCATATTAGGCTCCGCCCCCTTAGAGGGCAGGTGTTACACCTCCCAGAGATCTCTATCCAAAGATAAAAGAGTTCTTTTTTTCGGAGCACCTGCTCCTTGTTTGGTTTTTTATTGCCATCTGCTAATTATTGCCAAAAAAGTGTTAATTGGCCAATCTTCCAGGAAACATCTGCTTTCCTTTGTGGCGCAAGGCAACTTTTGGGTAATTATCTCTTTTTGGCAACTGGGGGTAGTATTGCGTTGGTCCCTTTTTGGAGAAGCCGCTTTTGGTATCTAATTATCGCTTCAAGGATATTTGAATTATAGGACCGGAAGTTATAAGACCAAAAGAAAAGTCTTAAAATCGCTTTATAACATCACTTACTTGAACTTTTCTGCCAGAGTAAAAGCGATTTTCAACTAGAGGCACTAGCGCCGTCACGCCGCGCAGTGGTTTTATAAAAAATGCGTGTAGTATAAGAAGGGGGTGGTGGCGCGGCGCCACTGCGGCGAGTCTCTAAAGGTGGGGGCGCCAATAGTGAACATATACTCTGTCGTTTGAGCTCAATTATCTCGGTTTCTGTGAAAGTTATCAAAAATTGGTCAACTAAGAAAATGTAGCTGATAATATTACAAACATTTTAGTAGTTGACAACTTTTTGATATCTTTTACAGGAACCGAGATAATTGAGTTTAAAGTCAAAGCTAGGAAAAAAAGTTTAGAGCTCTCATAAAGTAGGTCAAAATAAATAGATTTTTTTTTTAATTTTCCGAATGTATGAAACAAAAATAGAGCTTTGATTTTGTAGTTGACAACTTTTTCGAGAAATTTCTAGGAATTGAGATAATTGAGCTCAAAGTAAAAATTGAAAAAAAAAACACTTTATTCAATAGTATTCAGTTCTCGATCACATTCTTCTTCGGCGTTGGCGGCGAATTCTGGAAAAAATTCAAAATTTTTATAAAAAATTCTAAATTCTAATCACCTTTCTGATATTTTTCATGCAAAAATCGGTCTCCAAAAATGAAGAAAAACGCGAAAATCGCCATACAAAATGTGATAATCAAGGCGGAGAAAATGTAGAAGAGTTGAACGGAATGGACGGTTCTGAAAACCCAATTTTTGTAATTTTTCTGTGTTTCCAAGTGTCCAGATGTCTGTCAAATTACCTATAGCAATAGCAAACGGGTGCCACTTTTTCGTTGATCGCTGACAGATAAATTGGATTTTCCATATTTTTTGGGAACTAAAATTTCAAATTTCCACGCTTTTCCTTTTTGAAAGTCCCTAAAACGGGGTCATAAACTTAATTATCTCGGTTACTGTAATTGGTATCAATAAATTGTTAACTAACAAAATGTAGCTGATATTATGATAAACATTTTTTCAGTTGACAGATTTTTGATATCTCTCATAGAAGCCGAGATAATTAAGCTCAAAGTGGGGGTACTTGCTCCACCACCCTTTACTTGGCGCTACTACCTTGCCGCCAGCGGCGGCGCGCCACCACCCCCTTCTTATACTACAAGTGTTTTTTGTAAACCACTGTGCGGCGTGACCGGCGCGAGTGCTTCAATGTGAAAAGCTCTTTTACTCTTGCGGGAATTGAGGTAAAGTGAAAGTAATCATATTTTAAGCGATTTTTGGTATTGTTTGGCTGAAATTCTGTAAAAAAATGAAGCATAATACTGATATTTATATTTTTATTGAACACAATCAAAAAGGAACAAAAAAAGAATGAAATACATGGAAAAATACAAAACAAAACCTAGAGGGTGCGAAAAATGAGATTTTCTAGGCTGAAAATTCCATTTTAAGGACATTTTTAGGGTAAAAAGCATGAAAAAATGATTTTTAACCTAAAAATTTCACTTTTTAGGGATGAAAAACCCTCGAAAACTGCAACTTATTGAACTAAAAATTTGGATTCTGCCAATCCAGTGAGCCCGAATTCAATAACATCTCCCGGATTGATTTTGGTGACACCAGCCGGTGTTCCAGTCAACACAACGTCTCCGACTTCCAGTGTAAAGTACTGTGTAGCGTATTCCAGAAGAGTTGGAATATCGAAAATCATCACATCCGTTTTACATCTTTGCTGATCTTTTCCATTGATTTTACAGTATAATTCCACGTTGTGCGGGTCTGGAAATGAGGCTACAGTAACCCGGAGGCCAAAATTGACAATTTTAGGGTTTAGAACTGATTTTTTAGTCAAAAATTGGTTTATTTTGGTCTAGAAATCGTCTAGAAACATCTTTTTTAGGTCAATATTGACTTTTTTGGAAATTCGAATTTTTCGAATTTTCTGAATTTTTTGAGAAAAGAACTACAGTAACCGGGGAGCCAAAAAAAGCCAGAAAATTGGCAATTTTAGGTGTTCAGGAGCGATTTTATGAAAATTCGAAAATTACAAAAATCGAAAATTTTGAATTTTCGATTTGTGAAATTTTCGATTTTTTGAAATTTTTGATTTTTGTAGTTTGTGTTTTTTGTAGTTTCTAGTTTGTGCTTATTGTAGTTTGTAGTTCGTGCTTATTGTAGTTTGTAGTTTGTACTCATTGTAGTTTGTGCTTATTGTAGTTTGTAGTTTGTACTCGTTTTAGTTCGTAGTTTGTGCTTATTGTAGTTTGTAGTTTGTGCTTATTGTAGTTTGTAGTTTGTAGTTTGTGCTTATCGTAGTTTGTAGTTTGTGCTTATTGTAGTTTGTAGTCTTTGAATTTTTGGGATTTTTGAATTTTTCAAAAATTCAAAATTTTGAAACATCCAAAATTTCGAAAATTTCAAAAATTCAAAAATCCGCGAAATTCAAAATTTTCGAAAAATCCAAAAACTCGAGATTTGACTAATTTTGGGTTAAAAATTTCAAAATTTATCAAAAATTCAAATTCCCGCGCACCCGGAATCTCTGAAACCGGCAAAAATCCACCAACAGGACACGATCCATCGAACGATTTGGCCATGAACCATGGGGCTCCGGCCTTCTTGGCCTCGTCCTGGAAATCACGGGCGGTCATGTCCAGCGCTACCGTATAGCCACCAACGTAGTCCATAGCGGAGGATTTTGTGATTTTCTGGAAGAAATTTGGGGAATTTTAAGCAAAAAATGTGTTTTTGGTCTGAAAATGTTGAAAAATCAAGTATTTTCAGCTAAAAAATCGTTTAAAATCACTGAAAATAGCCTAAAATCGATGTTTTAGCTCGAAATTCACATTTGTACAATGGAGCGCGGTTGCATCAGACAATTTTTTGAAAAACGAAATTTTTGAGTTTTTTTGGATTTTTTTTCTGAAAATATCAAATTTTTAGAATTTCTTAGAATTTTTAAGAGACAAATTATAAGATTTTTCAGCGTTATAGATTAGTTTTCAGCGATTTTTGGCGGGAATTTGAAATTTTTTGAACAATCCAAAATTTGACATTTCTGGACCATTTTTTTAGCATTTTTTCAGCATTTTCAGGTTATTTTCAGCCTATTTTTACTCTAAAACGCAATATCTTCTTACCGACGCCTTCTTCCCGATCACCACGCCCAATTCCACCTCCTGATGCAAATTCTGGCACCCGGGCGGCGCGACAATCGGCTCGCCCTCTACAATAAACGAGTTTACTGTCTGGAAATCGATTTTTTGAACTCAAAAATTGCTTTTTTAGCTCTATACTTTCACAAAAAGCATGGGTTTCTTGGGAATCGCGTTGCCCAGCTCCAGGGCGTGGTCCTTATAGTTTCGGCCGACGCAAACGATTTTTGTGGCCAGATTCCGGAAGCCGGCGAGCGATTGAGCGGACATTTCTGAAAAAATCCGGGGTTTTTAGCTTGAAAATCGCTAAAAATCGCTGAAATTCGCTGAAAATTCGGTGGATTTCGACGAGAGAGTGTGGTTTCATGTGTTGAGGAGGGGGAGACGCAGAGAATGTGCAATAGGGCGCGCTTGCAAAAGAGCAGCTGACACTGCGATTTTCATGATTTTTGAGCGATTTTCTAGCTTTTTTGGGGGTTTTGGGGACACATTTTTGGGGTTTTTAATGTAAAAAATTGTTTTAAAACTATTAAAATAGGTTAAAACCCTAAACAGTTGTGAAAAATCGCGAAAAATAGAGTTTTTCGATTTTCTCCGATTTTTTTCGTTTTTTTTTTCCAGAAAACTAGGTTTCTACCTAATTTTTCTAGGATTTTTTCTGAATTTCTAGATTTTAAAGCCCAAATTATTCTAGAAAAAATCGCAAAATTCGAAAAAAAAAATTTTTTCCGAAAAATTTTTTTTTTCGGATTTTTTGAATTTTTTCAAGTTTCCCCCCCCCCCCTATTCTCTAGATTTTTAGCTCTTTTTACTCATTTTGGTGCCAAAAAGTCGGCGATAAACGCTTACCTGACATTCCAGGCGTCTCTGCTTTCTCAGCGTCTCTCACTCTCTCGCTCTTTCGACAGTTTTGTGACCAGAAAAAAGTAGAATCGATTGTGTTTCCTCTCTTTTTTATCATCTTTTTTTCATGTTGGCAAATTGGGGGAATTTAGGCTCCGCCCACTTTTTTTCTAGGTCATTTTCATTTTTTTGACCGCAATGGTCTTTACTTTCTTGTGGTGGAAGTGATCTTTGTTGTTGGTTTTTTGGACCATTTTTCGGGATTTTCAAAGGGTTTTTCATGATTTTTGGACTGTTTTCCAGGGATTTTGGACCATTTTTCAGGACCAAATGGTTTTCTGTACCAGTCTTTTGTGGTTTTCTCAAAAATCCCATAAAAGAGAACTACCTCCAGGGATAGAGAAATGAGAGAATTATTGGGTTGGGTCACATGGTTTAGAACGAAAAAAGAGAAAGGAAGAGAGGCGATTCGTCATGTGAACAAACCTAGTTTGAATCACTGCATCAACTGGTACAGAACACTCAAAATTTGGAAATCTAGGAATTCAGGAGTTTAAGAATCCAGAATCATAAGATCCTCCGATTCAGGATTGTACTAGGATTCTCAGAATCCAAAAATCTAGGAATCCAAGTTTCTAGAAGCCCAGGATTTTGAGGATTTAAGCATTCTAAGAATCTAGGAATCTAGAATTCCATCTCCTCGGATCCAGGACCATCTAGGAGTTCTCGGAGTCCAGGATTATAAGAATTCGGGACCACATGAACCTAGAAAGCTAGAACCCAGGATTCTACGAATCCAGAAGTCTAGAGGTTCATGATCCTCCGTTCCAATATCCCAGGAATCTAGCAATCCAGAATTCTAGGAACCTAAGGATTCAGAATTCCAACTCCTCCGATCCAAGAGCACAGGATTCTAGGAATCTAGTGCTCTAGGTGTCCGAGGTCGTCCGATTCAGGAGCTGAGGGATGTAGAGTCTCAGGATCCTCCGATCTAGAAGATCAGGACTCCAAGAATCTGAGAATCCAACATCCCCTGATTCTAAAACTCCCGAATTCTAGTGGTCCAGGATCCTTCAATATAGGCGTCCATAATTTACCGATTCAGGACCCCAGGATTCTCTAATCTAAAAATCCAGGATTCTAGATATCCAGGTATCTCGAACTCCATAATCCTGCAAATCTGAGAATCCTAGATTCTAGGGATCCAGAAATCTAGGAATCCAGGAACCTAGGCATCCAGAATCCCAGCTCTTTTGATTCAGAAGCACTGGGTTCTAGGAATCCAAGAATCTAGAAACCTAGGATCCTTCGATCCAGAGCCAAAAGCAAATGTTCATGAGAATCTAAGAATCCTGGATTTCAGACATCCAGAAATCTAGAGATCCAGAATCTTCCAATCTTGTAGATCAGGATCCTCCGTCCCAGATGCCCAGGAGTCTCGAATTCCAGGAATCCCGGAATCTAGAAATCCAGAATTCTACCTCCTCCGATCCAGGAATCCAGGATTCTAGAAGATTTGAAATTCAGGGACCCGGATTCTAGGAATCAAGAGATCTAGGATCGCAGGATCCCAAAAACCTTCAATTACGGACCACAAAAGTCCAAGATTCTGGAGGAATCCATGAACCTAGGATTCTGAGAATCCAGATATCCAGTATTCTAGGAATCCTGAAGCCCAGGAGCCCACAATTCTAAGAATCCAGGAATATAGGATTCTAACAACCCAGGGTTCAAGAACTCCGGAAACCTAAAAATTTGAGAATCCCGGAATAGTAGGGATCCTGGGAATCCAGGATCCCTACTATTCCGTCCCTTGTCTTCTTCCCCAGGAGCTTCCAGAAGCTTCCCTCTTGACAGCTACCGTCGTCTCCTTCCCAGTCCATTTATCTTCTTCTTCCTCTTCCTCTCCCCGCCATCCCAAACCCATCATTATCTCTGCAAAACGACGAAGAATGGCGTTCCACGCCCTCCCATAGAGGGCATCCTCTTCTTCTTCTTCTTCTTCATTTGCATCCATCCCAACAAAAAGAAAGAGAGAAAAACGCCGTCCGCCGTCCGTCCGTCGCGGCGTCCCCTCTCTGTTCTCTGCGTCTCTCACACGACGCAGTTATCTCTCGCCTAGGAGCCGCCGGGCGCCGCCGGCCGGCACTGCCGCCGTCTCTCACTACGGCACACTGTCTCGCTAGCACACACCGGTGCTAGTAGTTCTGCTGATTTTTTGAATTGAAGAAGAGATGGAGAGAGAGGGAGAGAGCGCAGACAGAGAGATACACATATAACCGCGTTGGAATCATTTGACCGCCCACCCCTCTTCTTGAGAAGCGGGTAGTTTGGAGGCTTCCAGTGAAACAGAGAGTACTAATCTTGCTCTTTTAGTTTTCTTGGGGCTCTTTATTATGGGATTTTGAGCACTTTTAGAACTCAAAATGCTCATTTTTCGAGCTTTTCTAACCGAAAAATTAGCAATTTCCAGCTAAAAAACGATGATTTAAGCACGATTTTTGAGCTCAAAAAGTTTGAAAAATGAGTTTTTGGCCTCTTTCTGGGATTTTGAGAACTTTTAGAGC
The DNA here is from genome assembly GCA_027920645.1 of Caenorhabditis nigoni. Classification (NCBI taxonomy): domain Eukaryota; kingdom Metazoa; phylum Nematoda; class Chromadorea; order Rhabditida; family Rhabditidae; genus Caenorhabditis; species Caenorhabditis nigoni. The sequence goes on from CP115866.1 coordinate 14,412,261, forward strand.
TCAAAATGCTCACTTTTTTTTCGAAATTAAGCTCCGCCCACTTTTGTCCTCTTCCCCTCTTCCGCTTGCCATTCTTGCCTTGCCCCCTACCGTAGAAGCCTCCTCGTTTCCCCTTCCTCCTTTTTAGTTTGAATTTTTAGGCTCCGCCCACTTTTTTGAATTTTTCGTACTAAAAATTAGGCTCCGCCCATTTTTATCCAATTTTCTAGAGTTTTTTGTTAGTTTTCCTACAATTTTATAGATTTTTTTTTGAATCTGAAAATCGGCAAAATCGTCATTTTCCGTATATTTTGGAAGACACATACCGAAAATTGCCCCTCTACTAGTGCTGCCGATAAGAATCTATTTTTTTTTCTCCATTTTCCCGCCAAAATGTCGTCTTCTGGTAGTTTTTTTTTCTAGAGATGACGTCATCAGAAAAATTTGAAAAATTCCAGAAATTTCGGGAAAAATGGCTGGAAAATCGAGATTTTCTGAGATTTTCTAGATGGAAAATTTTCCAAAAAAATCGATTTTCGGGAAGGCTGACGTCATCAGAAGACGTCGAGAAACTCTGAAATTCCCTTGAGCGAAAATTCTGGAAATTTTTTTTGATCATTTTTGAGATACGTCATTCTTTTATATGTCTGGACTTTTATTTCAGTACGTCACCCCAATTTTTTGCAAATTTATGTTTGTGTAGACAGTGATTTATGCTCTCTTTTTGAGCATTTTCAGGTTACATATGGATATGAGGGGTTTGAGAGATTTTTAGTGTAGACTCCGCCCACTTTTAGAGCTCAAAATGACCAAAAAATGACTGATTTCTAGCAAATTTTCAGTGATTTCTAGCCAAGTGGTTTTCTGGACCAGTTTTTTGTTCTGAAAAATCACATAAATAGGGAACGACCCAAATGGGCGATAGAGAAATGAGAGAATTATTGGGTTGGGTCACATGGTTTAGAACGAAAAAAGGGAGAAAGGGGGAGAGGTGATTCGTCATGTGAACAAACCTAGTTTGAATCACTGAATCAACTGGTACAGAACACTCAGAATTTGGAGAAAATTTAGGAGTCTAAGAATCCTAGAATCTAGGAATCCAGGATCTTCAGATCCATAAGAACAGGATTCTATGGATCCAGAAGTCTAGGAATCCAAGATTCTAGAAGCCCAGGATTTTGAGGATTCAAGCATCCGTGCTTCTGAGAATCCAGAATTCCAAAATTCCAGCTTCTCGGATCCAGGAGCATCTAGGAGTTCTCGAACTCCAGGATCATAACAATTCGGGACCACAGGAGTCTATAAACCCAGAGACCTAGAAATCCTGGATACTCCGTTTCAGGCTTATAAGATTCTAGAATCCCTGACTTCCAGCTCCCGAGGGTTCTGGAAGTCCAGGACCCTCCAATCCAGGAGCCACAGATTCTAAATACCTATGAATCTAGGAATCCAGGATCCTCCGATTCAGGACCACAGGTCCTGTGGCACAGGAATATCGGGATCTAGGATTCTTGGTATCCAGGAACCTCTGCTGCGGGAGAGATTCCATTTTTATCTCCTTTTTCTTGAATTTTCCTTCCTTTTCCCCCGTTTCTCTGATTTTCAACGTCTTCTGATTCTTCCAGAATCATCCCCACGTCTTCAACTTGTGTAACATCATCTGACCACAACCACAACCCACTGCCACCGTTCAGTCTGAACTATGTCGGAGGAGCCTCCCCAACGAATGGAATCGGATTCTGGAGAATCGGATTCCGAAGATCAGCCACTTCTACTGCCATTCGCCTCAACAGGAGCATCAGAAGACGTTCCAAGCACTTCTGGATCTTCTGGAGCTTCAGGAAGCGCTCCAGGAGCATCTGGAGCATCTGGATCATCAGAAGCCACACCATTTGGAGCATCTGGAGCATTCCGGCCGTATGTGTCTCCAGAAGACGGATCCAGAATACCCACCACCTCTGTCGTCAGCCTTCTACCAACGAATCAGCCTGGACCTTCGGATCCTCGTGGATCTTCTGAAGACGATGACGATGATCTAGAAGGCACATTTGACAACATGCTCCAAGCCTACCTATCAGCCAGAGCATCTGACGACCCACGGAGCCAGACGGAACGAACAGTTGCTCGGTGGGCAGCAGCAGCAGCAGCAGCTGAAGAGCAACCCAATGGACCAGGTGGACCAGTGGTGCCAGGAGCACCGGAGGATGAGCAACAAGTGCAGGTCACAGTCAAAACGCTCGATGATCGAGAAGTCAGTGTGACGATTGGAAGGAATGTGAGTTTTTGAAGGGGGACTAGTTTTTGTTGGTGGCCTAGAAATTTGGAAAACTAGGCCACCAGTTCAAATCGAAAGAGGGTGTTCTGAGAGTGCAGAATCAGTTTTTAGATTTCAAAAACCTTGATTTTGAGCCGAGTCACACCCGTTTTAAGGTTGGTGGCCTAGAAAACCAAAACTCGGCCATCACCGTAACTCGCTTTAAAATATAGATTTTTGAGATCTGAAAACTGATATGAGTATCTTGAAACAAGTTCTTTTGATTAACCAAAAATGGTGGCCTAACTTTTTCGAAATTTTGGATTTTTAGGCCACCAACGGAAAATGGCCTAGAAATTTGGAAAATCCAGGCCAGGGGGTCTAATTCGAAAGTGCAAGTTATGAGAAGTACGAAACAATTTTTAGATTTCAGAAATCTTGATTCTCAAGCGAATTACGCCCGTTTTAGTGTTGGTGGCCTAGAAATCCAAAACTCGGCCATCACTGTAAATCGCTTTAAAATGGAGATGTTGGACATCTGAAAACTGATTTGAATATCTCAGAACAAGAGCTTTCTAATGATATGAAATGGTGGCCTAACTTTTTCGAAATTTGGATTTCTAGGCCACCAATGTTTTTCATGGAATTTAGACCATTTTCAGCGAATTTTAAGCTTAATTTAGTGAATATAGGGTCATTTTTCATGATTTCTAGGCTATTTTGGACCAAAATTATCTATTATTTCCAGCAACCCGTCCAACAGCTCATCGATGACGCACGCCGACAGCTCAACGTCACCACCGGCAACCAGCGGATCATTTTCGGTGGCCGAGTGCTGAATTCCACGGTGACACTTCAGAATGCAGGAATCACCAATGGACAGACAGTGCATATGGTCGATCGAGGACCGTCGGGGTTGGTTTTTTGAGGAAAAATGAGGAAACATGGCCTAGAAACCCTAATTTGGGATTTCTAGGTCATAGACGGTCTAGAAACCCAAATTCTAGGAAAGTAAGGCCATCAATCAGAAGCTCTTGTTTTAAGAAACTCATACCAGTTTTCAGATTTCAAAAATCTCAATTTTGAGTTATGAAAGCGGCCTAGTTTTGGGTTTCTATGCCACCAAGCTCAAACGCCTATCTTTTTGGTGGCCTAGCTTTTTGGTGGCCTTGCTTTTCAAAAATTTGGATTTCTAGGCCACTAACCTTAAATTTGGTGTAACTCGCTTTCAAATTGAGATTTTTCAAATCTGAAATCTGTTTTGAACTTGAAAAGACGACAGCTTTAAAGCCAATCATCCCATGGCCTAACTTTTTCGAAATTTGGGTTCCTAGGCCACCAAGGGAAAATGGCTTTAAAAAGCATTTTTCATCAATTTTTGACTGTTTTTCATGATTTTCGGGTCATTTTTAACGATTTCAGGGCTATTTGTCATGAATTTCAGCCTAATTTCCCCAAAATTTCAGCGCCAACGATCGTCCCAACATCAATGTTCCTCGTCTGGCTCCCCCAGGCCTCGGCCACGGCCACAGTATCCTCGCCAACCACCCACATCTAATGTACCGTTCAATGAGCGGACAGATGCTTCCACCACCGCCACCACGTTCTGAATCACCGCCAGCTGGATATCCATACATGAGGGTGCCGTGTAAATTGGGTGGTCCCGGTGGACGTACAGTACTACACGCGAGGATTAGCTCCAATGTCATTGAGCAGAGAGCATTGCCATTGATCTTGAGACAGATTCAAGGAGGCAGATCGCAGAATATTAAGTGAGTTTTTTAGAGATTTTTTGGGCTGGAAATAAGCTGAAAATGATCTGAAAAACGGCTTTAAAACGGCTGAAAATAGCTGTAAATGGCTCAAAAATGACCTAGACCATGAATTTTGGCTCTAGATGGCCTAGAAACCCAAGATCTATATTTTTCCTCTTCCAGCCTTCCATTCTTCATGCAAGACCCTGCCTTCATCGTCTGGAACTTCAAAATCATCGAAACGCCAATTTTCCGCCCACGCGAGACGTTCGAAGCGATCGTTCGTCAGGCGATCAACTCGGTCCCATACGTTACCGATGCTGTTAAAGAGAATATCGCATTCAATTGGGAAACGACGACGATGGTGCTCAAGGTTCATTTTCCAGAGATGTAAGTGGAGAAATAAGCTTAAAACCGTGAATTTTGAGCCAAAATGTGCTGAAAATCAACCATTTTTGACTCCAAAATGACTTAAATTGCACATTTTTGATCCCGGAAGATCTGAAATCAGCTATTTTTGGCTCCAATTTTGCTCGAAAATGACCAATTTGGACCCATATTGGGTCAAAATCGGTTGCTGAACGATTTGACGTCGGTGGCCTAGAAATCCAAATTGTGAGAAAGTTAGGCCACCATTCATCTTATCAATTAAAAGAGCTTGTTTTCAGTAACCCATACCAGCTATTAGATTTCAAAAATCTCCATTTTGAAGCAAGTTATGCCCATTTTAGGGTTGATGGCCTCGAAATCCAAAACTCGGCCATATTGGTTCAAATGGCTGTAACTCGCTTCAAAATGAAGATTTTTGAAATCTAAAAACTGTTATAAGTTTCCTAAAACTACCTCTTTCGATTGATGAAATGAATGGTGGCCTAGCTTTCCGGTTTTCTAGGCCATATGAATTTGGTGGCCTAGGAATTCAAATTTTCGAAAAAGTTAGGCCACTACTTGTTATGGCAATCGAAAGAGCTTGTTTTAAGCTACCCATACCAGTTTTTAGATTCCAAAAATCTTCATTTTGAAGCGAGTTACGGTGATGGCCGAGTTTTGGATTTCTAGGCCACCAACCTTAAAATTGGTGTAACTCGCTTCAAAATGAAGATTTTGGAGATTTAAAAACTGTGCCGTACTTCTCAAAACTTGCTCTTTCGATTTGGACTGGTGGCCTAGTTTTACAGAAATTTGGATTTCTAGGCCACCAACCTTAAAATGGGCGTAACTTGGCTCACAATAGAGATTTTTGAAATCTAAAAACTGATTCTGAAACCTCAAAGCATGCTTTTTAGAACCATGTACATCATGGCCTAGTTTTTCAGAATTTTGGATTTCTAGGCCACCAATCCTAAAATTGGTGTAACTCAACTCAAAATCATGATTTTTCGACCAATAACGCCTTAATTTTCAGCCCATCTCACATTGCATCGCCAGCACTGGAACGCATGAATTTCCTGGCGTTCTGGACGGACCATCTGACTACTTTTATCAATAAAATCGAAGAGGCCGATGGTCTCCACGACGCCGTTCGTCAAGTACTGGACCAAGTTCAAAAGAAGCAGTCTGTGGATGGTTTAAGCGATTCGGGACGTGATCAGAGGTGTTCGGCGTTGGACGAGATCATTCGGGAGTTCGAGAAGATGTGGGCGGGGCTTAGCCATATGAGGGATTACGGTAGGTGGCTTTTGACCCCGAAAATGACTTTTTGGAGCTATTTTAGTGCTAAAAATTTCATTTTTGTCGATTTTTGATAGCTAAAATAGACATTTTAGGTCATTTACCATGGTGGTCTAACTTTTTTTCAACATGAATTTTCTAGGCCACCAACTTTTTTAGCCTAGAATTGGTCAGATATGAACCTGATACGTTTTCTAAGCATTTTTAGCATGGTGGCCTAGAAAAATCACCTTGTAAAAGTTAGGCCACCATGTTAAAATTGCCTAGAACACATTTGGGGGCATTTCTAGGCCATTTACCATGGTGGCCTAACTTTTTTTCAAGATGAGTTTTCTAGGCCACCATCTTTTTTGGTCTAGAAATGGTCAGATATGCGCCTGAACCGATTTTACCATGGTGGCCTAGAAAACTCCACTTGTAAAAGTTAGGCCACTGTGCTAAAATGACCTAGAAATAGTTTAAACTAGGCCAGAAATAGTCCAAAATCCACAAATCCATATTTTTCAGAACGCGACCGCTTCCGGAAATTCCAACCAATCTATGGAGATGCCTACCGTCGTCTGAAATTCGAGCAACACGCTGAATCCTCCAGAAACCCGCTCTTCGTGATGCGCCACGCCCTTGACGTCGAACTCATCGACGTCATCCGCGACTTCCGACGTCAACAACGCCGTTTTTCGAATCTCGAAGAGCTTCTGGACCTTCTCAATGAATCTGGAGCCTTGAAATTCGTCAGGGACTCTATGGCTGGGGCTACTGTAGATTACAGGCTTCGCGCTCTATCCATGTTCTTCCACTACATGCAGCGTGCACGTCATCTGGTGGGCCATATGACTCATTTGGTATCGGAATTGGATGTGCCGATTTTGACGCCAGGGATGCCTCAAAGGATTCTTCCACATTACGCTGTCAATCTTCTTACTGTACCGATTCCCTACTCGGCTTCCTTGAGCTTCCAAATCGCCACGTCTTCTGAGGAGGTTACTGTAGACACTGTTCCAGTTAGCCAGATCATGCCACCACCAAGACTATGCTCGGATATTGCTAATCCAGAATGGCCCCATCTTCCATTCTATCCTCCTAGTGTGTCTGCGGATATGGCCCAGGCGCCGGCCCGACTCGTGGAGCCCCGAGCCCGTGGAGTGGACCTCCGCCATGCCTTTGCTCCTGGAAATATCCGTCCAGTTGGCCCCAATACCCACACAACTCCAGAAGACGTCTTCAGTGGAATGTCGATAAATGACATGTTGAATTTGAGACCAGAACAAGTAGAAGCGATTCTAACCCAGAATATGAATATAATAGAGAGAACAACGGGACATGCTCCAGGAGCAGCAGGAGGAGCAGTGAATCCAGCTCTATCGGCTGCGGCAGCCATCAGACCCCGCAGAATCGTCACTAGTACCGCTGGAGACACTCCGAGCGTGCCAGTGGAGACCCAACCGCCCCCAGGGAACGCCGCCAGGCCCCAGGAGCCAGGAGCTCCCAGATACACCACCGGACGCTTCAACGTCCACCCCGATGCTCGTGGCCCCGACACCGCCACCCTATCCCCCTTCCCAGTACAAGTGGAGCCACGGGAACTTCAAAGAATCGCCAAGAACATTGCTAGTCGCTATCGAGAAGAAGCTTTGCAGAGAATCGCTACGATGCTGACAACCAGGTTTACTGCAGAGTCCTGGGACACTAGAATCAACAATCTCCCTTCCTGCACCCTCCGGGAGTGTATAGCAGTTGCCCTGGAGCTCTTAGCGTCTGCTGGGAATGATGTGGAGCATAGCAAGAATCTGATGTTAGCGTTGGTGCGAGATGAGGAGGTTCTAGTTCGAGCGATCGCTGAATGCGTGAAATCCTTGTTTGGCCGGGGTGAATTCCCTACCCATGTTGCCCGGATAATCATCCCAAGATCGGAAGCCGCAGGAGCTAGGCATGACTATGAAAGCCCAGACCACCTCGAGGAGAGTGATGAGTATGATGGAATGGTGGTTCGGATGCCATCAGATGTGTCGCAGCCACAATCTGGGGATCTTCGAGCCATCAGAGAACGCAGGATGAGACGGAGAGAGATGATGGAGAGGAATCAGCAGGGATCATCTACCTCTACACCTTCTACCAGCAACCCCCTGCCGGCTGGACCATCGTTTAATGAGGAGGATTCTGCTGACATTCGAGCTGGAAGACTTCCAACTAGGCCTAGACGAATCGTCAGGGAGACGGTCCACCCGACGCCTGCTAGAGCAGCTTCGCCCACGCAGATCTCGGTGACCTTCACGGCGACAGCGCATCCGATCCATCACCACCATCACCATCATCATCACCATCCTCAGGGACCTCCACCTCCGCCAGGACTGCCAGCAGGACTCCCTACAGCCATGGCCGCCGCCTTCCAGGCAGCGCTTTCAGACGTCCACAATGACGATGACGACGACACTCCCAGAATTCTCCGAACTACTTGGCTGGCAGGACAGAACGCCGCAGCACAGAATGCTTCTCCACCACCACCTCCAGGATCCTCGGCGTCTTCTAGCTTCAGTGGTAATGTTGTACACTATCCAAGAGGCTCGTGGTTTGAGCGACAAGTGGTTTCTCCGTCCCTAACCACTAGAGGAATGATGGATTTCGATTTGGAGGCTGATTTGGAGCAAGCGTCGACATCGTCGGCTGCGGGGAGCTCGGCGGCGTTGAGCTCCGCCCCAGCAGCAGCAGCGGAGCCAAGAGCACACTCGGCGCCGAACACGACGCATGCGTCGCCGATACGACAGCAAAGAGGGGAGACGATGAGAATGATGGGAGAGATGATGGTGAGTGGTTGCAGCTTAAAAATTGACTAAAAACGACCTAAAATTGACCGGAAATGAGCCAAAATTCTCTGGAATTGGACAAAAATAGGCTGAAAATCGTTCAAAATTGACTGAAAATGGTCCAAAATTCACTGAAAATGGCCCTAAATTAACTAAAAAGAGTGATAAATGGCTGAAAATACGCCAAAATTGGTTAGAAACGGTCTAAAATGAGTTGGTGTTGAGCCAAAATTGACTGAAAATAGCCCAAAATTCATTAAAAATTGCCTTAAATTGACTAGGAAAGCGCCTAAGACGCCTTAAAATGGACCGAATTTAGCTGAAAACGGTCCCAAATTAACTAGGAATAGCTAAAAATTATCCAAAATTAACTAAAAAGATCTAAAAATGACTGAAAATTCGCCAAAAATAGCTAGAAATGGTCCAAAAAGACTGAAAAAAAGTCTAAAAATGACTGGAAATAGCCCAAAATCGACTGAAAATGGTCTAAAATTAGCTAGAAATTGTTCCAAATTGACCTAAAATTGTCTAAAAATCACTGAAAATCGTCCGAAATTGACTAAAAATGAGCCTGAGGGGCCTTAAAATGGATCTAATTTTGCTGAAAATGGACCAAAATTGACCTAAAATGGTCCCAGATACCCTAGAAACCGTCCAAATTCGAATTTCCATCTTTCCAGCCCCACCCCCGTGACTTCCAATCCGCCTACGTCGACGGACCACTACCACAACGTCGTCCTCGTCGCAATCCGAGTCCCAAACCAATGGTCGCAATCGATCCATTCATGGCATGCTCCAATCGTTTCTGTGAGCTCAATATGCATTCATTGACTGGAAATCAGGAAACAGAGAGATTCACAATGCAGTCAAACATGCCGGATGACGAGTTTTTGAGACATATTCAGGTGATTTTTGGTGGATTTTTGAAGGAAAATGAGTCGAAAAATCGAATTTTTGGGGTCGAAAACCCCTTTGTAGGTCATTGCTCAGCCTTATTTTGACTTAAAAAATCCTGAAAATTCGATTTTTAAGCCAAAAAATCTGATTTTCCGAGCTAGAGAACCCTAGAAGACGATTTTGGTGGTTATTGCTCAGGCTTAAATTGCCGGAAATTCGATTTTTCCTATCTTCTAAGCCATTGCTCAGCTTAAAATCCGATTTTTCCAGACTTTCGCCCCAACATTCGACCGACGTCCGCCTTGTGTCCCAGAAAGCGATTCTGACTACAGCTACACCGTCAAGAAGTCTGAAAGTGGAGAATTGAAGTTTGACAGTGTCCAGGAATTTGAAAAATTCGTTCAAACTGCTGTCAGAAGTCTCTACGCCACTTGCATCGATTCGGATTCGTTGATCACGTTGAGTGAGTGATTTTGAAGGGGTTTTTGGGTTGAAAAAGCTTAAAATGGTCAAAAATAGGCAGAAAATGGTCCAAAATAGGCTTAAAATATCCTAAAATAGACCTAAAATGGCTAGAAATGGTCTGAAACGGTCCAACATCCACTAAGAAAGGCTGAAAATGGTTCTGAATAGGCTAGAAACGGATTTTACCATTGTGGCCTAGAAATCCCCGACTTGCAAAAGTTAGGCCACCTTGGTAAAATGGCCTAGAAACCATACCAGGTGAATATCTAGGCCATTTAAGATTGGTGGCCTAACTTTTGCAGGTGGAGTTTTCTAGGCCACCGAGTTGTTTGGCCTAGAAATGGTCAGATATTCACCTGGTATGTCTTCTAGGTCATTTTAACGTCATGGCCTAGAAAAACCATGTTTAGAAAGTTAGGCCACCATGTTAGAGTGGCCTAGAAAACATATGAGGGTGTTTCTAGACCATTTGCTATAGTGGCCTAGAAAACTCACAACTTGCAAAAGTTAGGCCGCCATCTTAATATGGCCTAGAAACCATACCAGTTGAAAGTCAAGTCATTTCTAGACCATTTTAACTTGGTGGCCTAACTTTTTCACCAATGGATTTTCTAGGCCATCATCTTTTTTGGCTCAGAATTAGTCAGATATCTAGCTGATACAGTTCCTAGACCATTCACCATAGTGGCCTAGGAAACTCAACTTGCAAAAGTTAGGCCACCACGTTTTTTGGGCTAGAAATGACCTGATATTCACCTGGTATGGCTTCTAGGCCATTTTTACATGATGGCCTAACTTTTTCAACAATGAATTTTCTAGGCCACCATGTTGAAATAGGCTAAAAAAGGCTAGAAATGGTCTAAAATTCACAAAAAAAACGATCTAAAATAGCTGGAATTGTCTGAAAAACGCTAGAGATATCCATGAATTGACTGGAAATAGCTCAAAATTGGCTAAAATTGGCCTAACAAGGCCTAAAATGGGCTAAAATTAGCTAGAAATACCCCCTAAAAACCAGAAAAAACTCCCATTTTTTCCAGACATGAACGCCATCCCTGGCCACGCCCCCTCGAACCACTCTGACCTCTTCATGGCGGTCCGCCAATTCCTCAATCCCAACTCTCCACCACCAGCACCACCATCGACCCGGGAACACCTCCAACAAATGGAAAATCGACAGAGACAAGCGGATGCAGTACGGCATGCTGCAGGCATGATGGCTCAGCTACGCGGAGCACCACCATTCCCAGTGACAGGTCCAGCGTCGATTGGTAAGCTAGAAATGGTCCAAAAATAGGCTTAAAATGGTCGAAAAAGGTCGGAAAATGGTCCAGAATAGGCTAAAAATGGTCCAAAAATGACTAAAAATGGTCCAAAAATAACTTAAAATGGTCTAAAAATGACTAAAAATGGACTTTAAAAGCCTGAAAATGGTCCAAAACTGACTAAAAATGGTCCAAAATAGGCTCAAAATTGACCTAGATTAACTGATAATGGTCTAAAAATGGCTCAAAATAGTCCAAAAATGACTAAAAATGGTCCAGAATAGGCTAAAAATGGTCCGGAATAGGCTAAAAATGGTCCAAAAATGACTAAAAATGGTCTTTAAAAGCCTGAAAATCGTCCAAAATCAACCCAAAAAGTTTCATTTTCAGGAGCTATCCCAATCAATCCATCAATGGCAGAGCTGGAAATTCTAGAATCTGGAAGACTCGCTAGCTTGCTCAGCTTCCTGGGAGAATACATGCAAAATGAGGAGAACCCCCGGCCAACTGGGGTCTTTGGAATGCTCCTAGAGCTGACTTACGAGCGATTGACAGCTCATGAGTACGCTCAACTCGCCAGGCCATCGACGGCGCCGAATGTTATAATGGAGTACGCGCAGGAGATGCAGGCAAGGATCCGGGGAAGATATCTGGATGGACGGATGGTTGTGCCGAATGGGGAGTTGCATGAAATCGCTGCACGAATTGCCAATCAGGAAGAGTTCTTTGAGAGATTCCTGATGGAGAATTCGGAGAGAATGCCGTCGAGATTCCAGTTGGGACCCGATCCGAATCATATGGTTTCGACGGCGTGGGCGTTTAGACAAGTGGAAATTGGATATGCGAAGAGTCTGTTGGCATTGGCCATGTATTTGCAGAGTTAGTTTTTTTTTTAAATAATGATTGTCTTCCATTTGGTCGGTCGAAAGTCGCCGACCGCCGACCGACCGCCGACCGACCACCGACCGAGCTGACCGATCGGACGGCGCGCCAAATGCACGAAATCGGTCAGCTCGGACGGCTGTGGGTCAGCTGGGTTGGTCGGCGGTCGGAGATTCTCGACCGACCACCGACCGTCTGACCGCCGAGCACTTTCAGCCTTAAGGTTTCGTTTTCGGTCGGTCGAAACTTTCAGCTCCAAGGCTTCCGTTTTGGTCGGTCGAAATTGCCAACCGCCGACCAAGCCGACCGATCGGTCGGCGCGCCAAAAGCACGAAATTGGTCAGCTCGGACGGCGGCCGGTCGGCGGTCGGCGATGTTCGACCGACCAACCACCGACCAACCGACCGCCGACCGAGCTGACCGATCGGCCGGCGCGCCGAGCACATTCAGCTCTAAGAATCAAATTTCGGTCGGTCGAGAAACGCCGACCGCCGACCGAGCTGACCGATCGGCCGGCGCGCCGAGCACATTCAGCTCTAAGAATCAAATTTCGGTCGGTCGAGAAACGCCGACCGCCGACCGACCCAGCCGACCGACAGCCGTCCGAGCTGACCGATCGGACGACACCGGACCGACCACCGATCGACCGACCACCGATCGACCGACCGCTGAGCGAGTTGGCCGGTCGGCGCGCCAAAGGCACGAAATTGGTCGGCTCGCCGAGCACATTCAGCTTTAGGGCTTCGATTTCCGTCCGACCGAAATGGAAGGCTTAGATGCTGAAACTCTGAAATCTTGAGAGTCGAAAATTCAAAATCCCGAAATTCAAAAATCATGATCTTCTGAAATCCCGAAACTTTTTCAGATCCCCGATTGATTGCTCAGCTAGTGATCAAATTCACGCACGACTATCTCTACCGTAACCTGGGCGTCTTCTATCGTCTAGCGAATCGTGACATCAATCAATTAGCGACAATTGTGCGGCAACCGCTGGCTCGATACTTCACAACAATCAGATTCCGTGGATTCCATTTGTCGCCTCTTCATTTCTCAGCAGCATTCGAAGATTGGTCATTCGCCATCAATAGATGGCTCGTTTTGTATAGTGCAAGTGAGTGATTATTGGGGGAAATGGGGGCTGAAATCGGCCGAAAATAGGTTGAAAATGATCTAAAAATGAGTAAAAATGGGTTAAAATTACCCTGAAAAGCCTAAAAATGATCTAAAAACAACCGAAGTAGGTCAAAATTACCATAATATCGGCGGAAAGTGGTCAAAAATGACCTCAAATTTGCCTTAAAATGGTCCAAATTGACCAGAATTGGCTCTTGGACGTTTCAGAACCACGACGTTTCAGAACCACGACGTTTCAGAACCACTACGTTTCAGAACCACGACGTTCTTGAACCACGCCATTTCAGAACCACGACGTTTCAGAACCCGACGTTTCAGGCAAAAATGCAGAAAAGTTCTGGAACGTCGTGTTTCCAAAACGTCGGGTTCTGAAACGTCGTGATTCTGAAACGTCTCGGAACCCCGGAATTGGCTGTTTTCCAACTAAAAACCTCTCCGATTGCTCATCCTTAACCTCATCCACTTCTTTTTCCAGGCTTCGAAGAGGCACCATTCTCGGAATTCCTCATGATGTGCTCACTGGGAACTGATTGGAATGAGCTGGAAACTTTCCAACAACACCAATCATCTCCGATTTCGTCGATTCCAACGACTCCCGGAACAGCCACTCCGCTGGATGCGTCGGTGTTCAATTCGAGAGAACGATTGGCGGCTGGAGGAGGTTCGACAGCTAGTTTGAATTCTTTGAATACGCCAAGCCCGAGTACTTCGACCGCGCCGACCGCCACGACCGCCAATAATTCTAGTGAGCTTTTGGGCCTTTTTTTGGGGGGAAAACCGTCAAAAATGAGCCTAAAAATACAAAAAATTCGAGAAAAATCGATTTTTGAAACCCTAAAAATTGAAAAATAGAGATTCCGAAGCCTTGGAACCCCCTGGAAACTGGCATAAGCTCAGCTACAGTAATCCTGGAATTCCGGAATCTCAGAAATTGAGAATTCTATGAACCTTGAATTCTCAGGTACTGTAGTCCTGGGCGTACCGTAATCCCCAGAATCTCAATAATTCGGAATTTTCGGAATTCTGGAAATTCCATAAATTTTGGAATTTTGGAAATTTTGATTTTTGGAATTCTTGGAATTTCTGTAAAAAAACGAAAATTTGGCTATTTGGAGATTCCGGGAATTTCCGGTATTTCGAATTTTCAAGATTTTCAGATTTCCAGAATCTGGAAATTCTGGAAAAACTGGTTTTTTGAAGATTTTGACAAAAAATGGAAATTTTGAAATTCTGGAATCTAAAAAATGGCGAATTCTGAAAATTCGGGATTTTCCAAAATTCGAATTTTCAAGATTTTCAAATTTTCAAAATCTGGAAATTCTGGGAAATTCGATGTTTTGGAGTTTTTGACAAAAATTTGAGCATTTGGAAATTCCGCAATCTGAAAATTTGGAACCTCAGCTACCGTAATCCTGGGTACCGTAATCCCAGAATCTCAAAAATCCCAGAAATTTCAAAGTTTTCGATATTTGGAGTTTCTGAATTCTTGAATTTTTGAAAAATCTGAAATTTTCAAAATTCTGAAAATTCTGAATTGCTTCACGACAACAATTCAGGCGTCCGCACCAGCGTCTGGCACGAAATCCGTCGTTTCTTCCAGGAAAACGCAATCACACTGGCCGTCAGGAACGCACTCCGGACACTGTGGACATGGTTGTTGCGCCATTGATGACGTCGTTGACGACTTCTGAATCAACGTCATCTGTGGCTCCAGGACCATCAACTTCAACGTCAGCGATGCCTGAGGATCATCCAATGGAAGAATAACTCGTTTTTTTTTGTCAAAAATTGCTATAAATTACCTCAAAAAGTCCCCAAAATCCTCAAAAATGACCTAAAAATCCCTATAAAACTCAATTTTTGCACTTTCTACCTCATTTTTTTGCTTTTTTTCTGTAAAAATCGCTTTAAAAATCCTAAAAATTGCTATTTTTCATTGAAAATTCCCCCATTTCCCCTGTTTTTCCCCCTCAAAAATCCCCAAATTTATGCATTTTCTACCTCATTCTTTCTCCATTTTTTGCTGTCTTTCGCCTGAAAATCCGATTTTTCGCATTTTTTCACCCTAAAAACTTGAAAAAATGACGACAAACACCCAAAATACAGCCAAAATCGCTTCAAAAATCCCCAAAATTCGTTAATTTTTCATGCGCGTCATATGTGATGCACAGGTCCGTAGTGACACCCTCACTGCAGACTTTCTCGACGACAGTAGTCCAAGGGGAAATTGAGTGGATTTTTCTGATTTTTCAGTGGTTTTTAAGCGATTTTGGATGGATTTTCAGCGATTTCAACTCAGAATTCGCTTGGAAATTCTGAAAAAAAAACCCAAATTTTTCAAAAATATTGAATTTTCCAAAAAAAAATTCTTGAAAATTCTCCAATTTTCTCTCCTATAATCACCTTTTTGTCATTGGCCCCGCCCCTTTTTTTGAATCCCATGAACTCTTTCCCAGACCCCCAAGACCCCCCACACACATCCTCAATTAATGCATATCCCCTCAATTTTTCCCCATTTCCCTCGAAAAATTTGAATTTCCCGCCTTTTTCTTCATAAGAACTGCGCTCTATTGAGAAAAATTCATTTTTTTTTTCAATTTCCCGCCTTTTTTGGCATTAATTTTGAATTTTTAGCATTAGAGCGCACTTTCCCCTCCCCCTCAAAAAATTCTTGCTCTCATATTATATCGGTTATTATATGGTTATGATATATGTAAGTGCGCTCTATTGAACACCCTTTTTTTCCAGTTTTTATATATTTTTAGCAGTAGAGCGCACTTGCGAAAATTCGGTTTTTTCCCACACCCCATGATTTTTGGTTTTTGAATTCCCGCCCGATTTTTTTTGCAAAAAATTCAAATTTTTGCTCCTATAACGATCTCCGGAAATGTATATGTTTTATATTGAAAATTATTGATTTTTGACTCTTTTTTTTGGAAAAATTTCAGGTTTTCAGATCCATTTTTCTTCTATTTTTTCTGTATTTTTCTAGGTTAAAAAGTGGTTTTTATTCAAAAATTCGAAAAAAAAAATTCAGGAAAATGAAGGCAAACACATCATCGGCATCAACTGTCGTCTCAAAGGATAGATTGAGCATTTTTGATGAGGTAAAAATCTGAAAAAATGGGAAAAAATCGCTTGAAATGGCTGAAAATGACCTAAAAATTGCAAATTTTTGGATTTTTTGGCCCAAAAATGACTGAAAAAACGGCAAAAATTTATTGAAAAATGCCAGAAAAACCTGAAAATTAGGCTAAAAATTGATTTTTTTTATTCCAGAAAACTCGAAAAATCATCGAGTCGGACATGATCAAAATGCATGGTAAAAACTATGGAACGACTAGAAAGACGTCGAATTTGGAGAAACAGAAGGATAATAAGAAAATTGTGAGTTTTTAGGAGAAAAATGACCCAAAAATCGCCCAGAAATCTCTAAAAATGACATTTTTCAGCGGGAAATTGGGAATTTTAGGCCAAATTCAATAATTTCGAACAAAAATCCTGGGAAATGAATTTTAGCGTTTTTATAGAGTTTTTGCATCGAAAATTGGAAATTTTGATGATTTTTGCCAAAATTTCGACATTTTTTCAAGAATTTTCGAGAAATTTTGAGCTTGAACGGTCCAAAATGACCGAAAATCCGTTGAAAATCGCCCAAAAGTCAATAATTTCCCCCTAGACTACTGTAGACGACAAAGTCTGCAGTGATGGTGTCACTGCCGACATGTGCATCACATTTGACGCGCACGGGAAATTAATGAATTTTGGGGATTTTTGAAGCGATTTTTGTCATTTTTAGGTGTACAAATGCCAATTTTTTGCATTTTTCTCGATTTTTGGGTGAAAAAATGCGAAAAATTCGATTTTTTGCAGTTTTTGCATTGAAAAACTTGAAATCTTCGATGAAAATTTCGGAAATTGTGAAAAAATTATTTTTTCGAAAAATTCGAATTTTTTCTAAGTTTTTATGTACATTTAGGTACTTTTCTACACATTTTAAGACAATTAAAATCAGAGAAGTTCGAAAAAAAATTTTTTTCACAAAAATTTTTTTTTCCAGAATCTCGTCGGCGTCCCAAAAGGCACTGAGGAGCAGGACATCTATGCGAAAATGATGATGAGAATGGTGGAAAATAACGAGAAATACGAGAGTAAAGCGTTGGATAGGCTGATGAACGTTCCAGATGACGTCACGTCATCTGAAGAATCTCCGGTAACGTCATCTGAGCCGCTGCCACGTCATCGAATAAAGAATTCAGAAGAATTGAGAAGAGAGCATCTACCATCAGCAGCTGGCGGTACTACAGTATCCAACGAGGATGATATTGCTCAGCTTAATTTGATCACTGTAGTTGTTCCTGTAGTTTTGGCTATTTCTCTGTTTTTCATGTTTTATTTTTGGTTTTAGGATTTTTTTTTTGGAAAAAATCAATTTTTTGGGGACTTTTTACCGGAAATTTGCTTAAAAATCGCTGAAAAAAGTTCACTTTTTTTTCTGAAATTTTCAGGATTTTTCTAGATTTTTTTTCGCTAATTGCCCCCTAATTATCGTTAATTACCCTTCTTAATTATTGCTTCCTATTATTCTATTCGATTTCTATTGCCTCTTTTTCCTCCTTACTTGTGTCATTTTTCCTTTTTTTTTGGATTTCAATTCAAATTTTTGAATTTCCCGCCAAACCGAATTTTCGAAAAAAAAAATTCTCTGCGTCTCTCAGGGTTCTCCTGCTCTCTATTGTCCCATTCCAGTCCGTTTTTCCGAAAATTTCTAGAATTTTTAGGATTTTTTTGGAATTTTTTGGAATTTCTCTAGATTTTTTCTCTAATTTTTCTGGATTTTTTCCCGAATTTTCTAGATTTTTCGCCTTTTTTTTCGGTAATTTTTCCCATTTTCCCGCCCTAAAATGACCCATTTTCTATAGGATTTTTCCTAATAAATTTGAATTTTTCATGTTTTTTTTCTGAAAATTGCTTGTGATTATTGTTGTTGTGGAAAAAATGAGTGCTGTGATCTCTATATTGTCTCATATCTGGAAAAAATTGGAGTTTTAGCCATAAAAATGTTTTTTTTTTCTGAAAAAAAAAATCAAATTTTCAGGTTTTTTTTTCTCAAAATTTTGGCTAAATTTTTCTGATTTTCAGCTCTATAACCTCAAAAAAAAATCAAATGCTTGAGCAAGAATTTTGAATTTTTTCGTTTTTTGACCCATTTTCACCAAATTTCATCGATTTTTTATCAATTGTATGTGATTTTCAGTGATTTTTCTTCAAAAATCGATAATTTTCAGCCCAAAAAATGATGAATCCGCCGACAATGATGCCCCCACGAGGCTCTCGACGAAACATCGATGAAGTGATGTGTCGAGCGGCCGCCCACGCAAAAAAGGAGGAATTTTTCAAGCAGGGTGGCTTTGAATTCCAATCGCTCGCCGGACATATTCTAGAAAGTTCTTGTAAACATTCGAAAGAAATTCAAGAGCCAAATTGCTTGGTAAGACCTGGAAAATGGCTGAAAATGAATGAAAAATTGGAATTTTCGAAAAAATTTGAGCTGAAATGGTCCAAAATGAACAAAGACCGAAAATTCCGTGAAAATGCCAAAAACATCGAATTTTTATAGAGTTTTCCCATCGAAAACTGGAAATTTTAAGAATTTTTGCTAAGTTTTTGACATTTTTCGAGAAATTTTGAGCTAAAATGGTCCAAAATGACTGAAATTCCACTAAAAATGACCCAAAAATCAATAATTCCACTCAAGACTACTGTAGATGAGAAAGTCTGCAGTGAGGGTGTCACTGCGGACTTGTGCATCACATTTGACGCGCATGGGAAATTAATGAATTTGGGAGATTTTTGGAGCGATTTTGGCCATTTTTGGGGGTAAAAATACCGATTTTTCGAGATTTTTTCAGGTTTTAGGGTGAAAAATTGCGAAAAATTCGAAAAATTATATAAATTTTGATGAAAATCGCAATTTTTAGGCAAATTTTTTGAAATTTTTTTTTTCGAAAATTTCAACGCATGTTTTCAAGATTGTAGGGGAAGAAGAAGCGAAAAATTCGGATTTTTTTTTTTGAAATTTCCACTGAAAAATCTTAAATGTTTGATGAAAAAATCTGAAATTTTGAAAAAAAATTTTTTTTCGAAAAATTCGAATTTTCTCGGATTTTTAAACTTTTTTTCAGGATTTTTTGAATTTTTTTTATGTTTCTATGTAAATTGAGGTACTTTTCTACACATTTTGATGCACAAATTTTCAAAAATTTGAAAAAAAAATTTTTCGAAAAATCCAATTTTTCCAGAAATGCAAATACGACACGGAACTGGAGCTCGACGAGCTTCCCGAGATGGTTTTCGCCCGGAACTGCCTCCGAATTCACTTCCAATCCGCGGGATTCATCGAATTCAACACCCTCGACGCGCTGAAAATGGTGATTTCCGATCGGCTGCCAGATGTCCAAGTTGGCGCGTCGTCGGCGTGGCAATCGTCGAGGAAGGATCGAATTCAGCAGATTCAGAATCATCAGAAACCCTTTGATTGGACTTTCACCACACATTATAAGGGAACGGTCAATGGGTTGAAGGTGAGAAAAATTTGGCTGAAAATGGTAATAAATGGCTTAAAAATGGCTAAAAATGCTCTAAATTTGGCTTAAAGTGCTTTAAAAATGGCTAAAAATGCTTCACAAAAGGGTAAGAATGCTCCAAAAGTAGCTTAAACTGCTCTAAAATGCTCTTAAAATGGCTAGAAACCGTCCAAAAATTGCTGAAGATTTATTAAAATTGGCTAAAAATGCGCTCAAAATGGCTAAAAATGACTATTTTCGAAAAATTTAGCCGAAAATCCGCCGAAAATTACCCCAAAATCATCAAAAATCGCCAAATTTCCTCCTAGACTACTGTAGATGAGAAAGTCTGCAATGATGGTGTCACTGCGGACCTGTGCATCACATTTGACGCGCACGGAAAATTTATGAATTTTGGTCATTTTTAGGTGTTAAAAAACCGATTTTTCGCATTTTTTCCAGTTTTTAGGGGGAAAAAACGCGAAAAATCAGATTTTTCAGCCATTTTCAGTGCTTTCTCACCTTAAAAGGTTAAAAAATTTCACGTTTTTCGGAAAAAAAAAATTATTTAAAAAGTGAAAAAATGGAGCAGAGAGATAAGAATCTCCCTGGAGATTTCGTATATAAGGGAAGGGAGAAACAGTCAGAATCAGTCAGTTCTCCAGCTTCGGCTGGAGAGCTCTGGGGCTCTGGGAGCCGAAGATCTGGGAGCCGAAGCTCTGGGAGCTGGAACTGGAAGCTATGATCCGGAAGCTGGAATCGGAGCAGCGGGAACTAGAGCTGGTGGAGGTGGAATCGGAGCTCTGAGATCCGGAGCTCTGGGTGGAGGTCAAATCGGAGGATCGGAGCAGGCGGAGGTGGAATCAGAGGATCGGAGCTGGTGGAGGTGGAATCGGAGGATCGGGGCTGGTGGAGGTGAAATCGGAGGATCGGGGGCTGGTGGAGGTGGAATCGGTGGATCGGAGCTGGTGGAGGTGGAATCGGAGCTGGTGGAGCTGGAATCGGAGGATCGGAGCACGTGGAGATGGAATCAGAGGATCGGGGGCTGGTGGAGGTGGAATCAGAGGATCGGAGGAGGTGGAATCGGAGGATCAGGGGCTGGTGGAGGTGGAATCGGAGGATCGGGGGCTGGTGGAGGTGGAATCGGAGGATCGGGGGCTGGTGGAGGTGGAATCGGAGGATCGGAGATGGTGGAGGTGGAATCAGAGGAACGGAGCTGGTGGAGGTGGAATCGGAGGATCGGAGATGGTGGAGGTGGAATCGGAGGATCGGAGCTGGTGGAGGTGGAATCGGAGGATCGGAGCTGGTGGAAGTGGATTCGGAGCATCGGAGCTGGTGGAGGTGGAATCGGAGGATCTGAGCTGATGGAGGTGGAATCAGAGGATCGGAGCTGGTGGAGGTGGAATCGGAGGATCTGAGCTGATGGAGGTGGAATCGGAGGATCGGAGATGGTGGAGGTGGAATCGGGGGCTGGTGGAGCTCTAGGATCCGGAGCCGGGACTCTGGGTGGAGGTGGAATCGGAAAATCGGGGATGGTGGAGGAGGAATCGGAGCGAATTTTTCCGGACAAATTTCTAGCTTTTTTTCTCGGAAAATGCTCTAAAAACTTGACTAAAATTGCTCAAAATTGCCTTAAAACGCCCCAAATTATGCTTACAGGCCCTAAAACAAGCCTGAAATCCATCCGAAATTCCCAATTTCTTTCCAGGTCACCCCAACCACGGAACGCATCGATATGGAGCGTCTGAAGCGTCGTGACGCCATCGCCTTCTCGTCAAGTGTGATTCTTTTCGAGGATGAACTAGCGGACCATGGAATTGCTCAGGTTAGGGGAGAAAATTGGGTGAAAATAAGCCAAAATTGAGAAAACATGGGAAAAGTGACCCGAAAAAAAACCAGAAAAAATAGGAAAAATTGGCCTAAAATCGAGGATTTTCGAGCCAAAAAACCAGAAAATTGGCTGAAAATTGAGGATTTTTGAACCGAAATTTGTGAAAATTGGTGGAAAAATGCTCAAAAATTGAGGAAATTCGAGAAAATTGGCCCAAAAACCAGGATTTTTAAGCCAGAATGTCCCGGAAAAATTGCAGTTTTTAGCAAAAAATTCGCAATTTCTGGCCTAAATTTCCTTCTAGGCCACCAAAAAAATCAATATTTCAGCTCTCGGCTCGTTGTCGTGTCATGCGAGAGGGCTACTTCTTTGTGCTGCTTCGGTTCTACATGAGAGTCGATGGTGTGCTTTTGAGGTGAGAAATGAGCTGAAAATGACCGAACAATTGAATTTCTCGCAGTTTTTCACCCTAAAAACTGGAAATTACGCGAAAAATCTGTTTTTTTTACCCCAAAATACAACCAAAATCGCTTTAAAAATCACCAAAATTCATTAATTTTCCATGCGCGTCGAATGTGATGCACAGGTCCGCAGTGACACCGTCACTGCAGACTTTGTCGTCTACAGTAGTCTAGGGTGAAATTGAGCGATTTTCTCTGATTTTTTGGTGGTTTTTAAGCGATTTTTGGTGGTTTTAGCACAGAATTTTTAGAAAAATCTGAAAATTTCTTGAAAAAATGTGAAAAATTCGCAAAAAATCTTGAAAAATTCCAAAATTTCAAAAAAAAATTTTTTTCGAAGTTTTCAAAAAAAAGAAGAATTTCAGATGCTGTGACACCCGCATCGTTGGCGACGACAATTCAGGCAAAGTGATTCGTGAATGGCAACTTCGCGAGGCGAAATACGAGAATCTTCGCCACGTGGACCCAGAAGCCCTGCTCGACGTCGATCGGGCATGGATGCATTTGCCAATTGTTGAGGAGCAAATTGATTGTGTTTCGGTTGATTAATTAACAAAATTTTGGCATTTTTGGCTGTTTTTTATTGTCAAAATCTATAATTATGTATTGTGATCTCTATTCTATCCATTCTTTTTTTTCCATTTTTTTTCTTAAATTTCCATGTTATTTATGAAGTATTATTGCTAATTCGTTGCTTGGAAACATCTGAAAATCTTTAGAAGTACTGTATGTGCCTTTAAAATGAATAAAAAAGAAAATGTCAGGGGGTGGGAATCGAACCCGGGTTGCGAGATTGGTAGGCAAAAGCGCAACCCACTAGACTACGCGCGCCCACAGGTAGGATGAGCCATTTGTTGTATAAGAAAGGGGTAGTGGGCGCGACTAGTTGGGCGGCGGTGTGACGCCACTAGATCGCCATTATGAGGACCATGGCGCAGTGGATAACAGTTCTGACTTTGGAAAAAGGGGTTTCTGGTTCGACCCCCACCTAGTTGAATTCTCTTTTGCTTTTTGTTTAGCGTCTAGGACAGCAATTTTACTTTACCTAGAACTGCTAAAACCCTATTTTTCGGAAAATTTCGCTCAAAAATTCAAATTTTCATGGAAAAAGATTACTGTAGCTCATCCCACTGCAACCATATCAAGGTGCTTCACTTCCCACTGTACCCCACGCCATCAAGTCCGCAAATGCGCGCTCATAAGTAGGAGTGCGACCCAGAAAAGTGCTCATAACTCGCTTAGATTCAAAGATACTGTGTTGATTTTTGTACCATTTGAAAGAGCGTAAAATTTTACACAAGACTGTTTTTTTAAAACATAACTCACTTTCTACCGTACCCCACACCATCGGTCTGTAAGGCTTCAGTGCGCGCTCGTCAGTAGGAGTGCGACCCAGAAAAGTCCTCATAACTCGCTTAGATTTGAAGCTACAGCTTTGATTTATATACCTGTAGGAAGCCCATAAAATTTTACGTTTATTTCTGTCTACTTCAATTGGGTATATCGGTTAACCAAGATTTCCTTCTCTCATGAAAAAACACATCCATTGTTTCATGCATGTTTTTTGTCATGTCAATGAGCTCCTCCTCCCCGCCCCACTCAAATTTCAAATCTCGTTTTTTTTTTCATGTTGTCTCTTTCATTCTTTTTTTTCTGCCATTTGCTTTTCTTCTTCTTTTGCCATGCAACATGCTCCAGGAGCACACACAGAAGCACACCTGTCGTCTTGTGCCATCCCAGCCTCTCTCGAATTTTACAATGCTCTTTTTTTCATCTTCTGATGGCAGAAGAGCAAAACCTCCCTCGCTTCTTCTTCTCACAAAGAAATTGGTGTGGAAGAAGAAGAAGAAGAAGAAGAAGACAGTCAAAAAACGAGAGAAGAGAAAAAAAAACGGATAGAGAAATCACCCATGAGTTTTCAATTTGACTCGGTCTCACACACCGAGTCAAACTCGTTTTTGACCCGGAACGAAACAAAATAGCTTCGTTTTTGAATCGTTTTTGAAATCCCAGAAATTTCGTAATTTTTTCAAGAAGAGTTCCGGAAGCATTTTAACGTTATGCTCGCCACCCTGTACTTGAACTTCTAGCTCAATTATCTCGGCTCCTTTAAAAGATATCAAGAAAATGCCAATTAATAAAATGTTTATCATAATTTGATAAACATTTTATCAGTTGACAAATTTTTGATATCTCTTACGGGAACTGAGATAATTGAGCTCAAAATTATGTTGGAGCGTATTTCCAAAAAATTAGACTTCCTAACTTTGATTAATTTATCTCGGTTCCTTCAAAAGATATCAAAAAGTTGTAAACTGGTAAAATGTTTATCATAATATCAGCAACATTTTATCAGTAGACAGAATTTCGATATCTTTTATGGGGACCGAAATAATTGAGTTCAAAGTTGTTGAGTTTCTTCAAAAATCGAAATTTTAGCCTAACTCATTTTTTTCCAAATTTTACAACAATTTGGGCTCTTCTTGAAATAGCCAGAAATATACTTTGAAGTGTGAAGATCAAAAGATTTTTTTCCTCCAAATTTTGTTTTTTAAGTACCCCCTTCAGCCCGTAAAATTTTATAGCTCAAGATCGATCGCCTATACCTTCTCTTTTTTTATCACTTTATCACTGATAGCTGCCAAGTTGATAACTTGGCACAGCTAGCTACTCGGTGATAAAACTACAATCGTTTTTTAAAAATTTGCAGTTTCGAAAATTAATTGGAATTTCTAATTCGGGAAAATTCCATTATAAATTTCATTATTCAACCCATTTTTATGGTTCATTTTTACGGTCCGAAACATGCAGCCTATTAGTAGACCTATAACTTTTTCCAGGATCGATTTTTTTAATCCAATAAAACAAATATGATAGAAGAACTCAAGAGCTACAAAATCATATAATTGGAATAACTGTACCTTGCATATTAACAAAGTTACAGGCTCTAATAGAGGACTTATGTTCTTTGTGGCGGAACACTCATGTTATCTGTAGTGCCGCAATTCCCCGGAGCGTAACTTAGCTCAAAATTGGAATTTTTAAACGATTTAAACAGTACCATAGAGAATTTTAAAAGTGCTACAAAATAATATAAAAACTAACTATATTCAATCGCTAAGTTTCGAATTACAGACCACCAAAGAACACTGTGCGAAATCCAACCTAGGTTGCGCTTACGGCTCTTGCTTCAAAACTCGATTTCCAGTGTTGTTGAATTAGGTACCAATTTATAGGTATTTTTAAGTTCTACGTTTTTCTTTATAGATCAAACGAAAATTCCAGTTTTGAACCGAGTTCTGCGTCTTGAAACATTTCATTATCCCCGATCTATTTGAAGCATCTTTAACACATGTTTCATCTTTTCTCTGCCATTTCTCTATCTTTCTGTTTCTTCCACAAAACACATCTGGCACCAATTGCTCTCACATTTTGCTTTTTTTTCTCATTTTTTGCCACTATATAGCTAATAGGCCCATTGGAACGGACAAATGTCCATCTTTTCTCTGAAGCTTTGTGTTTAGTTGAACTTGCTTAGTTAAACACTCTAACTTTCATCTTTGAGCTCATTTATTTTTATTGCTGTGAAAGATATCAAAAATTTGTCAATTGAAAAAACGTTTATCATATTATCAGCAATATTTTATCAGTTGACCATTTTCTGATATCTCTCATAGGAAGCTAGATAATTGAGCTTAAAATATATGTATTGGACATGTTTCCATTAGAGCATATCCGTCGATTAGATTTCGTAACTTTTTTCATAGCTAAGTTACAGTAATTCAGTTGGTATCATTTTGTAGCTCTTAATTTTTTCTACCATATCTATTTTATTTGATCCGAAAATATGAAGGCTGAAAAAAGCTATGGCCGGGCGTTTTTTATCATCGAGTAGCTGCGAAGTTATCAACGTCAACTTTGAGCTGATATAGCTCATTTCATGTGAAAGATATCAGAACGTAGTTCACTAACAAAATGCTTATCATAATATCAAAAACATTTTATCAGTTGACCCTTTTTAGATATCTTTTATAGGAACATAGATAATTGAGCTCAAAGTGCGCGCTTCTGAATTGCTACGACGTCGACAACGGCACCTTTATCTCGGTTCCTGTGAAAGATATCAAAAATTTGTTAACTGATAAAATGTTTATCATAATATTAACAACATTTTATCAGTTGACCGCTTTTTTATATCTCTCATGAAAACCGAGAAAAATGGGCTCAAATTGCACCTATTCGGATTTCAGATAGTTCTAGTAGTTTTTTGCCAATATCCAAAACCAGAGGCGATGATCGAGAGGAACCGAAGAGCATGAAGAAGCATACACATCATAAGGTAATTTTGTTATTGTCCAATAGAGCGCAATTGCTTTCCTCTAGGCTTATGGAGATTCAACGGGAAAAGAGCCTTTAATCGATTTGCAATCCATCAAACAATGGTTAAATTCGTTCGGAAATCAAGGACACTCTTCAGAAGCTGTACTCAATGTGCTATTCACACTAGGGGTCAGTAAATGTGCTCTATTGATAAAGAAATCAATATTTCAGGTGATTTTATTTGTGATCTACCAGGTGGCTTCCTTATTGCATCGGATGAACAAGAGAGTCGAGAAACAATTGGAGAGTCGGACGAAACAGAGAAAGGTGAGTCTTTTTTTAATTTAAAGAATCTTATTTAAAATTTTATGCTCGTTCTAATGTTACAAAAATCAAAGCTGTAGCTAGAAAACTAAGCCAGTTACGGCGACTTTTCTGAGCCGCGCCGCAAGAGCTATGCAGTTGCAGCCTTGCCGACCGATGTCTTGGGGTACGGTAGATAGAGAAATTTGGAAACAGTACCATCCTATGTAAAATTTTATGCTCTTTCCAGTGATACAAAAATCAAAGCTGTAGCTTCAAAACTGAGCAAACTATGCCCGCTTTTCTGGATTGTGCCGCTGAGCTACGCGGCTCTAGCCTCGCTGATTAGGTTCTTAAGTTTGATGGAGTAATGGCAAAACGAATTTTCTAAAAATTTGAATGCTTTTTATGGATTCGTATGTAAAATTTTCTGTTCTTTCAAACGGCATAAAAATCAATGTAGCATCAAAACTAAGTGAGTTAGGGCAAATTTGCTAAGTAGCCCTGCAGAACTACGCGATTGCACCCCGGTTCTCTGTGCTCGCAACCTCGCCCACCGATAGCATGGGGTACGGTAGGAAGTGAAATTTGTAAACAGTACAATCTAATGTAAAACTTTACGTTCTTTCTAATGGCACAAAATTCAAAACTGTAGCTCTGATTCTAAGCTGGTTACGGTAATTTTTCTGAAAGATACGAGCTTGGCCACGCTGTCGAATTTGGAAAAACTGTAAAACTCGCGAAAAAGTTTTATTTTCCAGGTAGAAGTATCCGATAAACAAACTGGCGACGAGATGGTATTCACGGATCTTCATGAAATGGTTATTCGTGAAAGGATGGTAAGTAAATGTGCTCCATTGATAAATTTTTAAACCTCAAACTTTACGCTCAATTATCTCGCTTCATATAAAAGATATCAAGTATTTGTCAACTGATAAAATGCTTATCATAATATCAACTACATTTTATCAGTTGACAACTATTCGATATCTTTAATAGGAACCGAGATAATTGAGCGCAAACTTGACAGGTTTCTATTTTCAACTTGAAAACATTGCTCATTTCACAGATTCCCTACCGTATGCCAGTGATCAACGACGACATTACCCTCCGGAATTCTCAAATTTTTTACGAGGAAATGAAAATGCGGCGGAGTTGCAGGCAGTTTAGTTCTAGAGATGTGCCGTTGAAAGTTATTCAGAATTTGTTGAAAACTGCAGGTAACTTTTTTTTCAAAATTTAGTATGCCGGCAAGCCAAGAAATTTTAAATTATTTTCCAACAAAAATCAAGTTTCTATCTCAATTTTGAAGCGAGTTATAGCCAAGTTAGTAAATCTGAAGGCACGGTCAGCTGGAGGTGGTAGTCGGCACGCGCGACAGGTACCTCCAGCCGACCGCGCCTTCAGTTTTACAAATTGCTTCATAACTCCCTTCAAAATTAAGATAGAAACTTGAATTTTGTTGCAAAATGATTAGAATCGTTTAGATTTCTTGATTACAACACAAATATTTTTTCCAGGTACCTCCCCAAGTGTCGGAAACCTACAACCCTGGACGTTTTGTGTAGTTTCCAGTGATTCAATCAAAACAATGATCCGGAAGATTCTAGAAGCCGATGAACGAGATAATTATGTTTCGAGAAAGTTTGTAAAGCTTATAATTACCCCTAATTATATTTTTTTGGCTTTCAGAAAAGGCGCATCTTGGGTTGTCGACGTTTCGCAGCTGCAAGACACCTGGCGAAGGCCCTATATCACAGATGCACCGTATTTGTTAATTGTTTGTCATGAGGTAAGCTGTTTCAAAATGAAATATTGAAAAATTCCTACATTTCGGTACAAAAATCATATATTTTGGATTGCTAGTTTTGGTTCTATCGAGGTTTGAAGTTCTGAAGGTGCGATTTGAAGATACATGATATTTGAAACGGATTTAACTCGAAAACTAGAAAAGCTATCAAAACATAATTAAATATCAAAATAAAATAAAGAAAATTCGCCATATTTTGGTACAGAAATCATAAAAATTGGCACAGCCGTTTCTGAGTTACAAGCGTTTGAAGTTGGAAGCGACGCAGAAAGTTAGCTGCTCTCGCTGTCTGCGTCTCTTTAAACGGTTATAACTCGGAAACCAATGAACCAATTTTTATGATTTTTGTATCAAAATGAAGGAAATTTTCTATAAATTCTTTTGATTTTACATTCCGAAAATTCTGATCAAAATTACTAGAAATATGCGCCTTTGAAGAGACATAGTCAAAAATTCACGAAATTTCCAGATCTTCCGCGACGTCCACAACAAAACCGAGCGGGTCTTCCATTATAATCAAATCAGCACCTCAATAGCCGTCGGTATTCTTTTGGCGGCAATTCAAAATGTTGGTTTGAGTACGGTAGTGACGTCACCACTCAACGCAGGTCCCGATATTTCTAGGATGTTGAGGAGGCCCGAAAATGAAAGTGTGAGTTTTTCTAGAAAAACCGCTATAACTCGCTTAGACTCAAAGCCAGAGTGTTGATTTTTAT
This sequence comes from Caenorhabditis nigoni, assembly GCA_027920645.1. Taxonomy (NCBI): domain Eukaryota; kingdom Metazoa; phylum Nematoda; class Chromadorea; order Rhabditida; family Rhabditidae; genus Caenorhabditis; species Caenorhabditis nigoni. Next base: position 14,441,370 of record CP115866.1, read on the forward strand.
ACCATTCGAAAGATCGTAAAATTCTACATAAGACTATATTTTTGACAATTCATATTTTCTACCGTACCCCACGTCATCGGTCGGCAGAGATGCAACGAGGCGTAGCTTTAGTGGGGTGACCCAGAAAAGTTGTTATAACTAAGTTAATTTTGTAGCTACAGAGTTGATTTATGTACCATTCAAAAGCCCATAAAATTTTACATCAGATTGTAGTTTTTGCAAGTTACCTTCTCTACCGTACCCCTACGTCATCGATCGGTAAAGCTGCGACCGCCTAGAGGGCGCTCGCGCGTAGATAGGAGCGACATCTAGAAAAATTGTCGTAAGTAGCTTGGTATTGAAGTCACAAAGTTGATTCTTATACCATTAGAAAGAGCATAAAATTCTACATAAGACTATATTTTTGACAATTCATATTTTCTACCGTACCTCACACCATCGGTCGGCAAGCTTGCAACCGCGCAAGTACGTAGGAGTGTGGCTCAGAGAAGTCGTTGTAACTTGCTTAGCTTTGAAGCTACAAAGTTGATTTTTACAGTATTTGAAAAACCATAAAATTTTACATAAGACATTAGTGTTTGCAAATTTCACTTTCTACCGTACCTCATGTTATCGGTGAGCGAGGTTGCAACCGTATAGTTTAGCAATGCAACTTATAAAAATTGTCATAACTTGCTTAGTTTTAGAGCTACAAAATTTATTTATGTATCATTGGAAAGCCCATGAAATTTTACACCGTACAATATAATTTTCCAGATCCTTCTACTCCTCCCCCTTGGCTACGCATCAGAAGACGTTCTAGTTCCCGATCTCAAAAGAAAACCGGTCGAGCATATCACAAAATTATATTGATTATTTTTTTGAATTTTTTCCAGAACTTTCCATTCGTTTGCTTCACTTTTGTTGTTAACATGCTTTCATTAAATTTTTGTTTTTAATTGTTGAAAAGTTTATTTGGGGATGGGAGGCAAATCATTTTGTACAAAAACCCGGATCAATTTGATGATTTCGGCAGGGGCTGAATTTTGAAAAAAGACTGAAAAATTGGGGAAAAAAGAAACTCGTAACGGGAAAAGTGTTAAAAATTCAAAAATGAATGACAGTATATAAAATGAGGAATCATGGACAAAGGTGTAAAAATTTCAGACAAAAAAATCCCAGACGAAAATTGCTCATCGCCCATAATCCAACATAAAATCATCGACCATGCCATCATCCTCGTGCTGCTCCGTGAGCCAGAATTGTGCATTTCTTCTTACTCTAGTTTTTCGTGCCACCGAAGCACATAATTGAGCCTCATTCATGTTACACCATCCACAAGAGGCTTGACAATTCTCAGCCATCCATTGACGACGTCGCGAGCAGAATTGTTGACCACGCCAGTAGGCGCAGGAGACGTGACGGTCGTGACAACCTGAAGACAAGCAGAAAGATTGAAATGTGCTACAGTATAGTGTAAGAATCTTTGAAATCGGTTTAGTGGTTCTTCAGTTACATCCGATTGAAATTTACCGTAACAATCATAATAGAAGCCCAACGGAACTCTCAACTTTGAGTCAATTTACCTCGGTTCCTTGGAAAGATATCAACAGTGTGTCAACTGATGAAATGTTGATAAAGTTATGATAAATAATTTATCAGTTGACAACTTTTTGATATCTTTGACAGGAACCGAGATAAATAGGCTCAAAGTAGAGAGATAATTTTTTATTCCCAAAAAGTCAAAGTGCAACAACTTTTGCTTGTTTCGTTTTATGCCCCGGCCTAGTTGAGGTGAACAAAATACTTTAATCTACCAAACATTAAATTTCCTACATTTTGATACAAAAATCATCAAATTCGGATTTTTAGTTTTGGTTCTATTGAGGTTTTGAGGTTTCAAGTTGCGGTTTTTAGCTGAATCATTTTGAATGCCTATATCTCAAAAACTATGAATGCTATCTAAAATAAATTAACTGGTCAAATAAAATATAGGGAATTTCCTACAATCTGGTACAAAAATGATAAAAATTGGTTTATTCGTTTTTGAGTTACAAGCCTTTGAAATTGGATAGCTAGATTGCTTTCTCTGTCTGCGCCTCTCTAAACTTCAAAGGCTTATAACTCGGGAACCATAACACCGAAGTGTATGATTCTCATATGAAAAACAAAATATAAGAAATTTCCTAGATTTTGGTACAAAAAACATAAAAATTGGCTGAGCCGTTTTTGAGTTACAAGCGTTTGAAGTTTAGAGAGACGCAGGCAGCTAGATCGCTCTCGTTGTCTGCGTCTCTCTAAACTTCAAACGCTTCTAACTCGGGAACCATTTGACCAAAATGTTTTATTTTTGCATGAAAATAAAGTAAAAATTCTATAAATTATTTTGATATCCCATTTATCAGTGCCTTACCTCTCTGATTATCATTTGACTGGCACAAACCGCAAGATTTCCTACAGTAGCGATTCATATAAACCGTATTCGTTCGACACTCGTTTTGTCTTGACCATTGGTTGCAGCATGGGTCCTCGTTGTAGCAGTTCTGAAATTTGTTGGACATCTAAACACACAGACATACAAGAAGAGTCTCACTGATTGTGGAGTGGCAGCTGGTCTCTGTTGAGGCTGAGCTTGTTGTTGCTGCTGCTGAGGCTGTTGCACATTTGCGACGGCTGTAGTTTGGGCAGGCTGAAAATTCAATTATTGATTTTTATACTAAAATGTGTGAAATTTTATGTAGATTATTTTATCAGTATATTACTTTTAGATGCAATTATTGGTTTTTGAGATATGTGCGTTCTACCGTACCTGCTGGAATTGTTGTCCTGCTCGACACCATCCGGCGACACACTGTCCCATGTAGCACGCATCCAATCCTTCGAATCCACGACACAAACCACCCGGTTTCACTTTAGCTACACAGTGTGGATTGCCACGTGTATCGCAGAACAGGTATTGGGATCCACAGTTGGCGTTGTTTCGGTTGCATGTTGGACGGGGCGCGTAGTGGTAGAGATTGTCGGTGTAGGCGTTGGATAGTCCTAAAAGTTTTGGATTGAGCAGGAAATTTCCTACATTTTGAGATTACAATCATAAAAATTGGTCTACTGGGTCCTGAGTTACGGTAGTTTGAAGTTTGTGGGAGAGAGACGCAGGTAAGAAGAGTGACTAGCTTCTCTGCGTCTCTTCATAACTCTTCAACCAGTGGACCTCTTTTAAGCAATTTAGCTTAAGATGACAAAAATAATATTTCCTACATTTTAAGACAAAAATCAAAGAATTCGGTTTACTGGGTCCTGAGTTATGGGCTTTTGAAGTTTGAGAGACGCAGACAACTAGACACCTTGCTTCTCTGCGTCTCTTCTAACTTCAAGGGGATGTAACTCCGTAGCCAGTTGGCCATATTTCTTGAATTTTATCCTAAAATGTAGGAAATGTTCTCTGAATGATTTTCGTACTAAATTTCAAAATGTTTGATCTACTTAAACATCACTAGAGCACATTCACTTACCATCTCGGTTAATCTTATCCCATGGTCTCATTTGAGCGTAACTGAAGTGCTGTGAGTTGGCGCATGCTCCGATGTCTGGTGGGTATTGCTGAAAATCTTATGTTTATAGTTTTAAGGGAAATCCAAGCTTCAATGAACATCGATTTCATTGGAGCGCATTTCCGCCGGACCAGATAAAACTCACATTTTCTCTGGCAAATCGATTCTGATGATTTTGTCTCCACATCTCCCAAATGAAGTCCACAAATGTGTGATGAAGGAAGAAAATTGGGTCGTTGGCAGATGTTGATGGTGGTTTCATGTCTCCGCCCATCCAGAGATGAATGGAGGCGTGGGTGTACTCGAGGGCTCCGAAATATGGTCGGAATGGGCAACCTGAACGATAACATTTTTTGATTTTAGTTGTAATTTGAAGGAAATTGTATTTAGATCATTTTTGCAGTTTGCCGTTTTTAGGTATCTCTGCGGGGTAAGAAGATATCGGTGTTTCAATTGGGGAGCCCTAGCTTTCTAGGCACCCGACTCTTCAATTGCTCATATCTCTAAAAATGCAAGTCCACTTTATTAGATTGTAGTATCAAAAGAATCTGTATTAAATTTCCTTTATTTTTTTTATAAACATCATGCATTTTGGTCTGATAGTTCCCGAGTTATGAGCGTTTGAAGTTTCGAGAGACGCAGACAACAAGAGTTACTAGCTGTTTTTTTTTTCTAATTTCAAACGCTGGTAACTCGCGAACCAAGCAACCAAATCTCATGTTTTTTCGGATTAAAATGTAGCAAATATTTAGTATTTTATTTTGATAGTTGATCATGTTTTTGAGAACTACTTCAATTTCTGAGATATAGGCGTTTAAAATTTTCAGAAGGCAAAAAAGTCCAAGTCTCTTCAAACGCGCATAATATGTCTCGAGATATTATCTCGAGGAGTTCAATTTAACTTTTATTAGAAGTTGATATCAAAAGAATTTGTAGAAAATTTCCTTCATTTTTATACAAAAATCATAAAATTTGGGCGAATGGTGTTAGAGTTGTAAGCGTTTGAAGTTTAAAAAGACATAGACGACGAGAGTGATCTAGCTGTCTGCGTCTCTTCTGACTTCAAACGCTTCTAACTCGCGAACCAAGCAACGAAATCTTATGATTTTTGTACCAAAATGTAGAAAATTTTCTGTATTTTATTTTGATTATTTATAATTTTCGCTAGCTCCAATAGTTTTTGAGATATAGACGTTAGAAATAACATAGCCATAAAATAGCGTTATCTAAACTTCAAGCCTCGATGAAACCGAAACTAACGATTCCCATTTGCTGATTTTGATATAAAAATGTAGAGAATTTCAACCGAATTACTTTTATACCAAAGTCTTTTACTAAAGAAGAAAAGCTCACCTGTTTGCGGAGCTGTAAACGCCATCACGCTGACCAAATCATTCTGTGCCATCAAATTATTAATATTCTGCTCAGTGAACATTTTTCCCTCCGTCGCCATTCGTCGAATAATATTCGGACGTCCTTCAAGTGTCCTAAATCCAGCAAACGGTCCACTAACCAGTTGTCCCGATGCATCAGTCATTCCCATGAACAATGGTCCGAACATAATCGAGTCTCTTGGATCTGGCAAATATGATTCCAGGACACTATCCCAATAAGGCATCGAAATTCCTGGATCAATCATTCTCAAAGCGATTTCCATTCGTTTCATGTATTCTCTGTGCCAGACAAGGAATCCTGGACCCGAGTGTGCTCCGGAAGCGGAGCCTACTTGTCTGTGCATCACTGATAAACGATCATACTCTCCAGAACGCTTAAGTTGCATGATGGCGTTGTGCCAGCGGACACGCTCGTTGTCGGACATCATTCTGAAAAATGAAAAATAGCTAAAAATGTAAAATTTCATGGTCTATCGATTGGTATAAAAATCCAAGCTGTATCTAAAAATCTAAGCAAGTTATGACTACTTTTCTGGGTTGCAGCCTTGCCGACCGATGGCGTGCTGTACGGTAGAAAGTGAAAAGGTTACAAAACAGTCTTATGCAAAATTTTACGCTCTTTCAGATGGTACAAAAATCAAGAATGTAACTATAAAATTAAGCAAGTTATAACAACTTTTGAAGGACGCGCCGCTAAGCGCGGTTGCAGCCTTGCCTAATGGTGGCGTGTTTTAAGCTCAATTATCTCGCTTCCTATAAGCGATATTAAAAAATTTTAACTGATAAAGTGTTGATCATAACACCAGCAACACTGTATTAGTTAACAGATTTTTCGTATCTATTACAGAAAATGAGATAAGTTGGGTCAAAAAGAGGTATTAAGCAAACATAATGCTGATAACGTACCTGTATTCTTTTCTGTACGACATCAAGTATGGCTGACCATTTGGAAGAATACATCCGTTTGCCATTCGACCCTAAAAATATTGAAGTTTTGGATTACTGTAACTGAACTTTATGCTAAAAGCTGTAGCTTAAAGAGGGAGCCATAGAGTCGCGCATCTCAACTTGTACTTGGATTAACTCGGCTCCTATAACAGCTATCAAGAAACTGTCAACTAATAAAATGTTGCTGATATTATGCCAAACATTTTATCAGTTGACCGATTTTTGATATCTTTTATAGGAACTGAGATAGTTGAGCTCAAGGTGTCAAACCCAAAAAATAGGCGGTGCGCCGTAGGCGCGTAAGCCAACCGTTCGAAGCGTCAAAGGCGCGCAAACAAACTGATAACTATAAAATACAGTACCCTACATGCCTAAGAAACTTGACTCACCCCCATATACGGACAAATGCACGCAATATTCATGCATCCCTGCGCGGATGGTGCAAATCGTGGTGGGTTGGCTGGCGAGAATCCTCCTTGAACTCCTGGAGCACCTGCTTGGAACGCTTGACGCTTTCTGATCGCTTTTCTGGCGGCACTATCCCATTCTTGTAGCATATGACATGTCTGTTTCATGTCTGAAATTTTGCTTTTTTTGTGGAATTTTCTAGAAGCTACATTTTTAATACGTATTGCAACCCCTTTGCCTTTAACCCAATTTATCTCAGTTCCTTCAAGAGATATTAAAAAACTGCCAACTGATAAGATGTTAATGATAATATGATAAACATTTTTATAGTTGATCACTTTTTGATATCTCTCACAGGAAATAAGATAACTTGAGTCAAAGTTAGAGGACATCCTCCTGTAGACATGTCAGGGTTCCTAACTTTCACTCAAATTATCTCGGTTCCCTTGGAAGATATAGAAAATTTGCTAACTGATACAATGTTGCTGATATTACGAGAAACATTTTGCTGGGTGATAACTTTTTATATCTTTTACAGACATATAGATAAAACCGGTCAAAGTCAAGCATACCCCAACCTGCGATGTCGACCCGTGCCTGTTTACTAGATAGCGTATAACTCGGTTCAAAACCGGAATTTTTGTTTGAAACAAAAAGTAAAATGTAGATCTGGTTAAGATCTACAAAATGATATATAACTCGACTATATTCGAAATCGAAGTTTTGATACCAGAAGCCGTGAAGCTCCGACCCGCTTTCATCGCTTCTGCCCAGTGGTCAGAGGCGCGCCCTTCTATTAGAGATTTAAATAAAATTACCTGAATCTGGCGCCTGTGAGCAATTAAAATCCGCATTCACCGAGCTGCTGAGCACGGCCAGTGTGCCAGAAAAGACGAGAAAGGCGCCAAGCCGCCTACCCATTTTTATAGTGGTGTTGTCTGAAAATTAATTAATGAGATAATTATGGGTAATTAGGGTAATTAAAGAGAAAATAGGAAAGATTGATAAAATGATAGATTTGAACTTATCAATGATTAAAAGAAGATAAAAACGGAAATTCTTGACCAAACCAAACTACATAGAATTTTCTAGAACTTTTTTTTCAAGAAATTGAATTTCAGAATTTCCTAGAAAATTCTGTATTTTGAGTCAGAACTTCTGACCTTACTATATTATATTACACCTTGCCACCAAACCCATAAGAAAATTTTTTTCCAAATTTGTTCATATTCTCCTCCCTTAACCTCTTGACCATCTTCTTCTTCTTCTTCTAGCTAAAAAACGAGAGAGTATGTAATTTGAAGAGACGCCAGACACATTTCTCATACATTCCATTCCCGATTTTGACCTTCGTCGTTTCGGCAGAAAAAAACCACCATTTCGATTTTGTGTTTACTTCACCTCAAAATAGCTCATTTCTCTAATTCTCTCAATTCCCTATGCTATTTCTTTAGTTCCATGAAACGACATGCTAATTGATTCCGAAAGTTTGAGGGGGCGGAGCCTATGTTGTCTATGTTTGGCGAAGAACACAACAACACGAGATTCGAGGAAATGATAAGATCAATTTGAGAGAAAACGGATAGAAAAAATTGAAGAAGAAGAAATTTTCGGGGTTGACGTCAGTTTGATTACCGGCCTAGAAAACGAACCATACCAGGTTAATTGTTAGTCACACTCAGTAGCAGTAGTGTCTAGTAGGCCTTAAAAACACTGGGAAACCCCTTGGAAATTGATAGAAAAGAAGAAAAAAGACTTTTAGGGTAGCCGGGAGTCGAACCCTGGTGTTCAGATTGGTGGGCAAAAGTGTAAGCCACTAGGCTACGGGCGCCCACACGGGAGGTGAATCAGTTGTTGTATAAGAAAGAGGTGGTGGGTGGCACTCGATGGGGAGTGGTGAGCGCCGCTAGTGGCGACACTATGGGAGACATGGCGCAATGGATAGCGAGTCTGACTTTGGAAAAAGGGGTTTCTGGTTCGACTCCCTCCTAGTCCAGTTTTCTTTTGCGTTTTGTTTAGCGTCTAGGGCAAAATTTAGAACCTTCAAAATCTTATTTTTAAGGGTATTTCTTTAAAAAATGTCCTCTACCTTAACTTTTTGAGAGGGAAATTCATGAAAATCGCTTTTCAAAATCATAAATAGATTCTAAAAAACCTGAAAAACACTTTTCGCCACCAGGGGGTTCGAACCCCGGACCTCGAGATCCATCTGCAAAAACGCTAACCACAGAGCCACGCGGACACACAAATCACAAGAAGCGGAAGGCGAAGATAAGGTGAAGCCAGTGGCCACTGATCAAGGGGGGGGGGGCTAAAGAATCAATCTTCAAAAGTCACAAAACTCCAAATACATGACTTTTGTGGGGAAGAAAATTCAAGGAGAAATAGAAGAAATCAAAAAAGGAAAAAGAAAACAAATAAAATTCAAAGTTCAAGGTTTCTTTGGGAATGACCACTAGTTATTTTGTATGTGGCTAGAAACGAATTACATGTGCTAAAAAATACAGAAAATTGAAAATTTCTCCTGAAAAATTGGACCCAAATTATAGACTCAAAAATTTATGGCTTTTTTGGGGTTCTGTCGAAATTGTAGCCACTGGGTCTCGAACCGGTTGGGGGACCGCCCGTTTTTTGGAAATACATAGAGACAAAAAACTTTTGTTAGGTATCCCCCCAAAAGTTCAGTTCAGGCAAATTATCCAAACCGGAACTGGGATGGATGATGTTCCGGAAGTTTCTATAGGGGGAAAAAGAAATGGATATGTGGGTTTTTTGTTAGGGGAAAAATCGGAAAATCAATCTGTCTAGTGATAACCCCCCGGATAACCTTCACCTACTTTTTACTTCCAAAAACATGCAAAAAGTGATTTTTGAAGTCAAAAGGATATCCCTCTAACTTTGAGGCAATTTATCTTGGTTCCTGTGAAAGTTATCAAAAAGTGGAAAACTGACAAAATGTTAAGCATAAAATTTTACACATTTTGTCTGTTGATTGCTTTTTAATATCATTCACAGGAATCAAGGTAAAGTGGGTCAAATTTAAAGGACCCTTCAGGGCCGACCGAGGGACACATTTAACTTTGAGCCGCTTTATCTCGATTCCTGTAAAAGATATCAAAAAGTGATCAACTAATAAAATGTTTATCAAATTATGCTTAACATTTTATCAGTTAACCATTTTCTGATATCTTTTACAAGAAATGAGATATAAGGGCTCAAAGTAAACAGTCGATTTGAGTTTGGAAAACTTTGGAACTTTAATTTTTCAATTTTTCCGGCCAAAAACTTTTATAAAAACGGAAAAAAAACTAATTAACTAACAATCAAAAAAAGTGGGTCTGATACTATCTTTGATTTAGTGACCTCTGACTTCCCCCCCATCTTTTTTTTGACGGTCATCCCACCGAGAAAAACGTGGGCGGAGCCTATTTGTTGTGTAACAATAACGTTATATGACCAGAAAGAATGTCTAGTGCACTTTTAAACATAGATATAGGTTTTTTGTTGATGTCAGCGTTTTTATATTGTCACATGAAAACTGAAGTTTTGGTCAGAAGGGGAAGCGAGTTTTTAAATTTTTGAATTCCCGCCAGATTGTTTTGAAATTCGAAATTTGAAATTTTGGGACTTTATTGAAATAGATAGCTTGAAATTTTGTAAATATTCTAAAACTCTAAATTTTTAAATTTCAAAAATTCGAGAATTCAAAAATTCAAAAATTTAAAAATATTTTTTTTTTGAAATTTGGAAATTCAGAAATTCAGAAATTCAGAAATTCAGAAATTCAGAAATTTAGAAATTCCAAAAATTCAGAAATTCAGAAATTCAGAAATTCAGAAATTCAGAAATTCAGAAATTCCAAAAATTCAGAAATTCAGAAATTCAGAAATTCAGAAATTCAGAAATTCAGAAATTCAGAAATTCAGAAATTCAGAAATTCAGAAATTCAGAACTTCAGAAATTCAGAAATTCAGAAATTCAGAAATTCAGAAATTCAGAAATTCGGAAATTCAGAAATTCGGAAATTCAGGAATTCAGAAATTCAGAAATTCAGAAATTCAGAAATTCAGAAATTCAGAAATTCAGAAATTCAGAAATTCAGAAATTCAGAAATTCAGAAATTCAGAAATTCAGAAATTCAGAAATTCAGAAATTCAGAAATTCAGAAATTCAGAAATTCAGAAATTCAGAAATTCAGAAATTCAGAAATTCAGAAATTCAGAAATTCAGAAATTCAGAAATTCAGAAATTCAGAAATTCAGAAATTCAGAAATTCAGAAATTCAGAAATTCAGAAATTCAGAAATTCAGAAATTCAGAAATTCAGAAATTCGTAAATTCAGAAATTCAGAAATTCAGAAATTCAGAAATTCCAAAAATTCAAAAAATCTGAAAATTGTCAAAACAAGCAAAAACATCTAAAAACTGGGACAGTTCCAGCCAAATATATAGGCTGAAATTGGGCGCAATTTATTTTTTTTATTTTCTCCAAGTGTAACATACTGTATTTGTATTACGATTTTCACATTTTTTGTAACATTCTTCTCCTGTTTTTCAGATTTTCTTCTTCTTCTTGTTTTTTTTTCGAAAATGTTTTTCTAAGCTTCTACAGTCAAAAAAGTAGTAGTAGTAGTTGGGAGGTTTGATTGATAGTACGGGTCCATGTACTTGGTCATTTCTCTTCTTCTTCTTCTTCTTCTTTTTTGATGATACATACTTCTATATAGAAGGAGACGTGCGGTTTTTACACTATAAAAATGCGGGGTGGCATTGAAAAAAAAAGAAAAAATTGCGGCGGTCAAAAGCTGTAGACAAGCATTTTTTTTTCATTGAAATGGTCACTTTCTTTCTTAAACCTTGAAAAGCCTGATGGGGAGCGTGACAAAGGTAACTGCACTTTCAGCGCAAGTATCTCGGTTTCTGTGAGAGATATCAAAAAACTGTTAACTAGTATAATGTTGCTGATACTATGACAAACATTTTATCAGTTGGTGGTTTTTTGATAGCTTTTACAATAACAGAGATATGTGAGTTTGAAGTTGGGAGAGAGAAATGAGCCGCTAGAGGCTGCAGCTTTGCCAACCCGTGGCGTGGGGTGGGGTAGAAAGTGATATTTGTGAACAATGCAGCTTAATGTAAAATTTTACGCTCTTTCGAATGACTGTAAAATCAAAGCTGTAGCTGTAAATCTAAGTGAGTTATAGAAATTTTACTAAGACGATTTGCCAGAGCTACTCGGTTGCAGCGTTGCCGACCGATAGCGTGAGGTACGGTAAGTGAAACAAAACACAATCTAATGTGAAATTTTACGCTCTCCCCCATAGTATAAAAATTGAAGCTTTAGCTAATAATCTAAGCAAGTTATACAACTTTTCTGGGTCGCACCGCTAGAGCTACGCGGTCGCACCCTTCGCCTGCCGCCCGATGGCGCTCAGCGGCATGACTTGGAAAAATTCTCCCTAACTCGCTCAGTTTTATAGCTACAGTATTCATTTTTAAACCATTCGAAAGAACGTAAAATTTTACATAGGACTGTATTGCTTGAAACATTATTTTTCTACAGTACCCAACGCCATCGCTCGACAAGGCAGCTACCGCGTAGCCTCAGTGGCGCGACCCAGTAAAATTACTTCAACTTGCTTAGTTTTATAGCTACAGAACTGATTCTTATACCATTCGAAAAAGCGTAAAATTTTATATGAGATTGGTCTTTTCCAATATAGAGGCTTCAGACAACATTTTCAAAAAGGCCTCTCAATTTCAGTTCCATTCCTCGAGAAATAACAAAGAAGGAATTTGGAACATTCGAATTTTCGATCGTTTAATCATTAATTACTTTCTTTCCCAGAAACAATTCTCCAGGAAACTTACCCCTATCATCATATCATCAAAAACAAGGAACCTATTCTTGGTTTTTTATTGAAAAAAATATATAAAAATCACAAAACAACTGATCAAATCACCAAAACAAAACGCATCGAACAACAACTGATAGAACTACAAGAACATCATTTGAAGAAAAAAAAGAAACCAGTTTTTCAAAATTTCCGAAAAATCGCCAAGTCATCATCTGATTTTTAGGTCATTTTGGGGAATTAGAGATTGATCCAATTGTCAGAGACGCAGAGAAGCGAGAGAAGAATGTTGTTTGTTGTTTTGTTGTGATTCGATTTACGATTGGAAATTAAGCAAGTTAAAATTTTGTGATAGTTGGAACGGTGAGAAACTGGAGGGAAAACTTACAATTTGGAGGAAAAACATCAAAAGGGAAATTAAAATAGTTGCACTGGACGCTAAACAAAAAGCAAAAGAAAATTCGACTAGGTGGGAGTCGAACCAGGAACCTCTTTTTCCGAAGTCAGCACTGTTATCCATTGAGCCACGTTCCCACTTCTCTCTCGTTATGGCGACACAAGCGGCGCCACACCGCCACCCATCGAGTCGCGCCCACCACCTCTTTCTTATACAAAAAGTGCTGTGTCCCTTATGTGGACGCGCGTAGCCTAGTGGTTTACGCTTTTGCCCACCAATCTCGCATCCCGGGTTCGGCTCTCAACACTGCAATTTTCTTTTTTATTCTTTTTAAAGGCATGTACAGTACCTCTAAAGTGTTTTTAAGACTTTTTGTATGCATTGAAAAAAAAAAATTATTGTTTGGAAAGTTTTATTGCAATAAAACTGAGAATTTTCAGAAAAAAAACCATAAAAAATAGTTAATTACTCAAATTCTCACAACAAGATACAAAATGAACATGATAACGAAGTAGACGAACATGACTAGTCCGGCCAATGGGCGTGCGGTTCTCATCCATTCGGTCCAATTTGTGTCACGAGCTGCAAGATATCATTTTTAGGGGCTTTCAGGGGAAAAGAAGTACTGTATGTGTCTTCAAAAAGAACAAAAACGACGATGGCGCGGGTGGGAGTCGAACCAGTGATGTGAGATTGGTAGCCAAAAGCGTAAGCCAAGAGGCTAAGCGCGCTCTGAGGATTTGTTTGGCAGTTGTTGTATAAGAAAGAGGTGGTCGCGCCACTGGGAGGTGGGAGGGTGGCGCGGTGGCGCACCATCTCACTATGGCCGGTGCGGCGCAATGGATAAGAGCCTGACTTTGGAAAAAGGGGTTTCTGGTTCGACTCCCACCCAGTCGAATTTTCTTTTGATTTTTGTTTAGAGTCTAGGAAAACCATTTTCTTTTCCTAGGATCTCTAAAATACTATTTTTCAAAAAAAAATTGATTTTTCCCCCTCCAGCTTGAAAAAAAAACTAGAACCTACCGTAATCCACAACCATACCCTCTTCCTTCCACGAGGCAGGTACATAATCCTTGACAGCATAGATCTTTCGAATTGGAAGAGGGACTGGAATTTTTGTAGCACAAAGAGCACAAAGGACACCATGAAAAACGGCAGAGACGATGTTACTGATAAGAAGGATATGGAATAAAGTGATAGAAGAGGGTCTTTTGGAAAGATAGAGGGGAATTTTGATAGTGATATCTTGGAGGAACATGAACTCGAGATAGATGGTCATTAGGTTGATAACGAAGGCCAAGGACACGGTTGGAGCAAAAAATGAGACTTGGATGAACATTGTGCACACCTGGAAATAGAGATTTTTGTGTAAAATCTTATGGGCTACATTTTTGTAGTTGACAAATTTTTTGTAGCTTTGCTGGTTTTTGAGATATGCGCCTTTAAAGAAGGAAGGGGTGCTTTCACCACCTCTGGAGGTACGCGCACTTTAAAGGCGCATAACTCAATAACCCATACAGCTAGCTAAAAATTTTTGACATATAAAATATGTAAAATTTCAATCTCTACGTTTTTGCAGTTTACACTTTTTTGATATCTCCTCTAGAAAACTCACCAAAGTCGGCGCAACAATTGTGGACCAAAAATAGGGACTATGTCTTACGAAATCCACGTTCACCGCGAGCATCGACCAGGTATTACCCAATTCAAAACCAGTAACTGGTGCGGTTTTTGACACATTTCCACTACCGTAATAAAATTGAGACGCGGAGACGTTGAGAATTTTGAAGTCCGAAATGATTCGCTTCATTTTTTGTTCTTCCCATCCTGCAATTAAAATGGGTTATAACTCGCTTAGTTTGACGGCAACAGCTTTGAATTTTAAACCATTCGAAAGAGCGTAAAATTTTACACGAGACTGTAAGATTTAAAAATTTCATTTTCCACCGTACCCGACGCCATCGGTTGGCAAACGAGGGATGCGACAGCGTAGCTCGAAGTCCGATATAGTAAAGTTGATATAACTCGCTTAGTTTTAGAGACGCAGTTTTGATTTTTATACCAATCAAAAAAGCGGAAAATTTTACATAAGACTGTACTATGTGAAAATTTCAGGGTCTACCGTACCACACGCCATCGGTCTGCAAGACAGCAACCGCGTAGCGCACGCACGGGGGTAGGAGTGCGAATCAGATAAGTTGCTATAACTCGCTTAGATTTATAGTCGCAAATTTGTAATGTATACTAATCGAAAGAGCATCAAATTTTACATGAGACTGTATGTTTTGCAAAACACACTGTCTACCGTACCCCAAGCCATCGGTCGGCAAGGCAGCAACTGCGAAGCGCGCGCGCTTAGGTAGGAGTGCGCTTAGGAAAGCGGACATAACTCGATTAGTTTTTTAGTTACAAATTTGATTTTTATACCATTCGAAAGAGCGTAAAATATTACATCTTACCCTATAACTTCAAAATTTTAAAAACTCACCAAAACTCAAGGTTGGCGGAATATTATACAAGTTCTGAAGTTGCACTTCAGCCATCGTATCCGTCGCAAATAAGTTCACCGAACACTTATTCTGATCATATGGGAAATCTCCGAAATCAAACATACAACCGACTTTTATGGAAAACGTTGGGTACATTTCCACCTTTGCTCGGTCCTTTTCAACCATTTGGATGATTACATGAGCGCTGGTTGAGAAGTCAAAAGCGGAGGCAAGACCGGAGGCACTGGAAATTTTCGATTTGTCTTACTGTAGCTATTGGTTACTGTACCTATTAGAAACCCTGATTTTCGGCTGCCAAACTTGCCACTTTTTGACACGAGCGTAGTGTATTCCAGCGAAATCTTTCGGATCCCAAACTAGGTACTCATCGTACCAACGCTGAAAATTTTTTTGAAAATTTCTGGAACAATTTTTTTCTCATACCATATAAATATGTCCATGGAGCGTCATTGTTTGCTCTTTTTGGTTAATTGAGACATGAATGACATGCCAGTGAACATCCACTACTGTTGGGACGGATGCATTCTTTACCGGACGTTTTTTGATGTCGTACCCGCGGAAAATGCGTTTTTCCAAGTCAGACTGATGAGCCGAATAGGTGCGGTTGAAGAATGCTGGAAAAATTAGCTTTTTCACCGAATTTTTTGGAAAATCGGGTTTTAGGGACTTTAAAGAAAGAAGAATGACTGTACTAGACGCTTAACAAAAAGCAAAAGAAAATTCGACCAGGTGGGAGTCGAACCAGGAACCTCTTTTTCCAAAGTCAAAGTTGTTATCCACTGCGCCAGGCCCCCCACCTCTCACACAATAGCACCACAAGGGGCGCCACACCGCCACCCTTCGAGTGGCGCCCACCACCTCTTTCTTATACGCCAACCGCCTCTCCTTCCTTGTGTGCGTCCGTAGCCTACTGGTTTCCGCTTTTGCCTCTCAATCTCGCATCCCGGGTTCGACTCCCACCAGCGCCATTTTCTTTTTTACTCTTATTAAAGGCACATACAGTACTCCTAAACTCTTACTTTCCGCATCCCCCTCCTCGGAGTCGATTCCCTGCTGTTGTGCGTTGACATCTCTCTTCAGAATAGCTAGGTAGAATATAAAAATTAAATAAAAAAGTAGGAGTAGTCGCATATTGCTCAGGTTATACGATTTTTCAGAATTCTCAGGGAATGAAAAAATCGAAGAACTGGAAAAATTTGGGGGTGGAGGGGACGGGGGTGGAGCTAAAATGTTTATGATTTGCAGAGGGAATTGTTTAATTTTTGATTGGGGGATTCTGGAAATTTGATACAGTATCAGGTATCAATTTATGGTATAAACATGAAGACGTAGAATCCAAGTTAGAGGAAAATTACTCCACGTTCGAGTTTGAACTGGAAGTTTGAAGAGCCAAAGATGACAAGAAAGGGCGCCGTAACAAATTATGAACCTTAAAGGCGCATAACTCAAAAACCAAAATAGCTAGCTCAAATTTGTAAATTAACAAAATGTAGCTTATAAAATTTCACACATTTTAATAGTTAACAACTTTTTAGTAGCTCATTTGGTTTTTGAGATATGCGCCTTTAAAGAAGGAAGAGCCTGCGTGGCACCTCACGAGGTGCGCACACTTTAAAGGCGCATAACTCAAAAATTAAAGTAGTTATACAAAAACTGTAAATTGTGAAATGCGTAAAATTTTATGGGCTACATTTTTGTTGTTAGCAACTTTTATGTGGCTAGCTTAGTTTTTGAGATATGCCGCTCAGACGATGTATAGCGATTTCCCTGGAGCAATTTGCCGATTTCCTTGGAGCAGACTCATCATTTAATAGCTCATCACCTCTATAGCCAATTTCTTGTCAATTTTCCCATTAACCTTTTCCCCAAGAACCACTTGGCACAGTGCCAAATAGTCTCCCGCTGAAATCTACTAATCCACCTGTCCTTCTCCATCTGCATTAGCACCTAACTGCAATGCGTTTTGAGAGTGTAATATCTTGAGAACCAGTACAGTAACCTAATAATTTTTAGAACCATTTTGTGTAAAATTTTATGGACTATATTTTTGTAATTTACAACTTTTTGATAGCGTTGCTAGTTTTTGAGTTATGCGCCTTTAACGAAGCTAGGGGAACTAACACCCCCTCTACGGGTGCGCACACTTTAAAGGCGCATAACTCAAAAACTAAAAAAGCTATTTGAACATTGTAAACTGTAAAATGTAGGAAATTTAAAAACTATAATTTTGTCTTTTATAAATTTTTGAGAACTTAGCTAGTTTTTGAGTTATGCGCCTTTAAATACAATACGGCTTGCCGGCCGCACCCATATGGGTGCGCTCACTTTAAAGGCGCATAACTCAAAAACCAAATAAGCTACTTAAAAATTGTAAATTGTGAAATATAGGAAATTTCAAAAGCTACAATTTCGTAACAAACAAGTTTTGTCTAGCTATCTCACTTTTTGAGATATGATCTATGCAAAGTCGACCTTGGAACCTCTCACCCTAGATAAGGGGTTCCCAAATTCAAATCTCCCACCTAGACCTTCGAATGCGTACTATATTGTCCTATACTACATCAAACACTGTTGGGGTTTCCTCACGAGGCCAGTCAGCAAGAGAAATAGTATAAGAAATCGAGAGAGTAGTTAGAGAAAAAGACAGAGAGGCAGTCATACACTCTATCTCCCTCTTGTTGTTCGATTTGTGTTGTATGATTCGTTTCTTCGATTTTCTCATTCTTATTCTTATTGTCTTATGTCATTCTTATTATTCTGATCATGCGAATTATTGATTTTCCTTTTTTTTTTAGTTAAAAAATCGTTTTTCCTTCCAGATATGTCTTCCTCATCAGATGTGATTCCTGCCAGTCAGGCGACGGTGAGTTATTGCACCGATTTAGCTCGAAATGTTGTGAGTTTGCACTTCTAACCTTTTTTCCCCTGTTGAAAATCCCATTACAGTACTCTAAAAACAAAAAAAAAAAAGAAAAATAGGCAAAAATTGACCAGGCGAGGTTTGAACCCGCGACTATTTTTTCCAAAACCAATGTTACTAACCAGTGTGCCATCCCTTTGGTTTTTTTGTTTCACCCAAACTCCCCCTAACGCTTCACGCTTCTCCCTAACTTCCCCCCGTTCTTATACAAACTCCCCCACCCTCGTCTCATCTGCCCCTGTGGCCTAGTGGCTCACAGTTTTGTCCACCACGCTGACACTCCTTGGTTCGACTCCCACCGCTGTATTTTCCTTTTTTGGACCTTTTTTCTTTCATTATTTTGTAATTTTAGGGTTCTGGATGGCTCGCCACGATGGGTACAGCTGCGGGTTGGGCGTGGGATGGTCTCAAGGTCACTGGAAGTGTTATCAATGATATTGGAGCAAATACGACTAGGAATACAGTATGCTCAACGGCTACGGTAGCCGGAGGAGTGCTCGGAGGATGGAGTGGATCTGCAGTTGGTAAGGATTTGATTATTAGCTTCTTTGGTTTTCGAGAAATGTGCCTTTGAAAATTGAAAAAGCAAGCCACTGATGTTTTGAGGCGCACCAAAAGGGGTCTGTACTTTAAAGGCGCATAACTCCAAAACTAGCAAAGCTATCAAAAAGTTGCCAACTGTTGAAATGCGTAAAATTTCATGAGCTACATTTTTGTTGTCTGCAATTTTTGCATAGCTGTTTTGGCTGTTGAGTTATGTGCCTTTAAAGAAGGAAGAGGTGCTTGCACTGTGGCCTGCGGCGCCTCTATGGTTGCGCCCACTTTAAAGGCCATAACTCAAAAACTACGAAAGTTATCAAAAAGTTGTGAACGATAAAAATGTAGCTTATAAAATTTCAATTATTTTCATAGTTGACAATTTTAAAGTTGCTTTTTTGGTTCTTGAGTTATGTGTCTTCAAAGACGGTTCTACGCTTCTCTGCGGCACTGCTAGAGGTGCGTCCCTTTTAAAGGCGCATAACTCAAAAACTAAAAAAGTTAGCGAAAAGTTGTAAATTACATAAATGTAGCTCCAAAAATTTCCTACATTTTACAATTTACAATATTTAAATAGCTTCTTTAGTTTTTGAGTTATGCGCCTTTAAATAAACAACACAAAAATTTTCCAGGCGCCGCCATCGGGTCGGTGATCCTTCCAGGAATTGGTACTGCAGTCGGGTCGGTTGTGGGTGGAGTCTCTGCAGGACTTGCAGCATCCAAGGCTACTACTATCGTCACAGATCGGGTCCTTGACGATTGCAACTACGATATCGAAACAATTAGCTGCGAGAAATGTGGGCGGGGCTTCCGATGCAAAATTTACAAAGAGGGACGGGAAACACTGTGTTGGAGATGTAAATAATCAATTTTTTAATTAATTTTTTTAATTGTTGAAATTTTTTTGGTTGAAAATTTATTTGTAAAAATGCTGAAAAATAATTTATCAAAAAATAAATAATTATCAAATTTTCAAACAGCTGATGCTTTCGACGATATTCTCCTTGTGATTTGCCATCAGGATCCAGGAGCCTGAAAAAAAAAAGTGTTGACGCGTTTTTGGATGCTTTGCGCATTTTTGGATACCTACCCCAAAAAGGCGCCAGAGGACTACCGACGAATTTTTTGATACCTTGGCGCATTTTCCGATATCGAGTCAAAAAGACTGCTGACGCAGTTTTGGACAACTTGACGCATTCTCGGATACGCGGCGCGTTTTTGGATAGCTTGACGCGTTTTTGGATACCGACTCAAAAGGACGATAAAATGACTATTGACGCGTTTTCGGATACTTGGCGCATTTTGGGATAGCCTTACGCGCTTTCGGTTTTCGGCTTTCTTGGGGCCTTTTCGGATACTTAGCGCGTTTTTGGATAGCTTATTTCATTTTTGGATACCTTGGCGCGTTTTCGAACCCCTTGACGCATTTTTAGATACCTTGACGCGTTTTCGGATACTTGACGCATTTTTGGATATCTTGACGCATTTTTGGATACTGACTTAAAAGTACACTAAAAAGACTATCGGTGTGATTTCGGATATCTTGGCGCATTTTCGGATATCTTTGCGTATTTTTGGATACCTTTGCGCATTTTCGGATACCGACTCAAAAGTGCGTCAAAGGACTATTGACGCATTTCCGGATACCTTGGCGCATTTTTGGATAGCTTGACGCGTTTTCGGATACCTTAACGCATTTGTGGAACCTTGGCGCATTTTGAATACCTTGACTCATTTTCGGATACCTTGGCGCATTTTCGGATACTCACCTTTTCTGCACTCCATCATAAACTTATTTTCAATTATATTTTTTGAAAATTTCTCGGAAATTTTCAATTTCTTCGCACCATCTCCACACTGGACCTCGATCGCTTTACAAGAGTAATACTCGAATGGTGGGGATACGGTAACGGATGAGCAATCGTCGCAAGAGTCGGAAATCGGGGGTTTTGATGGGCAGGAGAGGCAGTCTGGAAGATTTTTAAAAATTTTGGAAAAAATTGAAAAAAAATACCTTTTCCGGAATTTTCTGGGTTTTCTTCGGTTTCAGAAGTTGGTTCCAGTTTTTTGATTGGTTTTTCTGGGTTTTCTGGGATTTCCGGTATTTCTGGCAATTTTGGATTCTCGGGTCCCGGAGGATTTATTTTCTCCTTTTTCTCAATTCTCTCAATTCTCTGCTCGATTTGAATTAGTTTGTTGTAGATGGTACGGTTGTCTGAAATTTATAAAATTAAATTTTTTGAAATTGGCTTGAAAAGAGCTTCAAAATGAGTATAATCATGCCTATGGTTTGAAAAAAAAACTTTTTTCGAAAAAATTTTTTGGGCATGCGCCTTTAAAGTCAGATTTTCAAAATATAGCACCCATAGGCATGTGGGTACTTATTTGAAAGCTCTGAATGAATAGAACTCGAATTTTTTAGTTTCAGAATTTTCCAAATTTCAGGAAAAAAATTTCAGACATTTTTTAAATTTCCAAAAAAAATTTCTAAAATTCATAATAACCAACAAACCCAAATAGTAGTTCTCCACCGTCTGATGATGATGGTGATGCTGGACATTGGAGTTTTGTGTCCATGGCTTGGATACGGTATGCGGTGCGCACTGATGGGTTACTGTAGGTGCTACAGTAAGAATACAGAACAAGTAGAGCAGCATGATCTACCTATTTTTTTTAGAATTGTGGTGTTATATAACGGAAAAGAGGGGTTTCAATTTAAAAGTGAAATTTCCGGTGTACTTCAAAAAGTGGCCGAAAGGAAAAATATAATTTGCATATTCCGCTAGATAATTAATTTTCTGAAGACGTCATCTTCTTCTTCTTGACGCCTTCTGAATTGCCACGTCACGTGTTGAAACCTGAATTCCTGAAAATACAGTTTTTTTTAGATGCTACGTGACTTTTTAGAGTGCAAATATGAAAAAGATCAAGTTCTAGAAGATTCTAGGTGCAAATTGAGTGTAGTTTGGTTTCCCCTAGCTTTCAACGTTGACTCAAATTATCTTGGTTACTGTAGGAGATATCAAAAAGTAATCAACTAACAAAATGTTTATCATATTATCAGTAATCTTTTATCAGTTGACCGCTTTTTGATATCTTCTACAGTAACCGAGATAAATCAGGTCAAAGTTTAGGGTGCTCTTCGTAGTTGAAGTGTCCCTTAACTTTGACCCAATTTATCTAGGTTCCTGTAAAAGATACAATAATTTGATCAATTAGTAAAATATTGCTCAAGTTGTGCTTAACATTTTGTTAGTTGACCACTTTTTGATATTTTTTACAGGATATGAGATAAATTGGCTTCTAGGGATCATTCTACTGCTTAATGTAGGTGCTAATAGGGTTCCCATGAGGGAAGTCAAAATTGGTCGTGGTCCCATGGGAAGATAACAATTGGAAGTATTTGTCGGTCTAAACAATTACTCTATTTTTCGATCCTCTAGTACCTTTGCCGCGCTCGATAGGTGGTAATTGGTTCCTAAAGACCGCGTAGCTGTGGTCGCAGGGAAAGTGACAGTCTTCAAGATGTGCTAATTGTTTCCCAACCCATGTAGCAGAATGCATGAAGAAAGTGAAAAGAGGTTTGTGGCCCCATGGGAAGATAAGTGACCAATTACTCTATCTTCTGATTCCTAATCCATTAATCTTTTCCTCAGGTGTTATGCCGAAATGGCTGAATGCATACCATCCCCAGGGCAATCATCCAGTCATCCAATGGACATCATCATTGTGCTAATCTAGTGTCATCTGTCACGTCTTCTGGTACCCACTGTTTTTTTGTTTAAAAAAACGACTAAAATTGGTATTTATTGTCAAGCTACCTCCTATTTTATATATTTTCAGAACGTCATGAAGCTGTCCAAATTACCGTACTTGGTGCAACAGGAGGTACTCAACAATATGGCGTACCCACATCTATTCCTCCTTTCCTTTGTTTCCAAAAATATGAAAGAGTTGATCAAATCGTCTCAAATTGCAAGATTCAAGAGCATCGTTCACATCGCATACGACTGTACTGGAAAGGATCAACCGAAGATTGATGTTTTCTACAAGGAAGGTTGGGATCAGATTGTGAGAGTTGTCGAGGAGGTAGCAAATACGGATAGTTTTCAGTTGAATGTGTCTGGGAAGCTCATTGATTTCCGGTGAGAATACAACTATAGTTACAGAACTAGTGTTGGTAAGAGAGTGGAAATGTGGAAACTTTCAGATTATCCGAAAATGTATATCTACGCAACAGTCCTATCGCGAGTGTTGTCCCATCCCAAAAGGAATCTGTAATCAAATCGATTCATGAATATTTTCTTGGATTCTTCGGTGATTCTGTAAAGTATCGATGGGAAACCGATGACTGGGAATTTCTTCTCGTCCAACTCCAAAACGTATCATATTGTTTCCGTATTGATAGCATCAATAGTGGCGTTGCGAACATACAACAACTCGAACACTTTGTCGCCTCAAATCCGGTTTTCAAAAGGATCGAAGTTTACGCCAGGATAGACACAATTGAATTCAGTCCGGAGTCGAAATTCTATGAGGCAGAATCCATGAAAGTCGATCAAAACGAGCACACATTTCCTGAGGTATTACGGCATTTTCAAGGGAGACATGCATTTATCAGATGCCGTTATTGTGAAATTTCGGAATTGATAAAGTTTGTGAATAAATGGAAAACAGGAGGAGCATTTCAGAAATTGGAGTACTTGAAAATTCGAATCAGATCTGTTGATGAGGGTCTTCCCCAGGACGAAATTCTGAACGGAATCGGAGCAAAATACGTTGATGCAGCGAAATCACCACCAACGCATGTTTTGCCGAAAGTGTAAGTGAACTTGGAGCCAATTTATCAAGGTTTCTGATGAAGCTATCGAAAAGTCATAAACCAAACCAATTTTTTTCATAATATCACATTTTATCAGTTGACCACTTTTTGATATCTCTTACAAGGACCGAGATACATTTTTGCTTAGAAGAAGCTCTTGGTAGTTTCAATATGTAAGCAATCAATTTTTAGGTACCTTGAATATTCCTATTCTAAACCAAATACGGACCGAATCAACAGCCACACATATGTGGTTAGAGAAACTGATAATCATGTGGCATCTATTCGGATTTTTGGTAAAACTCTCTGGTTCGGAGTATGGAACAAAACAGAGGACCAGTTTTTAGGCATGATGGATTAGTTTTGTTGGGTTTCTATAATCGACATTGTTCATTGTTTAATTGGTTCTGATGTAATAAATTGTATTTCTTTTCTTTTTCTCATTCTTCAAACAAACAGATGACGTGACCGGTGACACTAGATTAGCACAATGGACATCTTGAAGACTCTTATTTTTCCTGGGATCACATCCAGCTACGCGGCCTATTAGCACCTGAACAAAGGGGGAAGCTATTGTTATCTAGGGGATTAGGAGCCCGAAGATACAGTAATTGCTTATGAGATGGACAGGCAGATTCTTGATCTCTCCCATGAGACCCATATTTCACTGTCCTCATGCATTCTGATACACAGCCTGGGGAACAATTAGCACATACCCTTAAAGACTCTAATAGAACGACCCCATTAAAGATCTAATTATCTCATTTCCTGTAGAAGATATCGAAAAGTGGCAAACTAGCAAAATGTTTAACACAATGTCAGCAACATTTTGCTAGTTGACTACATTTTGGTAACTTTCACAGGAAATGAGATATATGAGCTTGAAGTTGAAAGCTAGATGGACCCGAAGGACACTCGATTTGTACCTAGAACCTCCTAAAATCTTTTGTCTCAATTTTTTGTACGGTGTCTCATGTCTGATATCCTTGCATTTTTGGTTCGTATCTTTCGGAACTCTGCGACTCACAATCGTGTAATTTACCATTACCCCCTGCCATGCATTCTTCGTCTTCTGTCTATCTACAGTACTGGCCAAAAAGATATTCTCAAACAGTTTTTCGGCTCTAACTTTCTTCAAAATAGAGCTGAAGCGTCAATCTTTTCTGTAAAATGTAGCAAATGACCCGAGAAAAATGATACGAAAACAATTTCATCTTGAAAACAAAAAGAAAAAAATTTTGCTGAAAAATTCACTTTTTGGAAAAATTCGGATTTTTGAATGGGTTTTTCAAAAATTTGGAAAAAATAGAAAATGATCATGGATGTGAAAATGTACATTTTGATTATGATTAAAAATTCTTTGGCCAACTTTTAAACATGTAATACATCATGGAGATACAATTCTATTCATGGTATGAATATTCAAAGTGTCCACTAGAGATTTTGAGCTTTTTAGCTTACTCTACTATCGTTTTGCAACTACAAGTGGCCAATTTTTAGTACTTTTTACGTTTTTATTTCTTTTCAGATGTGATTCTACAGTACTTAGTCATTTTCCACTCGAAATGGCGTCTCTCTCAGCTCTGAACACTGGTTTTATAGTTTGGGAGCCAAGCTAAAACCAGCATGAGGTCAACTTTTAGTCATTCTGGTACAGTCGGTTGAGGGAATTTCGTACTTTTTTCGATAGATATCAATAATACAGTTCAGCTAAATCCTATAAAACATAATTTCGTGTTGCCGAATGCTAATAGAAACACTAGAAAACATTTGAAAGTAGATTGTATTTAGTAAAGTACTGATCAAACAGACTACTGATTCAGTTTCAGTTCTTTAGTGCCCAATGTGTCAATTTTTACGATGTATTTGTTGAAAGTAGTTGTTGTATGTTTATTTAAGGACAATAAACATGATATTCCATCGTTCTAAGGAACAAATTATCAATTTGACCTAACACAGGAATTCCATAACTTGACGTCCATTAGAAAATAGATCAGGAAAACCGGGCGTGGGAATTCCGCAACACGAAATTATGTTTTATAGGATTTAGCTGAACTGTATTATTGATATCTATCGAAAAAAGTACGAAATTCCCTCAACCGACTGAACCAGAATGACTAAAAGTTGACCTCATGCTGGTTTTAGCTTGGCTCCCAAACTATAAAACCAGTGTTCAGAGCTGAGAGAGACGCCATTTCGAGTGGAAAATGACTAAGTACTGTAGAATCACATCTGAAAAGAAATAAAAACGTAAAAAGTACTAAAAATTGGCCACTTGTAGTTGCAAAACGATAGTAGAGTAAGCTAAAAAGCTCAAAATCTCTAGTGGACACTTTGAATATTCATACCATGAATAGAATTGTATCTCCATGATGTATTACATGTTTAAAAGTTGGCCAAAGAATTTTTAATCATAATCAAAATGTACATTTTCACATCCATGATCATTTTCTATTTTTTCCAAATTTTTGAAAAACCCATTCAAAAATCCGAATTTTTCCAAAAAGTGAATTTTTCAGCAAAATTTTTTTCTTTTTGTTTTCAAGATGAAATTGTTTTCGTATCATTTTTCTCGGGTCAATTGCTACATTTTACAGAAAAGATTGACGCTTCAGCTCTATTTTGAAGAAAGTTAGAGCCGAAAAACTGTTTGCGAATATCTTTTTGGCCAGTACTGTATCTATCTATCCAAATGACGTCATTGTGACCCTCACCCGTAAAAAAACAGCGGGGTGTTCGGTGTTCCCCCGGACCGCCAATGTACTCCCACCTCTCCTCGTATCTGCCCAATCGTCTGGTTCAGAAATACAGTATATTGTTCGGGAATTTCTTTTAGCTGTCAATGGTCCGTGGGCTGTTCGTTGTCCATTTAAAGTGTCTACAATTTCTTTTTCTATTTTTTCGTTCATAAGCTCTATTCTATATTTTCAAAGCGCTTTCCAGAGTACCTTTTGATTTCCAGAATGTCTTCCAACCAACCCAGCTCATCCAACACCTTTCCAAATTTTGATCCCTTTCGCTTTGACGATAGTATGGGCCCCCTGCTCGCACGTTTGACCGGTGGAGATGGGAATCAGAATTCTGGAACATCCAGGAGCACTATCCAGGAGCACATCAGAGGTCCACCCATGCCCGCTCAAACTAGAAATCAGAATTCTGAAACTGGAGATATCCGGGAGAATTCGCTTCGTGCTGAACTTGAAAACTCTCCACTCATCAGAAACCTCTCCACTCAACAAATTCAAGCTCTGGAGCAGAAATTCGCTACCAACAGATACCTGACTTGTGAAATGCGGGCAGAACTAGCTAGAAGGATTAATTTGACGGATACACAGGTTTGTAACATGAGCTAATCCATAATACAGTGGAATAGAAGGCCACCCAACTTTAAGCTTATATATCTCGCTTCCTGTGAAAGATATCAAAAAGTGATCAACTAACAAAATGCTTATCATAATATCAGTAACATTTTTTCAATTGACCGTTTCTTGTTATCTTTTACAGGTACCGAGTTATAATGGATCCAAGTTGACAGTTGCGTATGGTCGCCGCTCAAGCCGCCGGGCGCAGAGAAGCTTGAGCGGCGTGCCGCCGCCGGCGGATCTAAACGGCTGTCAGGTTTGAGCCTCTATATCTCATTTCTTGTAAAAGATATCAAAAAGTGATCAACTAACAAAATGCTTATCAAGAAATCAGCAACATTTTGTCAGTTGACTACTTTTTGATATCTTTCACTGGAACCGAGATATATGGGCTCAAACTTAGGTGATCTTCTATTAAAAAGAGAAGATCCCTCCTAAACTTGTCCTCCGATTTTAGGTAAAAACCTGGTTTCAAAAACGACGGTGGCAATATAGACTGGAGCAGCAAAGGCGCGAGGTTCGCCTCGCCAACTGATGTATACAGTGGTCACAAAAGTGTAATCGAAAGGAATAGCTTCACAAGATTCTGATGCTAAATTCCTTGTATCTCTTTGAAATAAGCCCATTAATCTTGATCTTGAAATTTCTCGTCTTTGATGTATCTGTTTGAATATTGAAATAAATTATATAACCCGTTATTTTCCCATGTCATTCTTCAGAAAGATAGAAAGGGGTACCTGATTAGCACTACCTGGTCCTGGGACCACTCATCTTACAAACTACCAGGGACCATAGAATAGACATTACCGATATGATTTTGATTTAAGATCATCCAGTGTCCTTCCCACAAGTACAGTACCTGTCCCAAATGACGCCTATTTTTTTCTGTGTGGGCTAAGGTTGAGGACGTCTTCTATCTCTTCCCAGACGCTGTCATTGTAACACCCCAGAAAAAAAAGTGTTTGTTCTTCCCCCGGACCACCACCCATCATCCTCGCTCTGGGTGGGCGGAGCTAAGGGCATGACCTTTTGGACCAAAGAATCGTCCCCCCATCGTCAGTCTTCTCAGTCATACCATTTTTTGCGCACTGCCCTCCACTCTTTCTGTTTTTTGCTGCCGTATGCGTCTCTTTATGGTCCACACTCTCTCGTGCATATAAAAATCGATAGTTTGAATTTTGGTGGCCTAGAAATCCAAACTTTTGGAAAACTAGGCCACCAGTTACATGAATAGAAAGCGCAAGTTGTCAGTTCTACAACACAGTTTTTAGATTTTAAAAATCTTCATTTTGAAGCGAGTTACATCAATTTTAAGGTTGGGGGCCTAGAAATCCAAAACTAAGCCATCAAATTCAAATGGCTGTAACTCGCTTCAAAATGAAGATTTTTGAAATCTAAAAACTGGATTGAATTTCTCAAAACACGAGCTTTCTAATGATATATATATATTGTGGCCTAGCTTTTCAAAAATTTGGGTTTCTAGGCCACCAACTTCAAATAGCGGTAACTCGGTTCAAAATGAAGATTTTTGAAATCTAAAAATTGTTATGAATTGCTCAAATCTCACTCTTCCATTTTTTTTCCATTTTTGATATATCTACCTTTGAATTTCCAGAATGGCTTCTAACCAACCCAGCTCATCTAACTCGGCACTGGATTCCACTTTCCTCGTCTATGACGAAGACTATGTAAGCGAATTGCGAGCTCGGCTTATTGATTCTGGTAAGTTTTTTTAAAACGAGTTCTGCGAATCCGGTCTTAAATGAGCCGATTTCAGCTAGTCGATTTGGCACCGTCGACCCTTTGAGCATGATGAGCTTACTTGAAGCTGAACGACAGTTAGCTGAATCTAAAAAGCAGAATTCTGAGGCTGGAAACCAGAATACTGTACCTGGAACTCCCTCTGCTCAACCAGTTCAAGCTCCGGACCAGGATTATTTCTACGACAAGTATCTGACTTCTTCGGTTCGGACACAAATGGCTAAACGTCTTAACATGACGGACCAAGAGGTATGTAGTTCGAGCGCGTGTCAGACATTCCAAATGCATTTTTCAGCTTGAAACCTTTCTCCAGAATCGACGATCAGAGGAAAAGAGGCTGCTAGATCAATTTAAAGATGAAAATAGCTCGACTGGTGAGTTTTAAAAAATACATTTTTAAATTAGAGGTTTTAGAGAGAAAAAAAATGGATGTCTTAGACTCTAAACAAAAAACAAAAGAAAATTCGACCAGGTGGGGGTCGAACCAGAGACCGTCTTTTCCAAAGTCAGAACTGTTATCCATTACGCCATTTCTCTCACAATGGCACCATAAGCGGCGGCACACCGTCACCCACCGGCTGGCGCCCACCACCCCTTTCTTATACAACAAATGCCTTAACTCTCTTGTGTGCGCCTGTAGCCTTGTGGCTTGCGCTTTTGCCTGCCAATCTCGCATCCTCGGTTCGACTCCCACCAGCGTCATTTTCTTTTTTACACATTTTAAAGGGACGGCGCTAAGGTAGTTGGGGGGGGGGGGCACCCAAATTTTTTGAATTTGGCGCCAAAATGGGGGTGTCCCAGAGAAAGGGAATCAAGGGGTTTTTGCCTAAGCCTATTATTTAAAACAAAAACCGAAAAAATTTGAAAAAAAATTTCAGGCAAAAAAGTGCGATTTTTACTGATTTTCGCCAATTTCAGTACTTTTCTGGCTGAAAAATTTTTCAAATTTTTTCGTTTTTTGTTTTAAATTATAGGCTTAGGCAAAAACCCCTCGTTTCCCTTACATATAGTATCTCTAGAGTGTTAGGATGTTAGCTTTGGGTCCACAATTTGTTTAGAGGCATATATAAATCCAATTTTTCAGCAAATCATCCAGGTAGCATGAAATGGAATTTTGGGATCGCTGGGAGCCAACCAGCTGAATCGGAAAATCAGAGAACTGAATCTGAACGCCAGAATTCTGGAGCCGAGAATCAGAATGTCGAAGGTGGAAACCAAAACCCTGAGATTGCAAGCCAGAAAACCGATTCTGGAGCTCAAAATACTGAATCTGGAAATCTCTCCTCTCAGAAATTTTCTCCTGAACAAGTTCAAGCTCTGAGGCAAAAGTACCTGCGTGACCCGTATCCGAGTCCTTCTGATCGAAAAGAATTGGCTGAAAGCATTGACTTGACAGAGAAGCAGGTTGGGATTTTAGCCCATTAACGTTAAGCTCAATTATCTCGGCTCCTGTAAAAGATATGAAAATTTTGTCAACTGATAAAATATTGGTGATATCATGGTACATATTTTGTTAGTTGACCACTTTTTGATATCTTTTTTGGGAAGCGAGATATAAAAGCTCAAACCAGACGGCCGGGGGAGGCCGCCGGAGGCTGCCTTAAATAGATGTCTGGTTCGAGCCTCTATATCTCGCTTCCCAAAAAAGATAGCAAAAAGTAGTCAACTGATAAAATGTTTATCATATTATCAGCAATATTTTGTTAGTTGACCACTTTTTGATATCTCTCACAAAAATCGAGATAATTAAGATCAAAGTTGAGGGTTTGAGAGCTCTGGCCGCGACCTACAACTCTGGTCCTGGCTTTAATATAATTTTGCCCGATTTCAGGTGAAATACTGGTTCCACGACAAACGTTTTGAGGATAGGATCGCGCATAAGCAATCCGAAAAATGGTCAGCAAACCGCCATGGTATACGCAGAACTTACCTTGTTCAACAAGTTGAAGCTATGGAGAAAAAGTTTGCTGTCAAACCATTTTTGACATTTGCTGAACGGAGGGAACTGGCTGAGAGCATTGGTTTGAAGGAGAGCGAGGTTAGTAGCCATGAAAATTTTTTCAGTTTCGCCAACTTTTGAGATTATCAAACTCCAGAAGCATTTTAAACAAATTTCACTTCGTTAAAACGATTTCCCGCAGTTTTCCGGTCATTTTGATACCCATATCGCCTATATTCGAGAATATTCGATTTTTGACGTCTTCTGAATTCAGAATCTTCTGAAATTTTGGAATATAGGCAATATGGGTATAAAAATGACGGGAATTCAATGAGTAACAATTCTAACGACATGCAAAGTTGAAAAAGTGAAAAATAGAAAAAAATTCGAAAAACTAAAATGTCCATTTTTTAACTTTTGTATTTTTCTGACTCAAAACGCATTTTTAGCACATTTCACTTCGTCAAAACGATTTCCCGCAATTTTTCGGTCATTTTGATACTAATATTGACCATATTCGGGAAGATTCGATTTTTGACGTCATCTGAATTCAGAATTCACAAAATTTGGGAACATAGGCAATATGGGTATCAAAATAACGGAAATTCAATGAATAACGATTCTAACGACATGAAAAGTCGAACCAACTAAATTTATCCGACTTTTCAGGTGAAAAAATGGTTCCAAGATCGGCGAGATGATGAAAAGTACAAGGAAGATGTCGAGACTGATCCTGATTTTTCTGATTCTGAAAGCGACTATGACTATGACATGGACGAATCGATGGAACAGTATCCGAAGAAATTCTCTTGTCAGTCAAACAAAAGAGATAGGGATACAAATGGTTAGAAAAGCATCCATTTTAGTCCGAAATCTTTTTTTTTTCAGCAAATCGCTCAGTTTTGCACCATGCTGAAGCTGAACATCAGAGTTTGGGAGGTCTACCAAACCAAGGATTCTATCCGTATAGAAGTTATGCTACAGCTTTTCCTTCATACTGGTACCCCCAGCTAACAAATTCTGACCGCTACTATACCTGCAATCCTTTGAACTCGTATATCCCCTTTTCTGGGGAGGTTCTTCGTCAAAAATTGGATTCTGGAAATCGGGACGCTGAATCTGGAATTCAGAATTCTGGAGCCGAGAATCAGAATGTCGAAGGTGGAAACCAAAATTCTGAGATTACAAGCCAGAAAACCGATTCTGGAGCCCAAAATACTGAATCTGGAAATCTCTCCTCTCGGAAATTTTCTCCTGAACAAGTGCAAGCTCTGGAGCATCAGTACGTGCGATGCCCATATCTGAGTCCTTCTGAACGGAAACAACTGGCTGAAAGCATTAGTTTGACCGAGAAACAGGTAGGTAGTTTAGCCCCATTAACTTTAAGCTCAATTATCTCGCTTCGTGTGAAAGATATCAAGAAATAGTCAACTAATAAAATGTTACTGACATTAAAATAAACATTTTGTTAGTTGATTATTTTTTGATATCTTTTTTCGGAAGCGAGATATAAGAGCTCGAACCCGGCAACTGGCGGTGGGCCGCCGGAGGCGGCCATAAATGGATGTCTGGTTCGAGCCTTTATGTCTCGCTTCCTAAAACAGATATCAGGAAGTGACCAACTAACAAAACGTTTATCATATTATCAGCAATATTTTGTTAGTTGACAGATTTTTGATACCTCTTATAGGTATCGAGATAAGTGAGCTCAAAGTTGATGGTTTGGAAATGGCCGACAGCTCTGCTCCTGCCTTAAAGATAATTATCCTCCCAATTTAAGGTGAAATATTGGTTCCATGACCAGCGCTCCGAGGGAAGGAGACTGGGGATGCAATACGCCAAATGTTCAGCAAACCGCCATTGTATAAGCAGAACTTACCTTGCTCAACAAGTTAAAGTTATGGAGCAAAAGTTCGCTGTCAAACAATTTTTGACACTTGCTGAACGGAAGGAATTGGCTGAGAGCATTGGTTTGGAGGAGAGCGAGGTTAGTAGTCTTGAAAATTTTTTTAAAATTAAAACTTTCGAATTTTTCTGAGTCAAAACGCATTTTTAGCACATTTCACTTTGTAAAAACGATTTCCCGCTGTTTTGCGGTCATTTTGATACTAATATTGACCCGATTCCGAGAGATTTGGTTTTTGACGTCTTCTGAATTCAGAATTCTCGAAATTTGGAAATATAGGCAATATGGGTATCAAAATAACGGAAATTCCATGAGCAATAATTCTAACAACATGAAAATTTGATCCAACTAAATGTATCCCACTTTTCAGGTAAAAGAATGGTTCCAAGATCGACGGGAGAGTGAAGAGGACAAGGAAGATGGCGAATCGGATTTCCATTCTGATAGCGACTATGACTATGATATGGACGAATCGATGGAACAGTATCCAAATGAATTCTCTTGCCAACAAGTCGAAGATCTGGAGCAACAGTTCGCTAATAACAAGTATCTGACTCGCGATGTTCGGAAAGAATTGGCTAAGAGCAATAATTTGACGGAGAGACAGGTTTGTAGTTTTAGCTTATATGGTCAAAGATGAACTAGCCAAAAAAATTTGCCCAAAATCACTCAAATCCGTCATTTCTAACCCAAGATACACCTCTCACTTCTCTGCGCCCTATACTCTCTCGCCTTGACCTCTTTAAAGGCGCATATCTAGCTTCAAATTCAACCTAGAAAAATAAAAATTAGATGGCTTTGTAGGGAATTTAAAGGGCTTTCTGGTGATACGAAATACTAAACCTGTCGGTTCACGCCGGGGCACAACCTCCTGGCTTCCGCTTACTGTATCAACAATTTTCTGAAGATTTGCACTGTAGAAGTGAAAGTACGTCTCCAGAAGACGTCAAAAACAAAATTTCGATAAAAGAAAAATTTGGGCATTATCCGGCTGCTATTTCAAGTCAACTGTGAAAGTTTCAAAAAGTTTGGTCCATAACCGACTTCGCTAGGGCCAGCGACACGGGACCGTACTCTATCGCCTCGACCTCTTTGAAGGCGCATATCTCGCTTCAAATCCAAGCTAGAAAAATGGAAGTTATATACTTTTGTAGGAAATTTGAAGGGCTTTTTGGTGATATACAACACTTTAATCTTTGCTTAAAG
Source organism: Caenorhabditis nigoni (assembly GCA_027920645.1). Lineage (NCBI taxonomy): Eukaryota > Metazoa > Nematoda > Chromadorea > Rhabditida > Rhabditidae > Caenorhabditis > Caenorhabditis nigoni. The sequence goes on from CP115866.1 coordinate 14,474,864, forward strand.
AACTTCTTCTATATTTGCCCGTTTTCAGGTGAAGACTTGGTTCCAAGACCGACGATTTGATGAAATTAGAGTGAAGGGGCATTCAAACAAAGAAGATAGGGATACAAATGGGGAGCTCCTCCTTCAAAAATTGGATAGTCTGGAGCACAAAGTCACTAGTTTGTTAGCAAAGGAAGACTGTAAGAGATGCGTATCCAATTCAAACTCCGGGGATACCTGTAAGTTTCATAGATCTCAAGGTTTGGAGAAAAGTGAACATCAAAGTTTCAGTTGATGGCTTTGCCTTTGACGACAATATGAGTTCCCTGCTCGCCCGTTTGAATGCTGGAAATGGGGATCAGAATTCTGGAATTAGAAAGAAACTAACGGAAAACTTCTCTCTTCTACAATCTCAAGCTCTCGAGCAACAATTCGCTATCAACAATCACCTCACTCCTGCAATTGGGGCAGAACTAGCTAGATGGACTAATTTGACGCCGGCGCAGGTTTGTAGCACCAACTTTGAGCTCACAAATCTTGTTTCCTGTGAAAGATATCAAAAAGTGTTAAACTGACAAAATGATTATCAAAATATTGGTAACATTTTATCAGTTGACCGTTTCTTGATATCTTTCACACGAAGCGAGATAATTGAGTTTAACACTTTACCCGTTTTCAGGTGAACATCTGGTTCCAAGATCGACGACTCAGACAGAACCGGGAGGAGCAAAAGGAAAAGGATATTGACAGCTTTGTGAAGAATTATGGTGAGGAATCGACTTTTGGGATCGAAAAACCACATAAATTCATCCATTTTCAGTGAACCTCCCAGACGCCAGCAAACCTTTAAGCTCGTTTGAAGCTAGGAAGATTCCTAAGGAATTCACTCGTCAACAAGTTGAAGCTATGGAGCAAAAGTTCATTGTCAAACAATGTTTGACACTTGCTGAACGGAAGGAATTAGCTAAGAGCATTGGTTTGAAAGAGAGCGAGGTTAGTGGCCGTGAAAAATCATAAGTAACAGTTCCAATTTTTCAAACTTTTGAAATTAACTGAATCCAGAAGCATTTTTAACAAATTTCACTTCGTTAAAACGATTTTCGGCAATTTTCCGGTTATTTTGATACCCATATTGGCCATATTTGGGAAGATTCGATTTTTGACGTCTTCTGAATTCAGAATTCACAAAATTCTGGGAATATAGGCAATATGGGTATCAAAATGACGGAAATCACCTGGGTAACAATTCTAACGACAAGAAAAAGTTGATAAAAGTGAAAAATAGAAAATATTCGAAAATCTAATAATTTCAATTTTCAAATTTTTGAAGTTTTCTGACTCCAAAAGCATTTTTAGCAAACTTCACGTCGTTCAAACGATTTTCCGCATTTTTCCGGTCATTTTGATACCTATATTGACCATATTCGAAGAGATTCGATTTTTGACGTCTTCTGAATTCAGAATTCAAAAATGTTGGGAATATAGGCAATGTGGGTATCAAAATGACGGGAATTTGATGGGTAACAATTCTAACGTCATGAAAAGTTGAATCGACCAAATTCATCCTACTTTTCAGGTCAAAACCTGGTTCCAAAACCGACGGGAAGAGGAAGAGGACAAGGAAGATAGCTTTTCTGAGCTTGATAAACTCTTGGAAAAGGCCCTTGAGGTCAAAAACGAGAAGTCGTTCTTGTATGAGATGGCTCGTCGAAATGTCAGCAACTTCTGCAAGGTGGTGGTCCCATGGGCCCTCTTGATGATCTTTGCCTGTATGATTGCGATCAAGCTGACAGTTGGTATCGAGTGTCGTAGAAATGACTATCACTAAACAAGTTCCATGCCGTTTGATGTATTTTCAATTTTCTAAGTTTTTCAAATTTTTCTGGCATTTTCATTTGTATCTTTTATGAAAATTCCAAATCTTTTTTCCAATTTCCCCCTCCCCAGAATCATTTTAAGCAAATTTCACTTCGTCAAAACAATTTTCTGTGGTTTTTCGGTCATTTTGATACCCATATTGCCTGTATTCTAGAAGATTCGAATTTTGACGTCTTCTGAATTCAGAATGAATTCTCAAAATTTTGAAATATAGGCAATATGGGTATCAAAATGACAGGAATTTGATGGGTAACCATTCTAACGACATGATTTTTTTGTTTTTATTTCTTTGATGTTTTTTTCATTTTTCATTTGTAATAAATCGACTTATCTTTCTATCTTGATCTTCAAACGGGCAGACGGGGTCTGTTGTAATGAACAGCAATTAATGTTATTTTCTTACTCTTCTAACAAACAGATGCCGTGACAGGTGACACAGATTAGCACAGTGAAGATAGACAGATTGGCATTTTCCCTGGGATCCTAGGATTTCAGCTACGCGGTATTTTAGCACCTAAACAAAGGGGACAACTATTGTTATTTAGAGGATTAGGATCCAGAAGATACAGTAATTGCTCACGACTAGACAAACAAATACGTCGATTGTTACCTTCCCATGGAACCACAACCGATTTTCCCTGTCCTAAGGGATTTTGCTACACGGACAAGAGAGCCATTACCATCTGTCAGGTATTCTACGTCTTCTATCTATCCAAATGACGGCACTGTGACCCCGACCCAGAAAAAAGGAGAGTGTTTGGTATTCCCGCGGACCATCAATGTACTCCAACCCCTACCCGCATCTGCCCAGCTGCCAACGGTCCGTGGGCTGTTCGCCTCACATCTGAAGTGCCTATTCTTTCTAATTCTGTTTTTTTCGCTCATAATCCCTTTTCCATAATTCTAGAACATTTAGAATGTCCTCCGACTCATCAAGCTCTGCCAACTCAAGTCTGGATTCTGATCGCTTCTCATCCAACGACACCATGGTCTCCCTGCTCGCCCGTTTTAATTCTGGAACCACTAGAATCCGAATTGAACATATCCAGAGAAGATTGAATTCTGCTGGACTTGGAAATCTGTCCATAGTACAAGCTCATGTTCTGGAAGGACAGTTTGCTATCAACATGTACCAGAGTCGTACTGTTCGGGCAGAACTAGCTAGAAGGACTAATTTGACAGAGACGCAGGTTAGTGAAACCACCAAATTTGTGCCCATATATCTCGATTCTCCTGAATGATATTAGGCTCAAAGTTAACGGCTTACTAAACTTATCGGGATTCCAGGTAAACATCTGGTTTCGAAATCGACGATACCTTCAGACAATGGCAAACGGACAGGCTTAAGCAGGACGAGGAGAATCCTAAATCTCTATTTTTTTAATTTGTAATGAATTATATTACTTTTTATTCGCATTCGATTCTTCAAACAGATAGATAGGGGTACCTGATGACGTGACAGGTGAGACCAGATTAGCACTAAATGGTCCAGAACCCCTCTTGCATTCTGCATCGCGGTATTGCCCCCTAGTTTGAAATCAATCGATATTTCCCTATTGTACACGAACGACCTGGGACAGTCTAATAGACATTGTAGATTGCTATCTCGAGATTTTTGCTATCATGCATTTCGTTACGAGTGGTCCGGTCATTCAAAACAGTCTGAAGCCCCAACCCCCCCCCCCCATCGGTTTGGGTGCTTGCACAAATTTTGGCTAGATTTTGGTCAGAAGATGCCTCACGAAGGGTTAATGTTGGCAAACTGACCAACCAGAAATTATCAGATTCCAAAAAATAACTGCAAAACGATACATAGTTTGGCTGAACGTTTCTAAAGGTCTATAACTGAAATCTGACCGAACCCTTCTGTCCAAAAATTCCAGAATGCATCTTTCTTAAAGCATAGCTGAGATCATGAGCTTCACAATCATACCGTAACTGGATCTCCAGAGAAGTTCCAGGTCTAAAGTTCAAAACGCTCTAACAATAAAAGTGTACAATAAAAGTCCCATGTAGCCTTTTCTTTATGCATTAAGACACATTCTCTGTGAGAATCGAAAATAGTGCTGTACAGAAAAATTCAAACTAGTTTTTATGGATTGATATTATATACCATGAAAGTTGGGACACTTTTAAGATAAAAAATGTACATTTGGTTCGGACCCACCCAGTATGGTCCAAACGGTGACCAACTTTGGTCAAAAAATGAAAATTTTTGTCGATGGAGATAATGATTGGATTTAACTTGGAATAGATTAAACTTGTTATTTTGAGCATTTTTCGTGTTGAAACAAAAATTCTAACTCGTTTCCTTTCAGCTGAAAATTTTCATTTTTGATCCGATTTCGAAAAAAATGACTGAAAATCCGTCGTCGTGAAAAATTTTAACGTTACTGCAAAAAAGATAATGTTATATTCAGATCCGGCGTGCAAAAAAACACTAGAAAACATTTGGGTGAATTGGCATATCCTGTGTATAAGACCAGTTTTAGGCCAAAAAGTGCGAGAAAATGAGGTTTCACCATGTGGGGGAGTACATGGCACCTAAATTTCGCCCAAAATCGACCCTCTCCAATTTTGATGAAATTTGCACAGGATGTAGTTTTTTTGATGGGTATTATTCTGGCAAAGTTTCAATATTCGATCTCATCGTCTTCGTGCATTTTTGCACCACTTGGTTTTTCACTGAAAATGGTCTTGGAAGCAGTTTTTGCCTCTTTTTTGGAGCTTCTGAAAATGAGCGAAGATGATGAGATCGAATATTGAAACTTTGCCAGAATAATACCCATCAAAAAAACTACATCCTGTGCAAATTTCATCAAAATTGGAGAGGGTCGATTTTGGGCGAAATTTAGGTGCCATGTACTCCCCCACATGGTGAAACCTCATTTTCTCGCACTTTTTGGCCTAAAACTGGTCTTATACACAGGATATGCCAGTTCACCCAAATGTTTTCTAGTGTTATTTTGCACGCCGGATCTGAATATAACATTATCTTTTTTGCAGTAACGTTAAAATTTTTCACGACGACGGATTTTCAGTCATTTTTTTCGAAATCGGATAAAAAATGAAAATTTTCAGCTGAAAGGAAACGAGTTAGAATTTTTGTTTCAACACAAAAAATGCTCAAAATAGCAAGTTTAATCTATTCCAAGTTAAATCCAATCATTATCTCCATCGACAAAAATTTTCATTTTTTGACCAAAGTTGGTCACCGTTTGGACCATACTGGGTGGGTCCGAACCAAATGTACATTTTTTATCTTAAAAGTGTCCCAACTTTCATGGTATATAATATCAATCCATAAAAACTAGTTTGAATTTTTCTGTACAGTGGGCAATAGGCTTGAGGTTGAGATCTACAGAGAACGTGTCTTAAGGTCCTTCAGTGTCCTTCCCACAAGTACAGTAGTTGTCCCAAATGACACCTATTTTTTGCGTGCATTAAGATTGACGACGTCTTCTATCTCTCCCCAGATGTCGTCATATTGTCCTTCCTCCCAAATTCTGCTACTCTCAATCGTCTAGGGAACCATTACTACCTACCAGGCATTCCACGTCTTCTATCTCTCTCCAGATGCTGTCATTGTGACCTTGACCCAAAGAAAAAACGCGGGGTATTTGTTCTTCCCCCGGACCACCACCCACCATCCTTGCCCTGCGTGGGCGGAGCTTAGCGTAGGACCTTTTGGTCCGAAGAGTCGTCCCATCATCGTCAGTCCTCTCCGCCATTCTGTTTTCTGCTCGCGGCCTTCCACTCGTTCTGTTTTTGCGTCCCTGTATGGTCCACACTCTCTCGTGCATGTGAAAATCGATATTTTGAACTTTGCTGGCCTAGAAACCCAAACTTTCAGAAAACTAGACCATCCGTTACATGAATCGAAAGCACAAGTTGTCAGCTTTATGACACACTTTTTAGATTTTAAAAATCTCTATTTTGAAGCGAGTTACACCGATTTGAACCTTGGTGGCCTAGAAATTCAAAACTCGGCCACCAGCTTCAAATAGCTCTAACTCGCTTCAAAATGAAGATATTCGGAATCTAAAAAATTATTTGAATTGCTGAAAACAAGAGCTTTTGATTGATGGAATATCTGGCCTAGCTTTTCAAGAATTTGGTTTTCTAGGCCACCAACTTCAAATGGATGTAACTCGATTCAATATAAAGATTTTCGAAATCTAAAAATTGTTACGAATTTCTCAATTCTTACTCTTCCATTCTTTTTTTATTTTTCATACATGTACTTCTAAATTTCCAGAATGGCTTCTAACCAACCCAGCTCATCCAAAACAGGCCTGGATTCTTCTTCCCCAGAAGACCGCCTAACCGCCTACCAAGCTAAACTTGCCGATTATGGTAAGTTTTTTCAGGGGACCTTTTAAGTATTAAATGTCCCTAATTTCAGTGAAAGTCTATTAAAAATATTTGAGCGTCAAGCAGGCATATGAAGCTGGAACCAAGGCTGGAAGTTCTTCTGCTCAACCAGTTCCAGCTAGAGTTGAGAATCAAAATGCTGAAGCTAAAATCCAAAATACTGTATCTGGAACTCCCACTGCTCAACCAGTTCAAGCTCCGGCACAAGACTACTTCTACGACAAGTATCTGACTTCTTCGGTTCGGAAACAAATGGCAAAAAGCCTGAATACGACGGAACAGCAGGTTTGTAGTTCGAGCACTATTTATTCACCTCAAATGCCTTTTCAGCTTGATACCTTCTTTCAAAATCGACGATCCGAGGAAAAGAGGCTGCTAGATGAATTTAAAGCTGAAAATAGCTCGAATGGTGAGTTTTCAAACTCACATGTTTTAAGTTAGAGCTTCTAGATAAAGAAAAATGGTTGTTCTAGACGCTAAACAAAAAGCAAAAGAGAATTCAACCAGGTGGGGGTCGAACCAGAAACCCCTTTTTCCAAAGTCAGAACTGTTATCCATTGCGCCACGTCCTTCGTAATGGCGAGTAAGTGGCTTCGCACCCCACCCAACGGGTGGCTCCCACCACCTCTTTCTTATACAAAAACAGCCTCCTCGTTCCTGTGGGCGCGCGTAGCCCAGTGGCTTACGTTTTTGCCTACCAATCTCGCATCCCGGGTTCGACTCCCACCCCACGCCTTTTTCTTTTTTATGATTTTTTTAGGACATGTACAGTATCCCGGGTGTTAGCGTTGGGTCTAAAACACCTTAATTGGCGTATAAAAACCAATTTTTCAGCAAATCGCGAAGGAATTACCATGAAAGAAGCTAAGGATGCTGCATCTGAAAGCCAGAATGCTGGAATCGAAAACCAGACCTCCGTAATGGACAATCAAGATGCTGGAACTACAAACCAGAATCCTGAATCTGAAACTCCCTCCGCTCCACAACTTAAAGCTGGGGACCTCAAATACCTCTACAAACTGGCTAAACACTGGGATTTGACTCAGCAAGAGTGTGAAGCCTGGCTTCAGGGTCAAGGGATCCTTAGAGATAAAGATAACTCAAGTTCTAAGGAAACTGAAAAGTTATCAGGTCAACAAGTTCAAGCTCTGGAGCAAAAGTTCCGGCGGAGCCTGTATCTGAGCCATTCTGAACGGAAACAACTGGCTAAAAGAGTTGGTTTGACGGAGAAACAGGTTTGTAGTTTAGCCGATCAACTTTGAGCTCAATTATCTCGGTTCCTGTAAGAGATTTCAAAATTTTGTCAACTGATAAAATATAGATATTATGATAAACAATTTATCAGTTGAAAAAATTTTGATATTTTCTATAGGAGCCTAGATAAGTTTGATTATCCTTCTCAAATTTTGTACGTCTTCAGGTGAAAACTTGGTTCCACGACCGACGAACCGAGGAGAGGAGACTGTATAAACTATCGAACAAAGCAACAGATGCTGATCCATTTAATTGTGAGTCTGTTTTTTTCTTGATTTCATCGATTTATTGATTTTTCAGTGAAACGCGGCGGTACCTGCTACCCTCTGAGCTCTTGGACGTTTTCTAAAGATGGAACGTTACAAAAAGTTAAAGGTTACTGTAAGGGATTAGGAAAATCAGTGAATCGATACAACCCGATCAAAAGAAGAAATTTTTATCTTTATCAAGTTACCGCTATGGAGCAAGTATTTGCCGTCAAACAATTTTTGACTCATTCTGAAGCGGAGGGATTGGCTAAGAGCATCGGTTTGAAGGAGAGAGAGGTTAGTTCTTTTTGGAATTTTTTGAATCCAGAAGCTTTAAAACGTAATGACACTTCGTTAGAACGATTTTCTGCGATTTTCCGGTCATTTTGATACCAATATTGACCCGATTCGGAAAGATTCGATTTTTGACGTCTTCTGAATTCAGAATTCCCAAAATTTTGGGATATAGGGCAAAATGGGTATCAAAATGATGAGAATTCCATGAGCAATAATTCTGACGACGTGAAAAGTTGAAAAAGCGAAAATTTCGAAAATTTTGAAAAAAAAAACCCATTTTTCCGATTTTTTTAACATCGGAAATTTTCTGAATCCAGAAGCTTTAAAACGTAATGACACTTAGTTAGAACGATTTTCCGCAGTTTTCCGGTCATTTTGATACTAATATCGACCCGATTCGAAAAGATTCGATTTTTGACGTCTTCTGAATTCAGAATTCACAAATTTTGGAAATACAGGCAATATGGGTATCAACATGACGGGAATTCCATGAGCAATAATTTTAACGACATGAAAAATTGACCCAACTGAATCTATCCGATTTTTCAGGTAAAAGAATGGTTCGAAGATAGACGTGATGATGAAGAGGACAAGGAAGATAGCGAGTCTGATTTGGATTATTCTGATTGGGACTCTGATAGCAATGAATCATGGCACCCAAAGAAATTATCAAGTCAGCAAGTTGAAGCTATGGAGCAGAAATTCGCTGTTAAACAATTCCTGATGAGTTCTGAACGGAAGGAATTGGCTGAAAGCATTGGTTTAAAGGAGAGACAGGTTAGTTGCAGTCGAAAATAGGAATACATTTGAAATTTTTCTAATCCAGAAGCTTTTAGAACAAATTTCACTTCGTTAGAACGATTTTCCGCAGTTTTCCGGTCATTTTGTTACCAATATCGACCCGATCCGAGTAGATTCGATTTTGAACGTCTTCTGAATTCAGAATTCACAAAATTTGGGAATATAGGCAATATGGGTATCAAAATGACGGGAATTCCATGAGCAATAATTCTAACGACATGAAAAGTTGAAAAAGTGAAAGTTTCGAAAATTTTGAAAAAACCCTTGTTCCGATTTTTTTTAACATCGGAAATTTTCTGAATTCAGAAGCTTTTTAAGCAAATTCGTTTTTGTTAGAACGATTTTCTGCGGTTTTCCGGTCATTTTGATACCAATATTGACCCGATTCGAGAATATTCGAAATTTGACGTCTTCTGAATTCAGAATTCTTCAAATTTAGGAATATAGACAATATGGGTATCAAAATGACGGGAATTTCATGAGCGAAAATTCTAACGACATGAAAATTTGATCCAACTGAATCTATCCGACTTTTCAGGTGAAACAATGGTTCCAAGATCGACGGGAGAGTGAAGAGGACAAGGAAAATAGCGAGTTTAATGCTGGAGATCGTCCAAACCAAGCGTTCTATCGGGATCGAACAAATGATATAACTTTTCCAATTGGTGATCCATACTGGTACTCCCGGCCAACGAATTCAGAACGCTACAATTCTCTGAACTCGTTCATGCCTCTTTCTGGAGAGGAAATTCGTCAACAGATGGATGCTCTGCGGGAGATTTACGCAAATACCTTAGCAAAGGGTAAGGGATTAATATAACCTACGGAATCTCATAATCCGTTTTTTTCAGTGAATCGATACGGAACCAGCGGGCCTTTGAGCTCAATAATCCTCTATTCTGCGGAGGCCCTTCTTCAAAAAATGGACGGTCTGGAACAAAGAGCCAGTAATTTATTAGCAAATGAAAACTGTAAGGGATTAGAATAATCTACAGACTTTTTAAAACGTTTATTTTTTCAGCGAATAACGATACCAGGAAGTCTTCAAGCTCGTTCCAAGCTAAGAAGCTTCCTGAAAGACAATCTGGCATCTCGAAGCTTCAAGTTGAAGCTATGGAGCAGAATTTCGCTGTCAAACAATTTTTGGCACGTTATGAACGAAAACAACTGGCTGAGAGCATTGGTTTGAAGGAGAGACAGGTTAGTTCTTTTTGAATTTTTCTGACTCCAGAAGCATTTTGAGCATATTTCATTTCGTTAAAACGGTTTCCCGCAATTTCCTGGTCATTTTGATACCCATATTGCCTGTATTCGAAAAGATTCGGATTTCGACGTCTTCTGAATTCAGAATTCTCAAAATTTGAAAATATAACCAATATGGGTATCAAAATGACGGGAATTCGATAAGTAACAATTCTAACGACATGAAAAGTTGATCCAACTAAATTTATCTGACTTTTCAGATAAAAGAATGGTTCCAAGATCGACGTGAAGATGAAGAGGACAAGGAAGATGGTGAGTCGGATTCTGACACCGACTATGATTATGATATGGACGAATGGTATCCGAAGAAGATCTCTCGTCAGCAGGTTGAAGCTATGGAGCAAAAGTTCGCTGGTAAACAATTTTTGACCCATTCTGAACGGGAAGGATTGGCTAAGAGCATTGGTTTGAAGGAGAGACAGGTTAGTACAATATCATCTTAACCAAATTTCACGTCGTTAAAACGATTTCTCCTAATTTTCCGGTAATTTTGATACCAATTTTTACCCGATTCGGGGAGATTCGATTTTTGACGTCTTCTGAATTCAGAATTCATGAAAATTGGGTTATTGGGCAATATGGGTATCAAAATGACGGGAATTCAATGACTAACAATTCTAACAATATGAAAAGTTGATCCAACTAAATTTCTCCGATTTTTCAGGTAAAACATTGGTTCCAAGATCGGAGGGATGATGAAGAAGTCAAGGAAGATATGGAGTTGGATTTTGATTCTGATAGCGACTATGATGATGATATGGACGGACCGATGGAACAGTATTCAAAGAAATCTATTTCGAAGAAATCTGTTAGAAATCGATCAAGCCAAAGAGTGTTCAGGGATAGAACAAAGGATAAAATTGATACCGTACCAAAATTGCGCTTCAGTCCCAAGAAATCTAAACGTTCCGGTACCAGCAAGCCTTTGGGCTCGTCTTCTTCAGGAAAGGAACTTCGTCAAAAATTGGATGCCCTGGAGCAGAAATTCACTGATAACTTTGCAAAGGATTACTGTAAGGGATTAATCCAACCAACTGGATCAAATATCCCATTTTTCAGCGAAAGACTCCGGTGCCAGCGAGCCTTTGAGCTCGTTCAAAGCTAGGAAAGTTCTTGAAAGACAATCTGGATTCTCGAAGCTCCCTTGGGAAAGCTACTCTCGTCAACAAGTTCAAGCTATGGAGCAGAAGTTCGCTGTCAAACAATTTTTGACACGTTCTGAACGGAAACAACTGGCTGAAAGCATTGGTTTGAAGGAGAGACAGGTTAGTTATTTTCGAAATTATCAGACTCCAGAAGCATTTGAAGCAAACTTCACTTCGTTAGAACGATTTTCTGCAATTTCCCGCTCATTTTGATACCCATATAGACCCAATTCGGAGAGATTCGATTTTTGATGTCTTCTGAATTCAGAATTCCGAAAATTTTGGAAATAGGGCAATATGGGTATCAAAATGACGGAAATTTGATGAGTAACAATACTAACGATATGAAAAGTTGATCCAACTAAATTTATCTGATTTTTCAGGTAAAAGAATGGTTCCAAGATCGACGTGAAGATGAAGAGGACAAGGAAGTTAGAGAGTTTGATTCTGATTGGGATTCTGATAGCGACTATGACTATGAAATGGACGAATCGATGGAGTATTGTCGGAAGAAGTTCTCTTGTCAACAAGTCGAAGCTATGGAGCAACAGTTCGCTGTTAAACAATTTTTGACTCGTGATGAACTTGAGGGTTTGGCTAAGAGCATTGGTTTGAAGGAGAGACAGGTTAGTACAATCTCATTTTACCAAATTTCGCATCTTTAAAACAATTCCTCGTAATTTTCCGGTCATTTTGATACTCATAGCGACCCAATTCGGAGAAATTCGAAATTGGACGTCTTCTGAATTCAGAATTCACGAAAATTGGGTTATTGGGCAATATGGGTATCAAAATGACGGAAATTTAATGAACAACAATTCTAACGACATGAAAAATTGATTCAACTGAATTCAAATTTTCAGGTAAAACATTGGTTCCAAGAACGACGTCTCGATTTAGAGGACAAGGAAGATAGAGAGTCCGATTTCGATTGGGATTCTGACAGCAATTATGATTATGATATGGACGATTCGTTGGAACATTATTCAAACAAATTCTCTTTTCGACAAGCCGAAGCTCTGGAGAAACAGTTCGCTAAAAACAAGTATCTGACTAGTGAGGTCCGGGAACGATTGGCTCGATCCAATAATTTGACGGAGACACAGGTTTGTAGTTTGAGCTTATATAGTCAAGGTTGAACTAACCCAAAAAAAACTAGCCAAAAATCACCAAAATCCGACAATCCTAACCTTCTAGCTTCTTTGCGTCCTTTTCGCATTTTCTGAAGATTTGCAATGTAGAAGTGAAAGAACGTCTCCAGAAGACGTCAAGAACAAAATTTTCGAAAAATCAAAAAGTCGGGCATTATCTTGCTGTTATTTTGAATAAATTGTCAAAGTTTGGAAAGTTTTGGTCCAATATTGACTTCGCTAGGGTCAGCGACACGGGACCGTAGCGTACCTCCACTCCCTCGTCTCGACCTCTTTAAAGGCTCATATCTAGCTTAAAATTCAACCTAGAAATATGAAGATTATATTGTTTTGTGGGAAATTTAAAGGGCTTTCTGGTGATATACAGTACTAATACAAAACATGTTGTATCCTGGCTTAAAAATCGCTTTTTCTAATTTTGCCCGTTTTCAGAAGGAGACTTATTTCATAGACCGACGAAGATACGATGAAAAGAGACTGGAAATGAAGTCAAACAAACGAGATAGTGATCCAAGCCAAGGAGTGTTTAACGTTCGGAAAAATAAGAGAACTGCTACCGTACCAACCTGGTGCTCCAGACCAACGAAATCTAAACGTTCCGGCACCAACAAGCCTTTGAGCTCGTCTTCTTCAGGAAAGAAACTGCGTCAAAAATTGGATGATCTGGAGCACAAATTCACTGATAGCTTTGCAAAGGATTACTGTAAGCGATTAATCCAACCAACTGGATCAAATATCCCATTTTTCAGTGAATCACTCTGGTACAAGTGAGCCTTTGAGCTCGTTCAAAGCTGGGAAAGTTCTTGAAAGACAATCCGGATTCTCGAAGCTTCAAGTTGAAGCTATGGAGCAAAAGTTCGCTGTCAAACAATTCCTGACTCATGATGAACGGAAGGAACTTGCTGAGAGCATCGGTTTGAAGGAGAGACAGGTTTGTTCTTTTTGAAATTTTTGAACTCCAGAAGATTTCAAAACAAATTTCATATTGTTAGATCGATTTTCTGCAATTTTCCGGTCATTTTGATACCCATATTGACTATATTCGGGAAGATTCTATTTTGGACGTCTTCTGAATTCAGAATCCTCTCAAATTTTGAAATATAGGCAATATGGGTATCAAAATGACGGAAATTCAATGACAAACAATTCTAACGATATAAGAGGTCGATCCAACTGAATTTATCTCACTTTTCAGGTAAAACTTTGGTTCCAAGATCGGCGTGATGAGGAAGAGGACAAGGAAGCGACTGATGATTCAGATTTGGAAGTCGACTCTGATTATGATGAACCCGTGGAAATGACCCAGAAGGCCGAAAATAAGGAGCAGGACCGGTACGAGGTGGATCGAGAGATCTGCCATTTCGGCCCTTTTAGCGGCCCTCTTGATTCTTTAGTGGCCCTTTTGATGGTCTTGGTTTCTATGATTGTGATTATCCTGGCGCTTTGTTCAGGTTTGTACAACACTTATAATAATCAAGTGCACTACAGCGATCCAGTTGAAGAAGATCCTGTATGGATTTTTTGAATTCTTTTTCATTTCGTTGTCATTTTCAATTGTATTCCTTTTTTCCAATTTTCTAAATTTTTGAAATTTTCTGACTACAGAAGCACTTTGAATAAATTTCACATCGTTAAAACGATTTCCTGTAGTTTTCCGGTCATTTTGATACCTATATTGCCTATATTCGGAAACATTCGCATTTTGACGTCTTCTGAATTCAGAATTCCCTAAAATTTCGGAATATAGGCAATATGGGTATCAAAATGACGGAAATTTGATGGGTAACCATTCTAACGACATGAAATTTCGGAAAAGTGAAAAATAAAAATTGTATTTTATAAAAATTGTTAATTTTTCAAGTTTCTTCGATGTCTTTTTCATTTTTCATTTTGTAATAAATCGTTTTGTTTTTTTTATTTTTGACAACAAACGGGAAGAAAGGGAGTACTGATGGCCTAAATTTCTCAATGAGAGTTTTCTCGGCCATTGAGACAAAAAATTTCAGAAAAATTCAGTTTATTTTCGAAAAAAAATTAAATTAATTTTGAAAAAAATCATCCAGTTCAATGATGTCATCATCTTCAGAATTTTTTCTTTTCTGTCTTAACGTCTTTTGAATTGCCACGTCACATCGTGTCAAAGAATTTAGAGAGGATGAAGGGGTGGACAACGGAGCGCCAAACCAGATTTCCTGAAACAATAGAATTTGCTCAGAATTTTTTCTATTTTTCGTTTTTTCAACTTTTCATGACGTTAGAATTGTTTCTCATCGAATTTCCGTCATTTTGATACCCATATTGCCCTATATTAAAAATTTCGAGAATTCTGAATTCAGAAGACGTCAAAAATCGAATATCTTCGAATCGGGCCGATATGGGTATCAAAATGACCGGAAAACTGCAGGCAATTGCTTTAACGAAGTAAATTTTGCTTAGAACGATTTTGGAGTTTGAAAATATTAAAAATGCAAAAAACGGAAAAATTATATTTTGTTGTTTTTCCTCTATTTCTAACATTTTAAATTTTTCATGTCGTTAAAATTGTTTCTCATCGAATTTCCGTCATTCTGATACCCATATTGCCCTATATTCAAAAATTTTGTGAATTCTGAATTCAGAAGACATCAAAAATCGAATCTTCGCGGATGTGGTCAATATTGGTATCAAAATGACCGGAAAATTGCGGGAAATCGTTTTAACGATGTGAAATTTTGCAAAAATGATTCTGGAGTCTGAAAGTCTGAATCTGAAAAAAGAATCTGAAAGTTTTGAAATTTTGAAAAAAAAATTCACATTTTTGAAAATTTCGAAAATACCAAAAACTCACTTTTGTAATATAAATGACCATGATAAGCCATGAAAATAATAAAATCCATCCCAAATAACAAATTTCTTTATCTCTCCGCTGACAAACCGCTTCAGAAGCGCATTCCATAAGAATTCAGAAGACAAAAAAAATAAGAAAAAAGGTGCCAAAACTTTATGGAGCCGGAAATGGACAATTTTAGCTGGGGATAGAGACAAAAAAGGGGAAATAACAAAAAAGGGGGAAAGGAGTGATATTTGGGGTTTGGAAGATCAGAATTTTTGAGATTAAAAAACAGTTTTTAGAAAATAATTTTCCTATTTTCCACTTTTCAAACTTTTCAAATCGTTAGAATGGTTACCCATCGAATTCCCGTCATTTTGATACCCATATTGCCTATATTCCCGAATTTTAGGGAATTCTGAATTCAGAAGACGTCAAAAATCGAATCTTACCGAATATAGGCAATATGGGTATCAAAATGATCGGAAAATTGCAGGAAATCTTTTTAACGATGGGAAATTCAACTAAAGTGCTTCAGGAGTCAGAAAATTGGAATAAAGGAATACAACTGGAAATGAAAAAGACATGGAAAAGAATTCAATAGGATTACTGTAGTTCACTTGAACAAAGCGGTCAGCATGAAGACAATCATACAAACCAAGAAGATCAAAAGGGCCACTGGTACCATCATTTTGGAAAAATCACTAATCTCTTGAGCCACCTCGTACCAGCCCTGCTCCTCTCTTAGGGCCTTCGGTTGCGCCCCATCCTGCTTGTCCTCTTCCTCACGACGTCGATTTTGGAACCAGGTTCTGACCTGAAAAGTCGGATGATTTTAGTTGGATCGACTTTTCATGTAGTTAGAATGGTTACTCATTAAATTCCCGTCATTTTGATACCCATATTGCCTATATTCCAAAATTTTAGGGAATTCTGAATTCAGAAGACTTCAAGTTTCGAATATTCTCGAATATAGGCAATATGGGTATCAACATAACCGGAAAACGACTGCAAATCGTTTCAACGAAATGAAATTTGTTTTAAATGCTTCTGAAGTCTGATAATTTCGAAAAAAACTAACCTGTCTCTCATTCAAACCAATTTTCTCAGCCAGTTGTTTCCGTTCGAAACGTGTCAGGAATTGCTTGACAATGAACGTTCGCTGCAGAACTTCAATCTGGTGACGAGAGAATTCCTCAGGAAGTTTGCTAGCTTCAAACCAGCTCAAAGGCTTGCTGGCGTCGTTTGAGATTCCGAAAGTCGTTTGCTTAGGGTGGTGCTTCTCAACATATGGCTTCTTGACATCCTTCACTGACTCTGGAGCTTGGTTCGACGTCTCATCCTTTGGATCTTCTTCCTTTAGCATTGACGCTACCGTACCGGCTGCGGTGGCTGGTCCAGAGCTCATCGAGTCAAGACACTTACAATGATTCTTCAGAAAACGAGCCTTTTTAGCCGCTTCATTATTCCTCTCCCTTCTCTGTCTGTATTGTCGATCTTGGAACCAAATTTTCACCTGAAAACGGGTAAAGTGTTAAGCTCAATTATCTCGATTACTGTAGGAGATATCAAAAAACGCTCAACTGATAAAATGTTACTGATATTATGATAAAATTTTGTTAGTTGATTACTTTTTCATATCTTTTACAGGAAGCGAGATATATCGGCTCAAAGTTGAGGGGCATTCAGAGCTGCCGGCGGCTTGACCAAACTCAACTGCCAACTTTGAACCTATATATCTTGCTCCGTGTATAAGATATCAAAAAACGGTTCACTGCTAAAATGTTACTGATATTATGATAAACCTTTTGTCAGTTGAACACTTTTTGATACCTTCTTAAAGAACAGAGTTATATAGGCTTAAAGTTGGTGGTTCTACTAACCTCTGATTCCGTCAAATTTGTCCTTCTAGCTAGTTCCGCCTGAATTTCAGGAGTCAATTCCTTGTTGATAGAGAATTGCTGTTCCAGGTCATGAGATTGTAGAGGAGAGAGGTTTCCAAGACCAACATCACGGAGTTTTCTAATTCCAGAATTCTGATTCCCATTTCCAGTGGTCAAACGGGCGAGCAGGGAACTCATACTGTCGTGAAAGGCAAATCCATTAACTCCCGATGTATCCCCGGAGTTTGAATCGGTAGCCATTTCCTTACACTTCACAGCAGATGGCTTCTTTGAAGGCTGGACATCCTTCACTGATTCTGAAGCTTGATTCGAGGTCTCATCAATTGGATCTTCTTCCTTTAGCATTGGCGCTGAAGCTACCGTACTTGACCCTCCATCAAAGCCGGCTGCGGTGGTTGGGGTAGAGCTCACAAACAGCGGCTTAAGAAGATCACCGGTGGTAGCCGGGACTGGTGTGTTGCTTCCACTCTGTGGGAGAGTAGATCCGTTGTTGAGAGGAGAAGGAGCTGCTCCTTGAGTGGACAGTCTAGACTCCTCCTCGAGTTGTTTTTGGGTTTTCCACATCTTCGCTGCCAGTAAAAGTTTGTTTTGTTGACGGTCGTTTGCTGATTCAAGCATCTTCTTCTCAAACGTCCCATCAGATGGAGCCATATCCGATGGCTGTTGTTGCTCGTGCTGCCGGCGCATCGACTCCATCTCGTTCCACATATCGCGGTTTTCTCTGGAATTTTTTAACATTTATTTTTGAAAAAAAAAAATAGGAAAATCAGGAGAAAAATCAGAGGTTATCAATTGATTTTGGGCAATAGCAATCACAAAATGACTTTCATATTCTTATTCATCTCGTCAAGAGCTTCAAAATGAGTATAAACACGACTAGGCTCCGCCCACTTCGAGATTTTTCATTTTAAAGGCGCATGGACTCCAGGAAAAAAAACAATTTGAGAAAAGTGGGTCATGATTATACTCATTTTGAAGCTCTTGACAAAACTTGTGCGAAAAACATAGTTTCAGCTAACTTTGAACTGTTTAAAGTCAACTTCAGACCATTTTGTTGGAATTTAAATTTGAAAACGACCAAAACAATAACCATCATGTTTTCCGCACGTATTTTGTCAAGAGCTTCAAAATGAGTATAATCATGACCCACTTTTCTCAAATTCCTTTTTTCCTGGGGTCCATGCGCCTTTAAAACGAAAAAACTCAAAGTGGGCGGAGCCTAGTCGTGTTTATACTCATTTTGAAGCTCTCGACAAGCCCAATTCGTTTTTCTCACTCACTTTGTCAATTTATTCATCTTATCCTCCATATTCTTCGCCATCTCTCTCATCGAACGCATCTCGGCCATCACCATGTCCAAACTCTGCTGGGTCTGCTCGTTGACCACTTTGCCCTCCGTCTCTTTTGATGGTTTCTGTGAAAAAATGGAAATTAGGAGGTTTGGGGTACGGTTTCGTTTCAAATGGTTTTTTCGGATTTCGGATTCCGGATACCGGATTCCGGATTCTGGATTCTGGATTCCGGATTCTGGATTCCGGATTCCGGATTCCGGATTTCGGATTCTGGATTCAGGATTCAGGATTCAGGATTCAGGATTCTGGATTCTGGATTCTGGATTCCGGATTCCGGATGCCGGATTCCGGAATCCAGATTCCTAATTCCGGATTCTGGATTCCGGATTCTGACATCCGAATTCCGGATTCTGGATTCTGGATTCCGGATTCTGAATTCCGGATTCCGGATTCAGGATTCAGGATTCAGGATTCAGGATTCAGGATTCAGGATTCAGGATTCAGGATTCAGGATTCAGGATTCAGGATTCAGGATTCAGGATTCAGGATTCAGGATTCAGGATTCAGGATTCAGGATTCAGGATTCAGGATTCAGGATTCAGGATTCAGGATTCAGGATTCAGGATTCAGGATTCAGGATTCAGGATTCAGGATTCAGGATTCAGGATTCAGGATTCAGGATTCAGGATTCAGGATTCAGGATTCAGGATTCAGGATTCAGGATTCAGGATTCAGGATTCAGGATTCAGGATTCAGGATTCAGGATTCAGGATTCAGGATTTAGGAGTCAGGATTCAGGATTCAGGATTCAGGATTCAGGATTCAGGATTCAGGATTCAGGATTCAGGATTCAGGATTCAGGATTCAGGATTCAGGATTCAGGATTCAGGATTCAGGATTCAGGATTCAGGATTCAGGATTCAGGATTCAGGATTCAGGATTCAGGATTCAGGATTCAGGATTCAGGATTCAGGATTCAGGATTCAGGATTCAGAATTCAGGATTCAGGATTCAGGATTCAGGATTCAGGATTCAGGATTCAGGATTCAGGATTCAGGATTCAGGATTCAGGATTCAGGATTCAGGATTCAGGATTCAGGATTCAGGATTCAGGATTCAAGATTCAGGATTCAGGATTCAGGATTCAGGATTCAGGATTCAGGATTCAGGATTCAGGATTCAGGATTCAGGATTCAGGATTCAGGATTCAGGATTCAGGATTCAGGATTCAGGATTCAGGATTCAGGATTCAGGATTCAGGATTCAGGATTCAGGATTCAGGATTCAGGATTCAGGATTCAGGATTCAGGATTCAGGATTCAGGATTCAGGATTCAGGATTCAGGATTCAGGATTCAGGATTCAGGATTCAGGATTCAGGATTCAGGATTCAGGATTCAGGATTCAGGATTCAGGATTCAGGATTCAGGATTCAGGATTCCGGATTCTGGATTCAAGATTCCGGATTCAGGATTCAAGATTCAGGATTCTGGATTCTGGATTCTGGATTCTGGATTCTGGATTCTGGATTCTGAATTCCAGATTCCGGATTCTGGATTCAGGATTCAGGATTCAGGATTCAGGATTCAGGATTCAGGATTCAGGATTCAGGATTCAGGATTCAGGATTCAGGATTCAGGATTCAGGATTCAGGATTCAGGATTCAGGATTCAGCATTCAGGATTCAGGATTCAGGATTCAGGATTCAGGATTCAGGATTCAGGATTCCGGATTCTGGATACAGGATTCCGGATTCAGGATTCAAGATTCAGGATTCTGGATTCTGGATTCTGGATTCTGGATTCTGGATTCTGAATTCCAGATTCCGGATTCTGGATTCAGGATTCAGGATTCTGGATCCTGGATTCCGGATTCTGAATTCCGGGCTCCGGATGTCGGATTACGGATTCCGGATTCCGGATTCCGGATTCCGGATTCCGGATTCTGGATTCCGGATTCCGGATTCCGGACTCCGGATTCCGGATTCCGGATTTTTGGATTCTGGATTCTGGATTCCGGATTCTGGATTCCTAATTCCGGATCCTGACATCCGAATTCCGAATTCCAGACTCTCAATTCCGGATTTTGGATTCCGGATTGATAGGTGCAAAATTAGTGCGTAAATGGGTCCACAAAGACTACAAAGACTACAAAGACTACAAACTACAAGCTCACCTTCCTCTTGATTTTTGACAGCAGTTCGGGACGTCCCTGCACGAAATACGGATGACTGAATTCCAAATGATCCTGATCCGATTCGGGGGTCATTTTTCGGAAGCCAACTGGAAGGAAAAATGGGATTTTAGCCTTAATTTTTAGGTGAAAAATGAGCAATTTTGAGGATAAATTAGTGTTTGAAAATGGGAAAATGGGCCCTAGTATCTTTACAAAGATAGTCTGAAAAACCAAAAACTCACACTCATTCAACTGTCGGATCAAACTATTCAAGTTGTTATGCTTGAAAAAGTGCGGAAGAATATTTCGACAAAACGAATCGGGATCAGCAATATGGAAACTGGCACCAGACTCATCCCAATGAACAATGGATTGCAGATTGGTGTCTTCGACGATAGTCCACAGTTTTATCAGGAATACTGGCAGTTTGTCCTCGTTCGGTATCAGCCGACCAGCGGCGCCTTGTTGATTCTTGTCGTCAAAGGCAAAGCCATCAGCTGAAACTTAGATGATTACCTTTATCCAAACTTTAAGATCTATGAAACTCACATGTATCCCCGGAGTTTGAATCGGTAGCCGTTTCCTTACACTTCCCAACAGATGGCTTCTCTGAAGGCTGGACATCCTTCACTGACTCTGGAGCTTGGTTCGAGGTCTCATTCTTTGGATCTTCTTCCTTTAGCATTGGTGCTGGAGCTGCTGAACTTGATCCTCCACCAAAGCCGGCTGCGGTGGTTGGTCTAGAGCTCACAAACAGCGGCTGAAGAAGACTACCGGTGGTAGACGGGGCTGGTGTGCTGCTTCCACTCTGTGGGAGAGTAGATCCGTTGTTGAGAGGGGAAGGAGCTGCTCCTTGAGTCGACAGTCTAGACTCCTCCTGGAGTAGTTTTCGGGCTTTCCACATCTTCGCTGCCCGTAAAAGTTTGTTTTGTAAGATATCTCCATCTGACTGTTGTGGACCGTGATTATCATTCCGTTCTCCATGGAATCCCTCGTTGGGAGAATCGGATATGTGTCCAGAGCGCATAGAAGGAGAACCAAATAGGGACAACCCGTCACCCTCTGCACTTCCTTTCGAGTTTCCATTGACTCCGATGAATTCGACGTGATCAGGAGGTGGTTGGTTCTTAGCGGCATAATCTCGGTTCTCCTGAAAACAGAACTTCAGTAGGGGGATTGTGGCGTTTTTGATAGCTAGTATACTCTTTCTTGCTGAGAGTATTTTGGAGTCAGAAAACTACAGAAAATTAACGAAGTGAAATTTGTTTAAAATGCTTCTGGATTCAGAAAATTTCAAAATTTTTCGAGTTATTATTTCTATTTTTGACCGCAACTAACCTGCCAATAAGAGTAGTCCCAAGGAAACGGTGAGAATCCAAAATTTTCAGGAAGCTTCTTAGCTTCGAACGAGAACAAAGGCTTGCTGGCGTCGGGGAGATTCACTAAAAATGGATGAATTTTTGTTTTGAATAAGAAGGATCTGGATTTTGAGATTCCAGAAGTCGTCCCTTACCATAATTTTTCACAAAGCTGTCAGTATCTTTTCCATTACATTCGTTCTCCTCCCGTTCCTGTCTGATTCGTCGATCTTGGAACCAAATTTTCACCTGAAAACGGGTAAAGTGTTAAACTCAATTATCTCGCTTAGTATGAAAGATATCAAGAAACGGTCAACTGATAAAATGTTACTGATATTATGATGAACATTCTGTTAGTTGACCACTGTTTTGTACCTTTCGCGGGAATTGAGATATATAGATACTAAATTGGCAATAGAGTGTCTCTACATATTATAGCTGACCGCTTTTAGACTATATATCTCGCTTCTTGTTAAGGATATCAAAATGTGTTCAACCGACAAATTTATTTTGAAATTATGATAAACATTTTACTAGTTGTTACTTTTTTGATATCTTTCACAGAAATCGAGATACATGGGCTCAAAGTTGGTGCTTTTACTAACCTCTGACTCCGTCAAATTTGTCCTTCTAGCCAGTTCTGCCTGAATTTCAGGAGTCAGGTGCTTGTTGATAGCGAATTGCTGCTCCAGAGCTTCAGATTGTAGAGGAGAGAGATAACGGGCGAAAATGGAGCTAATGCTGTCAAAGGAAAAAAGATCCATTGATACTGAAATGTTCACTTTTCTTCATAATTTAAGATCTATGAAACTCACCAGAGTTTGAATCGGGTGCCGAATTCCGTGCTGAGTTGGATGAGCTGGATGATCCAGAAGACGTTCTAGAAAATTTAAAGGTATTTTGAAAAGTTTAGAGAGCATGGTTGGAGAAATTCATAACAATTTTTAGATTTCGAAAATCTTTGTTTTGAAGCGAGTTACAGCCATTTGAAGTCGTTGGCCTAGTTTTGGATTTCTAGGCCACCAATGTTAAAATCGGTATAACTCGCTTCAAAATAACGATTTTTGAAATCTAAAAACTGTGTCATAGAGCTGAGAACTTGCGCTTTCGATTCATGTAACTGGTAGCCTAGTTTTCCAAAATTTTGGGTATCTAGGCCAGCAATGTTGAAAGAATCGTATTGACTTTTTACATGCGCGAGAGAAAATGGACTAGAGAGAGAGAGAGACGCATAGGGCAGAGAAAACAAGAAGAGTGGAGGGCCGTGCGCAAAAAACATAATGACTGAGAAGGTTGACGATGGAGGGATGCCTGTTCGGTCCAAAAGGTCCTGCGCTAAGCTCCGCCCACCCAGGGCGAGGAGGGTGGGTGGTGGTCCGGGGGGAAGAACAAACACCCCGCGTTTTTTTTTCTTTTGGTCAAGGTCACCATGACAACATCTGGAGAAATAGATAGAAGACGTCGTCAATCTTGATGCACATGGAGAAAATAGGTGTCAATGACATAAAAATCGATTATCTGAAATTTGGAACTCTCTGAATTTCAGAATATTCATTTCAAGTTTCGTGGAACTCTGTATTTTCGAAATTTCATATTTTTTCCTGTTTTCTGACTCCAGATGCATTTTAAACAAATTTCACTCTGTTAGAACGGTTTTCTGCAATTTTCCGATTTGGGAAGATTCGAATTTTGACATCTTCTGAATTCAGAATTCACTAAATTTCATACTTGTAACGGGCCGGGCCGGGCCGGGCTTTTTTCGGAATTTCAAGGCCCGGGCCCGGCCCGGCCCGGCCCGGCCCTAGCCCGGCCCGGGCCCGGGCCCGGGCCTTGGCGGGCCGGCCCGGAATTTTACAAGTATGCTAAATTTGGAAATCTAGGCAATATGGGTATCAAAATAACGGGAATTTGATAAGTAACAATTCTAAAGACAAGAAAAGTGAGAAAGTTCTGTTTAATTGGTTCTTTTGGGATAAGATGCACTGTTTTTCTTTTCTCACTCTTCAGGGTGACAGATGACGTGACAGATGAGACTAGATTAGCACACTTTGTAGATGGACAGATTCTTAGATTGCTGGGATCAAGATTCTGAGGAATAATTACCACCTGTAGGTCGGCCAGAGGGATTAGGAACAAAAAGATACAGTGAATTCTCAGGGCTAGATAGACAAATACGTCGATTGTGATCTTCCCATGGGACCATGGGACCAGACTTGTCCACATCGGGAAATCGGGGATCTCGTTTTCCTGTTTTCCGGAAATTTTTCGGAAATTTTTCCCGAATTTTTTCCGGGAATTGTCCTAACGGTACCATGTTGCACCAGAAAAACAAAGGAAACTGACCAGCCTGGTTAGCATAGCCTAGGCTGACTAGTCAGCGTCTTCAATTTAAGACGCAGGAACTGTTTGGGGTGCTCTGGACAAGTCTGGTTTTTGGACAATCTTGGACAAACATTGGGCAACTCGTGGCCAAATTACAGACGCCCAATATTTTATCTCTATTCGTTCAGATCCTTCATTGTCCTTCCCACAGGTTTTTCCACAAATACAGTACTTGTCCCAAATGCCACCTATTTTTTCTGTGTGTGCATTAAGGTTGACGACGTCGTCTATCTCCCTCTCTCTCTCTCTCTCTCTCTCTCTCTCTCTCTCTCTCTCCATATGTTGTCATTGTGACACTGACCTAGAAAATTTGCGGGGTGTTTGGTCTCCCCCAGGACCACCAATCACCCTGTATTCTAACTGTCCTCTTGTCTTCTTGCATTTTCCTGGGTTCGAGACGTTAGGACAGTTCCTTATCCAGTCGTGTTTAGCTGTCCATGGTCCGTCGGTTCTCCGTTATCCTATTTTTCGATCTTGTGAGATTCTCTGAATCCGGATGAAGTGCCCATAATCCCTCTTCCATAACTTTAGAACTTTTAGAATGTCTTCTAGCCCGGATGGCTTCGCCTTTGACGACAGTATGGGCTCCCTGCTCGCTCGTTTGCAAGCTCCAAACTCCGGAACTAGACACCGGCACGCTGAATTTGAAGATGAAATTGAAGACATCCAGGAGGATTTGACTTTTTCTGGACTTGGAAATCTCTCTCCTCAACAAGCTCAAGCTCTGGAGCACCAATTCGCTATCAACAATTACCAGACTCGTGCAACTCGGGCAGAACTAGCTAGAAGGACTAATTTGACGGAGAGACAGGTTTGTAACTTAGCGCTTTGGGCCCCCATATCTCGCTTCCTAAAAAAGATATCAAAAAGTGGTCAACTAACAAAATGTTTATCATAAAATCAGCAATATTTTGTCAGTTGATTACTTTTTGATATTTTCTACAGGAATCGAGATATACGGGCTTAAAGTTGACGGCATGTCCTCAAATTTCAGGTAAAAATCTGGTTCCAAAATCGACGTCTCCGACAGAGACAGGAGAAGCAAACGGACAAGGTCGAAGACGATTCGAAATCGATGTTTCCAGTCGTTGTCGTTCTCTTTCTCATCTTCATGGTTTTATACGAATTTCTGGCAGATGATTGAGGATAGTGTAATCCTTGGAGAATGTTCCAGAATTGCACCAAGAACCTGATTCTCATTTCCTTTGTTAAATCTGTAATAAATTATACATATTTAATACTTTTGTAGTCCCATGTCATTCTTCAAGAAAGGTGTACCTTATGACGTAACAGATGACATCAGATTAGCACTACTTGGTCCTGGACCCATTTTGTATCTGCTACGCTGTCTAGGTTGTGATCAATCGATGAGACTGTGTCGGTTTGCTAGGGAAACAGTCAGCCAGCTAGGCCTAACTTAGCTTAGCCTAGGCTGGCTAGTCAGCGTCTTTAATTTAAGACGCACGAACTGTTTGGGGTGCTCTGGACAAGTCTGGCTTTTTGACAATCTTGAACGAACGTCGGGCAATTGTCCTTCCCACACGTCCTTCCACAGATACAGTACTTGTCCCAAACGACACCTATTTTTCTGTGTGCATTAAGATTGACGACGTCTTCTATCTCTCTTCAGATGTTGTCATTGTGACCTTCACCCAAAAAAAAGACTGGGTGTTTGTTCTCCCCAGGACCACCCATCCCTTCCTCCCCTTGTCGACCGAACAGGCACCCCTCCATCGTCCGTCTTCTCAGTCATACTATCTTCTGCGCACGACCCTCCACTCTTTTCGTTTTCTCTGCTTTCTGAGTTTTTGTATAGTCCACACTGTTTTGCGCGCGTAAATATCGATTTTTCGGTGTGATTCAAGAGAAATACCAAATGATCCTTTAAACTTTGGAGGCCTAGAAACCAAAAGTTTCGAAAAACACTACCCTAGGCCCTGGGGAGGCGGGGCTTAGGCTTAGGCAAAAGTGGCGTCCCTCCACCATCCGTCCTCCCAGTCCTACTATTTTCTGCGCATGGTGGTCCACTCTTTCTGTTTTTGCTGCCCTAGGCGTCTTTGTATGGTCCACACTCTCTTGTATCCTTATCGGAATTTCGAGGTTCCATGCTTTCTAGAATTTTTTAAAAAAATATCTTAAAATTTTCCAGAATGTCTTCTGGACCATCCAGCTCAACCAACTCAACACGGGATTCGGCACCCGATTCAAACTCTGGTGAGTTTCATAGATCTCAAAGTTTCGAGAAAAATGAACATCTAAGTTTCAGTTGATCGCGACATTAGCTCCCTGATCGCCCGTTTGGAAATACCCAATTCTCTCTCCGAAGAATTTCATGGGAATGGTAATCGCGGTCCACAACGGCCAGACAGCACACCGGATATGCCGGATTGCACAAAGGAATGGCAACGTACAGTTACCAAAGATCTCCGAAACCATTTGGTTGGAAAGTTGGTCAAAGCCATATGCCCAGAGCCTACTCCAGAAGAACTAATCAATGGCAATTTTCTGAAGGACTTGATCGCTAATGCCAGGGGGATGGAGAGGGAGATGTTTGATTCAGCAAACGACCGTGAAGAATACTATCAATTACTGGCAGAGAAGATTTATAAGATCCAAAGAGAAGTCCAGGAGAAGAAGAATTCTCAACTGTCGACTCAAGGAGCAGCTCCTCATGATCGTGATATGGATGGCAGTATGGGTGCGCCAAGCTAGCAGCACACACCATTCATACATTTTCTAATTGTTTTTCAAAGTTTCAAAAAAACCCATTTTTGTAATATAATTGACCATGCTAAGCCATGAAAATAATAAAATCCATCCTAAATAACAAATTTCTTTATCTCTGCTGCTTCAGAAGCGCATTCCATAAGAATTCAGAAGACCAAAAAATATGAAAAAATAAGGAAAAAAGGTGCCAAAATTTTCATGGAGCCGGAAATGGACATTTTTTTGAAAACGCACGAAAAATCAAGTATCTGAAATTTGAAGCTCTCTGAATTTCAGAATATTCAATTCAATTCAGATTCGTGGAGATATGTTCAGACTTCACAAGCATTGTAAGCAAATTTCACTTTGTTAGTACGATTTTCTGCAATTTTTCGGTCATTGTGATACCAATATTGATTCGATTCGGAGAGATTTGAATTTTGACGTCTTCTGAAGTCAGAATTCACAATGTTGGAATTGTAGGCAATATGGGTATCAAAATGACGGGAATTCAATGAGTAACAATTCTAACGACACAGGGTGACAGATGAGGTGATAGATAACACTAGATTAGCACATTTTGAAGATGGACAGATTCTTTGATTGCTGACCTAGAAATTGGCCTCTCCTATTCCTGATTTTCATCAATGACTTGCTATCAGAACTTATCTATCACTATCAGAACAACTATCAGAACAAGCCGCCTTTGCTGATGATATCAAAATGTATTCTCACGACCCAAAACTGTTATCAGCATGGTTGTCAATTTTGGGTTAATGCAAACAATTATCCTCTTGCTCACTCTAAAACTGCCCTGCTTCGCCTAGGTTCCCTGGTGACACTTAGTCCATCCTCTTCCGTCCGAGACTTGGGTTATTACTGTACCCTCTCTCAAGTTTGCATCCCATTTCAATAACGGCACATTCTTTGCTCTCCAAACAACTCCTAAAATTCTACATTCACCTTTATAAATTTTATGTTCTCCGGATTATTCAATATTTTTCTGTAGTTTATTCTCCTCCTCCTTCTTCTCGCCTAGCTCAAAAGCTAGCTTGGTAGTATCCAACACAGTTCCTATTCTGATCGACTTTCTATCCTCAATATGTTCTCCATTCGACATCGTAGGCTTTAAGCTCAATTACTTATTCTTTATAAATTTTGAAAATTACTTTCCCAACCTTATTTCACAATCTTCCTTCCCTCGTCGCCGTATGAATTTGATTGCCTTTATTGCAGCCTCTGATAAGGAGGAGGCAGCCACTCTATAAAAGAGTGGCTCTCTCTCTCTCTTATCAGAGGTTGGGAAGACCATATAATTCCTTATTCTTTTACTCTGTCTTTTAATAAACTATATACCAAGATTATTATACCTTGCTCCTCTGACTATTTCCCTTCAACTGTTCCCCTATGGAACGCCATCACTACCCCAGTTACCCGATTTCTCCTGCCTTCCAAATTAGAATCCTTAGTTTCTTCAAGGCTACTCTTCTATGCTTTCTAGATTTTTCAAAAAAATATCTTCAAATTTTCCAGAATGTCTTCTGGCCCATCCAGCTCATCCAACTCAGCACGGGATTCGGCACCCGATTCAAATTCCGGTGAGTTTCATAGATCTCAAAGTTTCGAGAAAAGTGAAAATCTAAGTTTCAGTGGATCGCGACATGAGCTCCCTGTTCGCCCGTTTGGAAATACCCAATTCTCTCTCCGAGGAATTCCATGGGAATGGTAATCGCGGTCCACAACAGCCAGACCGCTGCAATGAAGCAGCTCCATCGGATATGCCGGATTGTACGAAGGCATGGCAACGTACAGTTACCAAAGATCTCCGAAACCATTTGGTTGGAAAGTTGGTCAAAGCCATATGCCCAGAGCCTACTCCAGAAGAACTAATCAATGGCAATTTTCTGAAGGACTTGATCGCTAATGCCAGGGGGATGGAGACGGAGATGTTTGATTCAGCAAACGACCGTGAAGAATACTATCAATTACTGGCAGAGAAGATTTATAAGATCCAAAGAGAAGTCCAGGAGGAG